>CM047430.1:70407702-71133053 GCA_026168455.1 Theocolax elegans | reverse complement strand
AAAAGCCGAACGACTCCAACAGTGGCTGTTGGGCAATTATACGGCTCAAGAGTTCGCAGCCGACACAAACTCAAATGAGGATCGTGTCAGGCGGAACAGGCGGAGGACAGATTGGTTTAAGTCCATGGTTGCCCAGAATCCGGAGATTCCGGACCCGGATTCTGACCCAGATGTAGTAGAGGTGCTACAGAGGACTCTCGCTCTAGAAGTAGAAGATACGGACGAGCGAGAGGAAGATGGGCAGTCGGACACCTCCGACCGAGAAACCGACAAGGAAGAATGGATAACTTTGGTATCCCATACTGGCGCTCAGTTCGAGATACCAAAGGATTTTGCTTGGATGTTAGCGGAGCAAGTAAGTAGTTATCCACCTTGACGGAACGGGTTAAGGAGCTGGAAGTACAGATGCACACCGTCAACAGCAAGTTGGACTTGCCAAGCGGTGCACAAGCTTCCAGCACAAACAAAACCCGAGAGCCAACCCAACATGTCCAGTTCCAGGACACCTATACGTGTTATCTATATATTGAAAATTATCGATTGTGATTCATGGCCGCTTGGTTTGAATTGGAATGTGTTTTTATGTGTAAATACATGCATATAACACGCCAAAAGTTCGAAATTTCAAAATTTTAGATATTGCTCGTATGCCAGGTTGAACAAATTTCAATGCAGTTTTGTGCCTAAAAACACATACAACCGGCCAAAACGTCTATATATTGAAAATTTGCGATTGCTTTCCACGGCCGATTGGATTGAATCGTATGTATATTTATGTGTAAAAGTAGGCATATAAACGGCCAAAACTTCTATATTTTGATAATTTTAGATTTCGTTGCACGGCCGGCTAGATTGATTTCGAATGTATTTTTATGTGTAAATACATGCATATAACGCGCCAAACCTCGATATATTCAAAATTTTAGATTTTGCTCGTTTGCCGGGTTGAACAAATTCAAATACATTTTTGTGCCTAAAAACACATACAACCGGCCTAAACGTCAATAATTTGAAAATTTTCGATTTCGTTTCACGGCCGCCTGGATTGACTTAGAATGTGTTTTTATGTGTAAATACATGCATATTACGCGCCAAAACGTCGAAATTTCAAAATTTTACACTTTGCTCGTTAGCCGGGTTGAACATATTCAAATGCATTTTTGTGCCTAAAAACACATACAACCGGCTTAAACGTCTATATATTGAAAATTTTCCATTCTGTTTCATGGCCGCCTGGATTGAATTGGAATGTGTTTTTATGTGTAAATACATGCATATAACGCGCCAAACGTCGATATATTCAAAATTTCAGAGTTTGCTCGTTTGCCGGGTTGAACAAATACAAATACATTTTTATGCCTAAAAACGCATACAACCGGCCTAAACGTCTATATATTGAATATTTTCGATTCTGTTTCATGGCCGCCTGGGTTGAATTAGAATGTGTTTTTATTTGTAAATACATACATATAGCCCGCCAAAACGTCGATATTTTCAAAATTTCAGAATTTGCTCGTTTGCCGGGTTGAACATATTCAAATGCATTTTTGTGCCTAAAACCACACATATAACCCGCCAAAACGTCGAAATTTCAAAATTTTAGATTTTGCTCGTTTGCCGGGTTGAACCAATTCAAATGCATTTTTGTGCCTAAAAACGCACATATAACCCGCCAAAACGTCGAAATTTCAAAATTTTAGATTTTGCTCGTTTGCCGGGTTAAGCATATTCAAATGCATTTTTATGCGTAAAAACACACATATAAACGGCCAAAACGTCTACAACTTGAAAATTTTCGATTTCGATTCATGGCCACCTGGATTGACTTGGAATGTGTTTTTATGTGTAAATACATGCATATAACGCGCCAAACGTCGATATATTCAAAATTTTAGATTTTGCTCGTTTGCCGGGTTGAACAAATTCAAATACATTTTTGTGCCTAAAAACGCATACAACCGGCCTAAACGTCTATATATTGAAAATTTTCGATTCTGTTTCATGGCCGCCTGGGTTGAATTGGAATGTGTTTTTATTTGTAAATACATGCATATAACCCGCCAAAACGTCGATATTTTCAAAATTTCAGATTTTGCTCGTTTGCCGGGTTGAACATATTCAAATGCATTTTTGTGCCTAAAACCACACATATAACCAGCCAAAACGTCGATATATTCAAAATTTTAGATTTTGCTCGTTTGCTGGGTTGAACATATTCAAATGCATTTTTGTGCCTACAAACACACATATAACCCGTCCAAATGTCGAAATTTCAAAATTTTAGATTTTGCTCGTTTGCCGGGTTAAGCATATTCAAATGCATTTATATGCGTAAAAACACACTTATTACCGGCCAAAACATCTACAACTTGAAAATTTTCGATTTCGATTCATGGCCACCTGGATTGACTTGGAATTAGTTTTTATGTGTAAATACATACATATAACCCGCCAAATCGTCGAAATTTCAAAATTTTACATTTTGCTCGTTTGCCGGGTTGAACAAATTCAAATGCATTTTTGTGCCTAAAAACACACATATAACCGGCCAAAACGTCTATATTTTGAAAATTTTCGATTTCGTTTCACGGCCGCCTGGATTGACTTGGAATGTGTTTTTATGTGTAAATACATACATATAACTGGCAAAAACGTCGATATTCTGAAAATTTTCATTTCGTTGCACGGCCGCCTGGATTGGAGTGGAATGTGTTTTTAAGTGTAAATACATGCATATAACCCGCCAAAACGTCGAAATTTCAAAATTTTACATTTTGCTCGTTTGCCGGGTTGAACAAATTCAAATGCATTTTTGTGCCTAAAAACACACATATAACCGGCCAAAACGTCTATATTTTGAAAATTTTCGATTTCGTTTCACGGCCGCCTGGATTGACTTGGAATGTGTTTTTATGTGTAAATACATGCACATAACTGGCAAAAACGTCGATATTCTGAAAATTTTCGATTTCGTTGCACGGCCGGATAGATTGATTTCGAATGTATTTTTAAAAGTAAATATATGCATATACCCGGCAAAAACGTCTATATGTTGAATATTATCGAGCTCTTTGCACGGCCGGCTGGATTGAATTCGGATGTATTTTTATGTGTAAATACATGTATATAACCCGCCAAAACGTTGAAGTTTCAAAATTTTAGATTTTGCTCGTTTGCCGGGTTGAACATATAAAAATGCATTTTTGTGCCTAAAAACACACATACTACCGTCCGAAACATCTAGATTTGAAAATTTTCGATTACATTTCACGGCCGCCTGGATTGGAGTGGAATGTGTTTTTAAGTGTAAATACATGCATATAACCCGCCAAAACGTCGAAATTTCAAAATTTTAGTTTTTGCTCGTTTGCCGGGTTGAACATATTCAAATATGTTTTTGTGCCTAAAAACCACACATATAACCCGCCAAAACGTCGAAATTTCAAAATTTTAGATTTTGCTCGTTTGCAGGGTTGAACATATTCAAATGTGTTTTTGTGCCTACAAACACACATATAACCCGTCCAAATGTCGAAATTTCAAAATTTTAGATTTTGCTCGTTTGCCGGGTTAAGCATATTCAAATATGTTTTTGTGCCTAAAAACCACACATAACCCGCCAAAACGGCGAAATTTCAAAATTTTAGATTTTGCTCATTTGCAGGGTTGAACATATTCAAATGTGTTTTTGTGCCTACAAACACACATATAACCCGTCCAAATGTCGAAATTTCAAAATTTTAGATTTTGCTTGTTTGCCGGGTTAAGCATATTCAAATGCATTTTTATTCGTAAAAACACACATATAACCGGCCAAAACGACATTATTTTCAGAGTTTTTGATTTTGGTGCTCGCATGGTTGAACAAATTCAAGTGCATTTTTATGCGTAAAAACACACATATTAACGGCCAAAACGTCGATATTATCAAAATTTTTGAATTTGCTCGTGTGACGGGTTGATCATATTCAAATGCATTTTTGTGCGTAAAAACACACATATAACCGGCCAAAACGTCGATATTTTTAGAATTTTTGATGTTGCTCCTTTGCCGGGTTGAACACATTTAAATGCATTTATATGCGTAAAATCACACATATAACCGGCCAAAGCGACTATATTTTGAAAATTTTCGGTTTCGTTTCACGGCCGCCTGGATTGACTTGGAATGTGTTTTTATGTGTAAATAAATACATATATCTGGCAAAAACGTCGATATTCTGAAAATTTTCGATTTCGTTGCACGGCCGGATAGATTGATTCCGAATGTATTTTTAAAAGTAAATATATGCATATACCCGGCAAAAACGTCTATATGTTGAATATTATCGAGCTCTTTGCACGGCCGGCTGGATTGAATTCGGATGTATTTTTATGTGTAAATACATGTATATAACCCGCCAAAACGTAGAAATTTCAAAATTTTAGATTTTGCTCGTTTGCCGGGTTGAACATATTCAAATGCATTTTTGTACCTAAAAACACACATATAACCAGCCAAAACGTCGTTATTTTCAAAATTTTAGATTTTCCTCGTTTGCCGGGTTGAGCATATTCAAATGCATTTTTGTGCCTAAAAACACACATATAACCGGCCAAAACGTCGATATTTTCAGAATTTTTTATTTTGCTCCTTTGCCGGGTTGAACAAATTCAAATGCATTTTTGTGCCTAAAAACACACATATAACCGGCCAAAACGTCGATATTTTCAAAATTTTAGATTTTGCTCGTATGCCAGGTTGAACAAATTTCAATGCAGTTTTGTGCCTAAAAACACATACAACCGGCCAATACGTCTATATATTGAAAATTTGCGATTGCTTTCCACGGCCGATTGGATTGAATCGTATGTATATTTATGTGTAAAAGTAGGCATATAAACGGCCAAAACTTCTATATTTTGATAATTTTTGATTTCGTTGCACGGCCGCCTGGATTGACTTGGAATGTGTTTTTATGTGTAAATACATAAATATAACTGGCAAAAACGTCGATATTCTGAAAATTTTCGATTTCGTTGCACGGCCGGATAGATTGATTTCGAATGTATTTTTAAAAGTAGATATATGCATATACCCGGCAAAAACGTCTATATGTTGAATATTATCGAGCTCTTTGCACGGCCGGCTGGATTGAATTCGGATGTATTTTTATGTGTAAATACATGTATATAACCCGCCAAAACGTCGAAATTTCAAAATTTTAGATTTTGCACGTTTGCCGGGTTGAACAAATTCAAATACATTTTTGTGCCTAAAAACACATACAACCGGCCTAAACGTCTATATATTGAAAATTTTCGATTCTGTTTCATGGCCGCCTGGATTGAATTGGAATGTGTTTTTATGTGTAAATACATGCATATAACACGCCAAAAGGTCGAAATTTCAAAATTTTAGATTTTGCTCGTTTGCCGGGTTGAACATATTCAAATGCATTTTTGTGCCTAAAAACACTCATATCACCCGCGAAACCTCGATATCTTCAAAATTTTAGATTTTGCTCCTTTGCCGGGTTGAATCAATTCAAATGCATTTTTGTGCCTAAAAACACACATATAACCGGCCAAAACGTCGATATTTTCAAAATTTTAGATTTTGCTCGTTTGCCGGGTTGAACATATTCAAATGCATTTTTGTGCCTAAAAACACACATATAACCGGCCAAAACGTCGATATTTTCAGAATTTTTTATTTTGCTCCTTTGCCGGGTTGAACAAATTCAAATGCATTTTGTGCCTAAAAACACACATATAACCCGCCAAAACGTCAATATTTTCAAAATTTTTGATTTTGCTCGTGTGCCGGGTTGATCAAATTCAAATGCCTAAAAACACACATATAACCGGCCAAAACGTCTATATTTTGAAAATTTTCGATTTCGTTTCACGGCCGCCTGGTTTGACTTGGAATGTGTTTTTATGTGTAAATACATACATATAACTGGCAAAAACGTCGCTATTCTGAAAATTTTCGATTTCGTTGCACGGACGGATAGATTGATTTCGAATGTATTTTTAAAAGTAGATATATGCATATACCCGGCAAAAACGTCTATATGTTGAATATTATCGAGCTCTTTGCACGGCCGGCTGGATTGAATTCGGATGTATTTTTATGTGTAAATACATGTATATAACCCGCCAAAAGGTCGAAATTTCAAAATTTTAGATTTTACTCGTTTGCCGGGTTGAACATATTCAAATGCATTTTTGTGCCTAAAAACACACATATCACCCGCCAAACGTCGATATTTTCAAAATTTTAGATTCTGCTCCTTTGCCGGGTTGAACAAATTGAAATGCATTTATATGCGTAAAATCACACATATAACCGGCCAAAACGTCTGTATTTAGAAAACTTTCGATTTCTTTCCACGGTCGATTGGATTGAATTCGTATGTATATTTATATGTAAAAGTACGCATATAACCGGCCAAAGCGACTATATTTTGAAGATTTTCCATTTCGTTGCACGGCCGGCTAGATTGATTTCGAATGTATTTTTATGTGTAAATACATGCATATAACCCGCCAAAACGTCGAAATTTCAAAATTTTAGATTTTGCTCGTTTGCCGGGTTGAACATATTCAATTGCATTTTTGTGCATAAAAACACACATATAACCCGCCAAAACGTCGATATTTTCAGAATTTTTTATGTTGCTCCTTTGCCGGGTTGAACATATTCAAATGCATTTATATGCGTAAAAACACACTTATTACCGGCCAAAACGTCTATAATTTGAAAATTTTCGATTTCGTTTCACGGCCGCCTGGATTGACTTAGAATGTGTTTTTATGTGTAAATACATGCATATTACGCGCCAATAGGTCGAAATTTCAAAATTTTACATTTTGCTCGTTTGCCGGGTTGAACATATTCAAATGCATTTTTGTGCCTAAAAACACACATATAACCGGCCAAAACGTCGATATTTTCAAATTTCCGTAATCGTTTCAAGGCCGGCTGGATTGAAATGGAATGTATTCTTATGTGTAAATACATGCATATAACCGGCCTAAACGTCTATATATTGAAAATTTTCAATTTCGTTTGATGGCCGCCTGGATTGAATTGGAATGTGTTTTTATGTGTAAATACATGCATATAACCCGCCAAATGTCGAAATTTCAAAATTATCGATTTTTCTCGTTTGCCGGGCTGAACATATTCAAATGCATATATATGCGTAAAAACACACATATTACCGGCCTAAACGTCTATATATTGAAAATTATCGATTGTGATTCATGGCCGCTTGGATTGAATTGGAATGTGTTTTTATGTGTAAATACATGCATATAACACGCCAAATGTCGAAATTTCAAAATTATCGATTTTTCTCGTTTGCCGGGCTGAACATATTCAAATGCATATATATGCGTAAAAACACACATATTACCGGCCTAAACGTCTATATATTGAAAATTATCGATTATGATTCATGGCCGCCTGGTTTGAATTGGCATTTGTTTTTATGTGTAAATACATGCTTTATTACACGCCAAAAGTTCGAAATTTCAAAATTTTAGATATTGCTCGTATGCCAGGTTGAACAAATTTCAATGCAGTTTTGTGCCTAAAAACACATACAACCGGCCAAAACGTCTATATATTGAAAATGTGCGATTGCTTTCCACGGCCGATTGGATTGATTCGTATGTATATTTATGTGTAAAAGTAGGCATATAAACGGCCAAAACTTCTATATTTTGATAATTTTTGATTTCGTTGCACGGCCGGCTAGATTGATTTCGAAAGTATTTTTATGTGTAAATACATGCATATAACACGCTAAAAGGTCGAAATTTCAAAATTTTAGATTTTGCTCGTTTGCCGGGTTGAACATATTCAAATGCATTTTTGTGCCTAAAAACACACATATCACCCGCCAAACGTCGATATTTTCAAAATTTTAGATTTTGCTCCTTTGCCGGGTTGAACAAATTGAAATGCATTTATATGCGTAAAAACACACTTATTACCGGCCAAAACGTCTACAACTTGAAAATTTTCGATTGCGACTCATGGCCACCTGGATTGACTAGGAATTTGTTTTTATGTGTAAATACATACATATAACCCGCCAAAACGTCGACATTTCAAAATTTGACATTTAGCTCGTTTGCCGGGTTGAACATATTCAAATGCATTTTTGTGCCTAAAAACACACATATAACCGGCCAAAACGTCGATATTTTCAAAATTTTTGAATATGCTCGTGTGCCGGATTGAACAAATTCTAATGCATTTTTGTGCCTAAACACACACATATAACCGGCCAAAACGTCGATATTTTGAAATTTCCGAATTCGTTTCACGGCCGGCTGGATTGAATTGGAATGTATTCTTATGTGTAAATACATGCATATAACCGACCTAAACGTCTATGTATTGAAAATTTTCAATTTCGTTTCATGGCCGCCTGGATTGAATTGGAATGTGTTTTTATGTGTAAATACATGCATATAACCCTCCAAATGTCGAAATTTCAAAATTATCGATTTTTCTCGTTTGCCGGGCTGAACAATTCAAATGCATTTATATGCGTAAAAGCACACATATAACCGGCCTAAACGTCTATGTATTGAAAATTTTCAATTTCGTTTCATGGCCGCCTGGTTTTAATTGGAATGTGTTTTTTATGTGTAAATACATGCATATAACACGCCAAAAGTTCGAAATTTCAAAATTTTAGATATTGCACGTATGCCAAGTTGAACAAATTTCAATGCAGTTTTGTGCCTAAAAACACATACAACCGGCCAAAACGTCTATATATTGAAATTTGCGATTGCTTTCCACGGCCGATAGGATTGAATCGTATGTATATTTATGTGTAAAAGTAGGCATATAAACGGCCAAAACTTCTATATTTTGATAATTTTAGATTTCGTTGCACGGCCGGCTAGATTGATTTCGAATGTATTTTATGTGTAAATACATGCATATAACGCGCCAAAACGTCGATATATTCAAAATTTTAGATTTTGCTCGTTGCCGGGTTGAACAAATTCAAATACATTTTTGTGCCTAAAAACACATACAACCGGCCTAAACGTCTATAATTTGAAAATTTTCGATTTCGTTTCACGGCCGCCTGGATTGACTTAGAATGTGTTTTTATGTGTAAATACATGCATATTATGCGCCAAAACGTCGAAATTTCAAAATTTTACATTTTGCTCGTTTGCCGGGTTGAACAAATTCAAATACATTTTTGTGCCTGAAAACACATGCAACCGGCTTAAACGTCTATATATTGAAATTTTCGATTCTGTTTCATGGCCGCCTGGATTGAATTGGAATGTGTTTTTATGTGTAAATACATGCATATAACGCGCCAAACGTCGATATATTCAAAATTTAGATTTTGCTCGTTTGCCGGGTTGAACAAATTCAAATACATTTTTACGCCTAAAAACGCATACAACCGGCCTAAACGTCTATATATTGAAAATTTTCGATTCTGTTTCATGGCCGCCTGGATTGAATTGGAATGTGTTTTTATGTGTAAATACATGCATATAACGCGCCAAACGTCGTTATATTCAAAATTTTAGAATTTGCTCGTATGCCGGGTTGAACATATTCAAATGCACTTTTGTGCCTAAAAACACTCATATAACCCGCCAAATGTCGAAATATCAAAATTTTAGATTTTGCTCTTTGGCCGGGTTAAGCATATTCAAATGCATTTTTATGCGTAAAAACACACATATAAACGGCCAAAACGTCTACAACTTGAAATTTTCGATTTCGATTCATAGCCACCTGGATTGACTTGGAATGTGTTTTTATGTGTAAATACATACATATAACCCGCCAAAACGTCGATATTTTCGAAATTTTAGATTTTGCTCGTTTGCCGGGTTGAGTATATTCAAATGCATTTTTGTGCCTAAAAACACACATATAACCGGCCAAAACGTCTACAACTTGAAAATTTTCGATTTCGATTCATGGCCACCTGGATTGACTTGGAATGTGTTTTTATGTGTAAATACATACATATAACCCGCCAAAACGTCGAAATTTCAAAATTTTAGAATTTGCTCGTGTGCCGGGTTGATCAAATTCAAATGCATTTCTGTGCCTAAAATCACACATATAACCGGCCAAAACGTCTATATTTTGAAAATTTTCGATTTCTTTTCACGGCCGCCTGGATTGACTTGGAATGTGTTTTTATGTGTAAATACATGCATATTACGCGCCAAAACGTCGAAATTTCAAAATTTTAGATTTTGCTCATTTGCCGGGATGAGCATATACAAATGCATTTTTATGCGTAAAAATACACATATAACCGGCCACAACGTCGATATTTTCAGAATTTTTGATGTTGCTCCTTTGTCGGGTTGAACATATTCACATGCATTTAGATGCGTAAAAACACACTTATTACCGGCCAAAACGTCTATAATTTGAAAATTTTCGCTTTCGTTTTACGGACGCCTGGATTGACTTAGAATGTGTTTTTATGTGTAAATACATGCATATTACGCGCCAAAACGTCTAAATTTCAAAATTTACATTTTGCTCGTTTGCCGGGTTGAACATATTCAAATGCATTTTTGTGCCTAAAAACACACATACAACCCGCCAAAACGTCGAAATTTCAAAATTTTAGATATTGCTCGTTTGCCGGTTGAACCAATTCAAATGCATTTTTGTGCCTAAAAACTCACATGTAACCCGCCAAAACGTCGAAATTTCAAAATTTTAGATTTTGCTCGTTTGCTGGGTTGAACATATTCAAATGCATTTTTGTGCCTAAAAACACACATATGACCTGCCAAAACGTCTACAACTTGAAAATTTTCGATTTCGATTCATGGCCACCTGGATTGACTTGGAATGTGTTTTTATGTGTAAATACATACATATAACCCGCCAAAACGTCGATATTTTCAAAATTTCAGAATTTGCTCGTTTGCCGGGTTGAACATATTCAAATGCATTTTTGTGCCTAAAACCACACATATAACCCGCCAAAACGTCGAAATTTCAAAATTTTAGATTTTGCTCGTTTGCCGGGTTGAACAAATTCAAATGCATTTTTGTGCCTAAAAACTCACATATAACCCGCCAAAACGTCGAAATTTCAAAATTTTAGATTTTGCTCGTTTGCCGGGTTGAACATATTCAAATGCATTTTTGTGCCTAAAAACACACATATAACCAGCCAAAACGTCGATATTTTCAAAATTTTAGATTTTGCTCGTTTGCCGGGTTGAGTATATTCAAATGCATTTTTGTGCCTAAAAACACACATATAACCGGCCAAAACGTCGATATTTTCAGAATTTTTTATTTTGCTCCTTTGCCGGGTTGAACAAATTCAAATGCATTTTTGTGCCTAAATACACACATATAACCCGCCAAAACGTCAATATTTTCAAAATTTTTGATTTTGCTCGTGTGCCGGGTTGATCAAATTCAAATGCCTAAAAACACACATATAACCGGCCAAAACGTCTATATTTTGAAAATTTTCGATTTCGTTTCACGGCCGCCTGGTTTGACTTGGAATGTGTTTTTATGTGTAAATACATACATATAACTGGCAAAAACGTCGATATTCTGAAAATTTTCGATTTCGTTGCACGGACGGATAGATTGATTTCGAATGTATTTTTAAAAGTAGATATATGCATATACCCGGCAAAAACGTCTATATGTTGAATATATCGAGCTCTTTGCACGGCCGGCTGGATTGAATTCGGATGTATTTTTATGTGTAAATACATGTATATAACCCGCCAAAAGGTCGAAATTTCAAAATTTTAGATTTTACTCGTTTGCCGGGTTGAACTATTCAAATGCATTTTTGTGCCTAAAAACACCATATCACCCGCCAAACGTCGATATTTTCAAAATTTTAGATTCTGCTCCTTTGCCGGGTTGAACAAATTGAAATGCATTTATATGCGTAAAATCACACATATAACCGGCCAAAACGTCTGTATTTAGAAAACTTTCGATTTCTTTCCACGGTCGATTGGATTGAATTCGTATGTATATTTATATGTAAAAGTACGCATATAACCGGCCAAAGCGTCTATATTTTGAAGATTTTCCATTTCGTTGCACGGCCGTCTAGATTGATTTCGAATGTATTTTTATGTGTAAATACATGCATATAACCCGCCAAAACGTCGAAAATTCAAAATTTTAGAATTTGCTCGTTTGCCGGGTTGAACATATTCAATTGCATTTTGTGCATAAAAACACACATATAACCCGCCAAAACGTCGATATTTTCAGAATTTTTTATGTTGCTCCTTTGCCGGGTTGAACATATTCAAATGCATTTATATGCGTAAAAACACACTTATTACCGGCCAAAACGTCTATAATTTGAAAATTTTCGATTTTGTTTCACGGCCGCTGGATTGACTTAGAATGTGTTTTTATGTGTAAATACATGCATATTACGCGCCAATAGGTCGAAATTTCAAAATTTTACATTTTGCTCGTTTGCCGGGTTGAACATATTCAAATGCATTTTTGTGCCTAAAAACACAATAACCGGCCAAAACGTCGATATTTTCAAATTTCCGTAATCGTTTCAAGGCCGGCTGGATTGAAATGGAATGTATTCTTATGTGTAATACATGCATATAACCGGCCTAAACGTCTATATATTGAAAATTTTCAATTTCGTTTGATGGCCGCCTGGATTGAATTGGAATGTGTTTTTATGTGTAAATACATGCATATACCCGCCAAATGTCGAAATTTCAAAATTATCGATTTTTCTCGTTTGCCGGGCTGACATATTCAAATGCATATATATGCGTAAAAACACACATATTACCGGCCTAAACGTCTATATATTGAAAATTATCGATTGTGATTCATGGCCGCTTGGATTGAATTGGAATGTGTTTTTATGTGTAAATACATGCATATAACACGCCAAATGTCGAAATTTCAAAATTATCGATTTTTCTCGTTTGCCGGGCTGAACATATTCAAATGCATATATATGCGTAAAAACACACATATTACCGGCCTAAACGTCTATATATTGAAAATTATCGATTATGATTCATGGCCGCCTGGTTTGAATTGGCATTTGTTTTTATGTGTAAATACATGCTTTATTACACGCCAAAAGTTCGAAATTTCAAAATTTTAGATATTGCTCGTATGCCAGGTTGAACAAATTTCAATGCAGTTTTGTGCCTAAAAACACATACAACCGGCCAAAACGTCTATATATTGAAAATGTGCGATTGCTTTCCACGGCCGATTGGATTGATTCGTATGTATATTTATGTGTAAAAGTAGGCATAAAACGGCCAAAACTTCTATATTTTGATAATTTTTGATTTCGTTGCACGGCCGGCTAGATTGATTTCGAAAGTATTTTATGTGTAAATACATGCATATAACACGCTAAAAGGTCGAAATTTCAAAATTTTAGATTTTGCTCGTTTGCCGGTTGTTGAACATATCAAATGCATTTTTGTGCCTAAAAACACACATATCACCCGCCAAACGTCGATATTTTCAAAATTTTAGATTTTGCTCCTTTGCCGGGTTGAACAAATTGAAATGCATTTATATGCGTAAAAACACACTTATTACCGGCCAAAACGTCTACAACTTGAAAATTTTCGATTGCGACTCATGGCCACCTGGATTGACTAGAATTTGTTTTTATGTGTAAATACATACATATACCCGCCAAAACGTCGAAATTTCAAAATTTTACATTTTGCTCGTTTGCCGGGTTGAACATATTCAAATGCATTTTTGTGCCTAAAAACACACATATAACCGGCCAAAACGTCGATATTTTCAAAATTTTTGAATATGCTCGAGTGCCGGATTGAACAAATTCAAATGCATTTTTGTGCCTAAAAACACACATATAACCGGCCAAAACGTCGATATTTTGAAATTTCCGAATTCGTTTCACGGCCGGCTGGATTGAATTGGAATGTATTCTTATGTGTAGATACATGCATATAACCGGCCTAAACGTCTATATATTGAAAATTTTCAATTTCGTTTCATGGCCGCCTGGATTGAATTGGAATGTGTTTTAATGTGTAAATACATGCATATTACGCACCAAATCGTCGAAATTTCAAAATTTTACATTTTGCTTGATTACCGAGTTGCACATATTCAAATGCATTTTTGTGCCTAAAAATACACATATAACCCGCCAAAACGTCTATATATTGAAAATTTTCGATTCTGTTTCATGGCCGCCTGGATTGAATTGGAATGTGTTTTTATGTGTAAATACATGCATATAACACGCCAAAAGGTCGAAATTTCAAAATTTTAGATTTTGCTCGTTTGCCAGGTTGAACAAATTCAAATGCAGTTTTGTGCCTAAAACACATACAACCGGCCAAAACGTCTATATATTGAAAATTTTCGATTGCATTTCCACGGCCGATTGGATTGAATCGTATGTATATTTATGTGTAAAAGTAGGCATATAACAGGCCAAAACTTCTATATTTTGAAAATTTTTGATTTCGTTGCACGGCCGGCTAGATTGATTTCGAATGTATTTTTATGTGTAAATACATGCATATAACGCGCCAAAACGTCGATATATTCAAAATTTTAGATTTTGCTCGTTTGCCGGGTTGAACAAATTCAAATACATTTTTGTGCCTAAAAACACATACAACCGGCCTAAACGTCTATAATTTGAAAATTTTCGATTTCGTTTCACGGCCGCCTGGATTGACTTAGAATGTGTTTTTATGTGTAAATACATGCATATTATGCGCCAAAACGTCGAAATTTCAAAATTTTACATTTTGCTCGTTTGCCGGGTTGAACAAATTCAAATACATTTTTGTGCCTAAAAACACATACAACCGGCTTAAACGTCTATATATTGAAAATTTTCGATTCTGTTTCATGGCCGCCTGGATTGAATTGGACTGTGTTTTTATGTGTAAATACATGCATATAACGCGCCAAACGTCGATATATTCAAAATTTTAGATTTTGCTCGTTTGCCGGGTTGAACAAATTCAAATACATTTTTACGCCTAAAAACGCATACACCGGCCAAACGTCTCGAAAACTTTCAAAATTTTCGATTCGTTTGCCGGGATTTCAAATGATTTTTGTGTAAAACACATCACCGCCAAAACCGAATTTCAAAATTTAGATTTTGTGTTTGCGGGTTGAACATATTCAAATGCATTTTGTGCCTAAAACTCATATGAACCGCCCAAAAGTCGAATTTCAAAATTTTAGAATTTGCTCGTTTGCCGGTTGACTTTCAATTTTGTGTAAAAAAACAATATACTCCAAAACGTCGACATTTCAAATTTCGATTTGCTCTGCGGGTTGAAAAGCATTTTGTGCTAAAACATAATATAACCCGCCAAAACGTCGATATTTCAAAATTTAGATTTTGCTCGTTTGCCGGGTTGAACAAATTCAAATGCATTTTTGTGCCTAAAACACATATAACCCGCCAAAACGTCGAAATTTCAAAATTTTAGATTTTGCTCGTTTGCCGCTTGAACCATTCAATGCATTTTGTGTGCCTAAAAACACACATATAACCAGCCAAAACGTCGATATTTTCAAAATTTTAGATTTTGCTCGTTTGCCGGGTTGAGTATATTCAAATGCATTTTTGTGCCTAAAAACACACATATAACCGGCCAAAACGTCGATATTTTCAGAATTTTTTATTTTGCTCCTTTGCCGGGTTGAACAAATTCAAATGCATTTTTGTGCCTAAATACACACATATAACCCGCCAAAACGTCAATATTTTCAAAATTTTTGATTTTGCTCGTGTGCCGGGTAGATCAAATTCAAATGCATTTCTGTGCCTAAAAACACACATATAACCGGCTCAAAACGTCTATATTTTGAAAATTTTCGATTTCGTTTCACGGCCGCCTGGATTGACTTGGAATGTGTTTTTATGTGTAAATACATGCATATTACGCGCCAAAAGGTCGAAATTTCAAAATTTTAGATTTTGCTCATTTGCCGGGATGAGCATATACAAATGCATTTTTATGCGTAAAAATACACATATAACCGCCCAAATCGTCGATATTTTCAGAATTTTTGATGTTGCTCCTTTGTCGGGTTGAACATATTCAAATGCATTTAGATGCGTAAAAACACACTTATTACCGGCCAAAACGTCTATAATTTGAAAATTTTCGATTTTGTTTCACGGCCGCCTGGATTGACTTAGAATGTGTTTTTATGTGTAAATACTTGCATATTACGCGCCAAAACGTCGAAATTTCAAAATTTTACATTTTGCTCGTTTGCCGGGTTGAACCAATTCAAATGCATTTTTGTGCCTAAAAACTCACATATAACCCGCCAAAACGTCGAAATTTCAAAATTTTAGATTTTGCTCGTTTGCCGGGTTGAACATATTCAAATGCATTTTTGTGCCTAAAAACACACATATAACCAGCCAAAACGTCGATATTTTCAAAATTTTAGATTTTGCTCGTTTGCCGGGTTGAGTATATTCAAATGCATTTTTGTGCCTAAAAACACACATATCACCCGCCAAACGTCGATATTTTCAAAATTTTAGATTCTGCTCCTTTGCCGGGTTGAACAAATTGAAATGCATTTATATGCGTAAAATCACACATATAACCGGCCAAAACGTCTGTATTTAGAAAACTTTCGATTTCTTTCCACGGTCGATTGGATTGAATTCGTATGTATATTTATATGTAAAAGTACGCATATAACCGGCCAAAGCGACTATATTTTGAAGATTTTCCATTTCGTTGCACGGCCGTCTAGATTGATTTCGAATGTATTTTTATGTGTAAATACATGCATATAACCCGCCAAAACGTCGAAAATTCAAAATTTTAGAATTTGCTCGTTTGCCGGGTTGAACATATTCAATTGCATTTTTGTGCATAAAAACACACATATAACCCGCCAAAACGTCGATATTTTCAGAATTTTTTATGTTGCTCCTTTGCCGGGTTGAACATATTCAAATGCATTTATATGCGTAAAAACACACTTATTACCGGCCAAAACGTCTATAATTTGAAAATTTTCGATTTTGTTTCACGGCCGCCTGGATTGACTTAGAATGTGTTTTTATGTGTAAATACATGCATATTACGCGCCAATAGGTCGAAATTTCAAAATTTTACATTTTGCTCGTTTGCCGGGTTGAACATATTCAAATGCATTTTTGTGCCTAAAAACACACATATAACCGGCCAAAACGTCGATATTTTGAAATTTCCGTAATCGTTTCAAGGCCGGCTGGATTGAAATGGAATGTATTCTTATGTGTAAATACATGCATATAACCGGCCTAAACGTCTATATATTGAAAATTTTCAATTTCGTTTGATGGCCGCCTGGATTGAATTGGAATGTGTTTTTATGTGTAAATACATGCATATAACCCGCCAAATGTCGAAATTTCAAAATTATCGATTTTTCTCGTTTGCCGGGCTGAACATATTCAAATGCATATATATGCTATATGCGTAAAACACACATATTACCGGCCTAAACGTCTATATATTGAAAATTATCGATTATGATTCATGGCCGCCTGGTTTGAATTGGCATTTGTTTTTATGTGTAAATACATGCTTTATTACACGCCAAAAGTTCGAAATTTCAAAATTTTAGATATTGCTCGTATGCCAGGTTGAACAAATTTCAATGCAGTTTTGTGCCTAAAAACACATACAACCGGCCAAAACGTCTATATATTGAAAATGTGCGATTGCTTTCCACGGCCGATTGGATTGATTCGTATGTATATTTATGTGTAAAAGTAGGCATATAAACGGCCAAAACTTCTATGTTTTGATAATTTTTGATTTCGTTGCACGGCCGGCTAGATTGATTTCGAAAGTATTTTTATGTGTAAATACATGCATATAACACGCTAAAAGGTCGAAATTTCAAAATTTTAGATTTTGCTCGTTTGCCGGGTTGAACATATTCAAATGCATTTTTGTGCCTAAAAACACACATATCACCCGCCAAACGTCGATATTTTCAAAATTTTAGATTTTGCTCCTTTGCCGGGTTGAACAAATTGAAATGCATTTATATGCGTAAAAACACACTTATTACCGTCCGAAACGTCTATAATTTGAAAATTTTCGATTTCGTTTCACGGCCGCCTGGATTGACTTAGAATGTGTTTTTATGTGTAAATACATGCATATTACGCGCCAATTCGTCGACATTTCAAAATTTTACATTTAGCTCGTTTGCCGGGTTGAACATATTCAAATGCATTTTTGTGCCTAAAAACACACATATAACCGGCCAAAACGTCGATATTTTCAAAATTTTTGAATATGCTCGTGTGCCGGATTGAACAAATTCTAATGCATTTTTGTGCCTAAACACACACATATAACCGGCCAAAACGTCGATATTTTGAAATTTCCGAATTCGTTTCACGGCCGGCTGGATTGAATTGGAATGTATTCTTATGTGTAAATACATGCATATAACCGACCTAAACGTCTATGTATTGAAAATTTTCAATTTCGTTTCATGGCCGCCTGGATTGAATTGGAATGTGTTTTTATGTGTAAATACATGCATATAACCCTCCAAATGTCGAAATTTCAAAATTATCGATTTTTCTCGTTTGCCGGGCTGAACAATTCAAATGCATTTATATGCGTACAAACACACATATAACCGGCCTAAACGTCTATGTATTGAAAATTTTCAATTTCGTTTCATGGCCGCCTGGTTTTAATTGGAATGTGTTTTTATGTGTAAATACATGCATATAACACGCCAAAAGTTCGAAATTTCAAAATTTTAGATATTGCACGTATGCCAAGTTCAACAAATTTCAATGCAGTTTTGTGCCTAAAAACACATACAACCGGCCAAAACGTCTATATATTGAAAATTTGCGATTGCTTTCCACGGCCGATAGGATTGAATCGTATGTATATTTATGTGTAAAAGTAGGCATATAAACGGCCAAAACTTCTATATTTTGATAATTTTAGATTTCGTTGCACGGCCGGCTAGATTGATTTCGAATGTATTTTTATGTGTAAATACATGCATATAACGCGCCAAAACGTCGATATATTCAAAATTTTAGATTTTGCTCGTTTGCCGGGTTGAACAAATTCAAATACATTTTTGTGCCTAAAAACACATACAACCGGCCTAAACGTCTATAATTTGAAAATTTTCGATTTCGTTTCACGGCCGCCTGGATTGACTTAGAATGTGTTTTTATGTGTAAATACATGCATATTATGCGCCAAAACGTCGAAATTTCAAAATTTTACATTTTGCTCGTTTGCCGGGTTGAACAAATTCAAATACATTTTTGTGCCTAAAAACACATACAACCGGCTTAAACGTCTATATATTGAAAATTTTCGATTCTGTTTCATGGCCGCCTGGATTGAATTGGAATGTGTTTTTATGTGTAAATACATGCATATAACGCGCCAAACGTCGATATATTCAAAATTTTAGATTTTGCTCGTTTGCCGGGTTGAACAAATTCAAATACATTTTTACGCCTAAAAACGCATACAACCGGCCTAAACGTCTATATATTGAAAATTTTCGATTCTGTTTCATGGCCGCCTGGATTGAATTGGAATGTGTTTTTATGTGTAAATACATGCATATAACGCGCCAAACGTCGTTATATTCAAAATTTTAGAATTTGCTCGTATGCCGGGTTGAACATATTCAAATGCACTTTTGTGCCTAAAAACACTCATATAACCCGCCAAATGTCGAAATATCAAAATTTTAGATTTTGCTCTTTGGCCGGGTTAAGCATATTCAAATGCATTTTTATGCGTAAAAACACACATATAAACGGCCAAAACGTCTACAACTTGAAAATTTTCGATTTCGATTCATAGCCACCTGGATTGACTTGGAATGTGTTTTTATGTGTAAATACATACATATAACCCGCCAAAACGTCGATATTTTCGAAATTTTAGATTTTGCTCGTTTGCCGGGTTGAGTATATTCAAATGCATTTTTGTGCCTAAAAACACACATATAACCGGCCAAAACGTCTACAACTTGAAAATTTTCGATTTCGATTCATGGCCACCTGGATTGACTTGGAATGTGTTTTTATGTGTAAATACATACATATAACCCGCCAAAACGTCGAAATTTCAAAATTTTAGAATTTGCTCGTGTGCCGGGTTGATCAAATTCAAATGCATTTCTGTGCCTAAAATCACACATATAACCGGCCAAAACGTCTATATTTTGAAAATTTTCGATTTTTTTCACGGCCGCCTGGATTGACTTGGAATGTGTTTTTATGTGTAAATACATGCATATTACGCGCCAAAACGTCGAAATTTCAAAATTTTAGATTTTGCTCATTTGCCGGGATGAGCATATACAAATGCATTTTTATGCGTAAAAATACACATATAACCGGCCACAACGTCGATATTTTCAGAATTTTTGATGTTGCTCCTTTGTCGGGTTGAACATATTCACATGCATTTAGATGCGTAAAAACACACTTATTACCGGCCAAAACGTCTATAATTTGAAAATTTTCGCTTTCGTTTTACGGACGCCTGGATTGACTTAGAATGTGTTTTTATGTGTAAATACATGCATATTACGCGCCAAAACGTCTAAATTTCAAAATTTTACATTTTGCTCGTTTGCCGGGTTGAACATATTCAAATGCATTTTTGTGCCTAAAAACACACATACTACCGGCCGAAACATATAGATTCGAAAATTTTCGATTACATTTCACGGCCGCCTGGATTGAAGTGGAATGCGTTTTTAAGTGTAAATACATGCATATCACCCTCCAAAATGTCGAAATTTCGAAATTTTAGATTTTGCTCGTTTGCCGGGTTAAGCATATTCAAATGCATTTTTGTGCCTAAAAACACACATATAACCGGCCAAAACGTCGATATTTTCATCATTTTAGATTTTGCTCGATTGCCGGGTTGAATCAATTCAAATGCATTTTTGTGCCTAAAAACACACATATAACCCGCCAAAACGTCAAAATTTCAAAATTTTAGATTTTGCTCGTTTGCCGGGTTGAACATATTCAAATGCATTTTTGTGCCTAAAAACACACATATAACCAGCCAAAACGTCGATATTTTCAGAATTTTGGATTTTGCTCCTTTGCCGGGTTGAACAAATTCAAATGCATTTATATGCGTAAAAACACACTTATTACCGGCCAAAACGTCTAAAAACTTGAAAATTTTCGATTTCGATTCATGGCCACCTGGATTGACTTGTAATTTGTTTTTATGTGTAAATACATACATATAACCCGCCAAAACGTCGATATTTTTAAAATTTCAGAATTTGCTCGTTTGCCGGGTTGAACCAATTCAAATGCATTTTTGTGCCTAAAAACTCACATATAACCCGCCAAAACGTCGAAATTTCAAAATTTTAGATTTTGCTCGTTTGCCGGGTTGAACATATTCAAATGCATTTTTGTGCCTAAAAACACACATATAACCAGCCAAAACGTCGATATTTTCAAAATTTTAGATTTTGCTCGTTTGCCGGGTTGAGTATATTCAAATGCATTTTTGTGCCAAAAACACACATATAACCAGCCAAAACGTCGATATTTTCAAAATTTTAGATTTTGCTCGTTTGCCGGGTTGAGTATATTCAAATGCATTTTTGTGCCTAAAAACACACATATAACCGGCCAAAACGTCTATATTTTGAAAATTTTCGATTTCGTTTCACGGCCGCCTGGATTGACTTGGAATGTGTTTTTATGTGTAAATACATGCATATTACGCGTCAAAACGTCGAAATTTCAAAATTTTACATTTTGCTCGTTTGCCGGGTTGAACATATTCAAATGCATTTTTGTGCCTCAAAACACATACAACCGGCCAAAACGTCTATATATTGAAAATTTTCGATTCTGTTTCATGGCCGCCTGGATTGAATTGGAATGTGTTTTTATGTGTAAATACATGCATATAACACGCCAAAAGGTCGAAATTTCAAAATTTTAGATTTTGCTCGTATGCCAGGTTGAACAAATTCAAATGCAGTTTTGTGCCTAAAAACACATACAACCGGCCAAAACGACTATATATTGAAAATTTTCGATTGCTTTCCACGGCCGATTGGATTGAATCGTATGTATATTTATGTGTAAAAGTAGGCATATAACCGGCCAAAACTTCTATATTTTGAAAATTTTTGATTTTGTTGCACGGCCGGCTAGATTGATTTCGAATGTATTTTTATGTGTAAATACATGCATATAACGCGCCAAACGTCGACATATTCAAAATTTTAGATTTTGCTCGTTTGCCGGGTTGAACAAATTCAAATACATTTTTGTGCCTAAAAACGCATACAACCGGCCTAAACGTCTATATATTGAAAATTTTCGATTCTGTTTCATGGCCGCCTGGGTTGAATTGGAATGTGTTTTTATTTGTAAATACATGCATATAACCCGCCAAAACGTCGTTATATTCAAAATTTTAGATCTTGCTCGTATGCCGGGTTGAACATATTCAAATGCACTTTTGTGCCTAAAAACACACATATAACCCGCCAAAACGTCGAAATTTCAAAATTTTAAATTTTGCTCGTTTGCCGGGTTGAACCAATTCAAATGCATTTTTGTGCCTAAAAACTCACATATAACCCGCCAAAACGTCGAAATTTCAAAATTTTAGATTTTGCTCGTTTGCCGGGTTGAACATATTCAAATGCATTTTTGTGCCTCAAAACACATACAACCGGCCAAAACGTCTATATATTGAAAATTTTCGATTCTGTTTCATGGCCGCCTGGATTGAATTGGAATGTGTTTTTATGTGTAAATACATGCATATAACACGCCAAAAGGTCGAAATTTCAAAATCTTAGATTTTGCTCGTATGCCAGGTTGAACAAATTCAAATGCAGTTTTGTGCCTAAAAACACATACAACCGGCCAAAACGTCTATATATATTGAAAATTTTCGATTGCTTTCCACGGCCGATTGGATTGAATCGTATGTATATTTATGTGTAAAAGTAGGCATATAACCGGCCAAAACTTCTATATTTTGAAAATTTTTGATTTTGTTGCACGGCCGGCTAGATTGATTTCGAATGTATTTTTATGTGTAAATACATGCATATAACGCGCCAAACGTCGACACATTCAAAATTTTAGATTTTGCTCGTTTGCCGGGTTGAACAAATTCAAATACATTTTTGTGCCTAAAAACGCATACAACCGGCCTAAACGTCTATATATTGAAAATTTTCGATTCTGTTTCATGGCCGCCTGGGTTGTATTGGAATGTGTTTTTATTTGTAAATACATGCATATAACCCGCCAAAACGTCGTTATATTCAAAATTTTAGATCTTGCTCGTATGCCGGGTTGAACATATTCAAATGCACTTTTGTGCCTAAAAACACACATATAACCCGCCAAAACGTCGAAATTTCAAAATTTTAAATTTTGCTCGTTTGCCGGGTTGAACCAATTCAAATGCATTTTTGTGCCTAAAAACTCACATATAACCCGCCAAAACGTCGAAATTTCAAAATTTTAGATTTTGCTCGTTTGCCGGGTTGAACATATTCAAATGCATTTTTGTGCCTAAAAACACAAATATAACCAGCCAAAACGTCGATATTTTCAGAATTTTGGATTTTGCTCCTTTGCCGGGTTGAACAAATTCAAATGCATTTATATGCGTAAAAACACACTTATTACCGGCCAAAACGTCTATAATTTGAAAATTTTCGATTTCGTTTCACGGGCGCCTGGATTGACTTAGAATGTGTTTTTATGTGTAAATACATGCATATTACGCGCCAAAACGTCGAAATTTCAAAATTTTACATTTTGCTCGTTTGCCGGGTCGAACATATTCAAATGCATTTTTATGCGTAAAAATACACATATAACCGGCCAAAACGTCGATATTTTCAGAATTTTTTATGTTGCTCTTTTGTCGAGTTGAACATATTCAAATGCATTTAGATGCGTAAAAACACACTTATTACCGGCCAAAACGTCTATAATTTGAAAATTTTCGATTTCGTTTCACGGCCGCCTGGATTGACTTAGAATGTGTTTTTATGTGTAAATACATGCATATTACGCGCCAAAACGTCGAAATTTCAAAATTTTACATTTTGCTCGTTTGCCGGGTTGAACATATTCAAATGCATTTTTGTGCCTAAAAACACATACAACCGGCTTAAACGTCTATATAATGAAAATTTTCGATTCTGTTTCATGGCCGCCTGGATTGAATTGGAATGTGTTTTTATGTGTAACTACATGCATATAACACGCCAAAAGGTCGAAATTTCAAAATTTTAGATTTTGCTCGTATGCCAGGTTGAACAAATTCAAATGCAGTTTTGTGCCTAAAAACACATACAACCGGCCAAAACGTCTATATATTGAAAATTTTCGATTGCTTTCCACGGCCGATTGGATTGAATCGTATGTATATTTATGTGTAAAAGTAGGCATATAACAGGCCAAAACTTCTATATTTTGAAAATTTTTGATTTCGTTGCACGGCCGGCTAGATTGATTTCGAATGTATTTTTATGTGTAAATACATGCATATAACGCGCCAACCGTCAATATATTCAAAATTTTAGATTTTGCTCGTATGCCGGGTTGAACATATTCAAATGCACTTTTATGCCTAAAAACACACATATAAACGGCCAAAACGTCTACAACTTGAAAATTTTCGATTTCGATTCATGGCCACCTGGATTGACTTGGAATGTGTTTTTATGTGTAAATACATACATATAACCCGCCAAAACGTCGATATTTTCAAAATTTCAGAATTTGCTCGTTTGCCGGGTTGAACATATTCAAATGCATTTTTGTGCCTAAAAACACACATACAACCCGCCAAAACGTCGAAATTTCAAAATTTTAGATATTGCTCGTTTGCCGGGTTGAACCAATTCAAATGCATTTTTGTGCCTAAAAACTCACATATAACCCGCCAAAACGTCGAAATTTCAAAATTTTAGATTTTGCTCGTTTGCCGGGTTGAACATATTCAAATGCATTTTTGTGCCTAAAAACACACATATGACCTGCCAAAACGTCTACAACTTGAAAATTTTCGATTTCGATTCATGGCCACCTGGATTGACTTGGAATGTGTTTTTATGTGTAAATACATACATATAACCCGCCAAAACGTCGATATTTTCAAAATTTCAGAATTTGCTCGTTTGCCGGGTTGAACATATTCAAATGCATTTTTGTGCCTAAAACCACACATATAACCCGCCAAAACGTCGAAATTTCAAAATTTTAGATTTTGCTCGTTTGCCGGGTTGAACAAATTCAAATGCATTTTTGTGCCTAAAAACTCACATATAACCCGCCAAAACGTCGAAATTTCAAAATTTTAGATTTTGCTCGTTTGCCGGGTTGAACATATCAAATGCATTTTTGTGCCTAAAAACACACATATAACCAGCCAAACGTTCGATATTTCAAATTTTAGATTTTGCTCGTTTGCCGGGTTGAGTATATTCAAATGCATTTTGTGCAAAACACACATATAAGGCCAAAACGTCGATATTTCAGAATTTTTTATTTTCTCTTGCCGGTTCCTTCAAGCATTTTGTGCCTAATACACCATAACCCGCCAAACGTCAAATTTAAATTTTTACATTTTCTCTTTGCCGAATCAATTGATGAACAAATTCAAGTGCATTTTTGTGCCTAAAAACACACATATAACCAGCCAAAACGTCGATATTTTCGGAATTTTTTATTTTGCTCCTTTGCCGGGTTGAACAAATTCAAATGCATTTTTGTGCCTAAATACACACATATAACCCGCCAAAACGTCAATATTTTCAAAATTTTTGATTTTGCTCGTGTGCCGGGTTGATCAAATTCAAATGCATTTCTGTGCCTAAAAACACACATATAACCGGCCAAAACGTCTATATTTTGAAAATTTTCGATTTCGTTTCACGGCCGCCTGGATTGACTTGGAATGTGTTTTTATGTGTAAATACATGCATATTACGCGCCAAAACGTCGAAATTTCAAAATTTTAGATTTTGCTCATTTGCCGGGTTGAGCATATACAAATGCATTTTTATGCGTAAAAATACACATATAACCGGCCAAAACGTCGATATTTTCAGAATTTTTGATGTTGCTCCTTTGTCGGGTTGAACATATTCAAATGCATTTAGAAGCGTAAAAACACACTTATTACCGGCCAAAACGTCTATAATTTGAAAATTTTCGATTTCGTTTCACGGCCGCCTGGATTGACTTAGAATGTGTTTTTATGTGTAAATACATGCATATTACGCGCCAAAACGTCGAAATTTCAAAATTTTACATTTTGCTCCTTTGCCGGGTTGAACATATTCAAATGCATTTTTGTGCCTAAAAACACATACAACCGGCTTAAACGTCTATATATTGAAAATTTTCGATTCTGTTTCATGGCCGCCTGGATTGAATTGGAATGTGTTTTTATGTGTAACTACATGCATATAACACGCCAAAAGGTCGAAATTTCAAAATTTTAGATTTTGCTCGTTTGCCGGGTTGAACATATTCAAATGCATTTTTGTGCCTAAAAACACACATATAACCAGCCAAAACGTCGATATTTTCAAAATTTTAGATTGCTTTCCACGACCGATTGGATTGAATCGTATGTATATTTATGTGTAAAAGTAGGCATATAACCGGCCAAAACTTCTATATTTTGAAAATTTTTGATTTCGTTGCACGGCCGGCTAGATTGATTTGGAATGTATTTTTATGTGTAAATACATGCATATAACGCGCCAAACGTCAATATATTCAAAATTTTAGATTTTGCTCGTATGCCGGGTTGAACATATTCAAATGCACTTTTGTGCCTAAAAACACACACATAACCCGCCAAATGTCGAAATATCAAAATTTTAGATTTTGCTCTTTGGCCGGGTTAAGCATATTCAAATGCATTTTTATGCGTAAAAACACACATATAACCCGCCAAAACGTCGAAATTTCAAAATTTTAGATTTTGCTCGTTTGCCGGGTTGAACATATTCAAATGCATTTTTTGCCTAAAAACACACATATAACCAGCCAAAACGTCGATATTTTCAAAATTTTAGATTTTGCTCGTTTGCCGGGTTGAGTATATTCAAATGCATTTTTGTGCCTAAAAACACACATATAACCGGCCAAAACGTCGATATTTTCAGAATTTTTTATTTTGCTCCTTTGCCGGGTTGAACAAATTCAAATGCATTTTTGTGCCTAAATACACACATATAACCCGCCAAAACGACAATATTTTCAAAATTTTTGATTTTGCTCGTGTGCCGGGTTGATCAAATTCAAATGCATTTCTGTGCCTAAAAACACACATGTAACCGGCCAAAACGTCTATATTTTGAAAATTTTCGATTTCGTTTCACGGCCGCCTGGATTGACTTAGAATGTGTTTTTATGTGTAAATACATGCATATTACGCGCCAAAACGTCGAAATTTCAAAATTTTAGATTATGCTCGTATGCCAGGTTGAACAAATTCAAATGCAGTTATGTGCCTAAAAACACATACAACCGGCCAAAACGTCTATATATTGAAAATTTTCGATTGCTTTCCACGGCCGATTGGATTGAATCGTATGTATATTTATGTGTAAAAGTAGGCATATAACAGGCCAAAACTTCTATATTTTGAAAATTTTTGATTTCGTTGCACGGCCGGCTAGATTGATTTCGAATGTATTTTTATGTGTAAATACATGCATATAACGCGCCAAACGTCGATATATTCACAATTTTAGATTTTGCTCGTTTGCCGGGTTGAACAAATTCAAATACATTTTTGTGCCTAAAAACGCATACAACCGGCCTAAACGTCTATATATTGAAAATTTTCGATTCCGTTTCATGGCCGCCTGGGTTGAATTGGAATGTGTTTTTATGTGTAAATACATACATATAACCCGCCAAAACGTCGATATTTTCAAAATTTCAGAATTTGCTCGTTTGCCGGGTTGAACATATTCAAATGCATATTTGTGCCTAAAACCACACATATAACCCGCCAAAACGTCGAAATTTCAAAATTTTAGATTTTGCTCGTTTGCCGGGTTGAACATATTCAAATGCATTTTTGTGCCTAAAACCACACATATAACCCGCCAAAACTTCGAAATTTCAAAATTTTAGATTTTGCTCGTTTGCCGGGTTGAACCAATTCAAATGCATTTTTGTGCCTAAAATCTCACATATAACCCGCCAAAACGTCGAAATTTCAAAATTTTAGATTTTGCTCGTTTGCCGGGTTGAACATATTCAAATGCATTTTTGTGCCTAAAAACACACATATAACCAGCCAAAACGTCGATATTTTCAGAATTTTGGATTTTGCTCCTTTGCCGGGTTGAACAAATTCAAATGCATTTCTATGCGTAAAAACACACTTATTACCGGCCAAAACGTCTACAACTTGAAAATTTTCGATTGCGACTCATGGCCACCTGGATTGACTAGGAATTTGTTTTTATGTGTAAATACATACATATAACCCGCCAAAACGTCGATATTTTCAAAATTTCAGAATTTGCTCGTTTGCCGGGTTGAACATATTCAAATGCATTTTTGTGCCTAAAACCACACATATAACCCGTCAAAACGTCGAAATTTCAAAATTTTAAATTTTGCTCGTTTGCCGGGTTGAACCAATTCAAATGCATTTTTGTGCCTAAAAATTCACATATAACCCGCCAAAACGTCGAAATTTCAAAATTTTAGATTTTGCTCGTTTGCCGGGTTGAACATATTCAAATGCATTTTTGTGCCTAAAAACTCACATATAACCCACCAAAACGTCGAAATTTCAAAATTATAGATTTTGCTCGTTTGCCGGGTTGAACATATTCAAATGCATTTTTGTGCCTAAAAACACACATATAACCAGCCAAAACGTCGATATTTTCAAAATTTTAGATTTTGCTCGTTTGCCGGGTTGAGTATATTCAAATGCATTTTTGTGCCTAAAAACACACATATAACCTGCCAAAACGTCGAAATTTCAAAATTTTACATTTTGCTCGTTTGCCGGGTTGAACATATTCAAATGCATTTTTGTGCCTCAAAACACATAAACCGGCCAAAACGTCTATATATTGAAAATTTTCGATTCTGTTTCATGGCCGCCTGGATTGAATTGGAATGTGTTTTTATGTGTAAATACATGCATATAACACGCCAAAAGGTCGAAATTTCAAAATTTTAGATTTTGCTCGTATGCCAGGTTGTACAAATTCAAATGCAGTTTTGTGCCTAAAAACACATACAACCGGCCAAAACGTCTATATATTGAAAATTTTCGATTGCTTTCCACGGCCGATTGGATTGAATCGTATGTATATTTATGTGCAAAAGTAGGCATATAACCGGCCAAAACTTCTATATTTTGAAAATTTTTGATTTCGTTACACGGCCGGCTAGATTGATTTCGAATGTATTTTTATGTGTAAATACATGCATATAACGCGCCAAACGTCGATATATTCAAAATTTTAGATTTTGCTCGTTTGCCGGGTTGAACAAATTCAAATACATTTTTGTGCCTAAAAACGCATACAACCGGCCTAAACGTCTATATATTGAAAATTTTCGATTCTGTTTCATGGCCGCCTGGGTTGAATAGGAATGTGTTTTTATTTGTAAATACATGCATATAACCCGCCAAAACGTCGTTATATTCAAAATTTTAGATTTTGCTCGTATGCCGGGTTGAACATATTCAAATGCACTGTTGTGCCTAAAAACACACATATAACCCGCCAAATGTCGAAATATCAAAATTTTAGATTTTGCACTTTGGCCGGGTTAAGCATATTCAAATGCATTTTTATGCGTAAATACACACATATAAACGGCCAAAACGACGATATTTTCAGAGTTTTTGATTTCGCTCCTCGCATGGTTGAACAAATTCAAGTGCATTTTTGTGCCTAAAAACACACATATAACCAGCCAAAACGTCGATATTTTCGGAATTTTTTATTTTGCTCCTTTGCCGGGTTGAACAAATTCAAATGCATTTTTGTGCCTAAAAACACACATATAACCGGCCAAAACGTCTATATTTTGAAAATTTTCGATTTCGTTTCACGGCCGCCTAGATTGACTTGGAATGTGTTTTTATGTGTAAATACATGCATATTACGCGCCAAAACGTCGAAATTTCAAAATTTTAGATTTTGCTCATTTGCCGGGTTGAGCATATACAAATGCATTTTTATGCGTAAAAATACACATATAACCGGCCAAAACGTCGATATTTTCAGAATTTTTGATGTTGCTCCTTTGTCGGGTTGAACATATTCAAATGCATTTAGATGCGTAAAAACACACTTATTACCGGCCAAAACGTCTATAATTTGAAAATTTTCGATTTCGTTTCACGGCCGCCTGGATTGACTTAGAATGTGTTTTTATGTGTAAATACATGCATATTACGCGCCAAAACGTCGAAATTTCAAAATTTTACATTTTGCTCGTTTGCCGGGTTGAACATATTCAAATGCATTTTTGTGCCTAAAAACACATACAACCGGCTTAAACGTCTATATATTGAAAATTTTCGATTCTGTTTCATGGCCGCCTGGATTGAATTGGAATGTGTTTTTATGTGTAACTACATGCATATAACACGCCAAAAGGTCGAAATTTCAAAATTTTAGATTTTGCTCGTTTGCCGGGTTGAACATATTCAAATGCATTTTTGTGCCTAAAAACACACATATAACCAGCCAAAACGTCGATATTTTCAAAATTTTAGATTGCTTTCCACGACCGATTGGATTGAATCGTATGTATATTTATGTGTTAAAGTAGGCATATAACCGGCCAAAACTTCTATATTTTGAAAATTTTTGATTTCGTTGCACGGCCGGCTAGATTGATTTGGAATGTATTTTTATGTGTAAATACATGCATATAACGCGCCAAACGTCAATATATTCAAAATTTTAGATTTTGCTCGTATGCCGGGTTGAACATATTCAAATGCACTTTTATGCCTGAAAACACACATATAACCCGCCAAATGTCGAAATATCAAAATTTTAGATTTTGCTCTTTGGCCGGGTTAAGCATATTCAAATGCATTTTTATGCGTAAAAACACACATATAACCCGCCAAAACGTCGAAAGTTCAAAATTTTAGATTTTGCTCGTTTGCCGGGTTGAACATATTCAAATGCATTTTTGTGCCTAAAAACACACATATAACCAGCCAAAACGTCGATATTTTCAAAATTTTAGATTTTGCTCGTTTGCCGGGTTGAGTATATTCAAATGCATTTTTGTGCCTAAAAACACACATATAACCGGCCAAAACGTCGATATTTTCAGAATTTTTTATTTTGCTCCTTTGCCGGGTTGAACAAATTCAAATGCATTTTTGTGCCTAAATACACACATATAACCCGCCAAAACGTCAATATTTTCAAAATTTTTGATTTTGCTCGTGTGCCGGGTGGATCAAATTCAAATGCATTTCTGTGCCTAAAAACACACATGTAACCGGCCAAAACGTCTATATTTTGAAAATTTTCGGTTTCGTTTCACGGCCGCCTGGATTGACTTGGAATGTGTTTTTATGTGTAAATACATGCATATTACGCGCCAAAACGTCGAAATTTCAAAATTTTAGATTTTGCTCATTTGCCGGGATGAGCATATACAAATGCATTTTTATGCGTAAAAATACACATATAACCGGCCAAAACGTCGATATTTTCAGAATTTTTGATGTTGCTCCTTTGTCGGGTTGAACATATTCAAATGCATTTAGATGCGTAAAAACACACTTATTACCGGCCAAAACGTCTATAATTTGAAAATTTTCGATTTCGTTTCACGGCCACCTGGATTGACTTAGAATGTGTTTTTATGTGTAAATACATGCATATTACGCGCCAAAACGTCGAAATTTCAAAATTTTAGATTATGCTCGTATGCCAGGTTGAACAAATTCAAATGCAGTTATGTGCCTAAAAACACATACAACCGGCCAAAACGTCTATATATTGAAAATTTTCGATTGCTTTCCACGGCCGATTGGATTGAATCGTATGTATATTTATGTGTAAAAGTAGGCATATAACAGGCCAAAACTTCTATATTTTGAAAATTTTTGATTTCGTTGCACGGCCGGCTAGATTGATTTCGAATGTATTTTTATGTGTAAATACATGCATATAACGCGCCAAACGTCGATATATTCACAATTTTAGATTTTGCTCGTTTGCCGGGTTGAACAAATTCAAATACATTTTTGTGCCTAAAAACGCATACAACCGGCCTAAACGTCTATATATTGAAAATTTTCGATTCTGTTTCATGCCCGCCTGGGTTGAATTGGAATGTGTTTTTATTTGTAAATACATGCATATAACCCGCCAAAACGTCGTTATATTCAAAATTTTAGATTTTGCTCGTATGCCGGGTTGAACATATTCAAATGCACTTTTGAAATATCAAAATTTTAGATTTTGCTCTTTGGCCGGGTTAAGCATATTCAAATGCATTTTTATGCGTAAAAACACACATATAAACGGCCAAAACGTCTACAACTTGAAAATTTTCGATTTCGATTCATGGCCACCTGGATTGACTTGAAATGTGTTTTTATGTGTAAATACATACATATAACCCGCCAAAACGTCGATATTTTCAAAATTTCAGAATTTGCTCGTTTGTCGGGTTGAACATATTCAAATGCATTTTTGTGCCTAAAACCACACATATAACCCGCCAAAACGTCGAAATTTCAAAATTTTAGAAATTGCTCGTTTGCCGGGTTGAACCAATTCAAATGCCTTTTTATGCCTAAAAACTCACATATAACCCGCCAAAACGTCGAAATTTTAAAATTTTAGATTTTGCTCGTTTGCCGGGTTGAACATATTCAAATGCATTTTTGTGCCTAAAAACACACATATAACCAGCCAAAACGTCGATATTTTCAAAATTTTAGATTTTGCTCGTTTGCCGGGTTGAGTATATTCAAATGCATTTTTGTGCCTAAAAACACACATATAACCGGCCAAAACGTCGATATTTTCAGAATTTTTTATTTTGCTCCTTTGCCGGGTTGAACAAATTCAAATGCATTTTTGTGCCTAAATACACACATATAACTCGCCAAAACGTCAATATTTTCAAAATTTTTGATTTTGCTCGTGTGCCGGGTTGATGAAATTCAAATGCATTTCTGTGCCTAAAAACACACACATGGAATGTGTTTTTATGTGTAAATACATGCATATTACGCGCCAAAACGTCGAAATTTCAAAATTTTAGATTTTGCTCATTTGCCGGGATGAGCATATACAAATGCATTTTTATGCGTAAAAATAAACATATAACCGGCCAAAACGTCGATATTTTCAGAATTTTTGATGTTGCTCCTTTGTCGGGTTGAACATATTCAAATGCATTTAGATGCGTAAAAACACACTTATTACCGGCCAAAACGTCTATAATTTGAAAATTTTCGATTTCGTTTCACGGCCACCTGGATTGACTTAGAATGTGTTTTTATGTGTAAATACATGCATATTACGCGCCAAAACGTCGAAATTTTAGAATTTTACATTTTGCTCGTTTGCCGGATCGAACATATTCAAATGCATTTTTGTGCCTATAAACACATACAACCGGCCAAAACGTTATATATTGAAAATTTTCGATTGCTTTCCACGGCCGAATGGATTGAATCGTATGTATATTTATGTGTAAAAGTAGGCATATAACCGGCCAAAACTTCTATATTTTGAAAATTTTTGATTTCGATTCATGGCCACCTGGATTGACTTGGAATGTGTTTTTATGTGTAAATACATACATATAACCCGCCAAAACGTCGATATTTTCAAAATTTCAGAATTTGCTCGTTTGCCGGGTTGAACATATTCAAATGCATTTTTGTGCCTAAAACCACACATATAACCCGCCAAATCGTCGAAATTTCAAAATATTAGATTTTGCTCGTTTGCCGGGTTGAACCAATTCAAATGCATTTTTGTGCCTAAAAACTCACATATAACCCGCCAAAACGTTGAAATTTCAAAATTTTAGATTTTGCTCGTTTGCCGGGTTGAACATATTCAAATGCATTTTTGTGCCTAAAAACACACATATAACCAGCCAAAACGTCAATATTTTCAAAATTTTAGATTTTGCTCGTTTGCCGGGTTGAGTATATTCAAATGCATTTTTGTGCCTAAAAACACACATATAACCGGCCAAAACGTCGATATTTTCAGAATTTTTGATGTTGCTCCTTTGTCGGGTTGAACATATTCAAATGCGTTTAGATGCGTAAAAACACACATACAACCGGCCAAAACGTCTATATATTGAAAATTTTCGATTGCTTTCCACGGCCGATTGGATTGAATCGTATGTATATTTATGTGTAAAAGTAGGCATATAACCGGCCAAAACTTCTATATTTTGAAAATTTTTGATTTCGTTTCATGGCCACCTGGATTGACTTGGAATGTGTTTTTATGTGTAAATACATACATATAACCCGCCAAAACGTCGATATTTTCAAAATTTCAGAATTTGCTCGTTTGCCGGGTTGAACATATTCAAATGCATTTTTGTGCCTAAAACCACACATATAACCCGCCAAATCGTCGAAATTTCAAAATTTTAGATTTTGCTCGTTTGCCGGGTTGAACCAATTCAAATGCATTTTCGTGCCTAAAAACACACATATAACTAGCCAAAACGTCTACAACTTGAAAATTTTCGATTTCGATTCATGGCCACCTGGATTGACTTGGAATGTGTTTTTATGTGTAAATACATACATATAACCCGCCAAAACGTCGATATTTTCAAAATTTCAGAATTTGCTCGTTTGCCGGGTTGAACAAATTCAAATACATTTTTGTGCCTAAAACCACACATATAACCCGCCAAAACGTCGAAATTTCAAAATTTTAGATTTTGCTCGTTTGCCGGGTTGAACCAATTCAAATGCATTTTTGTGCCTAAAAACTCACATATAACCCGCCAAAACGTCGAAATTTCAAAATTTTAGATTTTGCTCGTTTGCCGGGTTGAACATATTCAAATGCATTTTTGTGCCTAAAAACACACATATAACCAGCCAAAAGGTCGATATTTTCAAAATTTTAGATTTGGCTAGTTTGCCGGGTTGAACATATTCAAATGCATTTTTGTGCCTAAAAACACACATATCACCCGCCAAACCTCCATATTTTCAAAATTTTAGTTTTTGCTCCTTTGCCGGGTTTATCAAATTGAAATGCATTTATATGAGTAAAAACACACATACAACCGGTCAAAACGTCTGTATTTATAAAACTTTCGATTTCTTTCCACGGCCGATTGGATTGAATTCGTATGTATATTTATATGCAAAAGTAGGCATATAACCGGCCAAAGCGTCTATATTTTGAAGATTTTCCATTTCGTTGCACGGTCGGCTAGATTGATTTCGAATGTATTTTTATGTGTATATACATGCATATAACCCGCCAAAACGTCGAAATTTCAAAATTTTACATTTTGCTCGTTTGCCGGGTTGAACATATTCAAATGCTCTTTTGAGCCTAAAAACACACATATAACCGGCCAAAACGTCGATATTTTGAAATTTCCGATTTCTTTTCACGGCCGGCAGGATTGAATTGGAAGGTATTCTTATGTGTAAATACATGCATATAACCGGCCTAAACGTCTATATATTGAAAATTTTCAATTTCGTTTCATGGCCGCCTGGATTGAATTGGAATGTGTTTTTCTGTGTAGATACATGCATATAACCCGCCAAATGTCGAAATTTCAAAATTATCGATTTTTCTCGTTTGCCGGGCTGAACAAATTCAAATGCATTTTTGTGCCTAAAAACACACATATCACCCGCCAAACGTCGATATTTTCAAAATTTTAGATTTTGCTCCTTTGCCGGGTTGAACAAATTGAAATGCATTTATATGCGTAAAAACACACATATAACCGGTCAAAACGTCTGTATTTAGAAAACTTTCGATTTCTTTCCACGGCCGATTGGATTGAATCGTATGTATATTTATATGTAACAGTAGGCATATAACCGGCCAAAGCGTCTATATTTTGAAGATTTTCCATTTCGTTGCACGGCCGGCTAGATTGATTTCGAATGTATTTTTATGTGTAAATACATGCATATAACCCGCCAAAATGTCGAAATTTCAAAATTTTAGATTTTGCTCGTTTGCCGGGTTGAACATATTCAATTGCATTTTTGTGCATAAAAACACACATATAACCCGCCAAAACGTCGATATTTTCAAAATTTCAGATTTTGCTCGTTTGCCGGGTTGAACATATTCAAATGCATTTTTGTGCCTAAAACCACACATATAACCAGCCAAAACGTCGAAATATTCAAAATTTTAGATTTTGCTCGTTTGCCGGGTTGAACATATTCAAATGTGTTTTTGTGCCTAAAAACCACACATATAACCCGCCCAAACGTCGGTATACTCAAAATTTTAGATTTTGCTCGTTTGCAGGGTTGAACATATTCAAATGCACTTTTGTGCCTAAAAACAAACATATAACCCGCCAATTGTAGAAATTACAAAATTTTAGATTTTGCTCGTTTGCCGGGTTGAACATATTCAAATGCATTTTTGTGCCTAAAAACACACATATAACCAGCCAAAACGTCGATATTTTCAAAATTTTAGATTTTCCTCGTTTGCCGGGTTGAGCATATTCAAATGCATTTTTGTGCCTAAAAACACACATATAACCGGCCAAAACGTCGATATTTTCAGAATTTTTTATTTTGCTCCTTTGCCGGGTTGAACAAATTCAAATGCATTTTTGTGCCTAAAAACACACATATAACCCGCCAAAACGTCAATATTTTCAGAGTTTTTGATTTTGCTCCTCGCATGGTTGAACAAATTCAAGTGCATTTTTATGCGTAAAAACACACGTATAACCAGCCAAAACGTCAATATTTTGAAATTTTTGATTTTGCTCATTTGCCGGGTTGAACAAATTCAAATATACTTTTATGCGTAAAAACACACATATTACCGGCCAAAACATCTATATTCTGAAAATTTCCGATTTCGTTTCACGGCCGCCTGGATTGAATTGGAATGTGTTTTAATGTGTAAATACATGTATATAACCCGGCAAAACTTCGAAATTTCAAAATTTTAGATTTTGCTCGTTTGCCGGGTTGAACATATAAAAATGCATTTTCGTGCCTAAAAACACACATATAAACGGCCAAAACGACAATATTTTCAGCGTTTTTGATTTTACTCCTCGCATGGTTGAACAAATTCAAGTGCATTTTTATGCGTAAAAACACACGTATAACCAGCCAAAACGTCAATATTTTGAAATTTTTGATTTTGCTCATTTGCCGGGTTGAACAAATTCAAATATACTTTTATGCGTAAAAACACACATATTACCGGCCAAAACATCTATATTCTGAAAATTTCCGATTTCGTTTCACGGCCGCCTGGATTGAATTGGAATGTGTTTTAATGTGTAAATACATGTATATAACCCGGCAAAACTTCGAAATTTCAAAATTTTAGATTTTGCTCGTTTGCCGGGTTGAACATATAAAAATGCATTTTCGTGCCTAAAAACATACATATAAACGGCCAAAACGACAATATTTTCAGCGTTTTTGATTTTGTTCCTCGCATGGTTGAACAAATTCAAGTGCATTTTTATGCGTAAAAACACACATATAACCAGCCAAAACGTCAATATTTTGAAAATTTCCGATTTCGTTTCATGGCCGCCTGGATTGAATTGGAATGTGTTTTTGGTGTAAATACATACATATAACTCACCAAATGTCGAATTTTCAAAATTTTAGATTTTGCTCGTTTGGCGGGTTGAGCATATTCAAATGCATTTTTGTGCCTTAGAAAACACATATAACCGGCCAAAACGTCGATATTTTCAAAATTTTTGAATTTGCTCGTTTTCCGGTGTTGAACAAATTCAACTGCATTTTTGTGCCTAAAAACACACATATAACCCGCCAAAACGTCGATATTTTCAAAATTTTTTATTTTGCTCGTGTGCCGGGTTGATCCAATTTAAATGCATTTCTGTGCCTAAAAACACACATATAACCGGCCAAAACGTCTATATTTTGAAAATTTTCAATTTTGTTGCACGACTGGCTGGATTGTTTTCGAATTTATTTTGATATGTAAAAATATTTGCATATAACCCGCCAAAACGTCGATATTTTCAAAATTTTAGATTTTGCTCGTTTTCCGGTGTTGAACAAATTCAACTGCATTTTTGTGCCTAAAAACACACATATAACCCGCCAAAACGTCGATATTTTCAAAATTTTTTATTTTGCTCTTGTGCCGGGTTGATCCAATTTAAATGCATTTCTGTGCCTAAAAACACACATATATCCGGCCAAAACGTCTATATTTTGAAAATTTTCAATTTTGTTGCACGACTGGCTGGATTGTTTTCGAATTTATTTTGATATGTAAAAATATTTGCATATAACCCGCCAAAACGTCGATATTTTTAAAATTTTAGATTTTGCTCGTTTGCCGGGTTGAACAAAGTCAAATGCATTTTTATGCCTGAAAACACACATATAACCGGCTAAAATGTCGATATTTTGAAAATTTTCGATTTCGTTGCACGCCTGGCTGGATTGTTTTCGAATTTATTTTGATATGTAAAAATATATTCATATAACCCGCCAAAACGTCGATATTTTCATAATTTTTGATTTTGCTCGTTTGCTGGATTGAATAAATTCAAATGCATTTTTATGCATGAAAACACACATATAACCGGCCAAAACATCTATATTTTGAAATTTTCCGATTTCGTTTCACGGCCGCCTGGATTGAATTGGAATGTGTTTTTATGTGTAAATACATGCATATAACCCGCCAAATGTGGAAATTTCAAAATTTTAGATTTTGCTCGTTTGCCGGGTTGAACATATAAAAATGCATTTTCGTGTCTAAAAACACACATATAACCAGCCAAAACGTAAATATATTGAAATTTTTGATTTTGCTAATTTGCCGGGTTGAACAAATTCAAATATATTTTTATGCGTAAATACACACATATTACCGGCCAAAACATCTATATTTTGAAATTTTCCGATTTCGTTTCACGGCCGCCTGGATTGAATTGGAATGTGTTTTAATGTGTAAATACATGCATATAACCCGCCAAATGTCGAAATTTCAAAATTTTAGATTTTGCTCGTTTGCCCGGTTGAACAATTCAAATGCATTTGTGTGCCTTAAAACACACATGTAACCAGCCAAAACGTCGATATTTTCAGAATTTTTGATTTTGCTCCTTTGCCGGGTTGGCAAATTCAAATGCATTTATATGCGAAAAAACACACATATTACCGGCCAAAACGTCTATAATTTGACAATTTTCGATTTCTTTTCACGGCCGCCTGGATTGACTTGGAATGTGTTTTTATGTGTAAATACATGCAAATAACGCGCCAAATGTCGAAAATTCAAAATTTTAGATTTTGCTCGATTGCCGGATTGAACATATTCAAATGCATTTTTGTGCCTAAAATACAGATATAACCGGCCAAAACATTGATATTTTCAAAATTTTTGATTTTGGTCGTGTGCCGGGTTGATCAAATTCAAAAGCATTTTTGTGCCTAAAAACACACATATACCCGGCCAAAAAGTCTATATGTTGAAAATTATCGAGTTCTTTGCACGGCCGGCTGGATTGAATTCAAATGTATTTTTATGTACAAACACATGTATATAACCCGGCAAAACGTCGAAATTTCAAAATATTAGATTTTACTCGTTTGCCGGGTTGAACATATAAAAATGCATTTTCGTGCCTAAAAACACACATATATCCGGCCAAAACGTCGATATTTTCTAAATTTTTGATTTTGCTCGTGTGCCGGGGTGACCAAATTCAAATGCATTTTTATGCCTTAGAAATCACATATAACCGGCCAAAACGTCGATATTTTCAAAATTTTTGAATTTGCTCGTTTGCCGGGTTGAACAAATTCAAATGCATTTTTGTGCCTAAAAACACACATATAACCAGCCAAAACGTCGATATTTTAAAATTTTTTATTTTGCTCGTGTGCCGGATTGATCCAATTCAAATGCATTTCTGTGCCTAAAAACACATATATAACCGGCCAAAACGACTATATTTTGAAAATTTTCGATTTCGTTGCACTCCTGGCTGGATTGTTTTCGAATTTATTTTGATATGTAAAAATATATGCATATAACCCGTCAAAACGGCGATATTTTCAAAATTTTAGATTTTGCTCGTTTGCCGGGTTGAACAAATTCAAATGCATTTTTATGCCTGAAAACACACATATAACCCGCCAAAACGTCTATTTTTACAAAATTTTAGATTTTGCTCGTTTGCCCGGTTGAACAATTCAAATACATTTTTATGCGTAAAAACACACATATTTCCGGCCAAAACATCTATATTTTGAAAATTTTCGATTTCGTTTCACGGCCGCCTGGATTGAATTGGAATGTGTTTTTATGTGTAAATATATGCATATAACCCGCCAAATGTCGAAATTTCAAAATTTTAGATTTTGCTCGTTTGCCGGGTTGAGCATATTCAAATGCATTTTTGTGCCTTAAAACACACATATATCCGGCCAAAACGTCGATATTTTCAAAATATTTGAATTTGCTCGTGTGCCGTGTTGATCAAATTCAAATGCATTTTTGTGCCTAAAAACACACATATAACCGGCCAAAACGTCTATATTTTCAAAATTTTTGATTTTGCTCGTGTGCCGGGTTGACCAAATTCAAATGCATTTTAGTGCCTTAGAAATCACATATAACCGGCCAAAACATCGAAATTTCAAAATTTTAGATTTTGCTCGATTGCCGGATTGAACATATACAAATGCATTTTTGTGCCTTCAAACACACATATAACCGGCCAAAACATCGATATTTTCAAAATTTTTGATTTTGCTCGTGTGCCGGGTTGATCATATTCAAATGCATTTTTGTGCCTAAAAACACACATATAATCGGCTGTTATGTATGAACGGTAACGTCTGTATCGTTTTCGTGGATACCGTGGCTCGTTGAATCCAAAACTCAGCGAGTACAAGCGTAAAGAGGTGGATGAGTTGTCGTATTATTGTTCTCCAGGTTTCCAGGTCAATCCCCGTGTATGTGCTTTGGTTGGCTTGCGTTTGGTTGGTAAGGCTTTAGGGAAAACGATCCTGGCGATACCGTGTCTCCGTGTCTTCGTGTGGTATCCGCTCGTAAAATGTCACTTCTCCTCTCTCTTTTCTTTTCACTTTTCGCGCTTTGTTTGTTTATTACGGTCTTCTTTTATATAAGTTTGGTGACCTATATACAAGTGTAATCGGAGGGGCGCTTAGCTGATCCTTGCGCTTCAGGTTGCACCGATGATCGAGTTGCGAAGTCGCGTGGCACCGTTTAATGACCTGCGTGGTCAGCATTTTCGACGAACTAACTATTTACTTATTTTAATACATTCGTGACGTGTATCCACACGTAACACCGGCCAAAACGTCTATATTTTGAAATTTTCGATTTCGTTTCACGGCCGGTTGGATTGAATTGGTATGTATTCTTATGTGTAAATACATGCACATAACTGGCCAAAATGTCGATATTTTGAAAATTTTCTATTTCGTTGCACGGCCGGATAGATTGATTTCGAATGTATTTTTATAAGTAAATATATGCATATACCCGGCCAAAACGTTTATATGTTGAATGTTATCGAGTCCTTTGCACGGCCGGCTGGATTGAATTCGAATGTATTTTTATGTGTAAATACATGCATATACCGCGCCAAATGTCGAAATTTCAAAATTTTAGATTTTGCTCGTTTGCCGGGTTGAAATTATAAAAATGCATTTTTGTGCCTAAAAACACACATATAACCAGCCAAAACGTCGATATTTTCATAATTTTAGATTTTGCTCGTTTGCCGGGTTGAAATTATAAAAATGCATTTTTGTGCCTAAAAACACATATATAACCAGCCAAAACGTCGATATTTTCAAAATTTTTGATTTTGTGCGTGTGCCGGGTTGAACAATTCGAATACATTTTTATGCGTAAAAACACACATATTTCCGGCCAAAACACCTATATTTTGAAAATTTTCGATTTCGTTGCACGCTAGGCTGGATTGTTTTCGAATGTATTTTGATATGTAAAAATATATGTATATAACCCGCCAAAACGTTGATATTTTCAAAATTTTTTATTTTCCTCGTTTGCCGGGTTGAACAAATTCAAATGCATTTTTATGCCTGAAAACACACATATAACCAGCCAAAACGTCTATTTTTTCAATATTTTAGATTTTGCTCGTTTGCCGGGTTGAAGAATTCGAATACATTTTTATGCATAAAAACACACATATTTCCGGCCAAAACATCTATATTTTGAAAATTTTCGATTTCGTTTGACGGCCGCCTGGATTGAATTTGAATGTGTTTTGATGTGTAAATACATGCATATAACCCGCCAACTGTCGAAATTTCAAAATTTTAGATTTTGCTCGATTGCCGGGTTGAGCATATACCAATCCTTTTTTGTGCCTTAAAACACACATATAACCGGCCAAAACATCGATATTTTCAAAATTTATGATTTTGCTCGTGTGCCGGGTTGACCAAATTCAAATGCATTTTTGTGTCTAAAAACACACATATAACCGGCTAAAACGTCGATATTTTCAGAATTTTTTATTATACTCGTTTGCCGGGTAGAACAAATTCAAATACATTTTTATGCGTAAAAACACACATATTTCCGGCCAAAACACCTATATTTTGAAAATTTTCGATTTCGTTGCACGCTAGGCTGGATTGTTTTCGAATGTATTTTGATATGTAAAAATATATGTATATAACCCGCCAAAACGTTGATATTTTCAAAATTTTTTATTTTCCTCGTTTGCCGGGTTGATCATATTCAAATGCATTTTTGTGCCTAAAAACACACATATAATCGGCTGTTATGTATGAACGGTAACGTCTGTATCGTTTTCGTGGATACCGTGGCTCGTTGAATCCAAAACTCAGCGAGTACAAGCGTAAAGAGGTGGATGAGTTGTCGTATTATTGTTCTCCAGGTTTCCAGGTCAATCCCCGTGTATGTGCTTTGGTTGGCTTGCGTTTGGTTGGTAAGGCTTTAGGGAAAACGATCCTGGCGATACCGTGTCTCTGTGTCTTCGTGTGGTATCCGCTCGTAAAATGTCACTTCTCCTCTCTCTTTTCTTTTCACTTTTCGCGCTTTGTTTGTTTATTACGGTCTTCTTTTATATAAGTTTGGTGACCTATATACAAGTGTAATCGGAGGGGCGCTTAGCTGATCCTTGCGCTTCAGGTTGCACCGATGATCGAGTTGCGAAGTCGCGTGGCACCGTTTAATGACCTGCGTGGTCAGCATTTTCGACGAACTAACTATTTACTTATTTTAATACATTCGTGACGTGTATCCACACGTAACACCGGCCAAAACGTCTATATTTTGAAATTTTCGATTTCGTTTCACGGCCGGTTGGATTGAATTGGTATGTATTCTTATGTGTAAATACATGCACATAACTGGCCAAAACGTCGATATTTTGAAAATTTTCTATTTCGTTGCACGGCCGGATAGATTGATTTCGAATGTATTTTTATAAGTAAATATATGCATATACCCGGCCAAAACGTTTATATGTTGAATGTTATCGAGTCCTTTGCACGGCCGGCTGGATTGAATTCGAATGTATTTTTATGTGTAAATACATGCATATACCGCGCCAAATGTCGAAATTTCAAAATTTTAGATTTTGCTCGTTTGCCGGGTTGAAATTATAAAAATGCATTTTTGTGCCTAAAAACACACATATAACCAGCCAAAACGTCGATATTTTCATAATTTTAGATTTTGCTCGTTTGCCGGGTTGAAATTATAAAAATGCATTTTTGTGCCTAAAAACACATATATAACCAGCCAAAACGTCGATATTTTCAAAATTTTTGATTTTGTGCGTGTGCCGGGTTGAACAATTCGAATACATTTTTATGCGTAAAAACACACATATTTCCGGCCAAAACACCTATATTTTGAAAATTTTCGATTTCGTTGCACGCTAGGCTGGATTGTTTTCGAATGTATTTTGATATGTAAAAATATATGTATATAACCCGCCAAAACGTTGATATTTTCAAAATTTTTTATTTTCCTCGTTTGCCGGGTTGAACAAATTCAAATGCATTTTTATGCCTGAAAACACACATATAACCAGCCAAAACGTCTATTTTTTCAATATTTTAGATTTTGCTCGTTTGCCGGGTTGAAGAATTCGAATACATTTTTATGCATAAAAACACACATATTTCCGGCCAAAACATCTATATTTTGAAAATTTTCGATTTCGTTTGACGGCCGCCTGGATTGAATTTGAATGTGTTTTGATGTGTAAATACATGCATATAACCCGCCAAATGTCGAAATTTCAAAATTTTAGATTTTGCTCGATTGCCGGGTTGAGCATATACCAATCCTTTTTTGTGCCTTAAAACACACATATAACCGGCCAAAACATCGATATTTTCAAAATTTATGATTTTGCTCGTGTGCCGGGTTGACCAAATTCAAATGCATTTTTGTGTCTAAAAACACACATATAACCGGCTAAAACGTCGATATTTTCAGAATTTTTTATTATACTCGTTTGCCGGGTAGAACAAATTCAAATACATTTTTATGCGTAAAAACACACATATTACCGGCCAAATCGTCTATATTTTGAAAATTTTCGATTTCGTTCCATGTCCGGCTATTTTGAATGCGATGTATTTTTATGTGTAAATATATGCATATAACCGATCAAAACGTCTATATTTTGAAGGTTTCGTGTTCGTTTCACGGCCGGCTGGAATGAATTGGAATGTATTCTTATGTGTAAAAACATGCATAAAACTGACCAAAACGTCGATATTTTCAAAATTTTTGATTTTGCTCGTTTGCCAGGTTGAACAAGTTCAAATGCATTTTTATGCCTGAAAACACACATATAACCCGCCAAAACGTCTATTTTTACAATATTTTAGATTTTGCTCGTTTGCTGGTTGAACAATTCGAATACATTTTTATGCGTAAAAACACACGTATTTCCGGCCAAAACACCTATATTTTGAAAATTTTCGATTTCGTTGCACGCCAAGCTGGATTGTTTTCGAATGTATTTTGATATGTAAAAATATATGTATATAACCCGCCACAACGTCGATATTTTCAAAATTTTTTATTTTGCTCGTTTGCCGGGTTGAACAAATTCAAATGCATTTTTATGCCTGAAAACACACATATAACCAGCCAAAACGTCTATTTTTTCAATATTTTAGATTTTGCTCGTTTGCCGGGTTGAACAATTCGAATACATTTTTATGCGTAAAAACACACATATTTCCGGCCAAAACATCTATATTTAGAAAATTTTCGATTTCGTTTGACGGCTGCCTGGATTGAATTTGAATGTGTTTTGATGTGTAAATACATGCATATAACCCGCCAAAAGTCGAAATTTCAAAATTTTAGATTTTGCTCGATTGCCGGGTTGAGCATATACCAATCCATTTTTGTGCCTTAAAACACACATATAACCGGCCAAAACGTCGATATTTTCAAAATTTATGATTTTGCTCGTGTGCCGGGTTGACCAAATTCAAATGCATTTTTGTGCCTAAAAACACACATATAACCGGCCAAAACGTCTATTTTTGAAATTTTCGATTTCGTTTCACGGCCGGCTGGATTGAATTGGAATGTATTTTTATGTGTAAATATATGCATATAACCCGCCAAAACGTCGATATTATCAAAATTTTAGATTTTGCTCGTTTGCCTGGTTGAACAAATTGAAATGCATTTTTATGCCTGAAAACACACATATACCCGGCCAAAACGTCTATATTTTGAAAATTTTCGATTTCGTTGCACGGCCGGATAGATTGATTTCGAATGTATTTTGATATGTAAAAATATATGTATATAACCCGCCAAAAGTCGAAATTTCAAAATTTTAGATTTTGCTCGTTTGCCGGGTTGAAATTATAAAAATGCATTTTTGTGCCTAAAAACACATATAACCAGCCAAAACGTCGATATTTTCAAAATTTTTGATTTTGTGCGTGTGCCGGGTTGAACAATTCGAATACATTTTTATGCGTAAAAACACACATATTTCCGGCCAAAACACCTATATTTTGAAAATTTTCGATTTCGTTGCACGCTAGGCTGGATTGTTTTCGAATGTATTTTGATATGTAAAAATATATGTATATAACCCGCCAAAACGTTGATATTTTCAAAATTTTTTATTTTCCTCGTTTGCCGGGTTGAACAAATTCAAATGCATTTTTATGCCTGAAAACACACATATAACCAGCCAAAACGTCTATTTTTTCAATATTTTAGATTTTGCTCGTTTGCCGGGTTGAAGAATTCGAATACATTTTTATGCATAAAAACACACATATTTCCGGCCAAAACATCTATATTTTGAAAATTTTCGATTTCGTTTGACGGCCGCCTGGATTGAATTTGAATGTGTTTTGATGTGTAAATACATGCATATAACCCGCCAAATGTCGAAATTTCAAAATTTTAGATTTTGCTCGATTGCCGGGTTGAGCATATACCAATCCTTTTTTGTGCCTTAAAACACACATATAACCGGCCAAAACGTCGATATTTTCAAAAATTATGATTTTGCTCGTGTGCCGGGTTGACCAAATTCAAATGCATCTTTGTGTCTAAAAACACACATATAACCGGCTAAAACGTCGATATTTTCAAAATTTTTTATTTTGCTCGTTTGCCGGGTTGAAAAAATTCAAATACATTTTTATGCGTAAAAACACACATATTACCGGCCAAATCGTCTATATTTTGAAAATTTTTGATTTCGTTCCATGTCCGACTATTTTGAATGCGATGTATTTTTATGTGTAAATAAATGCATAGAACCGACCAAAACGTCAATATTTTGAAGGTTTCGTTTTCGTTTCACGGCCGGCTGGAATGAATTGGAATGTATTCTTATGTGTAAAAACATGCATATAACTGGCCAAAACGTCGATATTTTCAAAATTTTTGATTTTGCTCGTTTGCCGGGTTGAACAAGTTCAAATGCATTTTTATGCCTGAAAACACACATATAACCCGCCAAAACGTCTATTTTTTCAATATTTTAGATTTTGCTCGTTTGCCGGGTTGAACAATTCGAATACATTTTTATGCGTAAAAACACACATATTTCCGGCCAAAACATCTATATTGTGAAAATTTTCGATTTCGTTTCACGGCCGCCTGGATTGAATTGGAATGTGTTTTTATGTGTAAATACATGCATATAACCCGCCAAATGTCGAAATTTCAAAATTTTAGATTTTGCTCGTTTGCCGGGTTGAACAAATTCAAATGCATTTTTGTGCCTAAAAACACACATATAACCGGCCAAAACGTCGATATTTTCAAAATTTTTGATTTTGCTCGTGTGCCGGGTTGACCAAATTCAAATGCATTTTTGTGTCTAAAAACACACATATAACCGGCCAAAACGTCGATATTTTCAAAATTTTTTATTTTGCTCGTTTGCCGGGTTGAACAAATTCAAATACATTTTTATGCGTAAAAACACACATATTACCGGCCAAATCGTCTATATTTTGAAAATTTTCGATTTCGTTTGACGGCCGCCTGGATTGAATTGGAATGTATTTTTATGTGTAATACATGCATATACCGCGCCAAATGTCGAAATTTCAAATTTTCTATTTCGTTGCACGGCCGGATAGATTGATTTCGAATGTATTTTTATAAGTAAATATATGCATATAACCCGCCAAAAGTCGAAATTTCAAAATTTTAGATTTTGCTCGTTTGCCGGGTTGAAATTATAAAAATGCATTTTTGTGCCTAAAAACACACATATAACCAACCAAAACGTCTATATTTTCAAAATTTTTGATTTTGCTCGTGTGCCGGGTTGATCAAATTCAAATGCATTTTTGTGCCTAAAAACACACATATAACCGGCCAAAACGTCTATATTTTGAAAATTTTCGATTTCGTTCCATGTCCGGCTATTTTGAATGCGATGTATTTTTATGTGTAAATATATGCATATAACCGGCCAAAACGTCTATATTTTGAAGGTTTCGTGTTCGTTTCACGGCCGGCTGGAATGAATTGGAATGTATTCTTATGTGTAAATACATGCACATAACTGGCCAAAACGTCGATATTTTGAAAATTTTCGATTTCGTTGCACGCTAGGCTGGATTGTTTTCGAATGTATTTTGATATGTAAAAATATATGCATATAACCCGCCAAAACGTCGATATTTTCAAAATTTTAGATTTTGCTCGTTTGCCGGGTTGAACAATTCGAATACATTTTTATGCGTAAAAACACACATATTACCGGCCAAAACGTCTATATTTTGAAAATTTTCGATTTCGTTTGACGGCCGCCTGGATTGAATTGGAATGTATTTTTATGTGTAAATACATGCACATAACTGGCCAAAACGTCGATATTTTGAAAATTTTCGATTTCGTTGCACGGCCGGATAGATTGATTTCGAATGTATTTTTATAAGTAAATATATGCATATAACCGGCCAAAACATCTATATTTTGAAAATTTTCGATTTCGTTGCACGGCCGGATAGATTGATTTCGAATGTATTTTGATATGTAAAAATATATGTATATAACCCGCCAAAAGTCGAAATTTCAAAATTTTAGATTTTGCTCGTTTGCCGGGTTGAACAAATTCAAATGCATTTTTGTGCCTAAAAACACACATATACCCGGCCCAAACGTCGATATTTTCAAAATTTTTGATTTTGCTCGTGTGCCGGGTTGAACAAATTCAAATGCATTTTTGTGCCTAAAAACACACATATAACCCGCCAAAAGTCGAAATTTCAAAATTTTAGATTTTGCTCGTTTGCCGGGTTGAACAAATTCAAATACATTTTTATGCGTAAAAACACACATATTTCCGGCCAAAACATCTATATTTTGAAAATTTTCGATTTCGTTTGACGGCCGCCTGGATTGAATTGGAATGTATTTTTATGTGTAAATACATGCATATAACCCGCCAAATGTCGAAATTTCAAAATTTTAGATTTTGCTCGTTTGCCGGGTTGAGCATATACCAATCCATTTTTGTGCCTTAAAACACATATAACCGGCCAAAACGTCGATATTTTCAAAATTTTTGATTTTGCTCGTGTGCCGGGTTGACCAAATTCAAATGCATTTTTGTGTCTAAAAACACACATATACCCGGCCCAAACGTCGATATTTTCAAAATTTTTTATTTTGCTCGTTTGCCGGTTGAACAAATTCAAATACATTTTTATGCGTAAAAACACACATATTACCGGCCAAAACATCTATATTTTGAAAATTTTCGATTTCGTTTGACGGCCGCCTGGATTGAATTGGAATGTATTTTTATGTGTAAATACATGCATATAACCCGCCAAAACGTCGATATTTTGAAAATTTTCTATTTCGTTGCACGGCCGGATAGATTGATTTCGAATGTATTTTTATAAGTAAATATATGCATATAACCCGCCAAAAGTCGAAATTTCAAAATTTTAGATTTTGCTCGTTTGCCGGGTTGAAATTATAAAAATGCATTTTTGTGCCTAAAAACACACATATAACCAGCCAAAACGTCGATATTTTCAAAATTTTTGATTTTGCTCGTGTGCCGGGTTGACCAAATTCAAATGCATTTTTGTGCCTAAAAACACACATATAACCGGCCAAAACGTCTATATTTTGAAAATTTTCGATTTCGTTCCATGTCCGGCTATTTTGAATGCGATGTATTTTTATGTGTAAATATATGCATATAACCGGCCAAAACGTCTATATTTTGAAAATTTTCGATTTCGTTTCACGGCCGGCTGGAATGAATTGGAATGTATTCTTATGTGTAAATACATGCACATAACTGGCCAAAACGTCGATATTTTGAAAATTTTCGATTTCGTTGCACGCTAGGCTGGATTGTTTTCGAATGTATTTTTATGTGTAAATATATGCATATAACCCGCCAAAACGTCGATATTTTCAAAATTTTAGATTTTGCTCGTTTGCCGGGTTGAACAATTCGAATACATTTTTATGCGTAAAAACACACATATTACCGGCCAAAACGTCTATATTTTGAAAATTTTCGATTTCGTTTGACGGCCGCCTGGATTGAATTGGAATGTATTTTTATGTGTAAATACATGCACATAACTGGCCAAAACGTCGATATTTTGAAAATTTTCGATTTCGTTGCACGGCCGGATAGATTGATTTCGAATGTATTTTTATAAGTAAATATATGCATATAACCGGCCAAAACATCTATATTTTGAAAATTTTCGATTTCGTTGCACGGCCGGATAGATTGATTTCGAATGTATTTTGATATGTAAAAATATATGTATATAACCCGCCAAATGTCGAAATTTCAAAATTTTAGATTTTGCTCGTTTGCCGGGTTGAAATTATAAAAATGCATTTTTGTGCCTAAAAACACATATATAACCAGCCAAAACGTCGATATTTTCAAAATTTTTTATTTTGCTCGTGTGCCGGGTTGACCAAATTCAAATGCATTTTTGTGTCTAAAAACACACATATAACCGGCCAAAACGTCTATATTTTGAAAATTTTCGATTTCGTTCCATGTCCGGCTATTTTGAATGCGATGTATTTTTATGTGTAAATATATGCATATAACCGGCCAAAACGTCTATATTTTGAAAATTTTCGATTTCGTTTCACGGCCGGCTGGAATGAATTGGAATGTATTCTTATGTGTATTTTGGAAATTTTCGATTTCGTTGCACGCCAAGCTGGATTGTTTTCGAATGTATTTTGATATGTAAAAATATGTATATAACCCGCCACAACGTCGATATTTTCAAAATTTTTTATTTTGCTCGTTTGCCGGGTTGAACAAATTCAAATGCATTTTTATGCCTGAAAACACACATATAACCAGCCAAAACGTCTATTTTTTCAATATTTTAGATTTTGCTCGTTTGCCGGGTTGAACAATTCGAATACATTTTTATGCGTAAAAACACACATATTTCCGGCCAAAACATCTATATTTAGAAAATTTTCGATTTCGTTTGACGGCTGCCTGGATTGAATTTGAATGTGTTTTGATGTGTAAATACATGCATATAACCCGCCAAAAGTCGAAATTTCAAAATTTTAGATTTTGCTCGATTGCCGGGTTGAGCATATACCAATCCATTTTTGTGCCTTAAAACACACATATAACCGGCCAAAACGTCGATATTTTCAAAATTTATGATTTTGCTCGTGTGCCGGGTTGACCAAATTCAAATGCATTTTTGTGCCTAAAAACACATATAACCGGCCAAAACGTCTATTTTTGAAATTTTCGATTTCGTTTCACGGCCGGCTGGATTGAATTGGAATGTATTTTTATGTGTAAATATATGCATATAACCCGCCAAAACGTCGATATTATCAAAATTTTAGATTTTGCTCGTTTGCCTGGTTGAACAAATTCAAATGCATTTTTATGCCTGAAAACACACATATAACCCGCCAAAACGTCTATTTTTTCAATATTTTAGATTTTGCTCGTTTGCCGGGTTGAACAATTCGAATACATTTTTATGCGTAAAAACACACATATTTCCGGCCAAAACATCTATATTTTGAAAATTTTCGATTTCGTTTCACGGCCGCCTGGATTGAATTTGAATGTGTTTTGATGTGTAAATACATGCATATAACCCGCCAAATGTCGAAATTTCAAAATTTTAGATTTTGCTCGTTTGCCGGGTTGAGCATATTCCAATCCATTTTTGTGCCTTAAAACACACATATAACCGGCCAAAACGTCGATATTTTCAAAATTTATGATTTTGCTCGTGTGCCGGGTTGACCAAATTCAAATGCATTTTTGTGTCTAAAAACACATATAACCGGCTAAAACGTCGATATTTTCAGAATTTTTTATTTTGCTCGTTTGCCGGGTTGAACAAATTCAAATACATTTTTATGCGTAAAAACACACATATTACCGGCCAAATCGTCTATATTTTGAAAATTTTCGATTTCGTTCCATGTCCGGCTATTTTGAATGCGATGTATTTTTATGTGTAAATATATGCATATAACCGGCCAAAACGTCTATATTTTGAAAATTTTCGATTTCGTTTCACGGCCGGCTGGAATGAATTGGAATGTATTCTTATGTGTAAAAACATGCATAAAACTGACCAAAACGTCGATATTTTCAAAATTTTAGATTTTGCTCGATTGCCGGGTTGAGCATATACCAATCCATTTTTGTGCCTTAAAACACACATATAACCGGCCAAAACGTCGATATTTTCAAAATTTATGATTTTGCTCGTGTGCCGGGTTGACCAAATTCAAATGCATTTTTGTGCCTAAAAACCACATATAACCGGCCAAAACGTCTATTTTTGAAATTTTCGATTTCGTTTCACGGCCGGCTGGATTGAATTGGAATGTATTTTTATGTGTAAATACATGCATATAACTGGCCAAAATGTCGATATTTTGAAAATTTTCGATTTCGTTGCACGGCCGGATAGATTGATTTCCAATGTTTTTTTTATAAGTAAATATATGCATATACCCGGCCAAAACAGCTATATGTTGAAAATTATCGAATTCTTTGCACGGCCGACTGGATTGAATTCGAATGTATTTTTATGTGTAAATACATGTATATAACCCGCCAAAACGTCGAAATTTCAAAATTTAGATTTTGCTCGATTGCCGGATTGAACATATTCAAATGCATTTGTGTGCCTAAAATACACATATAATAGGCCAAAATGTCGATATTTTCAAAATTTTTGAATTTGCTCGTTTGCCGGGTTGAACATATTCAAATGCATTTTTGTGCCTAAAAACACACGTATAACCGCCAAAACGTCGATATTTTCAAAATTTTACATTTTGCTCGTTTGCTGGTTGAACAATTCAAATACATTTTTATGCGTAAAAACACACATATTAACCGGCCAAAACATCTATATTTTGAAAATTTGCGATTTCGTTTCCCGGCCGCCTGGATTGAATTGGAATGTGTTTTTATGTGTAAATACATGCATATAACCCGCCAAATGTCGAAATTTCAAAATTTTAGATTTTGCTCGTTTGCCGGGTTGAGCATATTCAAATCCATTTTTGTGCCTTAAAACACACATATGACCGGCCAAAACGTCGATATTTTCAAAATTTTTGATTTTGCTCGTGTGTCGGGTTGACCAAATTCAAAAGCATTTTTTGTCTAAAAACACACATATAACCGGCCAAAACGTCAATATTTTCAGAATTTTCTATTTTGCTCGTTTGCCGGGTTGAACAAATTCAAATACATTTTTATGGGTAAAAACACACATATTACCTGCCAAATCATCTATATTTTGAAAATTTTCGATATCGTTTCACGGCCGCCTGGATTGACTTGGAATGTGTTTTTATTTGTAAATACATGCATATAACGCGCAAAATGTCGAAATTTCATAATTTTCTATTTCGTTGCACGGCCGGATAGATTGATTTCGAATGTATTTTTATAAGTAAATATATGCATATACCCGGCCAAAACGTCGAAATTTCAAAATTTTAGATTGTGCTTGTTTGCCGGGTGGAAAATATAAAAATGCATTTGTGTGCCTAAAAACACACATATAACCAACCAAAACGTCTATATTTTCAAAATTTTTGATTTTGATCGTGTGCCGGGTTGATCAAATTCAAATGCTTTTTTGTGCCTAAAAACACACATATAACCGGCCAAAACGTCTATATTTTGAAAATTTTCGATTTCGTTGCATGACCAGCTATTTTGAATGCGATGTATTTTTATGTGTAAATATATGCATATAATCGGCCAAAACGTCTATATCTTGAAGAGTTTCGTTTTCGCTTCACGGCTGGCTGGAATGAATTGGAATGTTTTCTTATGTGTATAAACATGCATATAACTGGCCAATACGTCGATATTTTCAAAATTTTCGATTTCGTTGCACGACTTGCTGGATTGTTTTCGAATGTATTTTTATATGTAAAAATAGATGCATATTACCCGCCAAAACGTCGATATTTTCAAAATTTTAGATTTTGCTCGTTTGCCGGGTTGAACAATTCGAATACATTTTTATGCGTAAAAACACACATATTACCGGCCAAAACGTCTATAATTTGAAAATTTGCGATTTCGTTTCACGGCCGCCTGGATTGAATTGGAATGTATTTTTATGTGTAAATACATGCATATAACTGGCCAAAATGTCGATATTTTGAAAATTTTCGATTTCGTTGCACGGCCGGATAGATTGATTTCCAATGTTTTTTTTATAAGTAAATTATATGCATATACCCGGCCAAAACAGCTATATGTTGAAAATTATCGAATTCTTTGCACGGCCGACTGGATTGAATTCGAATGTATTTTTATGTGTAAATACATGTATATAACCCGCCAAAACGTCGAAATTTCAAAATTTTAGATTTTGCTCGTTTGCTGGGTTGAACATAGAAAAATGTATTTTTGTGCCTAAAAACACATATATAACCAGCCAAAACGTCGATATTTTCAAAATTTTTTATTTTGCTCGTGTGCCGGGTTGATCAAATTCAAATGCAATTTTGTATCTAAAAACACACATATAACCGGCCAAAACGTCTATATTTTGAATATTTTCGATTTCGTTTTCTGACCGGCTATTTTGAATGCGATGTATTTTTATGTGTAAATATATGCATATAACCGGCCAAAACGTCTATATTTTGAAGATTTTTCGTTTTCCGTTTCACGGCCGGCTGGAATGAATTGGAATGTATTCTTATGTGTATTTTGGAAATTTTTGATTTCGTTGCACGCCTGGCTGGATTGTTTTCGAATGTATTTCGATATGTAAAAATATATGCATATAACCCGCCAAAACGTCGATATTATCAAAATTTTAGATTTTGCTCGTTTGCCTGGTTGAACAAATTCAAATGCATTTTTATGCCCGAAAACACACATATAACCCGCCAAAACGTCTATTTTTTCAATATTTTAGATTTTGCTCGTTTGCCGGGTCGAACAATTCGAATACATTTTTATGCGTAAAAACACACATATTTCCGGCCAAAACATCTATATTTTGAAAATTTTCGATTTCGTTTCACGGCCGCCTGGATTGAATATAAATGTGTTTTGATGTGTAAATACATGCATATAACCCGCCGAATGTCGAAATTTCAAAATTTTAGATTTTGCTCGTTTGCCGGGTTGAGCATATTCCAATCCATTTTTGTGCCTTAAAACACACATATAACCGGCCAAAACGTCGATATTTTCAAAAATTATGATTTTGCTCGTGTGCCGGGTTGACCAAATTCAAATGCATTTTTGTGTCTAAAAACACACATATAACCGACTAAAACGTCGATATTTTCAGAATTTTTTATTTTGCTCGTTTGCCGGGTTGAAAAAATTCAAATACATTTTTATGCGTAAAAACACACATATTACCGGCCAAATCGTCTTATTTTGAAAATTTTTGATTTCGTTCCATGTCCGACTATTTTGAATGCGATGTATTTTTATGTGTAAATAAATGCATATAACCGACCAAAACGTCAATATTTTGAAGGTTTCGTTTTCGTTTCACGGCCGGCTGGAATGAATTGGAATGTATTCTTATGTGTAAAAACATGCATATAACTGACCAAAACGTCGATATTTTCAAAATTTTTGATTTTGCTCGTTTGCCGGGTTGAGCATATTCAAATCCATTTTTGTGCCTTAAAACACACATATGACCGGCCAAAACGTCGATATTTTCAAAATTTTTGATTTTGCTCGTGTGTCGGGTTGACCAAATTCAAAAGCATTTTTTGTCTAAAAACACACATATAACCGGCCAAAACGTCGATATTTTCAGAATTTTTGATTTTGCTCGTTTGCCGGGTTGAACAAATTCAAATACATTTTTATGCGTAAAAACACACATATTACCTGCCAAAACATCTATATTTTGAAAATTTTCGATATCGTTTCACGGCTGCCTGGATTGACTTGGAATGTGTTTTTATTTGTAAATACATGCATATAACGCGCAAAATGTCGAAATTTCAAAATTTTCTATTTCGTTGCACGGCCGGATAGATTGATTTCGAATGTATTTTTATAAGTAAATATATGCATATACCCGGCCAAAACGTCTATATGTTGAATATTATTGAGTCCTTTGCACGGCCGGCTGGATTGAATTCGAATGTATTCTTATGTGTAAATACATGTATATAACCCGCCAAAACGTCGAAATTTCAAAACTTTAGATTGTGCTCGTTTGCCGGGTGGAAAATATAAAAATGCATTTGTGTGCCTAAAAACACACATATAACCAACCAAAACGTCTATATTTTCAAAATTTTTTATTTTGCTCGTGTGCCGGGTTGATCAAATTCAAATGCTTTTTTGTGCCTGAAAACACACATATAACCGGCCAAAACGTCTATATTTTGAAAATTTTCGATTTCGTTGCATGACCGGATATTTTGAATGCGATGTATTTTTATGTGTAAATATATGCATTTAATCGGCCAAAACGTCTATATCTTGAAGAGTTTCGTTTTCGCTTCACGGCTGGCTGGAATGAATTGGAATGTTTTCTTATGTGTATAAACATGCATATAACTGGCCAAAACGTCGATATTTTCAAAATTTTCGATTTCGTTGCACGACTTGCTGGATTGTTTTCGAATGTATTTTTATATGTAAAAATTGATGCATATTACCCGCCAAAACGTCGATATTTCCAAAATTTTAGATTTTGCTCGTTTGCCGGGTTGAACAATTCAAATACATTTTTATGCGTAAAAACACACATATTACCGGCCAAAACGTCTATAATTTGAAAATGTTCGAATTCGTTTCACGGCCGCCTGGATTGAATTGGAATGTGTCTTTATGTGTAAATACATGCATATAAACCGCCAAATGTCGAAATTTCAAAATTTTAGATTTTGCTCGATTGCCGGATTGAACATATTCAAATGCATTTTTGTGCCTAAAATACACATATAATAGGCCAAAATGTCGATATTTTCAAAATTTTTGAATTTGCTCGTTTGCCGGGTTGAACATATTCAAATGCATTTTTGTGCCTAAAAACACACGTATAACCCGCCAAAACGTCGATATTTTCAAAATTTTACATTTTGCTCGTTTGCTGGGTTGAACAATTCAAATACATTTTTATGCGTAAAAAACACACATATTACCGGCCAAAACATCTATATTTGAAAATTTGCGATTTCGTTTCCCGGCCGCCTGGGACTTGAATTGGAATGTGTTTTTATGTGGAAATACATGCATATAACCCGCCAAATGTCGAAATTTCAAAATTTAGATTTTGCCAGTTTGCCGAGTTGAGCATATTCAAATGCATTTGTGTGCCTTAAAACACACATATAAACCGTCCAAAACACGTCGATATTTTCAATATTTTTGATTTGCTCGTGTGCCGGGTTTGATCAAATTCAAATGCATTTTTGTGCCTAAAACACACATATAACGGCCAAAACGTCTATTTTTGAAATTTTCAATTTCGTTGCAACGGCCGGATAGATTGATTCTCGAATGTTTTTTTTATAAGTAAATATATGCATAATACCCGGCCAAAACGGGCTATATGTTGAAAATTATTCGAATTCTTTGCACGGCCGTCTGGATTGAATTCGAATGTATTTTTATGTGTAAATACATGTATATAACCCGCCAAAACGTCGAAATTTCAAAATTTTAGATTTTGCTCGTTTGCTGGGTTGAACATAGAAAATGTATTTTTGTGCCTAAAACACACATATAACCAGCCCAAACGGGTTGATCAAATTTTTGTTTATTTGTTTATTTATTAACTCCAGACATTACAATATTTTACAATAAAAATGTATCCTATAGAGGTGCACACTGCACCTGTACATAGGAGCCGGAGAACTTAACACTATATCCTAATACTAATTTAACCTAATACTTTATTTAAATAAGAGTTTTGCAACTTAATCAATATAACTAGTATACTGTTTAGTGCATCACTCTTTTACATTTTTTTTTTAAACACTTTAAATTTATATGCTCATATTATTGTTTAATATTATTACTTGTTTAAACATTTTTTCCTTATTTTTTCACCAAAATCTTGTTAACATGGCTCTAGCAGTTGTGAACGTTTCTGTTGTCGCATTTTCTGTTTCTTGCAAAAATAATTTTCTCGATGTTGTTTAGTCTTGCAGGGCAAGTGAGTCCAACCGCACAAGTGACTCTGTAATGTGGAAACATTTCCTGATGTGTTTTGAAGAATCACATTTACATGCTGATGTAAATACTATATCATCTATAACTACTAGATCTTTGTATTTAGGCTGCTGTTTCAGTGGGTAAACAGAATTTGTAAAAATTTGTTTTCCTCTTATTCCCCTATCAAAATAAAAAATTGCTTTATCGATCCAATGTAGTTTAGATCTCCATAGGACATGCGGTAAGAGTTAACTTGCTGTAATTTCTTCCCTGGTGGATTAGTGACCTTCATATTTGTGGCATTATCTTCAGCCATTTATCTATTTTAGTATATACTGATTCTATAGGATCATATTTTTCTTTTACAACTTTATCTTTAACTTTGTTACATTCTGGTATTTTCTTTTACAAAACTTATGTATTTAAAACCAGGAAATACTCGATTAATTTTTGTTTCACAGACCTTATCAAATAGATGTTTTTTGTCTTTTTTCAATGTTTTATCCGGTATAGCTTTTTGTTTATCACTCAAACTCACCGCATCCTCTGCAACTGAAAATTTATATGCCTCTTCAAGAAAGTTCATATTAATTACTTCAGTTGCAAATAGAATTAAATTGCTGATATTTTCTGTTTTTTCCATTTTTATTGTAGTTGTAAACAGATATTCTGCGATGCGATCGTTTGTAGTACTTGTTACATTTACCATTTGCGCATAGATATGTTCTAACATTAAGTAACAATTTGTCAAATACTGCCGTATCCTGTAGGACTTCCAATGCAGGATTTACACATCTAACAAATGATTATTTTTATCTGTTTAAAAATGAATTAATTATTGATGTGTTTGCAAGTACCTGATTTTTTTGACTAATTAACTTACAAAACCAATATTTTTATTCGAGTACAATCAATTTTACTGAGTTATTCATACTAATTCTTTATATGTTTGTCTTGATCCAGTTTTTAATTTTGCTTTTCTTACTTTAATATTATCTATATTTTAAGTTCGTTTGGTAAGGTATTGTAATGGCTTACTGCTCTTACATAGCTGTTCTTTGAACTGACATTGCTACATCGACGTGGCATTTGGATATTCCTATTTCTTGTTATACTTTTTGAGTTTTTATAAATTCTTGCAATGTACTATAATGAAACTAAGGGATTCAAAATAAAAAGTTTGTCATTGTTCATTGGATTTTTATCGCTTATAAATTTATTTTATTAATTATTTTAAGTAATCTATTTTGTTGATTTTGTATTATAGATTTGATATTTGTATATGCACCACCCCAAGCTATTATTCCGTAACAGATTATGCTGTGGTAAAAGCATAATACAGTGTTCTGAGAGTATCAGTGGACATGATTTTAGCTATTTTGTGAAAGATAAAAGTTAGATATTTCGTCTTTTGTATATGTACTCTATGTGCTTATCCCATCTCATGTGACAGTCAAAATAATTCCTAGATACTTTGTATTTTCCACTCTTTGTAATTTTGTTCCTTTTATGTTTATATGAAAATTTATTGGAATACAATCCTTATGGTTCACAAAAGTTAAATATACTGTTTTATCAAATTCAAATGCAATTTTGTATCTAAAAACACACATATAACCGGCCAAAACGTCTATATTTTGAATATTTTCGATTTCGTTTTCTGACCGGCTATTTTGAATGCGATGTATTTTTATGTGTGAATATATGCATATAACCGGCCAAAACGTCTATATTTTGAAGATTTTCGTTTTCGTTTCACGGCCGGCTGGAATGAATTGGAATGTATTCTTATGTGTATTTTGGAAATTTTCGATTTCGTTGCACGCCTGGCTGGATTGATTTTCGAATGTATTTCGATATGTAAAAATATATGCATATAACCCGCCAAAACGTCGATATTATCAAAATTTTAGATTTTGCTCGTTTGCCTGGTTGAACAAATTGAAATGCATTTTTATGCCTGAAAACACACATATACCCGGCCCAAACGTCGATATTTTCAAAATTGGAAAAGTGGTGGAAATGTGGTGGAAACTGCTATGGCCCAGTATGATGATTATGTTGTTAAAGCACAATATTCCAAACCTTATCAAAAGTATTCCCAACAGTGCTACAATACTTTCGAAAAATACGGGCAATATTTGAACCATATTTTGTTAATTTAAATATATAAATAATTATAAAATAATTATTATGTGGAAACAGCTTTATAATAAAGAAATTTATAATTTAAATATTGATAAATTATTTTTGTAAATTGAAAATAATGTTTTTTAAGGTACTTTTTATATTATTTTTATTAAAACTCATAAAGAAGTAACATTTATTCGATTACTAAATTATTTACAGGTTCTATAAGATAGAAAGTATTCGTATTTAAAATAAGTACATGATAGCATACGTGTTTTAAGCGGCTTATATTTACGGTACTAATCTTATTTGTAAGGGTACATTTACGAATAAATTCTAATTTAGTAGCACGAAAGTTGATATAGAAGGAATAGTTCACATCACATTCTTGAATCAAAGCATAATATATGCCATTGCTTTCGCAAAATTTCTGACAGTAACAAATACTTATTTTTATAAAATTTTTAATAGATCCAACACGTATTTTAGAAGGTGCATCTTCGTATTTTACAAAATGAGATTTGGTTAACCTATTACGTTCTTTAGACTCAGACGTAAACAATATGTTAGATTTAATAAGTGATTTAAACAAAAATTTGTTACCTGGAAGCTTTTCAATTGACAATTTGATTGCACTTGCATTGTTTAATTTATACATTTTGCCGACAATAAAAAATGAATGTTTCACATTTGTTAACTTGCGGCGCATTAGACCCGTGAACTAAATACTTAAGTTGCCCAATGATATCCTCTAGCGGAAAACACGAAGTGGTCCAAAGAGGACCCAAATGGCGTACAACATCAGTCAAATGTCGGAGACTGTGAAGATTACATGACATGTTTTTTAATGCGTAAAAATCCTGAAAACGTGATACAAATTCTTTTAATAGCTTATTAGCAAAATTAACTTCTTCTTGAGTAACAGTTTTTCTACACAAAAGGTAAATTCCTAGCAAAAGTAACATATAATGATTATAATAATCTACAGGTAAAATCTCATGTAAAACAGGCAATGAATAATAAAAAAACCAATTTTTATATTCAGAAGCTTTCCAATAATTAAAATGTGTTTTCACAGGTCGAGGTCTTCTTGCTACAAACGCTGGAGGCTTTATAGATGATAACCGATAATCAATAACGTCTATAAAATTGGAAATAGAATAATTTTCAGATTTAGAATTAAACCATAATTTCCTCAAACGTTTGACGCATCCTTCGAAAACGCAATGCATCACATCTACTGCAGTAGATGTGATAAATTTAATACAAATTTTAGAAATTACTGTAGGCCCTTTTACACCACATACCGGCCTTTTCACAGTACAAGCTTGCAAGGCATGGTTTAACGATTCTTCCTCAGATCGAAGTCTTAAATCTTTTTTGTATGGATACACTCTTGTGTGATCGATAACTAAGCCTTCTTCTTTACAAATTTGACAACCAAATCTCCCGTTGTATTGGTGCATATTTAAGAAAAGCGCTTTCGCTGGTAAATCGCAAGTACCAGCCATTATGGATCCGGTTACATTAATAATTTTGTTTAAATCTTTTATAAACATAGGTATGCCGCGAAATAATTGTTTTAAGGGTTCTACCAAAGGTTTTAAAAACAAGTTTGGATTTGGCTTTTTATCTCCGAACCATAATCCAATTAAAAGAATATTTTGAATTTTGTAACGCTCTTTGTAACATAATTCTAAAATTATAAGAAAAAACCCCCAAATACTAAATTTCGATGATTTAAAAATTTGAACACCGTCGGTATACCAAATAAACGATAAATTAATTGTTTTTTCAATTATATTTTAGTTAGAATTATACGTTAGTTGGAAACAATTTTGGTTATATAAAGGGCATTTTTTTTCATCTACTGATTCCTTGATTATGGTTACATAGAAACTACTACTAGCGTTACGATTCTCAGGTTCACACGTATTATCAATAATCTAAAGATTATTTATTCTATTATATTATTGAAAAATTAAAAAATAAAATAAAATAACATTACTTACGTTTAATAAAGTGCCTTCACTGCTTATTGTTAATTCGTGATAAATATTTGGTGATTCTCGGCTGCATATATTTTTTAATCTTTTTTGCAAATCACGCGAACAGTTTTGAAAACAATTAGGTCGCTTACTCATTTTCGAAAATGCAAATGCTGTTCTATCTCATATTTTCAATATTAGAAAGGTTAACAATAAATTGTTTATTAGTGTAATCAACTTGAAGGTGGCAATAAAACAAAAGTAAACAAAAAAAATAACTTCAGAGTATGTTTTGTATATTCAAAATCGAACTGCAAAAAACTAAGTTCACTCTTTGTTCTGCAAAACCTTCTTTTTGATGATTCGTACAACTTCTTTCCTCGCCATCGCATAAAATGAGCAATTCGTCATTCGAAGTGAGTGTGTGAATTTTTCGAGAAGCAAAAGATCATTTTTAAAATGTATGCATTAGTAATTTGGCTTAAAAGCAAAATAACCAGTATAATAAGTATCGACGATTTGTGTGAAATTTTAACTAAAGGAAACAATATAACGAGTAAAATAGCTGTATCTGAGAAAAAATTATTGGTTCAGAAGGAAAAGACATCCCAAAAAACAGACTTGAAATTCAAGATGCAACGAACTCCCAATTATTGCTCCAACAAACGATATTTGAAGATTTGGAACCCGGCAGCTCGACTTCAACGATAATTTAGTTGTAATATTAATCAAGGCAGTGGTTATTATTCAAGTAATATTAACGATGACAGCGATGGTAATGACGGTGCTGAAATACCAAGCAATACAGACGCTGATAAAATTGCTAAATTAGAAAAATTGTTACAAGACATGAAAAAGAAAATTGCAGCAAAAAGAATGGCTGATGAGTATACAACGAGGAATAAAAGAAATAAAGAGGTAAAATTTAATTTGGTTTTTAATAATTCTTTTCGATTATAGTGCAATAAAAATACTTCCACTAAGAGTGTGACTTTGTAGAGAGTCATAAAATAATTTTAGAATAGAAATAAAGTTTAACTTACTTATATTTAACTTTTTTAATTTTTACAGAACGATGTACTTACTGTTGCTGAGGAGAATCAAGAGGCAGACCCTTTAGTGACGTGTCGACAAGCGGGAAATGGACGCGTACAAATGTGCGAAGCATATAATATATGGATCGACAAGGCAGACCTCATATTTGTTCAACGCTGGTTAACAAATCCGAAAGAGATGACGCGTCGTTTATTAAAATGGTTGGTAGGGATAAACAATTTGAAACGAAAGTGCGCAAGAGGCAAGTCAAAAAATAGGCCATGTGTACCAAAGGACATTGTCACTTGTATCGAATGTAAGTTTATTTTTATTCTAAATTAGTTTATTAATTCATTATAAGCTAATAAAAATCCTGACAAATAAAATTAATTAATTTCTTAATAAGTTAACAATTACGAGGAAGCAAAGTTCAAATTTTTTTATTATTAAATGTATATTTAAATTTATGTCTTTTCAGATTACGTGAACAGAAAATGCACCCATAGGTTATCACCATCGGAATTCACGGACGTGCTCAATTATTTATGCGGCACGCTTCGAGCTGAAGAAGCCAAAAGAAATAAAGAAATTGAATAGAAAAAATTAAATTTAATGAGTTACATTCTATTTATGTGTGTATTTTTATGTTTCAATTGTAATTTTAATTTGAGTTAATGTATCTTCACTAATAAACATAGTTTTAAAATGTTATAAAAAAAAAATCTTTTACTTAGAATAATTAAGTATTAATTTTTCTGTTATTACTGAGACACTGAATTATAAAATACTGTTAATAGTGCTTTTTGTTTACTGGTTATACGAGTTAAGAATTCTTTGTAATACAATTATTTGTTTGTCATAATTATTTATATATTTAAATAAGCAAAATATGGTTCAAATGTTGCCCGTATGTTTCGAAAGTATTGTAGCACTGCTGGAAATACTTTTCATAGGGTTTGAAATATTGTGCTTTAACAACATAATCATCATACTTGGGACATAACTATTTCCACCACTTTTCCACCACTTATCCAACATTTTCCTCACAGGTGTTCAAAAGGATTTTGCAATATCTAAGCCCAATGTGTCCAAAAGGTATTATTTTTACGCGAGAAAACATCGATATTTTCAAACTTTTACATTTTGCTCGTTTGCCGGGTTGAACATATTCAAATGCATTTTTATGCCTAAAAATACACACATAATCGGCCAAAACGTCTATATTTTGAAAATTTTCGATTTCGTTTCACGGCCGGCTGGATTGAATTGGAATGTATTCTTATGTATAAATAAATACATGCATATAACTGGCCAAAACGTCGATATTTTGAAAATTTTCGATTTCGTTGCACGGCCGGCTGGATTGATTTCGAATGAATTAGATATGTAAAAATATATGCATATAACCGGCCAAAACGTCGATTTTTTCAAAATTTATGATTTTGCTCGTTTTCCAGGTTGAACAAATTCAAATGCATTTTTATGCGTAAAACACACATATAACCGGCCAAAACGTCGATATTTTTAAAATTTTAGATTTTGCTCCTTTGCCGGGTTGAACAAATTCAAATGCATTTTTATGCGTAAAAACACACATATAACCGGTCAATACGTCTATATATATTTTAAAAATTTTCGATTTGGTTCCATGGCCGACTGGATTGAATACAACGTATGTATATGTGTAAATAGTAGGAGTGTGCGGGTACCCGGAAAGAAAGAAATAAGGTCCTGATCTTTGGGAGGTGAAGTTAACCACATTTGCATTTAAAGAAGCAAAAGAAAATATATTATTGATTCTACGTATATTTTCAAAAAAATGTTTAGATTTTCTATGAGTGCCTTCAAATAACATTTTCTAATTGTCAAGAAATTATTGATTAAAATTGGGAATTACAGTATTTATGCTTTGCATTACAATTTGTGCATAATAAATTCATTTTCCCTATGTAATGTTTATTTATTACTGTATCAATATGCGTCGTTTGTTTAAGAGTAAGTACTTCTTTTAATTCCAATACATTGTCATTTTTTAATTCAAATGTTTGTCCCAAATCTATTATGTAGTTATTACTTTTAGTTTGTTTATTCGTCATAGATACTACATCGGAGTTTACTTTTAATTAAACATAATTGCTTGAAATTGTCATTTTATTTACAAATGACTTTTCCCTTCTCAATTCTCTTTTAAATGCTTGTTTTGGTTAAACGCAGATGATATAATTGAATTTTCTTTATAAATAGTAGAACAACTTGTACTCGTGGTAACGTATTCTCTGTTTACGTTATCATTTATATATTTTTTCATTAGGTACGGTCATTTGAAATGTTTCTTTGAGATCAACTATACGAGCTTTTTTTGCATAATTTTTTCGGACAGATTGATCTGCTTTACTTTTGTTATTATTATTTTCAATAATTTGATTTCTCATAATTGATTTACGTGTAATTGACATTGGAAAAGGTGATCTATTTACATTAGATGATAAATGTGAATCGCTTGTACTATTGCTCGCAATGTTAATGTCTGTTTGTGATAAGGTCATTCGGTATGTTTTTCCTAGATCAATTTATTCGAACTTTTTTTTTCCTAATGATGCTGATACATGTTTATCAGAATTACTCATTGATAGAGAATTATTGCTTTTTTGTGGCTGTACCACAGTTTCTCTAAATGGTAATTAATGTTCACCATTCGACTGTGTAGAGCTTATATTTTTTCTGCCATCATTTAATATTTTTAATTAATTATAACGAATCTATAAAAAACATTATTCTATTGTATATTTTAAATCTAGCAGAACCTTCAAGCACAATTCAAAGTTTTAATGAAAAACTATGTATGATTTTAATGTAGTATAATAAAAATATAGTATTATGAATAATATAAAATCATTTATTTCATTATATATTTATTTATACATTATTTTTGATTTTGATTTGATTTATTTCGTTTACTTTTATGAAAATAATTTTATTTTATAACTTACTACATTCTCTACTCTCTTGAATTCAATATTGTAACGGATTTGCTATTTTTTTTAATAATAATAATTAATAATACCAATTGACTACCGTTAAACAATAGTCTCACTACGCGATCAGCCGCTCAGTAATAATACGAGTCTATAAGACACGTATGGGCGGAGGCGGCGGTATCCTTTACTTAGCGAAAATAAAAGGGCAAACAATAAGAGTGAAAACACGATGTTTAATTTAAAATAAAAACAAGGGAATATTATCAAAACGAGGTAATACACGCGTGCCGCTGCACGGGAGATCGCAGGTCGATACGCGAAATTAATAAAGAGAGAAAGAGAGAGAGAGAGACTACAAAACTGGCACTTACAGTGCGTGAACCGCGACGGGTAATTAAATGACCAGGCGAAGTCTGCGTGGTCGCTACTCTCCTTAGCTTCCTGGGTTGCGTCGTCGCCGAATAAACTATCGGTCACTGGGTCACCAGCACAGCACCAGGATCACAAGCGGCACGAGGCAATAAAAAAAATGGAGAGAAGAGTAAACAAAGAAGTTTCTCACGACGGTTGAAAATAAGTCTCAGTGAATCTCTCGCCGGTTGAGATTAGTCTCACGCGGTTGATATTCGTCTAAGTGCTCTCGCACTTATGAACCGAAAACTCTCTCTCTCTCTTTCCCTACTTTTACCTTTACGAAGGTCCGCGAAAATCGCCGTAAATCGTAGAACGTCGACCTGTAACAGCTGTAAAGATTAATATACAGGCTAGACAGAGAGAGAGAGAGAGAGAGAAAATGTAACGAGCAATTTAATATAATCAAATATTATATTAATTCGTTACAATATATACTATCTGCAGTTTATATACAATTAATTATACAGTATTCTTTATTTTTTATGAATTCCCCTTGCTTTCTTCTTCCAATTTCAACCACTTTTATTCTAATCCTTTTATTAGATATTTTAGATATATTTAGATATTTAGATATATTTAGATATAATAAATATTATATTACGCTTTCGAATTACGAGATTCGATTACGATTTATTATAATATAGGTTAGTTCCTGTTATAAAATTGAGTAAGCGCTTGAAAAAACTCGAAAATCAATACATCATTCAGTCAATATTTTTCTTTTATAAAATTTTTTTTATGTTTTAAAATTATTTTCTAAAAAATTATTTGTATGTCTATAATATTTGAATTTAAAAGAGTGCGATACTCAATATTTACCTTCTCTATATCTCACCGACATAAAATATCACTAAAAAATCAACATATCGAAATAATAGCATTATTTAGTATAATTTCAAGAGTTGTCTGTCCCTTTACTAATAACCAACGTGTGTTCTCAGTTTTCAGATGAAATATGCATTACTTTTTGAGAAATCCCTTACCAAAAACTTTACAATTATTTTCAAATTGTTGAACATTACCTATAATATTGTAAGAAAATAATTCCAAATTTTAGTAGGATAATACACTAATGTAGGAAGTTGTACAAAAGAATAGTGATTCACAAATATTAAAAGTATTTTATTGGTTGTTTAAATTCTTTTTGAGTGAAGGCCAAGGTTTTAGTAACAAGATTTTCAAAAAGAATAATAAAAAAATAAATGTATTATCATTGTAGAAAAAATTTTTTTATTTTAAATTATTTTTTTTAATGAAAATTATATCTACCTATTACCTATTTTAAAAAAATAATTTTGATAATTACATGATTTTTCTAGTATATATTATGCATTATATGTTTACATATACATCGTTCGCATCTTATCGCAATTCGCAGTTCGTCGATATCGATAATACGAGATCGATATACGAGATAAACGATTCGATAGTATACTTGATTTTTATATAGGAGGATAGCTAAATAAAATATAGAATCTCAGCAGGAAAAATAATGACTTTATTCTTGATCAAATACTTTTATTTTTTATTTAACATGAGACGTCTGTATCGATTCGAATCTTCAAAAGATCTGATCTTGCGCGTCGGCTTATACTCGCTTGCGCTCGCTTATTCCACTCTAACTACGTTACTCAAACAGGGGTTAAACCTCACATATGGCTGCTTCTACTGCCATCTGTTGCAGATCCACGACCACTAAGGAAGAAGAACAATTAACAAAGAAGCGTTTAGCAGACTATCTATATATAAAACCTTTACTTATCGTGGTCGATAAAAAAATTTCTATTTTAACTGTATCGGTAGGTAATAATATAATTATTTGCAAGTGTTAAAACGATAATAATTAGAAATATTCTTTTTGTAAATGTAAAATTAAATATAACATTAACAATGCTAATTAATTAATTGTTTAATAAATTAATTGAAAAATTTATAATCTGAATAAAAAACTAGGTGCGTGTGTATATATGTATGTACGTATTTATATATGCAAAATCGGTTTAAAAATATTAGTTATTGAAATTTACATAGGTATGGGTGAAATAATTAATAATTACTATTTAAAATAAAAAAAACATTTATTCATATCGCAAAAATTAATATGTACAAAGCCTTATTATAATTTAATTTATTCACTCAAATTTCTATTTATATGAGGTTGTGTATGTTGTGACATACCTCAAGTACGAAATCGATTTACAGTATTTACAGTTCAGTTATTTACAGTCTTTGTTCACTTATTTTTATATAAACAAAATAACGCTTATTTTATACTAGTAAAATTTAAAAATTTAGAATTAAGTCGTACGTCAATGTTCAGATACATATCATTCGTTTCGTTTCACCGGTCATATCGTCCATAAAAATTCTTAACCACCAATTAAAACGGTATATTTTTACAAATTTTAATCTATAATTCTTTTCAAAGCTACTGATTTACAATTGCATAAATCTAGGTTAAACCTGAAACGTGCGAATTTTCAAAGTTCACTATTTTTTTATGCAAATGCATGGCATATATATATATAAGGGTGCTCTGTTATATTTTAATATATATATATAAAAGAAAAACTTTGTATAAATACGTTATTATGCAACGCGCCTTACAGGCACAACTATAAATATGAATTTGCTGTTACCTAAAGTTAAATAGTATACATTTATCCAAAAAGCAGAGAGTTGTCTTTCACAAGCAACAATTTTCTTCCGCTTTAGAAACAACCACATTATCACGCAATAATAAAGAAATAATTCTCATTCGGCAACACTTTCTTGCATTGTTAATAATATACCAAAATGATAAATAATTATTTTCAAACACGCTAAATTCTTGTTTTCGTCTCTAACGCGCCATAACGTCTAATACGCAATAGTTGAATGTCGATTTATTTGCGATATTAATAAAATTGTTAATAAAATGAAATATTTCAGAAGATACATATATATATATATATATTATATTACAGTTAATAATTATCGATCAATGATAAAAATAAAATGATTGTTTCTATTTAAATAACCCAATAACTCGAAGTTTCAACAGATTTGGTTGTCAGTACAGTGAAATGTTAAAGCTTTATCTTTTTCTACACACACGTATACAGGGTCGTTTAGATAACAATGTAAACCTATGTAACGAATAAATCTCAACAGCATTCATTCGGACTAGAGACTCCATCATGAGCATCGACGTAAAATTGAGAGGAAGGAATAAAGGTAAAAAGTAGTCACGCTATATTGGTAGCGTCTTGTTTATACTGAAACGGATGTTGGAGCTGCTGCGTAACAGCCGACTGCTGAGTCGGTCTCGAGGGTTTGCTCGGCGCAGCGAGAAGTCGGCTCCAAGCTCTGCAAGTTTTTCCGGACCATACCCACATGCCGGAAGTGACACCGATCACGAGGGAAAGGAATAGCCTGAGGAGCGCGTACTCGAGACCGGCAGCTCTTTCGCTTGGTCCGGGAAGGCAGTTTTGCGAGGCTCGGCAATCGAGTGCCGCGAGTAACGAATACGTTCGCCAACTCGGACGGGCGTAAGATTCGTACAAAGAGCACGCGAGACTCCCGAAAGCTGGAAGAGCGTAGAGAACGGCGAAGATTCCTAATCTGGTCATTAAACGCTCGAGTTTCGTTGCGCTGCGCCCTGCTAGCTGGATTGCTCGGCGGACGCGAATCAACGCAGCCCCCGCAGCTCCGCCAAGGAAACACCCCAGTAAGAGTAAGCTAGCGTTCGGGAAAACTTCGAGCCAAACTGCAGACTCGTCGGTCACTTGGCACAGACCGGTTAATTCGTCGGCCGACACGTTCCTCGATATCAGCGCACCTGCAATTCAATATAACCAATTAATCTTACTGTGATTTAACATTTAAGAATAGATTTATTATTAATATGTAGACTTTGTAGGAAAATAAAAATATTCAATATTTTTATTATCATTTTACATTTTCTGTACAAGTTATTCAAAAATTATTATATGTTAATGCAATTATTAGACGATTGAACAATTTTAACACTTTTATTTCATATAATAAAAATATATCCCACGTGAAAAAAATTTGTAGATCATTTCAAGATCTTAAAAGACATTTAGGAGGTGGCATACCTGGTAGATTATCGACCCAGCAAAAAAAGATAATTATTATATTTATTTAAAAAATTACGCAATTTTATGGAAAACTCGAATACAGAAGCACTAGATAATTAAATAATAAGTAATTCTAAAAAGTTTCAGGTTAATACAACAATTTACGATTATTCCTGATTTTTCGGTGCAGAAAGTTTTTAGGGTGTCTTTGTTATATTGACCTGGAACTTTATAGAATTACTTATTATTTAATTATCTAGTGCAGTTCTGTATTTAGGATTTGCACAAAATTGTATATTTTTTTACATATATGCAATAATTAATCTTGATTGCTCGGTCGGTAAGTCATCAGGTATCCCACCCCCTTAAAACAATGACTTTCTAAGATATTTTGAGACAACAAGGAGAGTGTCACATCTTCGGCAAACCGATCTTTACCAAACTCATGTATTATATATTATATATATTTATCAAACAAGATGTAAAAATATAAAAATTTGAAGATAACCGGAGTTTTATACTCTAACGCTCTTTTTTACGATACATATAAGTAAATAACAAAAATTTCGCCAAAACACCTTAACTTGGATTGCCTATAACTCAAAACTAAATAAAGATACATACTCGTATATAAAGAGATGCCGTCATTTAATTTGCACACTTACCAACAATAACTGATTTGTCAAATTTATCTTTCAATTTGCATATTTTCTGGTTTATAAGTTAATGCACATTCTATGATGTGTAACAATTGTAAGCATGCTAAAAAAATTCAGAAAAAAATGAAAATTAAAAAACTGTATTTGAAAAATTATATGCAGAAATCTGTTATTACGGACACTCCCCTTAAGTTCGAAAGAAAGCTGAGATCAAGTAGATTAGATTTAAAGAAAAACGAAGCTCAAATATCTTGATTTGATCTAAAGTTGTGAAAGAAAAATGACTTTAAAAATATTTTGATGACTATTTTGAATTAAGGTAGTAGTATAACCCGGTGGGTCACATTTAATTTAAAAAATAGGTAATTTATTGCAAACACCCGAATACAAAAGCACTAGATAATTAAATAATAAGTGATTTTACAAAGTTCCAGGTAGATACAACAAGGACACCCTAAACAATTTCTGCACCGAAAAGTCACAGAATATTATACATTTTCGAAGTATTTATGCTTATATGATTTTGAGTTATAGGCAATCAAAGTCAAGGGTTTTTTTAGCGAAATTTTTCGTTGTTTGCTTATATCTATAATAAAAGAGGGCACGAGAGTCTAAAACTCTGGCTTTCTTCATATTTTTATAGTAGTAAACATATCCTAAAGTTTGGTAGAGATCTGTTTCCCGGAGACACTCTTCTTGTAAGTAGTTAGATTTTAAAATTATCACTAAACAGTTTTCTAATATTTAACAATATATTGTCTCAAAATTGATATTTTTGAGATATGTCTTTTTAAAATCCTAAAAAGATCTAAACTTTCTTAACGTTACATATATTTAAAATACGATCTACCGTACATCGTTAAGAATGAGATTAAAGTCGATAGTACCATATTAATATGAAATTACAAATATTTAAATAACTTTTTATCGAAGTTAAAACTCTACATATTAATAAAATTAAAACCAAGGAAAATCGGAAAGAGCAAACATATTCATTAAAAAAATCATTTAGCGTCAAGTTTCCAAATATCTCTCGTCTAACGAATTCGAGAAGGAAAATCATTGTTTCCGTAAAGTCGTAATTAAAAATAATCTTCTTAAGTTTAAAGAGAGACTTTGTAGAGAACGCGTGGTTTTCCTTGGGTATAATAGGTATATACGTATATATACAAGTATAATCCAAGCGGAAGGGGGGATTACAGCTCGAGGCGTAGGTGCAACCCTTACCTGCGGTAAGAAGAACCGGAAGGCCCCAAGCGGCAGCGTGTAGATAAGCCGCGATATTATGTAGAGCTTCGCTGCTCCACTCGTTACGAGCGCTAAGTAACCAACATCCACAAAATATTGTCCACCAAAGGCTGCTCGCTAGTCCAAGATAATAACGCGCAAGCCACCAAATACTGCACGGTACGCTTCGTAATCCGTCGTTTACCTGTACAATTTTTTTCTTACGTTATTCCTTGGTCATTTATGATTTTTTATATTAAATTTAACATAATCATTGAAATTAATGTTGCTATAAGTGAATACTATTAATATTCTACAATATTTTATTTTTGAATATTGTAAGAAGCATCAATGTCATAAAATATTTTATAAGATAAGTAGAATACATATCTCTGATAAAATTTGAACGGCTTTTTCATCATATCATATTTATATTTATTGACTATTAATTATTTTAAAAAATTTCCGACTAGTACATTTAGTGATTATACGATGAAATTCTTTTCTATTTCAGTAAATATGACAAGTTATGATAAAGCAAGAAATCGTTGCTTTTCATTTGATCACTGTATACTAAATTTCAAATAAAAATATCAATTCATTAAAAAACATGGTATTGGAAGATAATCTGTTTATTAAATCTATGATCTGGAATTGACTCCGTTGACACAATTGGTGAAACTTGAATATTATCAATTCGTTAAATTTTATAGTAGCTCGTTTACACAAAAACCTTATTAATTACGTATACATTCACATTTACGTACCGGCGCGTGTATAATAATGTAATAATGTATAATAATGTGTAATAGTGAAAAAATGTAATTTTGACAAAGTTTTTAATAACTAACGTTGTAAAAATAAAAATGCTTACCGGAACGTAACTGGGTCCGTCCTCTTGGCTAGCACAGCTAAGATTTTCGGGTCCAACGGCTCCACGGATAATGTAGGCTATCGAGATGAAATTGTAGCAGAGAGCGAGAAAGACTATTGGTCGTTCGGGATAACGAAATCGGGATGGTTCGACCCAAAACGTCAACAGCGTGAAAAGAGTTGAAAGGAAGCATAACCATGCCCAACCTGTCATCCAACGTTCCGCGAATCTTTTATCCTCCGCTCGATAATACGCGTCTGCTCCACATCGTGGCACGCATGATGTCTGGAAATTATATCAAAATTATATCAAATGTTTTTTTATAGATAATATATTGAATGATACCAAGCAAAGTTACATTATTATTCCAACGAAAATATATTGTTTTGTTCTAATAAATTATGTTAAATTTGTAGTACGATCTTACGGGAATGTCGAATCTAAATTATAGGAGTTTATAAAATCTTTTACTCCAAAAATAGTATTAAATATAAAAAAAAACTTTATAAAATTTCAAAATTACAGTCGAAAAACATAAAATAACCCCCAATAAATCAATTTATCGGTAATTTTAAATTAAAATGAATATAGTAGAATGGAACAATAGTTCAGAAATTGTATATATGTGTAATTTGTAGATTTAAAAATCTGAAAATGCTCAATTTTTATAATAAAAAAACAATAAAAAGTACACTAATTTTCAAATTCTGACATGCCCTCAACTAAGGAAATGAATTAAAGCACAACCGTTGACGTAGTACACATCATGTAACATTTTAATTATTACAAACATTTGAAAAAATGAAAAGTTAGTCGCAGTACTACAAAACTGTTGGTTAAAATTCTCTAAACATTCCATCTAACCACGTAACGTTACTTTTATGTTAAAAAAATAATTTTTACAACATAGTATGTATATAATAAGCCTCCTCTAAATTAAAATTAGTTCGGAAAGACCGATAAATTATAATCTTATAATTTGCCCAACAAATGGCGTTATCAACAGCTATATCATTACCGAAATTGTAACTTCTAAAAAAGTGCACATATAGAAATCGAAAAGAAACTAATAATATACATGACACACTAAAAGTAACGTGAAATACGGGTACGTGTAAAGCGAAAATGAGGAAGAAAAGAAGAATAGAGAGAGAGAGAGAGAGAGAGAGAGAGAGAGAGGCAGACGATGAAGCTGATAAACCATATGAGAGTAATAATTACCACGAGCATGAATGCGCGAATAGGATAATGTGAAACACTCACGACGTCGACATAGGGCGTTTCGACAAAATGAGCTGGACATTTTCGATGTAGATTGGCTCGAGGAGGTAACGGCATCGGCTGCATCGGTTGAACCACTGGCCACTGTTGGTTGGGTTGTTGCGTCGTTGGCGAAGCGACTGCCAATCCGTCTGGACTTAAGGTTTCTTCCGGTGGCGGTTGCACGCACAGAGTATTACCTGCCGATTATATTACATACGTGTAATGCTTAACCATTTTTTTTTCTCTTTTATTACGTGTGGTTTTACTTTTATTTTTCCGGTGGTCGCGCGTGTAACTCTATACTGCTGGTCAGTTTTTTTACAAATTCAGTTGTGAAATACCGAGAAAAATGTGATAGTAAGTATTATTTTAATGAAAAAAAAGCGACAAACTTATGTCTTTCTATTATATGTATTAAGGTGGTAAATAAAATTTGACAGCATTGAAATATGTAAAAGAGTGGCAGTATTTACTGACATATTTTTCTCAGGTGTATATTCACGTAAAGAAACTTCATTTTTCACGAAAATGTCGGAATAAGATTAATTATAATTATGTTGTTCGAATCAATTTAAAAATCGTATTGAAAAACTTTTTATGACATCTTTTAAACATTTTTTACTTGGAAATAACAAATTGGCTACTCGCTTAGAAAAATATTTTCAATAATATTCAATTTGGTAAAAAATTATGATTATGAAAATCCATGAGCAGTGAAAACGAGCAATAATAACTTAACGATTACGTTGAAATGAGAAAAAAGGAGATTCCATCGCATTTGCAAAAAAAAAAAAAGAAAAGAAAAGGAAATGAAAAAGGAAGAGATTAGCCAAAATTAACCGAAGAAACACGAATGAAGGTAAAATAAAAAGGCAATAAAATGTGTATACTCACCGCTATCGGGGAAACGATCGCAATCGAGCATGTGGGGCCAAGGAAGAGTGAGGTCCTTAAGGGTATTCTCGCAATCGCGCCTTACCGAGAGGCAAAGCGGTTTACAGGCCGGTATCTGCATTGCCACGTGCTCGGAGCAAACGGGCGCGAACACCGAGCAAAGGAAGAACCTGAGGTGCCGGGAGCAGTTGTAGTGGACTAAAGGCATCAGCGTCGCCAGCTGTAACAGAGAAAGACCGCCCTTTCATTAGTCGGACAGTATACCGCCAAGCGCCTCCAATTAAATCAACATTTTTACCCCTCTGATAGTACACACCTATACATATAATCGGTCTAATTCTTCCAGAATGCGTATATATGTTTTTATGGAAAAGAGAGTGAACCATTTGCGTGTCTACCAACAATGCGATGATAATTACAACGTTGCGCGCTTAGACCGCGATAATCGCTTCGTCGAGAATGTCTATGTGTAAACGGTCGTTTGTCATAACAATTGTTTTATCACAAATATCAAAGGGATCTTTAAACTATTTTTTTTTTTTTTTTGCAAATATTCGGTACCCTCACATGGATTTTATGTTTTAGAATAATCCACTAATTGCTAAATATAAATTATCTGTTTATTGTATCAACAAACGCTCGGAGAAACATATATTAATAAAAAATGATTTTCATCAGTAATATATAATCATGCGCTATAAACATTCTTAAAAATTTCTAGATAATATAGTAAAATTCGCACAAAAATTTCATTACTACTAAAAATTATGATGATTTTTATAATATTATATATTTTTCAGTGCGGATTCAATCTATAAGTAGTAGAATAAATTTTCTTCATTAAATCTTCAACACAGTACGCAAGTACATTGTAATTTTCAAACGATTGTTACTCGAACAATTAAAAGATTTGTATTACAATAAAATAAAACATATATATACATTTTAAATCATGTTTACCAATCACAATTCTTCTTTGCAATAACACTAGTAAGATTATAATACTAGTAATGTAAAACGACCAATCTGATTGGACTAGTCTTCTAAATGTTATAAGCCAGTTTTGTGAGTACAATTTGAACGAAAATTGTTAATTATTTGATTAATAACCGATACGTTTACGAATATATTTATTATCTCAAAATATCTTACTGATAATTAATATTCGACTAAAAATTTTAAAAGAAACTTCCTATTTTCAGGAAACGATCGTCTCGTAGATTCTGTTTAACTGCTCGCAAATATCGTTTTAATGTCTATACAGTATCAGAAATACCTGTATAATTGATCATAATTTATAAAAAAAGAGCGACGAAGAGAAAAAGAAAAAGAGAGATAATGTAACGGTAGGCACATATACTAAAGTATATACACTGAAAAGAAATGCAAGTTAAAAAGTATTTTAATAATTGATAAAAATAAAAGCCACTCGAGTCTTAAATAAGGATTTAAGTCTGCACGAGCCTTGTACACACGCACAGCCACTGACTTTGTATATATTATTATATATATACATGTATTAAAAGATCGTTAAAAACTTTCTCGCAGAATCCAGCAAATCGATTTTATAAAAAACTTATCCAAAAATCAGGTTCATATATACATATATATAAGTTCGAGTTTTTTATTAGCGTTCAGAGGCAAAAAGAAGGAAGATGAGGGATAACGAAAACAAAAAAAAAGGGGGATTCGAGGGTCTACGTGTGTATATATACGTGGTAAATATATGCAAAGGTAAAAAACGAAGTAAGGCGCGATAAAAGCGATCAACGTGCTTATTCGAGCGAGACCGTCGAAAAACTGGTGGGTATATAAAGAAAATATAGCGTAACGGAGTGCGGCGTCGGTAGGAGAGAAAACGATCGTAAATGAAGTGCACTTTGTAAAATAAAATTTGCTACTGTTGATTACGTTGTCAAGCGTTATGAGCAATATTACCATGATAAATAGCTGTTTCAATACGTAATTATTGGTAAACTTACCAAGAGAAATAACGAAATTACGCGTAATACGCGCGTATAATATATAACGCGAATGATTTCAACGAATATCATCGACATTACGACCTTTTGTAATTTAATGATTACGCGGCGTGCACATAATTTGCATCATTTTGTGCGGCTACGAGAAGAATATTAAACATCGTTACAGTCATTTATTTAAAAATACACACAGGATACACACACACCCGCGCGCATTACGTAAAAATAAACATCACCGCAATTGAATAAGCAAACCTGTGTTGTAAACCGTCGAAAGGATAGGAAATTAAAGAAGATAAAGGGACGAGTAAGAGTGGAGGATCAACCGTTCTAGAAAGAAAGAAAGAAATATACCTAAATAATAAGAAGCCCGAGGAATAAAAAAAAGATTCACCTGCCGTGATCAGTAAGGATTCCCAGAAGAAGGCGTTAATTTAGCGAGAGTGTTGCACGCGGTTATAAGAAATCTGAGCAAAAAGAAAATGCACCGTAAGATCGTGAAGCGAGAAGCAGCGAGAAGCATATACCTATATACACACGCGCGTATACCATAAGGGAAGAAAGAGGGAGTGGGAGAGGGAGAGGGAGAGGGAGAGGATTGCGCGACGGCCGCCGCAGAACGAATCGAAAACAGCTGGTCCAAGGAGTGAGTATAAGGCTATGAGTATATCGACGAAGAAGGAATGGAAGTTACCGAAGAAGAAGCAGAAGAAGCAGAAGAAGAAGAAGAAGAAGAAGCCGGCGAGGCAATAAAATAAAGAAGAAAAGTCTAAGACGACGGCGAAGGCGACTTGAGATATAACGAGCGGCGGGCATCAGGGGTAATTATCCCGCCCATTCTTCCCGCCTCTCTCTCTCTCTCTCTCTCCCTCTTTCGGCGCGGGCCCAGATTCCCCCATCACACGGGCCCCTCTCCCCCCCCCCCTCTCCCCCTCTCCCTCTCTCCCTCTCTCTCTCACTCTCTCTCCGCCAAATTACAGTTCCCATGAAATTACGTGGCGAGCCAAGTGAGCTGCTCTTTTTACCCCCTCGGGCTCGTTCGTCTCGCTTTTACTCGTACGTGCGCACATGCGTTGGAGGGATATTAAGCTCGTCTTCTCTTTCGCTCCTTTTGTCTCGGTTATACCTATCTACCTTTATGTCTCTTTCTCTCTTCCTCTCTCTTCCTCTCTCTTCCTCTCTTCCTCTCTTCCTCTCTCTCGCGTCTGCGATGTGCGCGCATTCATCACGTTCGCGCGTTATTTTTCTTGAGAAAATTTTGAAACTCAACTGTACCTTTTTTAAATTCTCTACTCACAGGAAAGTCAAGATTACTATTATCTGATCCATATACGAATAAACTGCTCGTCCGATTCGAAACATTTATAAATATAATTATAATATACCAAATATATTGTAACATTAACTTTTAGTATAAATTAGCACCTATAAAATCTAAAAACTTGTTTTATTCTCTGAAAACACCTTTTTAGGGAGACTTTGCCATTTTTCATCTCACCCATTCAAGTATACATATAAAATGAGTAGTCATTTTCCGTCAACGTGGATGTATATATACGTATAATTTATACAAATTAAATAATCATACGTAGGATTTCCCGCAACGATCACTAAAATCATCATTAACATTGAAAAGAGCTCGTTTAATCGAAACCACATTGATTACGCGCGTTCCACCGATTTCCTGATTACAAATTCCATTTAACTATATGTATAAAAAACTAAACTATAAAAAACCACAGTTTAACGCGGCGCAATGAATAACGATAAGTTTAGCGGAAAATCGGTGTAACGATTATTTTAAGTATAGTATCATTCGTGCGGGATCGCGATATAGGATTAAAGCGGATTTTACAAAACCAAAAGGTTATCCGTTGAGCAATAATAACGCGAAGAACACGTCATTTCGAAAAAGAGAGATTATACTCGTGAAATGGATTGCACTTATTACGCTCATTACAGGTGGGCCCCTTAGGATAAGCGAAATAATTGCCTCGTATTATACTGCAATTTCTGCACCTCGTACACTCGGCGCGTATACATCCAAGAGTTCGCGGGATGATAATTGTCCTTACGCGCATCGCGGGCTTGCGCCTCGAGTAATTAAGGTAAATACGCGCTTTTTCTCGGAATCGAGGGAGGGTATATAATCGTTACGCGATCATTCATCGCAAACGTAAATTCTTAGCTTCTTCACATTTTCTTTTCAAAACGTATTTAATACATCCGCAGTTTTAGTTAATTACGGCTTTTAATGGATAACTACCATTTTTATCATCGCGTGAATGAGAGTATATTCGAAATTAACTCTAAACGCGTGTACGGATTTGCATTGTCATACACAGAGAAGTAAGTCGTAGTAAATATTACTAAGTACGTTATTCGGTAATCGAGAGATACTTGACAATCGTTATATAAAAATTCTTATGTTTTGTACGAGTGTTTGCTGCATGTTTTATTATATATTTAAGGATTTTCGTAAATTTTTCTATGCAACGTCGACATTCTTATGTTAAATAATCTAAGTACTTTTAGTGATTTTTTTACTACAACCTTTTTCTCCGCGTAAATTAGTCATATTTTCCTTCTATAACAGGGAAAGAGAGAGAGAGAGAAAAATAATGTGGCGACATATACGTATTTGTAAAATCATCGGAATTCGTTATGCACAATGAACATTGTAGCAGAACAAACAGTGGAGAGTAACAAAATAACGGAAATTCCTGAATTAATAACGAAATAAGAGAGGGTAATTGCGGTACGGGTAGAATATTTACGTCCAGGGGCTCTCACTCTCTCGGACGTGCGACGTGCGTCGAGCGCACAAGGAGATTTTTCGAGTGACCACTCGCGCGGTGGCAATTGAAACGTATTGCACATTTGAAAAGGTGTCGCCTGTACTTAAACCGTCGAAAGGATAGGAAATTAAAGAAGATAAAGGGACGAGTAAGAGTGGAGGATCAACCGTTCTAGAAAGAAAGAAAGAAATATACCTAAATAATAAGAAGCCCGAGGAATAAAAAAAGATTCACCTGCCGTGATCAGTAAGGATTCCCAGAAGAAGGCGTTAATTTAGCGAGAGTGTTGCACGCGGTTATAAGAAATCTGAGCAAAAAGAAAATGCACCGTAAGATCGTGAAGCGAGAAGCAGCGAGAAGCATATACCTATATACACACGCGCGTATACCATAAGGGAAGAAAGAGGGAGTGGGAGAGGGAGAGGGAGAGGGAGAGGATTGCGCGACGGCCCGCCGCAGAACGAATCGAAAACAGCTGGTCCAAGGAGCTGAGTATAAGGCTATGAGTATATCGACGAAGAAGGAATGGAAGTTACCGAAGAAGAAGCAGAAGAAGCAGAAGAAGAAGAAGAAGAAGAAGCCGGCGAGGCAATAAAATAAAGAAGAAAAGTCTAAGACGACGGCGAAGGCGACTTGAGATATAACGAGCGGCGGGCATCAGGGGTAATTATCCCGCCCATTCTTCCCGCCTCTCTCTCTCTCTCTCTCTCTCCCTCTTTCGGCGCGGGCCCAGATTCCCCCATCACACGGGCCCCTCTCCCCCCCCCCCCTCTCCCCCTCTCCCTCTCTCCCTCTCTCTCTCACTCTCTCTCCGCCAAATTACAGTTCCCATGAAATTACGTGGCGAGCCAAGTGAGCTGCTCTTTTTACCCCCTCGGGCTCGTTCGTCTCGCTTTTACTCGTACGTGCGCACATGCGTTGGAGGGATATTAAGCTCGTCTTCTCTTTCGCTCCTTTTGTCTCGGTTATACCTATCTACCTTTATGTCTCTTTCTCTCTTCCTCTCTCTTCCTCTCTCTTCCTCTCTTCCTCTCTTCCTCTCTCTCGCGTCTGCGATGTGCGCGCATTCATCACGTTCGCGCGTTATTTTTCTTGAGAAAATTTTGAAAACTTCTGTACCTTTTTTAAATTCTCTACTCACAGGAAAGTCAAGATTACTATTATCTGATCCATATACGAATAAACTGCTCGTCCGATTCGAAACATTTATAAATATAATTATAATATACCAAATATATTGTAACATTAACTTTTAGTATAAATTAGCACCTATAAAATCTAAAAACTTGTTTTATTCTCTGAAAACACCTTTTTAGGGAGACTTTGCCATTTTTCATCTCACCCATTCAAGTATACATATAAAATGAGTAGTCATTTTCCGTCAACGTGGATGTATATATACGTATAATTTATACAAATTAAATAATCATACGTAGGATTTCCCGCAACGATCACTAAAATCATCATTAACATTGAAAAGAGCTCGTTTAATCGAAACCACATTGATTACGCGCGTTCCACCGATTTCCTGATTACAAATTCCATTTAACTATATGTATAAAAAACTAAACTATAAAAAACCACAGTTTAACGCGGCGCAATGAATAACGATAAGTTTAGCGGAAAATCGGTGTAACGATTATTTTAAGTATAGTATCATTCGTGCGGGATCGCGATATAGGATTAAAGCGGATTTTACAAAACCAAAAGGTTATCCGTTGAGCAATAATAACGCGAAGAACACGTCATTTCGAAAAAGAGAGATTATACTCGTGAAATGGATTGCACTTATTACGCTCATTACAGGTGGGCCCCTTAGGATAAGCGAAATAATTGCCTCGTATTATACTGCAATTTCTGCACCTCGTACACTCGGCGCGTATACATCCAAGAGTTCGCGGGATGATAATTGTCCTTACGCGCATCGCGGGCTTGCGCCTCGAGTAATTAAGGTAAATACGCGCTTTTTCTCGGAATCGAGGGAGGGTATATAATCGTTACGCGATCATTCATCGCAAACGTAAATTCTTAGCTTCTTCACATTTTCTTTTCAAAACGTATTTAATACATCCGCAGTTTTAGTTAATTACGGCTTTTAATGGATAACTACCATTTTTATCATCGCGTGAATGAGAGTATATTCGAAATTAACTCTAAACGCGTGTACGGATTTGCATTGTCATACACAGAGAAGTAAGTCGTAGTAAATATTACTAAGTACGTTATTCGGTAATCGAGAGATACTTGACAATCGTTATATAAAAATTCTTATGTTTTGTACGAGTGTTTGCTGCATGTTTTATTATATATTTAAGGATTTTCGTAAATTTTTCTATGCAACGTCGACATTCTTATGTTAAATAATCTAAGTACTTTTAGTGATTTTTTTACTACAACCTTTTTTCTCCGCGTAAATTAGTCATATTTTCCTTCTATAACAGGGAAAGAGAGAGAGAGAGAAAAATAATGTGGCGACATATACGTATTTGTAAAATCATCGGAATTCGTTATGCACAATGAACATTGTAGCAGAACAAACAGTGGAGAGTAACAAAATAACGGAAATTCCTGAATTAATAACGAAATAAGAGAGGGTAATTGCGGTACGGGTATATATTTACGTCCAGGGTCTCTCACTCTCTCGACGTGCGACGTGCGTCGAGCGCACAAAGGAGATTTTTCGAGTGACCACTCGCGCGGTGGCAATTGAAACGTATTGCACAGTTTGAAAAGGTGTCGCCTGTACTTACGTACAGAGTATACACGACGAGCATAAAGGAGAATCGTTGCAACGTACAAGACGCCTTAACGTTCGCTCGCGAAATCGCATAATCGGCCCTCTTTCCACGCGCTTTTCTGAATCTTCGGTTGATGGCTCGTCCCCACTCGAAAGGCTTCTTACCACTTCACCTGACAATCAGTCGACGTTCATTCAAATTCACTTTTCGCGATCCATTCAGTCTCGCTCGGTGTTGTAGCCAAGTGGATCCTGTACAGCCTCTTCTCCTTTTCCGAGATGCTTCTTTGTGCGTTTCCGTCTTTTAGGCTTCTATTTTGCACGCGACCGCTCTCTCTCTCTCTCTCTCTCTCTCTCTCTCTCTCTCTTTCTCTCTACTTCACCAGGGTGTTAATCTCTTTCTTTCCCAGTTCCTTTTTATCTCTTTCAACCTCCCCTTTTGTCGCTTCTGTTATACATTTTATGCGTCTGGCGGCGGGATCCTTCTTTTATGTCTCATTTCCCAACATATTCATTGTACATATATAACCTAACTTTTCCTCTGCAGTGAAATCAAGTTTTCATTTTTTTTAATCTATACCATCGAACGTAAAGATAAATATACAATAATACGAAATAGCCAAAATTAGAATGATTGTCAACATTTCACCCCATGAGGAAAAAACTATAAAGTTATTTATTTTATAAATTTTTGATTCTATAAAGATTTTATATTATAGTATTATATAGTGTGTATAATATTTCTCTATATTATGCAGAAAATAAATGTTTCCGTACAAACTTCCGGTTTTTTTATTATTATTTTAACGTCGCTCTTTTTATGCTCCCAAATCGGTGCTAATCAGCGAAACCCCGTGTTGAAAGTAAGTAAAAAAGGCTTTCCTTTCGATTATTTATCCTCATAAACGACTTTGTAATAAAATTTATAAATTTAACATTGATACAAAAATGTAATAAAAATAATAAATAAATTATTATAAATATTTTCTGCAAACGTTGTACAATTTTAATAGAATCAAAATATATAAAAACTTTAATTTTGTTCACGTGAGATAACAAGAGAATAAACATTGATCAATAATGCATTTTCTTCGAATTTTCATTTCAAGTACAGGATTCGATATTCAAACTCGAAACGAGTTTTCCACTCGAGTTTCCCAAGAATTTCATAGTCCTTTCTTCACCTCCGTTTGTGCATCCTATTCATCTTCTCGAAGTGAACCGAAGGCTGCATCGGTCGTTACCAAAGCCTTTTTACCCAATCGATTCAGGGCCGACGTTAAAGTTCCTTATAATGATACAGCGCGCAGCGTAACGACCTTTAAAAGACCGTGTGCGTGAATCCTCGAGTTGTACACATATACACCGTTGCAACCTGAGGAAGAAGCTCTAAAAAGTATACCTTTCTTTTTGTCTTTATCATCGCTCTACACAGCAACCGCGTATCGTAAGATTTTGTGGTTACGATCTTATCGACCAATGATTTCTACAAGATTGTACGCGTATAATATATATATATATATACGTCTTGCGGTTTTTTCCAACTCCAACTGGTCCTTCATTTCTCTCGATCGAGATGCGAAAAAGTTTGCGGATATACTGATTAAGTGAATGTATCTTTATTATTTTGCGTTGTAGCCGAGTCATCTCGGTTTGTAAATCCCTCCCGTGTAGGAGAGTGCTTGCGTCTAAACTTTTTATCGTTGTTCAAAAGAAACTTTCGATTATAAGCGAAATTCTTACTGTTCAATCGAGTATTTTCGTCGATGTCGTTGCGGTTCTTTCGAGCAATTGATTGGGCTGCAGCGTCGTTACAATTTTGATGATCAACTATATTACGTGGGAAAGTTGCGTGGCATATCGATCTTTGTAACTCGAAAATGCGCGGAGAAAAAATATGATTAAATATTACCCAAATGTTCTGAGTGAAATGTTGGAGTATGAAAGAAATGTAATATTTCTTGATGATAATAAAAAATATAAAAATCAGATTACAATTTTTATTCTGGTGAATAGTGATGTTTTTCTTTCGGAATCTTAACCATGCTGGCACTAAAATATTTATCCGCGACACACCTGGATATATTTTTTCAGAAAACTTTTCTCTCGACGTAGAAGATACGTGCTAAATTTATAATCCATATCGAATTTTTGACAATTTGTGTAATGAACCAGCATTGATATATCAACGTATATACCAACAGATTTAATTATTTTCTTTTCATCTCGCTCATTACTACAATTATATACGTTCATTAGCAAGAAAAAAAGCGCACGCGCAATGACAAGGTACATATATGCACTGCACATTAAAATATCAAACGTCACGATCCCTTTGGCAGTGGTGAACAAACGGCACACTAAGATACGTTTCAGAGAAAGCAAAAAGTTCGACGAAAAAATGAAAAAGAACGAAGAAGGAAATCCCGCTGTGCGCTCATTAATTTATCGCGGGATAATCTTTTGGATTGCTCGCGCATCTTTCGTAATGCGTAAAGTCATTCCTCGCGCACGTGCGTCCGTATATAATATATAACCCGGTATAGAATTTCCTATTGACTCGATTCATCTACCGAGTGCAATGGACCGTCTCGCGTGTGAGAATTCGAGTTTTTCACTTTTTTTTGAGCAGATAGCTATGTACAAATGCGAATTATGCAATTTTATTCTCATTTATATATAATGGTCTCAAAAAACTATATAAAACACGGTTGAAATCTATAGATATACATTTAAAAATTACGGTAATAATAATTTATTCACAATAAATTAACAAGAAAAATATATAACATAAATTAAACAACTTTAACAATAAGTAAATATAAGTTTGAATAATTCTGGTTTGTATACGTACACGTATATAATAAAAATATTTAGATGTTTATCTTATATTAAGTCCTATAATTTTTGGATTTTAGCTTATTTACCATTGAATTTAAATTTAAGAAAAATCAATAAAATATTTTATTTAACACGTTTAAAAATTTTTATTAGAAATTGAGGAATATTTGCTAATAATAGCGAAATATTTTATTTAAAGAAAAATTATATATATTTGAAACTACAAAATATTTATTGGTTGGAAACAACTATTTTTTAACAGTATTTTTAATAGTATTTTTAATATATATATAAATAATATAAATTTTAAATATATATATATATATATATATATATATATATATAAAATTAATAGTGTTTTATAATAGATTGTTGATTTTACTAAAAATTTGTAAATGTATTATGCCACTGGAAAATTAACGATTTATTATTTTTGATTTTGCGTACGATTAGTTTTATTTTGAATGGTATAATAACATTGCATTCCACCCACATGGAGTGATCAAACCGTGGAGCAGAATATAAACATTATAAAGAAGGAAGTTCGAGAAACCTGTTCATTGTCCATACCGAGCTCGAGGAAAAAGAAGAAGAAGAAGACAACGAGGATGACGACAGGGAAAAAGATGGACGTACGGTGGAGTTGCGGCGTGAGTGATGTCTCCCTCCTTTTTCCTCCCTAAAATCCGCACACCACACGCACGGATGGATGGAAGCCTCGAAAAATTGGCGAGGAAGGGACCGGTTTCCACTTTACTGGGTCGTTCCTTCGTTATTTCGAATTTTTTCGCGAGAGACACCGAGAAAAAGGGAGCAAAGGAAGAAAGATATACGAGGTACAGGAAGAATACCGAGATAAGCATAGTCGGATGGTGGGGAGTAGCGAGGAGTAGAGAGAAAGAGAGAGGGAGTACGATGCATTTTAAATGCAGCTGACAGACAACCGAGCACAGAGACAACGAGACGTCCGTCTTCCACGGGTTGGTAGCCTTCCTCTCTCTTTCTTTGTCGTTTCCCTCCATACTATATTTCTCCCTTTTTTACCTTTTCCTATCTCTCTCCCTCCATCTACTCGCTCCGGTTCTCGCTTGGCTACTGTTTGCGAGATTTCTTCTTCTTCCTCCTTCTCCTCTTCTTCTTCTTCTTCATCTTCTGCCTTTCTTTCGGTGAGCGGTCTCCTTTTCCTTCGGAGATGCTGTGTGAGCACTCACGTGTGTACGTGTGTGTATATATGCGCTCCTTTTTTTGCACGCCCGGCTTTGTGCACCAAAGCTTCCTTCGCTCTCCGATTTCTTCGATTCATCTCTGCAGAGTCACACTCTTTTTATCCCTCCCTCTCGCCCGAAAACGCGCATTTCGGTACCTTTTTTGCGCGATCGCATATTATGGTACCTCGTGTACGGATGCGCTCGACGTAAGTTTTTGCAGTTTGGTACGATAACTACTAAAAATTGGCAAGTGCTATCGTTTTGTCGTGCGTACGGGTATATCGAGGTTACTTTTTTGTTTTTTTATTAGACGAACCTTCGATGCACATGGCTCATTGAATTATGTATTTTTAAGAAAAAGCGATTCGAAGCTTACGAATTTTTTTTGCTCCTCTTATTCAGTGATCCGCAATTTTATTGATCTCGATTATTCGAGAGTTATCCAGACCGATCGATATATATATATATATATATATATAATACATATATCGTTTCGTTATTCTGCTATTCATTTAAAGGAATGTACGAAAAATATCGTCGAAAAAGTCATGAGATTGTAAATCGATGTAGACTATAAGTAAAGGAAATTGAATAAGCAAAAAAGTACATGTACAATAATATACATATATCCGATGTCAACATTGAAATTGCTTATACACAAAATTACGTCGGATACTCAAAGTGACGAGCAAATTGTTGAATAGTTCGAAAGTGTCGCAATAAACAAAAAAAAAACTACAAAGGGTACGTAAAAACGTGGTAGAGTAAGAGATACAGAAAGTACTTAATCGTCGAGCGATCGTTCAACAAAAATACGAGGTCCTGCTTTTGCGGAAGTGGAAGCTTTTCTTTCTCCTCCCATTGGAGTCGTAAACGCGATTACGCATTCTCCGCGTTTCTCGCGCCATTACGCGCGATTACGAGGCCGCGAAGTGCACCGAGAAACTGGAAAATTCGCATCTCGTGGGAAAGATAAGAGAGCCCGGCGAGAAGAAGTAGAAGAAGAGGGGGAGCGGGAAAAGAAAAAGAAAGAAAACGTCGAGTAGAGAGAAGGAACGTGGGAAGCCGTGGAATCCAAAAGACGGCGGCAAAACGCACCAGCGCATATCGGCTTCGTCTATACTTTCCTCTCGTTCATCTCTTCATCCTCTTCGCCTCTCCCTTTTATTTCTATGCGTTCTCTCTCTCTCTCTCTCTCTGGTCTCTTTTACTCGTCGTTCGTAACACGCCACGCACACACAAACACGCACATATCTGCCTTGTATCGTATCCAGAAAGGAGGATCACCATTTTTGCACGCGCCTGATGTGCTTGCGCCTATATACAATTTTTTTTTATCCTCCGGGTAATTTACGAATCTTCGAGGATTCGCGGATTGATCTTGTAACGAAGTATATGGGAAGAAAATTGTCCTCGTTAGTTTTACCGTACGCAGTACGAGGATGAAAAAGTTGACATGGTTTTTCGTTAGATGTTACGTTCTATTACGGCGTTCGTTCAATTACTTCTTACGTGTGCACAGTGACTGCGTGAGTGTGCGTGTGCGCCCAGCAAAAAGTAATCAATTACTTTGTTTGAAATTGCGCTATAACATGGTTTTTCTTTTCTTCAAGTATTACAAATACTGCGCTTTTTCCCTTTATTGTTAAAGGAGCTTCGCGCGGTGTATCTATATAAGAAAATTAATTTAGCCTTAGCGTTTTTCTTTTATAAGAAATACATACATATCCTCGTGTGTGTGTGTGTGTGTGTGTGTGTGTGTGTGTGTGTGCTCTATTAATTAAAAACTATATATGAAATGAAAAAAGTTGTAACGAACGAACCTCACTGATGATCCGCGAGTATAAATGGGTCTTATATATATACCTGTCGAGCTCCGGTCTCATTCCTATCGCGCGTGTCTGTGTATATATACGTGCACGAGCTATTTCCTCGGGTGAGCCAAGCCCCGCGAGCATCGTCTTTTTGCACCCGTTCGTTCCGCGGACCTTTTATTTTTGCCATCGGACCCGAGACTCGTCGCCCTCGTCGACGTCGTTCTATCCGTCACGCGCGCGCACTATACGCACCGGCACACCTTTCAAAGCGACTCTGCTCATTATCACGGAAAAATCGCCCAGTCGGATATTCTTGTGAATTCTTTGGTTCCTGGATACCGTACCTTTTCTTTCTCCCTCTCTTTCTCTCTCGATTTCCCGCCCTTTTAAGGGTGTAACGAGCGCGTGATGCTGCGCTCACTTTTAAGTGAGGTAAGGGGGTGGGAGGGGGGGGGGAGAAGGAAATTACTAATGAGGATGTCGATTATTACGCGAGCTCTTTGTTTTTACTCCCTTCCGCGACTATTCGTCTTTTTCTTTTTTTGCTAGACCTTCGTTCTATTCTATATGGAAGAATATCCTTTTTTTCAAACTGAAGAATCGGTCTTTGATGACTTTTTAATTATACGGTGGAATGGATGTTACAGTTTTATCTTTCTTTAATGAAAATAATTGTGATTCGAAGTAATATCGGTGGTCAATGTTAAAAAGACACATTCGCAATGAGTGGTGAATTTAATAACTTTTTTTTTCCAAGTAAATACTAATGATTAATTATACGAAACGGCATATGTGCCATTTGCAAAATTGAATAACAAATTGGAAAGCGCGCCGTATAAACCGAAACTTTTTAAAAATATACAAACACTTTGTAGTGTATAATTTAAGGATTGATTGCCGTCGAGTCATAATAACGCAAGGGTCTTTAAGAAATTCTTACATTCGAAATTCGGAGTGCAAAAAAATCAGCGGAGCAGACTTTCAAAAATGTATATACGATGTGAATTGATGGGTCCGTTTAAAAGTCGTAACATGTATAAACATATAGTATTGTTCAATATAGAGCGTTGCTTTTCGAACGACACCTATATAGACGCTGATATTAAAAATGGATAAATAATATATTAACGGCACAGATATCGCGTTAATTCCACGTGCATCAAGAGTTTAAGCTAATTTAGATTTGGAATACACGGTCGGAAGGTGTACGCGAGATGATAAACGTTGATGGATGAAAAAGGATAGACTAAAGAGGGATCGAGGATTGTATATCGCAACCTTTATTACGTCTTCTCCATGGACGTAATTGCTGTCCTTAACGTTCCACCACATCCGGTCTACAAGTTTCTTTTCTATCTCTCTCGGTTGCACGTCAATTACACAGTCTCTACCCCTCTCTCTCTCTCTCTCTCTCTCTCTCTCTCTCTCTCTCCCTATCTCTCTATCTCTGTCGTTCTCCGTATAGGTTTTTAGGGTTTCCAGCTTTTAGTCCGCGTGTATACACACACACACACACACTCTCCGAGGCAGGTGAGAGCGAGATGGAAAAACGTAGGCGTTACTGTCAATTACGAGTCCCGTCTATTCCCGGAAGGTTCGAAATTACAGAGTGAGGCCCTCCTCATCTCTCTCTCTCTCTCTCTCTCTCTCTCTCTCTCTCCATTTTTACCCCCAAATCGCTTCTTTCTGCGGCGAATGTGTCTTTAACTTTATTAATGCCTTCGTCCTCGTGCGCGTGTGTGTGCGTGCGTGAACGCTTCTATACGAGATATATTCCACGAAAGGCTTCAGCTGGTGTTGTTGGGTAAGCGCGCGCGCGCCCGTATAGGTATTAAAATCACACGGCTTGCGATGGGAGCTTTCGAGTTAATTGAGTTTGTTCGACTGTGAAATTCCATATTGCTTTCGTAATCACTATTTTCAAATTTTTTTTTCCATACTTCTCTTTTTTCAATTTTTATATGTGTACGCTTTAACCGTATACGATATGTCCATTTTTCCCGAGTATTTTCTACTCGTTGCGTTGCATTAAATTGAAAAAAAGATTGATGCTTCACGGACGTTATTGTGCAGATATTCCGTTTGTTCGATGTGATACACCAATATTATGGACTCTATACAACGAACGAACAATGTTGAAGAAAAGGAAATGGGAATTTTAAATGTTCGCTAGACCTTTCGTATTAATGACCATTATAATAATACCGTAAGTAACGATGTTGATTGTCAATAAAAATTTGAATTGAATCTAATTGAAAGTCGCAATTACACAAAATTAGACTGATGAAAGTAATTTGCGATAAAGTAGCCAATCAACTTGAAACTTTAACTTGACTAATTAAGAGGACAAGCCTGGGTTTAAATTTATAAAAAAAATAATTTATTAAATAATTAACAATTTATTACGCGGTAACTGTAAATATTTTTTTAATTATTAAACAAATTTTAATATTATTAATGCTTATGCAACAGTTATTTAATACACTAGTTATAATATTTTGATAAATTATAACACTCTTTGTTACTAAGATCTTTTGGCATACACTTACCGCAGGATATCTCCGGTATCATTTTAATGAGCTGAGATTTTAACACTTAGTTTCAATCCTTTTAAGTAAAATAGCATTTACAAATATATTACAATAAAAACCATTGTTTCGAAAAAATATTGCAAAAGCTTAAAAAATTATTTAAGAAGTAGATAAATAATTTTTTAAATAAACATTTATAATATTTTTGATAGTTTTTTTTTTAAATAATATATTATTTATTCCTTACTATTAAAATTTCAGCCTATTCGATGAAGTGGTTCCTGAGATATTCTCTGCGGTAACTGCATTTATGCTCAAAAATCATGGAAGTCACGAAGTGTCAGAATCAATTAAGATAACTATGTTTCAAATAATTTAATTTAAAAATTTTGCATATACGTTAATAAAATAAAAAAATATTTTGAATTATACTTACAATGTCATTAAATTATTTCTTGGATCAAAATTACATTTAATATATAAATTAGATGTTGAAAGTGACTATATAAAAAAGAAAAAAAAAACTTATTAACCAAATTTACACTCATAAGAGTGTTAATAATATAATCCTCCTTTCAAAGTGTGTTAAAATAAAAGTAAAATATCCTTGCTAAATATAAAGTGAAAAAAGCGAGGCGACTTCAAAGCAACGTCGAGAAATGACTCGAACAAAACGCTGCGGGCCCAAAACATCAGTGACGAAAGCGCAAGAATAAATCTTCCACGCGCGTTAAAAGACAAAAAAATTAAGAGAGAAAAAAAAGGAGAAAGATAGAAAGAGAAAGAGAGCTCGAGGGTGGCTCTCGATGTTATCCATCGTCTTCTCTAAAAATGAAAGAAACAAAGAAATAGAGCGCGCGCTGTTTCAAAATCATCAGCTAAAACGATCTTCTCACAAATTCCCATCATAAACAATAAGTATACGCATATCAATGATAAGTATTCGAAAATTTTGAGTGTATCCCAAAGTCAAGATAGATTTTATGGTCGTTCACGTCTCGGTTGAATATTACATATCGATTATGTCGTTAACATTTTACTTCGCTATTAATCAGTTATACGTATATGATTTGTAATATTGATTTAAAACCTAGTTAAAATAATATATACGAGGTTTCTATTAGTACTCCATTATAAATTTAATTGCATTTAAAATATTATAGAAATTTTACCGTAATGTTAACTTAATATAACAAATAATATAAGTAAGCTTAATTTAATATGTAACCTCGTTTAATTATAATCTCACTTCTTCTTTCTCATTTTGTATCATAAGCGTTTCCTTATATGTACACTTGAAACCACCTGCTACTTTTATAAATTAACCTGAATACACGTTTAGTTCGGGTATATCATTTATTCACAGCCGATTCATTCAAATCATAATCTTTAGAATATTCAAATTTCTTTTGAAAGGATTGCGCGTGTGGACAAGGACCGATTTGTCGCGGCTGCATGTATAAAATCTGGACTTACCTATTTTCGATTCGCCGCGCGGCACGAATCTTTTTCTCCGTCTCTCTCTCTCTCTTTCTTTCTCTCTTATACGTTTGAGTTTTTATTTTTTCCTTTCTATCGTCATCTGTTGACCTTAAGATACAGAAGAGGATTTATGGTCGATGATTACATGTGTTTCGAATTGTAGATTTCCGGTTTGATTGTGAACCTGATGAGACTTTTACGGTTAATGTAATCGGAAAAGAATTTTTGTTCTTTCTTTTTTACGCGCGCGCGCGCAAAATTCACCATTTCTATTCATGATAATTAATGGAGCGAATGCTTTGAAAAGAATATTTTTACGCAGGCGCACATACGGTTGGGTCGTTAATTAAATTAAATAAATATATACGAATTTGATTAAAGTATTTTTAGATGTTATCGAATAGTTAATGTAACCAATTGAAATTAATATTTTCTAGTGCTCTAGTGTGCTAGTATATGTATATCGGTATAAGTATTTTCTCTCACGACGGCGACGATACGACTTATATATTATTTATAAAATGTAATAAGGATGTTCGTACATCAAATTCACGAAATCAATTCAAGTAAATTGAACGCGCGCTCCAAGTACAATCCATTTTTCACCAGAAGAAGAAATAAAGAAACCAGGAAGCAAAAGAATCGTAAAAATCGATAAATTTTTTGAAAACCTATGAATCGAAGAGGCTCGTATAAATACGCACACCCGCGCCAAGGTGCGAGTAAGAACGTAAGGTGGTACCGCGTCAAGGTCTTCGACCTAAGGTCCGCTCTCGCGCGCGCACACAGCCGCAAGAGGCAATTACATTGCACACAGCTCGCGTCCGTCCTGATGTACCGCGGTTCCCTTCGCTTCGTATACGTTTCACCCGGCGGATAAGTCGTTTCGATCGGTCTTTCGCGATCTGGACCGAGCCGACACATCGAGAGATCGACAACTCGAGCACTCCAGACGATAGTCCCTCGCTTCGTATACATAAATCGATTTTCTAATTAGCCTTGATTTATTCGGACTAAAAGAGATTTCACATAGAGAGGATATTGTTTTTTTTTATAAAAATTACCTGCTAAGTTCTAGCAGGGTAATGAAACATTTGACTAGCACCCTAAAAATAAAAATTGTAATGATTATTCCTTATAAATGCAGTTAGGACTGTTTCGGGTAATCTTTGTCGAACAACTTACATGCGTCCTGTAGACTTATCGTTGTAAGTATTTTTATTATAATATTGTATCCGTGCATTTGAAACATTTGAGCTTTCAAATTAACAAATATATACGTAAACAATGACTTTTGGAATCGTTATACACCATAAAGAATCCGAACGAAGACCTAACTTTCTAAATTCTGAATATAAGAAAAGGAAGGCGGCGAAGAAAAAGGAATAACACGAAGTGTAGGTCTATAGAGAGAGAGAGAGAGAGAGAGAAGAGAGAATCGAAGGAACCGCAGGTTTACGTTGCATCGCCACGACCGACAAAGAGGGACGGTTTTCTTGCACGCTCGATCCTCGTCTAGAGAAAAAAGAACGAAGGTAAAACTTGCAAGTCCTTTCTCATATATTTACATCGAACCGAATTATTTTAAATTTTCGATCTCCGGTACATCGAGTACACGAGGTTCGTTAGACGCGTTGTCAACGTTTGAAGTCTTTTTTTAGTACAACTACAGCAGGTGTAGAGGATGTCGATTTTACGACCAAGTTTACACAACGAGGACACTTTTTTTTCTCTCCCTCGTTAGAATTTCGTTGAAAATGAGATCGTTCCGGGTGCTGACGACGAAATGCCGTAACGTACCTTTTTCTGTATTGGTAACGCTATGTATATACGGTTATAGACAGAATTTATGAAGCCCGATGTCGCACTGATCCATGGATCTTAGTATTCCAAATATAAATACGGATGCTTGGATATTTTCTCTGCATTTATGTTGCTACAAAATATTTTTGTGGTTTTAGTGTAATTAACGGGACGACGATGCCCTATTCATTAATTATCATTAATATTTAAAAATAGAAAACTTTTCTTTTTCGTCGATCCCGTGTATAACTTACGAAGCTACCCGACGTTTCGGACATAAAAATTCATCCGAGTGTACATACGTAGACACAATATATTAACTATATATACAATATATATATATCGAAAATACATCCAGAGAAAGACAAAAGCGTCGATTAGAAAGAGAAAAATTAAACATAAAGGAAAAATCGTCTCGGACACGGTATAGAATAGCTCGTTAAAACCGAAGAAAGCGAAATATTCGGTCTGGCACGCACAAACAGCTAATCGAGGATATGTATACGTGTGTACAAAGGTCCCCGTAAGCGGAACAACAGCCGGGAGGCACACCGAGAAAGCGAGAGAGAGAGAGAAGGAGATATCGCGGCGAGAATCCAAGTTCGTTCTCTAAAATTCGGGTTCTAACCATGGAAAATATGAGAGAAGCCCGAATACCGGTCGCGCAGCGGGATCGGCTCATTCTCGAGAGGGGCTTGGCACGCTCGCGCTAGCGCGTTTTCATCGGTCGCGAGAACAATGGGGCTTTAATGAAGGGTCTCCGTCTGGGCCGCATCGCGCGCGCACGCATACACACACACGTACAACCAAGGCGCATGGAGAAATGACCCAAGGGCTCCCCGAAGCTCCACTCGAAAACCCAGTCTCGGTTCGCGTGATATTCCTTGTATTATACGCTTGTGTATACGCGTATACTCCACGTAACGCATACCCGGTCTTTTGGTTTTCGCTTTGTTTTCGCGGTTGCGGTTTTGCATTTTTCCAACTCGGTAGTGTGGGAGTTTGAAGAGCACTCTCCGTCTCTACGTTACCTCGCACTCCCCGTGTATATATACACCGCGCCCGTGTAATCAAATCAAATTCGTATACATATATATAGGTATATACAGACGCGGCAATTTTGCAGAGGCGATGTCGAGAAAAACTCGCAACTGATCCCGACGAGTGCACAATAAAATACGTTTCGGTTTCAATGTATTTTTAAGGTGTATTTCGTATAAATTGAAAAAAAAAACTAGGCGCAACCCTCGTCTCGCAAATTGAGAGTCATCTTAAAACGTAAAAATAAGAAAATGAATTTCGATGAAAATGACTGGTAATTACACGATGAAAGCGTATCGAGAAGCGAAGGTAACGTTACATTAAACTAATTAACTTTGAATATAACGCCAAGAGTCCTCTTGTATTAAGTTCTTGCGTCCGCGCCTCGTCTTTTTGTTCATCGCGTTCTCCATTCCATGTAGGTTGAACGTCGTCCCGCCCCGCGGTTCGCGATCTTGTTCCTCTTTTCTCTGCTTCCGCCTTTCGCACCACACGGATGGAAAACGGCATTAGCGCGGATGCCGGCACCGTGTTTTCGAGCTCCGAGCTTTGCCGTTCGTAGCAGCCACCCGATGCATATATACATACACACACATATACTTGTGAATTTTCGCGCTCTCGGCTATCTTAGGAATTACGATTGTCTAAGCTTTTCACTGTAAAATTTTATAAGTTTAATTGTAATCTAAATAGTTTATAAGGTGCGAAAATCATTTATTAATTTATGTGTTTAATTAACGATTAAATAATAATAATAACTAAAATCAAATTTTTAATATTTTTTTATTTCGGAAATTTGTTTAGTACAAAAGTATAAAAATATACTCTACAAGGATCAATAAAAATTGAAGATATAATAAAAATAATTTCTCTGGATCTAAATATATGATACCCGATTATTATATATATGGGAGATTCCATGTGAAGTGATCCAGTTAAAAAATAGAATTTTGTTTTAATGTATGGAATCAGTAAAAAACTACTTGAATAGAGTGTAGCTAAATTTTTAGACCTGAATTTCAATTAGTACCAGAGTTGTAGCCAATCAAAAAATAGAATTTTTTGAAAAAATTGACTTATTGGCCATGTTTATCACTTAATAACTCAAAATCTAACAATTTTTTCTTATATACATTAAATTTGAAAAAGTTTATTAATTTCAAGAAGAATCAGTTGAAATATTTCATTTATATTATTTTTAAACTTTGAATATAGTTATAATCAATAAAAAGCTTTATAGTAAAAAAAAGGGTTGTACGATCAAAAATATTTTATCCATCCAAGAATCTAATTCATCGATGATTAATTACCTTCAAAATGGTGCAAAGTTTGAGTGCGGCAGAGCATTTCAGACAAAGTTATGGTGTTTTTAGGCAAATTTCTTAAAAAAAGAGAGCAAATGCATTTTATGAAAAAAACAGACTAACCGTATACTTGCATTCAAACAATATGGCACTATTATTCCTCAATATTACTAAAATATACTATTTATTGTTAGTTACTGATACTTTTATTTAGTTGTTATTTAAGTCTGATACTTTTAGTCATACCTGTTATATAATTGGATTTATTGAAATTATAAAAAGTTTCAGATATTTATCCAATTATATAACAGGTATAACTGCTTATACCTACTGCTTTGTGTTTGTAAGCAGCTTAGAGATTGAAAAGTATCAGTAACTAACATTAAATAGTATATTTTTGTATTATTGAAGAATAATAGTGCCATGTTGTTTGAATGCAAGTATACGGTTACTCTGTTTTTTTCATAAAAATGCTTTCGCTCTCTTTTTTAAGAAATTTGCCTAAAAACACCATAACTTTGTCTGAAATGCTCTGCCGCACTCAAACTTTGCACCATTTTGAAGGTAATTAATCATCGATGAATTAGATTCTTGGATGGATAAAATATTTTTGATCGTACAACCCTTTTTTTTACTATAAAGGTTTTTATTAATTATAACTATATTCAATGTGTTAAACTAATATAAATGAAATATTTCAACAGATTCTTCTTGAAATTTATAAACTTTTTCAAATTTAATGTATATAAGAAAAAATTGTTAGATTTTGAGTTATTAAGTGATAAACATGGCCAATAAGTCAATTTTTTCAAAAAATTCTATTTTTTGATTGGCTACAACTCTGGTACTAATTGAAATTCAGGTCTAAAAATTTAGCTACACTCCATTCAAGTAGTTTTTTACTGATTCCATACATTAAAACAAAATTCTATTTTTTAACTGGATCACTTCACATGGAATCTCCCATATATATAGAAGTATATACGCATCGTTACATAATTTCCGAAAGTAAAACACAAATTCCCAACAAGTCAAATATACACGCCACAAATGTCAAAGTCAAACAGGTATAGACCAGAATATGGATCTTAAAAGGTGACGAGTATATACGTACAAGATAAAGAGAAGCACATTCAAAGTATCTTTATTATACCTGAGCCAAAGTGATATACAGTGGTAGAACCAACATGCAAAAACTGTCGATGCGATACCCAAGTTCGGCATGACTATGTTGACTTTTCCCAGCTTTCGCGGTATATCTATATATATGTATATGTATGTATATATAAACGAAATCTATATGTGAACGGAAAGGCGGCACCATAAAATCTTGAGTCTTTTTCCATAACGAACGTTTACACGGGACCAGAATTCAGGCGGTACGAGTCAAAGTTCGCTCGACTACTCGAATGCTCGGAAATCCGATACTTTTTTTTCCCCTCTCCCTGGGTTCGCCCACGCCTTCTTTGAGGAAAAAGATTGCTTTTGTAGGATACGACAATGATCCTTTTTATTTTCTCCGATGTGTTTCTGTTTGCGGAGTCGAAGAAAAATAATAGAGTTGTTTTATTAGGTTCCGATGGACATCCCTTTTTTTTTGTCTCTAGTCGGGCTAAAAACTGCAGGTGAACACGTGGTTTTTTTTTCGTATTTCCGGATATTACTGCGAGTGAAGTCGATTTGAGTCCCTGCGTATTAATATTAAAAGGAGATAATTTTTAAATATATAACTTATATTATGTAGAAAAAATGGATTTAAAGAGTATCAGAAACGTACTTTTACAAACTATAAAGAAAATACTCCGAAATATGCGACTTGATCGCAAATAACGTATGCGCAGACAGCCGTAGAGAATTGAAAAAAATAAAAGAAAAATAATTGGGAAACTCGTTCGGAAAATATATATTTCCTTATCTCATCGCGCAGTCTTACACGTATATAAAATATAAAAATTCCAACATCTAGGGGATATCTCATGAGTATCCACAACGTATACTCTCTACAAATTGCCGTAACCATTAAGAGGGCTGGACGATAACCCTAATAGCGCTACCCGATAAAACAAAATAAAAGCTCACGCCGGCGCGAAATCCTCGTCGATTATCTCCCTGTACTTTCGCGTGGGCCTCGATTTCTCGGAAGGAGACGCCGGTGGAAGAGGAATAATAAAAAAAAAAGATATCAGTGAAGCCGGTCCTTGCGGCTTTGCCGAGAAGAAGACGAGGAGAAAAAGAGTTGAGAAGCGCTCGACAAAACGCGACGTTTGTAAAGCCAAAAAGAGGAAAGAGAATGCACCTTCGGTCGGTGGATGACCAGGTGGATTTACTTTTTCGTTTCCGGGGTTATGCACATATTGATACGATTTCATGCTTTATTTATAACTATAAAATATCGACTATTTTAATCATTATTAATTGTAAAATTTACGCTAGGAAAAGCTTTCTAAGCTTCAAGCCTACATTCAATGTTACAACAAAATGTAAAAACATCTGTAAAATTATTTGACGGAAAATGAAGTATAGCCTACAAATAAGTGTGCCGATCAACTGATACTTACACACATTTCTAACTTAAATTTTTGTTCGCATAAATTTCAATATAATTAACCTTATAAAATATAATTATTATTTACAAATTATTACTTTACTTAAATATTTTAAAAATAATACTGTATAAAACATGTAAATATTAAATGTGTTATAATATTGTTACAATATGACGTTGAGTTTGAAAACTTTTGGTATGAAACTTGTCTCGAAAAAGAAACTTAATTACATGATTTTGAGTTTTTCTATCTCCACGTGAATACGTAAGTTGAACAAAAATCAAAACACAAAAATTTAAAAAAAAACTTCAGTAGTGCTTAATGAGACTTTACGAACAGTTTTGTTGAACGTATGCACAGTAAACGTATATATATATACAGTCAAATATTTAAGTTGAACTTGGTGTGGGTATATAACTCACGTTTTACACTCATACCGGAGGATACCAGTAACTTCGTTAAACTTACCTGAAACAAACAAGAAAAACAAATGATTAGCATGATGTAAAGAAAGAAGATTGCATATAGTAATATAATAACGTATTTATTTAAAAAGCGGACTCTTAAAAACTTTTAATTAATCCACAATATCAACGACCGTAAAGAAACAAACAGCGTGTATATATATGTATGTATGTATGTACCAAGAAGAAATAAAAAGATGTGTATATGCACACATACGCGCATAGATAAATAAGCACGGCGGGGAAAGAGCTCGAGGAAAGAATCAAGAAAGCGAAAGAGAGAAGTAGAGAAGGAAAGAAAGAAGGAAATCGAGATAACGTCAAGTCCTCTACCGGGGGAGTACTCTGTCGAATTTTTATGCCGACGAGCTTCCAAGAAACCTTTGAGTTGCAATGTGTAGAGCGCGGATGTCGACTGGCCATGTAGGTGTGTGTGCGCGTGCGTGTGTGTGTATACAAAAGAAGCAAGAATGGGATTGGAACGAACAGGACGTGTGTGTGTGTAAAAAAAATGACGGACGTGGGTCAGTTTGACGCAGAGACGACGAGTTGCGCGGCTTGGTCACCAAAGGCGGTACGCTTCAAACATCATTTTTGGCAATTATTTGCCTTCTCTCTCTCTCTCTCTACCCTGGCTTATCTTTGTTAATTGAGATTTAAGTGCTCGAGACATTATTTCATTGCTCATGTTCGAATGATATATCTCCCTTGATTAACTTTGTAATCGAAACGTGAAAACAAAAAAATCATTCGCGATATATATAATTGATATTAAAGATATATATCAAATATTAATTGTACAAATATTAATTGCGGTATACGTAATTAGCTTGATTACAGGTATTTCTCGATTTATATAGGTATGTTACAGCTACCGTGTATTTCTTGAAAAATTAATAAAAAAAGAAAAATATTTATATATGAATATTCGACATTCAAGTTTGATATAATATGTATAGGTTATCGTAAAGTTAATTCGATTATTCGTGAAAATTGCTGAATGTCGTTAAAAGCTGGATAATAAGCGATTCGATGTACTACCCATAATAATATAATTAAGTTAAAAATAAGATGTACTTAATAGTATATAGAAGAAAAAGGTATTTGTAATCCTGCGTTATTAATATATATAGTTGAAGATACAAAAGATATCTGCGAAATATATGCGTAGGAGTAGCTAATCGACTTCCCCTACATATATATATAATACGTTTACACGCCTCTTAACAATATTCCAAGGCGAACATTACCGTTAATTTTTCATTTGCGGGGAAAAGCTCGCGTATATAATGCACACCCGTATCACGAGAGTGGATCATCCGATCTTAATCGTATCGAGAGTCTACGTTATATTCCACCTCGCAACCGTATGGGTATATACCATTAGCATCGAGAATAAAAAGTTCGAACGAGCGGTATATCGCGCGTTCTTCGATCATCGTACGCGTACGCGCGCATTCTTATATATATATAGGGATCGAGATGCATTAGAAAGGCGCATCTCGCGTTAAAGCGCACTCGAATAGGTATAAGGGAGAAAAAAAAAGGAAAGGAAAAGACGAATCTATGCCTAAGGCGAATAGGTAATAGAAAGGAGGAGCTTAACGCACCGTCGGCTACGTTCAAAGGCAAAACTCTCTCTACGTATAATTTGCGACGGCCGGCACGACTTTATCGGCGCTTCCTATACGTATTCTCTCCTTCTCGAGCGCACGTATATATATACGCTAGACACACGGGGAATGAGATAGGAAACGCCGGTAGCTCATTTCCTAACCTTTTTCTTTTTTCTCTTTTCTTTCTTCTTTTTGCTCTCGTTTATCCTACGGTGCATATACTTTATACATATATCCAGAGGATTTTTCTTTTTTCGAGATATTGCATTCGACGCGGAAGTTTCGTTTATACGTGTAGAGGTTTCGATTTTCCGTTTTATATATATATATAGGTACATAGGTACATAGGTACATAGCGTATAACGCCGAGGCATTATAGTGCCCGAGAGAAAGAAAGAGGCCGCGACGCCTCGGTTTATTGGAAGGAACGAACGCGAGTTTTATAGGCGTTATTATGGTTTATGGCGCCTGCGCCTTCGAACAGCTGTTGTAATGAGGGTTGCGTCAAAAATTCTTTTCCTCCTTTTTCGTCGAAAGGGAGTGAGTGCATTGCTTCTCTCACCGATGGTCGCCGGTGCGTTAATCGAATACAACTTTTCTTTTTACTTCTATTCTCAGTAAATTAACGTTTGTCTGAATTAATTATACAATATTGTATTGATAAATTTTATTTTTAAAATTAGTATATTGATATACAGTATCATTTCATATCAAAATACATTAATTTTAAATTATTAATTAATTTGTTTCCTCGAAAATGTTGGAGTTCCAGTCTAATTGATTCGTGTTCTTCAACGATGCATTTAAAACTTTTAACGTATTAATGTTCGATACAACTGTTAGACAATGTTACTATACATGATCTACGTTAATGTTTTTGTTCTAACAGTCTATACATCCATTACTAAAAAAAATAATAACTTTTGATAAAACAATCTCCAAGTAGATACCAATAAAAATGTATATATCTGAGTACAGCTATTCGCCAATCTATATAAAATCCATTAAATCCATTAATTAAATTCCTCTCAATAATTCAGGTTATAATTTTAATAAAAAATGTGAAAAAAGGTAACCAGTCCCTTTTTAAGCGAAATCAACGTTATCGCACTACACGTACACTCGATAACTGCAAAAGTAACTCGCAAAACTTGGATGAAAGAAGAAGAAGAAGGAGGAGGGGGAGGAGGAGGAGGAGGAGGAAATCGCAGCCCTCATTGTTATCAAACCAAGCCTCGAGAATCTTAGTCCGATAATTCCAAGTCGCTGCCGGTCTCCTCCATTAAGGGCAACTTTGCGACAAGAAAATCGCATTAAGGCCAAGGTACGTTTGATGATCGCCGCGTGCACGCGGCTCCCGATCGACTTTGCAAGGATGTTGTCGCGCGCACGCTTCGATGATCGCGTAAACCTGATGCAGGAGAACGTACGAAAGTCGTCGTGCGTGGTCGACGAGTCCAACGTTTAATATAATCCTCTTTGGTATATGCGTATACGCGTTTTTTATTTTTCAAACTTTTCGAGAGGAAGCCGCTTCCTGTTTGTCAGTGAATTTTCGCCGTCGTCGTCCGTCGATATGTGCTTATCGTCCACTCGATGTTCCTTGTAGAATTTATCAAACGTATATGTACACAAGTTTGTATATAAAGTGTACACGAAATTTTGAATCTTGGTGGATATACTGCACATTATGTACGCATCGATAATTTACACGATCGACTAAATTTAATTATATCTTAACATTAAAACCTATTTGAACGTGTATAAAATTTTTTATAGAATAGTTGAAAATTACATTTACTTTTATACACGTATAGTGAAATGTAATTTGTAAAGCTAATGGATACTATTAAAGAAACATTATTACACATCGTATTCTGTACATGGTAATGGCTTTTTACGTCTTTCCACCGGTACTTTTATTCTCCCTGTATAAAATGATCTTCCGAAAAATCAAGCCTCTCGTACGCTGATTAATTGGAAGCGAATTCACGCTTGATTCCGTAGTCAAATTAGCGAGCGATCGCGAGATTCCGTCTCTTTTTCGTCGTGGTGGTTTAACCGGAAGGGTGACCGAATAATTTATAGTCATGTGTTAAAATCCTCGCGTTATCTAAATTATTCTTTCTCAAACGACAATTTCAAAATGTAATTTAACGTATTTTACGAGTTAAAATTTCTACTTTACTTTATCTCTTTTTTTTTCCTTCATCGAATTACCGCATATCACACGAAGGGATAATGAAAATTAAAAACGCGAAAAGTGCAAATAATCTAATTTATGCGGTCGGTGTGAAATTTCACTTTCGTGATATATTGTATTAAATTCTTACAAGTATTAGAGAGCCACTGCGCGTAAATAAATATTAAGTGTATTATGCGCTTTAATATAAATTTCAAAAGCACGTAGTCCTGGAAAGCCTAAAAGATTTAAAAGAGAATATAAAAATAGGAGGAATTTCACAAAGTCGAAGACGAAGAAAAAAAGAAAGAAAGAATGATTCGCAGCTCGTCAGATGTCAGAGACGCAGAGGTACTCTTAATTATCAACGTGTGCAAGAAGAAGTAGCGGCGATTCTTCTTCAAGATCTCCTCGTGCGAGCAGCAACTCCTACGCTCGCATTTTCCTCAGTTGCGAAGGATACAAGTTCAAGTCTTGGAGAGATATAGAGATGGATAACGATTCGTCGAGTGAGTGTACGTGCGTGCACTTTCACGTATACACGTCTAGGTGTGTGTGTGTGTGTGTGTGTGTGCGTGTATAAGGTATTTATAGCACCTCTCTCTCTTGCTCACTTGACGTCCATATAGCCGAGCTCGTTCGGTTTTATTATCGTAATAACATTAAGGCGGTCGCTTTTGAACCTCTCGGCTCTCCGGTGAAGCGAGGGTGAGGGAAAAGAGACAACTTGACGACGACTGACTCGACGTATATGTATATATATATACACACACACACACACAGATATACATATATAAACTTTTTTTCTTCTTTTCTTCCTGACGAGTCGAGTCCTCCGCGATTCGACCGGCACAGAAATCGTCGGGTTGTCCGCTTTCTTCGAGTTTAATTTTGCGGAATTAACGAATTGTCTTTTATCGTGGCTCCTCTTCTTTTCTTCGCTGCGCGTAGACATCGGGGTATTCAGGTTAATCGCTTGTATAATTGCGATGCGTTCTTTTTTTTCTTCTCCACTCCTCTCCTCTCTCTCTCTAACTCTCTCATCGGTCAGGAATTTACAGTAATTAGATCGGGTAAATCACCGAGACCTAACTATTTGTTATTTATCGCAAATATATATACATGCTAAGTTTGTTTACTGAAACACGCATACAGATGGTATAATTTAATTAAAAATTACAAACATTGAAAAAATTAAATTAAAATGACTGCATGCCAATGACTATTCTATACATAAACAGGAAAATAATATAAACCTGAATAATCAATTAAACCATGAATTAAATTCAAATTTCATTAGCGTAGACGGAATAATGAATAACATCGACGGGCGTAAGTTGACAATGGTAAAACTAATAATAATAAATCTTAAAAACCAAATACTAAACGTCAAAAGCAGTTAAAGTCGTTGACTCTCTTTTCTTTTTCTGGTTTTCCGGGAGATCCAACTCGGTACGTATACGCTTGAACTTTGTGAACCTCGGGGTACACACGTGGTTACTCGGTTTTTATCGCATGCACATGCCGGGTATACCTCGAGCCACGCGATCGTCGCGTATATATCTATACACATATATTTACATACGTGTGAGCGACGCGACGTCGAGACGCGATGTAAGCTTATAAAGATGAAGAGTGTACACTTATGGGACGAGAGAAAGATGAAGGAGATGAAGCGATAAAGAAACCGAGAAAATTGGCTACTAAATATTTTTTAAACTAATTATTATAAATATGTTACATACCATTTATAATTGGAAATTGTGCACTGAAAAATATTCAGTAAATTCAATAAAATGTTTTTTAAAATTTTCAAATATTAGTTATCAACGAATATTAGTTTACGATTGTGTATACAGACAAATATTTTATTGAATTTATTATTAAGTTTCTTTTTTGTATATAATATTAATCATCAAGAAAAAATATTCCACTGAGAAATAGTATATTATTTAGAAATAATGATGGTACGCACTGTCAGGATCAATAAAATTAATATACTTTATAATAAAATTTACTAGTATTGTTGTAACACAAAGATTATAACCCTCAACTCAATACTTTAAATTTCAAATAAAGCAGTATTTGTGGATGCTATACGTTTTTTTCAATCAAGAAAAATTACTGAAAAATATTTAATAAACTTGTCCGGTAAATTGAAAACAGTTAAAACCAATTTTTACATATATTATTTAAATGTATGCTACACAAGAGAAAATCTAAGAGAGTTGAAGGGTTAATATAATCGTATTAAATATTTTACTACGTAACATTGCACTTTTTTGTATCGTAGCAGTCTGTACACTCATTACTAAACAGTATACTAATTATGATACAACATTTCTCTCCACATGATGAATATGTTATTTACAATACTATACTTCAAGTAAAACTTTTTCTAGTAGTGTAATAACATTATTAGAAATACGCGTATAAATAATGAATTAAATTGAAATACTGCAATGTCATTTACATTGTATAATTAGGATACACTCAATGTACAGCCGCTACGTATAATTTTCGTGTACATGTACATATAATAGATAATATATATATATATATATATATATATATAATAATACTACTCGCGTTAACTGCAAGACTAAAAAAATTGATAACATTAAGGAGCTAACCCACGATAAACGTATAAGAATAGATTATATATACAATTATTAATCAAACTAAGAAATCTTTAGTTAATCATTTCAGAGTATACGACGAGCTTCCTACACTTTTATAAAGTCTAATTAAAAGCCCCAACGTGGCACTTGGTGTAAATAATTACGAGAGAGAGAGAGGGAGAGAAAGAGAAAAATGTTAAACGTAACAAATGATACAACTTTATCATAAGACGTTGATTAATCGTAACACATACAATACGTTCAACAACGCTCTATAAGAAATCCGTAACAATATAAAAATCTTTTTTTAATCTAATTTACAATATATTCTTGTGCTAATAATCAAACTCATAAAAAAAAATAGGTATATCCCTTCGTAACAGTAGGTTGTAATAAAGTTCGCGCGTGACTCCTTGGGGCGTTAATTGATCGGACTTACGATGAAACGAGCCGCGGCGAGTAATTGTTTTCTCTCTTTCTCGGCTAATTGCGAGCGTTATTATATATTTCGGTAAGCGAGATCTTCCTTCTCTTTTTCTCAAAGTACGCTTCGAGAACGTGCCCTAGTTGTATCTTTATGACATCGCGGTTACGACGAGATCGCAAATATTTTTCTCGCGGTGTCCGTTAACGGCGGTGCTGGCATTTTTTTCTCACTCATGTATATCGTTGGAAATTTTTGAAAGGGTGCACAACGTATACAACGAGAGTTCATTAGTAATGGTAGGTTGCGACCGCTAATGGGACGTCCATCAATGTTGTTGCAACGGTGGATTACGCCTTTAAGAATACCTGGTTTATGATAAAAATTTGTTATTTACACGCGTAACTAACTTAAAAATGGGAATAGATTACGCGTTTCACGAAACAACTGGAAATGTCAAATGAGAACGCGAATACTTCAAACGTACAGAGTATATTTAGGAAAGCACGTTAAGAATGTCATCGAAAATCACAACCCGTTCAAAATACCGGGTAGGAAGAGAAAAAGTCATTGTAGACGCCATGGACACAAGACGTACGTACGTCAACCGGTCCATAAATATAAGAAATTCCAAAGGGCAAGCGGGAGAAACTAGGAAAACGTCCCCATTCGCGGACTCGTTTCTACCGGGCTTTCAAAATAATGACTCGAAAACGACGTCTAGCGCGCGCGAGTAACCGAGAGAGAGAGAGAGAGAGAGAGAGAAGGAGAAGGAGAACCGAGTGGCACCCGCGCGACGACGAAGCAGCTGGCCCTTTTACCCGCGTGTATACACATTGTGCACAGGCTGTGTATCTTGCTTTCGCTTGCTCGTTTTGTCGTTCAAACTTGGTGCCTTCGTTTTACGCCACTTGAAATATACGCGTTAAACACATACCGAGCACTGCCAGGGTTATTGGCTCTTATGCTATGAGTATATTTAAATAGACAATTCTCTCTCTCTCTCACTCTCTCTACGTGTGTATACATATTTATAGTTTGTGTATTTTGTTAGTTTCCCATATGTGTACTATCGATTGATCTATATTTTTTCCCAGTATATGAAAACGGTATCTTGTTTATACATTTTGATTTCGCATCGCGGGTTTATTATATAAAGAAAAATATTTCATCCATTTACGATAATTATAAAAAAATAATTTCAATAACTTTAACAAGTAAATGTACCTATATATGAATTCACGAACCGTAAAAATTCCATAATACTGGAATAATTAAGATTCACGTAAACATTGCGAAATGTACAATAACGAAGAGGATAAGAATATAAGTATATATATGTATATAGCGTCGGCTAATAATTACATCAAAGGAAAAGTAATACACTCGTCTGACCTTAGGCAAGCAAAGAAAAAAAGAGGTATAGACTGCATAAGGTAAGCGCGCGCGCGCTTTCTCGCCCACGTAGACTTATTATATACATTTCACAGCGAGACAAAAAGTGTTAGCTTCGAGTGCCTGACGCTCATAGGGTAAAGAGAAGTAAGAGAGAGAGAAAAAAAAAAAGAAAAAGTAAAGACGTCTATAAATCATCGAACGACTTAAACAGCCGGTGTCCGGGCGGAAATTTTGCGCGCCCGTTCCGCGAAGGCTAATTTTCGCGGGTGCCATCAAAGGAACCACGTGATTCCCCAACGCACAAAGTGTCACGTAAACTTTCGGAATGAGATCGCCACGCAGTGACACTTTATATCGTGTCTCATTTTCAAGTGTATAAGCGTTTCGAATTACTTTTTTTTTATTCTTTGCGGGCGTCAATGTAAGCTTTGTAATTAGCTGTGAACGGTCATTGTCACGTATGTATATAGCTTTTGCAAATTTCGCGCAAAATTGTTGATACGGTCGACGTATCGCGGCGTCGCTAAACTTTTATACGGAGGTCGATAAATTACGAAAAACTAATTATTACAATCCCCATCGCGGGACCAAGATTGCGGCGTCCGTAACCGAGGCATTGTTGGATTCTTTAACCGATAAATCACGAAGGAAATAAAATAAAACGAAAAAAAAAAAGAACGAGCAGTTGAATTAGAAGTATAATAATAAGTGACAAATAGCTACAAGTAATTGCCTTCGGAGGAGGATAAAACGAATTCAGCACGAGCATCCACTAAAAGTCACTTTTGAGAAACGAGCAAAGGCTCAACGCCGGCCGGGCTTTCCGAAGGGAAGCCGCGAGACTAAAATGATGCGCGCACAGGATATATAATAAAATCGAGTAAGAAGTGCGTGCGCGCATATAACGAGAAATAAGAAGGAGGAAGAAACAAAAGAAGTAGCTTTGATACGAAAAGCGAAGCGACGGGACAGCTGAGTATATAACGTATATACGACTCCCGGTGGCAACATAGAACTTGGATTTCAAATCACGATGTGCGGGGGCCGTCCATGATTTGCATGACAAAAGCTCACAACGACGAAGGTCGCCGGAATTTTAAAGGGTTTACCGCGTGGTGACGAGCGCCCGCGCGCATACGATCTTTACCTTGGTGTGCGGGCATTGAGTTGTCAGAAAGTTAAAAGATACGACGGAAATGGTTTATGGTTTGACTAGCTTCTGCGAGAGGTCCCGATCTTTTTATTATTCTTTGACGTATATCGTGATTGCGTAAGTTACGTCTCCGGATGATTTGTTGCCGGAACGTTCATTAACTCTCGCCAATCAATATTTCTCTTCGTTCCTTTGCGATCTTTTTGGTAATCATTTACGCAGATGTGTCTTTTACGCGGTATTAATTCCCGTATATCTCGTTAAATGTATTATATTTCATTGTGTACACCTACAATTATTTTAAAACGTGTATACACGTATTTTCGTTACGATCGATCGAGCGGCGTATATACATTATAAATATCTTAGCACGTCAAGAGTACCTGAAACAGTTAAATACAAAACGAAAATAACCCGTATCCATTAACACGTAAATCCACCAATAGCTGGGTTTCAACACCGTTTCTACACCGTCGTACTCTAAGATTAACCAAAATATTTTTGGCACATCTTTCACCATCACTCGCGAGACCCTTGTAATGTCCAAATCAATGAAAGAAGTACAAACGAGAGAGAGAGGAAAAAAAAAGAAGAAGCGCTCTCAAGTGCCTCGTGTATATATATTCCAAAGAAACAAACGATCCGTGGCGATTATAAAATTAAAAGTATATCACCCTCGACACTTTTGATTATATTCATTTTTGACGCTTAAGTTCGCGCGTTCTCGCGGTACGCACAAATCACCCAGGGAAGAAAGATCAAAGCTTTCGTATACATATATATACGCGGTATGCTGAGCAAACAAGCCACTCTTCGGCTCTTTAAATAATACCACGAGCAAAGCCCACGGAAATCGAGCGATTCTTTCTTGCTTTTATGGCTACGTGCATATGTATATATGTCTACTATGAATTTTTTAACAGTTTTTTACTTACACTTATTTGAAAATCCTTCTTTCACAACTTGGGTATTTTAAAGTACAAACTTTGTATGTGACGGATGAATGTTTTTCAAAGCGTTAACAGTTACTGTGTACATGGAGTAAAGTGTATTATATATATTATACACTTATAAAGCTTTTTTTATAATAAGAAAATACGATATCAAAATCACTATCTCTATTTATTGGTTAATTGAGAATAGGTTTTTTTTATTTGAAATCTTTTCGTCCAAGGTTCTTGTTTTAGACATCATCTATGCATTTTTTAAAATATTTTCATCAGTAGATGATTGATATTTTTGAGTAAGTTTTGTATACTTAATTGTTATCGACAGTCATTATTTAATGAATAATTATTTTTAAAATTACTATTTCAAACATCTGTATGAGCTTCTTGTACATTATCCAGGCAACATGTACGAATTTCGTTCAAATATTTCTAGTTCCATTATACAATTTTCGGGATATTAAAAGTAAATCCCTTTAATTTAAGTGCCGTAATGCTCAAAGAAAAATAGTATTAAATAAAATTAAGAAATTCTTGCTCTCTACGCAACTTGAAATAATAACGATAAAATATGTACAATAAAACACATGCCTATGACATACCGATTGGTTAAAAACTATCCGAATAGATTCGTGTAAACTGAAATCGCGTCGAAATGTTCTAATATCACCAATAATCCAAGTGCGCGCAATAAATCCATCACTCGTAATCATATACAAACAGCGCGGCATAGAAAAAAAGAGGAGAAACGAGACTTTGCGATAGTCGCACGCGGGCGTAACAAAACAATTAGACTTCAGACGCGTCTATATATATATATATATATAAATAACATGTGAGCGCCGTAATAAACGAAAATATCTCCTGTCGCGGTTATCTTCGTTCGCAAAGTCACGGGCCATGCGTCCGTTAGAATATATATGTATATATACATATCGACGTTATCACTTGGACGGATGATTTACAACGGAACCGCCGGCGGCCTCGCAAATGAGCTCGCGGCACTTTTGATGGCTTATCGACGTTACACTCGCGCGAACGCTCACCTGCAATAAAACTTTTTCTTACCCGCGCGCGCTCGTACACACGGTCTTGATGTATACACGCGTGACTTCGTTCCGTATATATACCTCTTTTTACCTCTTTTAATTGTACTTTTTGCTTCAACTGACGGTTGCTCGTTTCTTTCTATTTTTGAGAGATGCTTGCTTAGGTTAAAACAACCGCGAATTTTGTGGATTTATAAACATAATTATAATTAAAGATAATTTTTACATTTTTTAAAAAATACGCAATTGTATACAAAATCTGAATACAAAAAAACTAGTTAATTAAATAAGTAATTCTACAAAGTTCTAGGTCAATACAACATTGACATCCTGAAAAATTTCTGCACCGAAAAATCATCCTGTGTTGTATTGAGCTGGAACTTTGTAGAATTACTTATTATTGAATTATCAAGTGCTTCTGAATTCGGATTTTGCCAAAAATTGAAACTCCTTCAGTCATTATTTCTTAAAAGAATTAACGAATATCATATTTATCCTGAAAATATTTCTTCCAGTCAACGTACTTTGAACTTAATTATTTTGAACAAATATAAAGCATAACGGAAATAAATATAAATTCATTATTAATAAAATTTTTATTTGTAATAAAAAAGAAAATATTGTTACAAATGATTTTTAATAGACGGACATAAATTACCGCATTATGAGTAGTATTGTAAAAAAATGTGATTTATAAACCAGTTTATTCTTTAATTTAATTTTAGAATCGTTTTAAATGCGTAATAAGTGCATTATAAGTTAAACGCAGATAAATAATATCAACGTATACCCGATAATTTTTTCGCTTCAAAATATATCAATCCACTTTCACACAGGTTTGCATTCTCCATTACGTTAACAGTTATATACATATATATATATAAAGACACGCATGAAAATTACACGGAAAAAAAAATTCCAGCTCTCTTTTCTCAGATTGTACAGGGTTTTCTTTCTTTCGTTTTTACCTCGATTCCCGTGTGAGTTTGCGCTCGTGCATTGGGTTGCGTCACGATGCGCGCGTGCTCCCATTTTCCGTTTGGCTTCTCTTCTCAGGTGCCAGCGGTATCTCTCGCGACTTACGAAATCGCATGACATTTACGACCGACAGTAGGTATGACGGTCCTTTTTACTTCACCCAACTCCCTTGACGGCGATTCTCATTAAACTTCTTTAATGATATACAACTTTTTCTTGCGGTACGATAAATTCTTCTTTTTTTTTTTTTCTTTTTAGAACGGCAAAAGTAAGATGCATATTTCGAAAATGGTAACTTTTATACTTTGAGCCGTAATTACTTTGTTATAACCGATACTTTCGTTCGGAACGCGTGTAATTTTAACGAAAATAATAGAAACGTTAATTTAAACAAGTATATGACGTTTAACTCGAAGACGCGTGTACGTTACACTTGTATGCGCTATCGCGTATATATAAATAATACAGAATATGTCACGTGCGATAATGAATGTATTGAATTTGTCGAATCGAGTAACCGATAAAAACATAGTGTAATCGTAAAAGAAAGCGGTAGTATATGATTTCTTAGAAGTAAAAGAGGCAAAGAACCGCTGACGCGCCTCGGAGCCTTTGATTTACGATCTCGTAATCGCACCGGCAGTTGCGACCACTTCCGATCGAGGTCACTCACTGCGTTTCCGTGCGCCAAGATATAAAACACAATACCGCGGTTTGTATATATACACACATACCCTGCACATACTCACATATGGACAGTTCGACGGCGCGTTTATAACATACATATAGTATTTCGGAAATTGGATTTTCGTAAATCAATTCTCACATCTCGATGCTGTACCAACCGAAAACGATACATGCATTGTATTTCTTTCGGTTTTAAATTGTAATAAATTACGATTTTGCATTATAATAATATACGCAACTACGAAGCTATTATAATTCAATCATATGTGTAAACAATGGAATATCGCATATCCATAAAAGATTCCCATTATAATTGATGAATTTATATCTTATTGTACACAAACGAAAACTAATAATGAATCGTTCGAACGTAACCGCGTGTGCGTGTATAAAGATATTGTTTTACCTATTCGTGTATATGCATGTCTATACCGCATATCGTTCGATTCTCACAGTTACTAGACACGTGTCCGTGATAGATTAGCCACGTGTGCGTTTGGTTGCAAATGATTATAAAATTCATTACCGTAACGAATTCACCCCGATCTAAGACAGCTGGCCCGTTGTTTTTACACGTTTCGAATGTATTCAAAATGTACTGCACCCAGATCGTTGTCTGTATAAAGAACGAGGGGCTAATTTTTGTGGTTGTAAAACTTGGACTTCCCTTACATCGTTTGCAGGAACGTTCGAATAAACGTTATAAGAAAAAGAAAAAGTTAACCTTTTTTTACGAGGCGCTCTTCGGATCGTTTTCACTTCACGTAAACGAACGAGTCGACCGTAAGTCACCAAATTAATATCAAAGTGTGTGTGTGTGTGTGTGTATACGTATTAAAGGTTTGGGATTATTGCTCATCCTAGCAGACTTACAAAGTGACTTTTTTATTTTTCACATCGGCTTTTTAATCGGCATTGTCTTGGAAATTCTATAGTTTTATAACGAGGAGAGTTTTTTGCATCGCTAAAAGAGATACGTTGATGCGTTTTTATGTAGAACGAGTTGAGTGTCAGTTTTATCACGAGCACGTAATTGCGAAATGTTCATTAAAGGTATAATTTGACGTATTTATTAAAATAATCTATTAGACAAAATAAAAAAACTTTATTTTTATTTAATTGTCAATTTAACGTATGTTAATATTATTAGTGCGTACATCGAGGCAAGAATTAGAATGATCATTTCAAGTGGCCAGCTATTAATATAGCAAATTGAATATTTACAGTGCATAAAATGTAAAAGATTGAAAAGTGCGTGCGTTATTCTTAATGCGCTTAACGTTTTATAGCATCGCAATCTAAAAGCCTGAGCGAAACGTTGCAACACATATAAATATATATATAATTAATTGTACAGTCTAAACTCCTGCAGCGCAATTAAGGTAAACCGTTCATTAAGGTTACTAAATCCGTTAAAAATCCGTAAGGGAGATTAAAATTTCCAATTTTCTTTTCCCGCATACGTAACGAAAGTATCGGATCGGGAAAACGATCCCAATAAATCTTAGGGTGAAACGGTGGTTCCGCGCGAAAACTCGTAGCCGAAAAATTGTAAAAGGCGTCAAAAGGAAACCGCAAACTAACGAATATAATTCTTCGAGTCACGTTACGGAGGCCGAGGCGCCTAACTACTTTCGAGCTGGGTATATATCATAAATCAAGAGAAAAGCCGAATGGTTTTCCGTTAATAGGTAACCACCCGAATAGAAAGGCCAATTTCGTTTGTGTACCTGAGACGAACCATGATATTTCCCCGAGTCTTTTATATTTTTGTCATGTATATATACACTGTTTCTCTCGGGCAAGCGAGTTTTCTTATAACTCGATAGTCTATACGTGTACATGTATGTATATGTGCGTGTGTGTGTATACCTATATCTATATATATACATATATAGGTTTAGTCGAGCGTTAATAAAGGATCCGAGATCAAAGTAATAGCGAGATGGAACCCGGCTCTCATTAGCGTCGATAAAACGAATCGAATCATCGAACCGTGTGTATATATACACTCCCGGATGGACCGAAAGAACGAAGAGAGAATGCACATAAAGATGCGCCGCGTCGACGGTTTTCGTTGCACTCCGCGTGTGGGATCTACCGATCGCCGAGAGGAGACTATATATATATACACGCGGGAAGACAAATCGTCCTCTGATAAATTAAAAATTGGTTATGCTCGATCGGTATCGTTGCTCATTTATTTTTTACTTTTCTCTTTTCCTTCCAACGTTTGGCTTCTTCGATTAATTCACCGTATTTACCGATATACTTGCAGTATATACACCAAATGTATTAGGAAATTTCGGTTAACTTTTCAAAACTGTCGTTACCATTTTTTTTTTCTCTTCGCGAATTACTGAGAAATGAAACTTAAGTACGTAATCCAAAAATATACGTACGGCAAATTATAAAGTTTAAAAATCTCTTACGTTTTTTTTACATTAAGAAAATGAAATCAATATCATTATTCTAATAAATATGTTTATGAACGGTCTGTGTACTTTCTGATATATTTCATTATAATTTGCTTTACTTTTAACGGCATATTTGAATTAAAAATTAAAAACAAATGAAACGTAATTTTCTTCAATACGTACATAATTGTTAAATATAGTATATTACACATCTAGGGAGGTAAAGTATTGGTGAGCCTATAGTACACGTAAATTGCCCCCCGAGCCGAAGGCGAGGGTGGCAAACGTGTGCTATTGGGTCGCCATTTTACCTCCCGTGGTGTGTATACTATTTTTTTCAACAACGAGGCCGAAATTCCAACTTCGCGATTCGGGCGCCGGGAGCGAAAGTGACAGTTTCGGCCCGTTGTTGAAAAAAAATAAATGTTATATATACTCAAAATACTAATATTTTAAAAATTCCATTTTTAAAGTGATTTTTCAAATGGTATTGTTACATTGTCAATATAAATTGATTAAAGTTTTTATCAGTTCAGCGTATATATATATATATATGGGTGGTTCTCTGTGACATCGAAGATGAAAAAAATAAATATTGCTATAACTGTGGGTATACGTATTAAAGGTTTGGGATTATTGCTCATCCTAGCAGACTTACAAAGTGACTTTTTATTTTTCACATCGGCTTTTTAATCGGCATTGTCTTGGAAATTCTATAGTTTTATAACGAGGAGAGTTTTTTGCATCGCTAAAAGAGATACGTTGATGCGTTTTATATAGAACGAGTTGAGTGTCAGTTTTATCACGAGCACGTAATTGCGAAATGTTCATTAAAGGTATAATTTGACGTATTTATTAAAAATCTATTAGACAAAATAAAAAAACTTTATTTTTATTTAATTGTCAATTTAACGTATGTTAATATTATTAGTGCGTACATCGAGGCAAGAATTAGAATGATCATTTCAAGTGGCCAGCTATTAATATAGCAAATTGAATATTTACAGTGCATAAAATGTAAAAGATTGAAAAGTGCGTGCGTTATTCTTAATGCGCTTAACGTTTTATAGCATCGCAATCTAAAAGCCTGAGCGAAACGTTGCAACACATATAAATATATATATATAATTAATTGTACAGTCTAAACTCCTGCAGCGCAATTAAGGTAAACCGTTCATTAAGGTTACTAAATCCGTTAAAAATCCGTAAGGGAGATTAAAATTTCCAATTTTCTTTTCCCGCATACGTAACGAAAGTATCGGATCGGGAAAACGATCCCAATAAATCTTAGGGTGAAACGGTGGTTCCGCGCGAAAACTCGTAGCCGAAAAATTGTAAAAGGCGTCAAAAGGAAACCGCAAACTAACGAATATAATTCTTCGAGTCACGTTACGGAGGCCGAGGCGCCTAACTACTTTCGAGCTGGGTATATATCATAAATCAAGAGAAAAGCCGAATGGTTTTCCGTTAATAGGTAACCAGCCGAATAGAAAGGCCAATTTCGTTTGTGTACCTGAGACGAACCATGATATTTCCCGAGTCTTTATATTTTTGTCATGTATATACACTGTTTCTCTCGGGCAAGCGAGTTTTCTTATAACTCGATAGTCTATACGTGTACATGTATGTATATGTGCGTGTGTGTGTGTACCCATATCTATATATATAGGTTTAGTCGAGCGTTAATAAAGGATCCGAGATCAAAGTAATAGCGAGATGGAACCCGGCTCTCATTAGCGTCGATAAAACGAATCGAATCATCGAACCGTGTGTATATATACACTCCCGGATGGACCGAAAGAACGAAGAGAGAATGCACATAAAGATGCGCCGCGTCGACGGTTTTCGTTGCACTCCGCGTGTGGGATCTACCGATCGCCGAGAGGAGACTATATATATATACACGCGGGAAGACAAATCGTCCTCTGATAAATTAAAAATTGGTTATGCTCGATCGGTATCGTTGCTCATTTATTTTTTACTTTTCTCTTTTCCTTCCAACGTTTGGCTTCTTCGATTAATTCACCGTATTTACCGATATACTTGCAGTATATACACCAAATGTATTAGGAAATTTCGGTTAACTTTTCAAAACTGTCGTTACCATTTTTTTTTCTCTTCGCGAATTACTGAGAAATGAAACTTAAGTACGTAATCCAAAAATATACGTACGGCAAATTCTATAGTTTTATAACGAGGAGAGTTTTTTGCATCGCTAAAAGAGATACGTTGATGCGTTTTTATGTAGAACGAGTTGAGTGTCAGTTTTATCACGAGCACGTAATTGCGAAATGTTCATTAAAGGTATAATTGACGTATTTATTAAAATAATCTATTAGACAAAATAAAAAACTTTATTTTTATTTAATTGTCAATTTAACGTATGTTAATATTATAGTGCGTACATCGAGGCAAGAATTAGAATGATCATTTCAAGTGGCCAGCTATTAATATAGCAAATTGAATATTTACAGTGCATAAAATGTAAAAGATTGAAAAGTGCGTGCGTTATTCTTAATGCGCTTAACGTTTTATAGCATCGCAATCTAAAAGCCTGAGCGAAACGTTGCAACACATATAAAATATATATTAATTGTACAGTCTAAACTCCTGCAGCGCAATTAAGGTAAACCGTTCATTAAGGTTACTAAATCCGTTAAAAATCCGTAAGGGAGATTAAAATTTCCAATTTTCTTTTCCCGCATACGTAACGAAAGTATCGGATCGGGAAAACGATCCCAATAATCTTAGGGTGAAACGGTGGTTCCGCGCGAAAACTCGTAGCCGAAAAATTGTAAAAGGCGTCAAAAGGAAACCGCAAACTAACGAATATAATTCTTCGAGTCACGTTACGGAGGCCGAGGCGCCTAACTACTTTCGAGCTGGGTATATATCATAAATCAAGAGAAAAGCCGAATGGTTTTCCGTTAATAGGTAACCACCGAATAGAAAGGCCAATTTCGTTTGTGTACCTGAGACGAACCATTATTTCCCCGAGTCTTTTATATTTTTGTCATGTATATACACTGTTTCTCTCGGGCAAGCGAGTTTTCTTATAACTCGATAGTCTATACGTGTACATGTATGTATATGTGCGTGTGTGTGTATACCTATATCTATATATATATGGTTTAGTCGAGCGTTAATAAAGGATCCGAGATCAAAGTAATAGCGAGATGGAACCCGGCTCTCATTAGCGTCGATAAAACGAATCGAATCATCGAACCGTGTGTATATATATACTCCCGGATGGACCGAAAGAACGAAGAGAGAATGCACATAAAGATGCGCCGCGTCGACGGTTTTCGTTGCACTCCGCGTGTGTGGATCTACCGATCGCCGAGAGGAGACTATATATATACACGCGGGAAGACAAATCGTCCTCTGATAAATTAAAAATTGGTTATGCTCGATCGGTATCGTTGCTCATTTATTTTTTACTTTTCTTTTTTCCTTCCAACGTTTGGCTTCTTCGATTAATTCACCGTATTTACCGATATACTTGCAGTATATACACCAAATGTATTAGGAAATTTCGGTTAACTTTTCAAACTGTCGTTACCATTTTTTTTTTCTCTTCGCGAATTACTGAGAAATGAAACTTAAGTACGTAATCCAAAATATACGTACGGCAAATTATAAAGTTTAAAATCTCTTACGTTTTTTTTACATTAAGAAATGAAATCAATCATTATTCTAATAAATATGTTTATGAACGGTCTGTGTACTTTCTGATATATTTCATTATAATTTGCTTTACTTTTAACGGCATATTTGAATTAAAATTAAAAACAAATGAAACGTAATTTTCTTCAACGTACATAATTGTTAAAAAATGTTATATACTCAAATACTAATATTTTAAAAATTCCATTTTTTAAAGTGATTTTTCAAATGGTATTGTTACATTGTAAATATAAATTGATTAAAGTTTTTATCAGTATATATGTTATATAACGGTGTAGTATAATAATAAATCAAATTCGAGTACAAAACAGATATTGTGTAAACACTGTATGTATATACATACTTAAATAAATAAAAAATTCATTTTTGTAGTGTACGTATAAAACTGTATACATATAAGAAAAAGTAAATTGATATCGACAGTGAAATAAAGTAAATGGTTTTATCCAGAAAAAACGACAACAGAAGTCTAATTAAAATTTTCCTTATACACTACACGATAGACGGTTATAGAGAATTTTCATTAAGCAAACCAAGATATTGTATATATACCACCGATACCTTAATAGGATGCATTATAAAGTGAAATATTGCACCGTGTATCTCGTATACGTGTTTTCGATATAGAAAACAAAGTATAAATCAAATATAGAGCAATTATCGATAAAAGAAAAGAAAGTAAAAAACGTTTTGGATTCGCGAAACAAACGAATATACGAGCACATGTAAGCACGCTATGTATATATATGTGTGTGTGTATGTGTATCTCCATCAGTCTCTTTTCTCTCTTTCTCTATATATCTCTCTCGTTGTGTGTACGTATAAGTATAAACAACTATACGACGAGAGAATTACCACGGGAGGCTTAATTAGAGATCCATTTCATACGTTATACCTCGCTCGTGCTTTCACCCGCCTGTACAACTTCTTATCCTCCCCCCCCCCCTCTCTCTCACTCTTTCTCTCTTTCCTTTTTCTTTCTCTTGATCGTTCAGCCTGTTCGGTCGTCGTTCGCGTTTTGTTCATTCATGCAAGTCGGACTACCCGTCGATACTACTTACACGTGTTCGTCGCACCTCGGTGTACCCAAAATTGCACGAGTCCTCGTCGTGTAATTTGCTTTGCTCCGTGTAAACGCGAGTGGGTGTCCAATACGATATATACTATACGTACGTTGCTTTTAACAAAATAATCATGGTTCGTTTTGTTTCTTACTTATTTATCCTCTAATATAAATATCGAGTTTTGTTTCAATCTAATTTTTTGTACAATAAACAGATAATCGCAATCACAGTCAATATATAATAATGCATAAGCGTAAACATGAAAATAAACGATATTGTCAGCTACACCTATCACGCGACACATGTGTATATTATATATATATATATATAAATAAGTCTTATGAATATTTTGATTGTGCGCACGCGGTCGACCGGTATTTTAAATGGACGAGCAGCAACAAGTGTATATATACACACGCGTACAATCGACGTAGTATTCTCTCGAGGTAAAAGCTACAACCTATACCCAATATACGTACAAGGAAAACTAAGCCACGAACGTTTCCTCCACACTAAAAGCAAATCCATTTTTTTTCCTTTCTAAATTTCTCGACAAAAAAAAAGGGAATCTCCGAGCCCTTTCAGGAACAAAAGGTTCTCTCGAGTGTGTCTACATGGATACTTCCTGTGCTGTCCCGCATGTGTCATGTATATATACCTATACATATATATATATTCAGAAGCTCCTAGATCCGATGTTTCACGCAACATTGCTCTACTCCCTTCGTCTATCTCATTATCGGTCCTCGTTGAGCTTTTATTGTGTATATATATACGTGTAGGAAACACTCAAAGATACCGTGTCAGATTCGAAGAGCACATTTTTCTCGGACTCAGTCGTTTAAGTGATCCATTCTTGGACCAGCGCGATGACGATCAAGATCTCAACAGTGTGTGTGTGTGTGTGTGTGTGATATATATATATATACATAGATGCCGGCTCGACACACGGTGGAGGAGTATACGGGGGTAATAAAAAGGAGGGGGGGTAGATGCATTTGTTCGATATATATCTATATATATATATGTACGAAAGAACTGAAGAAGAAAACGAATATATACATAGGCGTATATAATATATACTCGATACTAAGTTGTCACGGTGTCTCTGCATCTTTTCCTTAGTAAATCCTTTTTATTTTCTTCTTATTTAATCTACTTTTCTTTAAATCTATTACCAACTGCTTTGGTGCACGTAAATGGAAAATCATTGATTATTGAAATTAAGTGAATCACTCTACTTTCTTGATACAAATGTACATATTTAATTTTGCGCGCAAATATTACGTTGTCTACTACAAAATAATTACACAAAAAGACGTAAATATATTCATGAAATGCAATATATTTATAATCAGTTTACTACAGATCAACAACTCGCAATGACAATGATAATCTCCAAAAAATGACTAATATATCGCATTGATAATATATAACACACCGTATATTTTTATTATAAAATTCACTTCCAAGTTAAACAAAAGGGAAATCAAGTCGACTTAAAAGTACCCTTCCTTTTTGTTCTCTCTATCTCTCTTTCTCGCGCGCGAGAAGAGAGCAACACGATCGGAAAAGATGTGCGCGCTCGAGATCAAAGTTAGTGCCATCCTTGTCCCTCTTCTTCGTTCTATCTATCCTGTACCCTCTACCTCTTTCTTCCTTTCTTTCTTTCTTTCTTTCTCTCTGTTTCTCTCTCGACGAGATTCCGAGAGATCGAAGCCGACCGCGCGCTCGATTACCTTTGATTCTCTTCTCTCCGATCTCTCGCGCGGCGTGCGCGCACGGATTCACAGAGTGAGAGAGAGAGAGAGAGAGAGAGAGAGAGAGACAGGCATCTCGAAGGACGAGCCCGCGATTTTAATGCAGTTTGACCGCGTGGTTTGCGTGCATATAAAAATGTATATCTCTCCGTGTGGATATATGTATATATGATGTATGCACACACATAGCTATATACGGAGAATGGAGTTTTTACACGGTTTGACGTATTCTAATTTTTTTCTCCCTTTGTACGTTTTTGCGAGTGGTTCGCGGTTGTGTAATTGACATCGTAATTTAATTATGCGAATTTCACGTGGCTTTGTGAAAATGATACGACCGAACGATATATGGGGATAATTTATAATACCGCTCTATTTCATTATAGGTTTAATCAATTTTGCGTTTTAACAATTTTACGTATAATATTATAATAACTTTATGAAACGATATAATAATTTAGACTATGTTCGTGTATTAATAAACGCGATATAAATATAAATGTACAATGCGAATTAAATAACGTATTAGAGTATAATATAGTTCTAATTTAATACATATATATGTGTGCTTTATATATACGTATATATACTTTATGTCTAATATCCGTGACGCAATTGGGTATACGCGCGCACATATATATACCTATATGCGTTAATGATTTGAGAATCGAATTTTAGGTTTCATTAAAAATTCGGGTTTCGAATTCTCAATCAGAATTTTAATAGCCGGTATGGGTTACCATTTTAAAATAACACCCATTCAAATGTAAATCCGAAATCTTTACGAACGATATATACGCGCAGGTATTGACCTGTCCACGTGGTTGAGTATATTCGTTGTGTGCCGACACCAAAAAGTTAATCCGAATTTTGAACTTTGCGGGATCGACGTACTTAATTTTCTTTTTTGTAATTAACTTTCTCACTCGGGCACCGTGTAAGAAAAGATAGCGAGTCGATTATTTGAATTATCGCTAAATAATCGCTAATTTTTCACATTTATATAATGCATGTCGTAAACAAAAATACATTTTCCTGTATACGCATTAACTTGTGAATATATATTATAATTAAATAATTCTTATGAATATTTTGAGTTGTGCGCACGCGGTCGCCGGTATTTTAAATGGACGAGCAGCAACAAGTGTATATATACACACGCGTACAATCGACGTAGTATTCTCTCGAGGTAAAAGCTACAACCTATACCCAATATACGTACAAGGAAAACTAAGCCACGAACGTTTCCTCCACACTAAAAGCAAATCCATTTTTTTTCCTTTCTAAATTTCTCGACAAAAAAAAAGGGAATCTCCGAGCCCTTTCAGGAACAAAAGGTTCTCTCGAGTGTGTCTACATGGATACTTCCTGTGCTGTCCCGCATGTGTCATGTATATATACCTATACATATATATATATTCAGAAGCTCCTAGATCCGATGTTTCACGCAACATTGCTCTACTCCCTTCGTCTATCTCATTATCGGTCCTCGTTGAGCTTTTATTGTGTATATATATACGTGTAGGAAACACTCAAAGATACCGTGTCAGATTCGAAGAGCACATTTTTCTCGGACTCAGTCGTTAAGTGATCCATTCTTGGACCAGCGCGATGACGATCAAGATCTCAACAGTGTGTGTGTGTGTGTGTGTGTGATATATATATATATACATAGATGCCGGCTCGACACACGGTGGAGGAGTATACGGGGGTAATAAAAAGGAGGGGGGGTAGATGCATTTGTTCGATATATATCTATATATATATATGTACGAAAGAACTGAAGAAGAAAACGAATATATACATAGGCGTATATAATATATACTCGATACTAAGTTGTCACGGTGTCTCTGCATCTTTTCCTTAGTAAATCCTTTTTATTTTCTTCTTATTTAATCTACTTTTCTTTAAATCTATTACCAACTGCTTTGGTGCACGTAAATGGAAAATCATTGATTATTGAAATTAAGTGAATCACTCTACTTTCTTGATACAAATGTACATATTTAATTTTGCGCGCAAATATTACGTTGTCTACTACAAAATAATTACACAAAAAGACGTAAATATATTCATGAAATGCAATATATTTATAATCAGTTTACTACAGATCAACAACTCGCAATGACAATGATAATCTCCAAAAAATGACTAATATATCGCATTGATAATATATAACACACCGTATATTTTTATTATAAAATTCACTTCCAAGTTAAACAAAAGGGAAATCAAGTCGACTTAAAAGTACCCTTCCTTTTTGTTCTCTCTATCTCTCTTTCTCGCGCGCGAGAAGAGAGCAACACGATCGGAAAAGATGTGCGCGCTCGAGATCAAAGTTAGTGCCATCCTTGTCCCTCTTCTTCGTTCTATCTATCCTGTACCCTCTACCTCTTTCTTCCTTTCTTTCTTTCTTTCTTTCTCTCTGTTTCTCTCTCGACGAGATTCCGAGAGATCGAAGCCGACCGCGCGCTCGATTACCTTTGATTCTCTTCTCTCCGATCTCTCGCGCGGCGTGCGCGCACGGATTCACAGAGTGAGAGAGAGAGAGAGAGAGAGAGAGAGAGACAGGCATCTCGAAGGACGAGCCCGCGATTTTAATGCAGTTTGACCGCGTGGTTTGCGTGCATATAAAAATGTATATCTCTCCGTGTGGATATATGTATATATGATGTATGCACACACATAGCTATATACGGAGAATGGAGTTTTTACACGGTTTGACGTATTCTAATTTTTTTCTCCCTTTGTACGTTTTTGCGAGTGGTTCGCGGTTGTGTAATTGACATCGTAATTTAATTATGCGAATTTCACGTGGCTTTGTGAAAATGATACGACCGAACGATATATGGGGATAATTTATAATACCGCTCTATTTCATTATAGGTTTAATCAATTTTGCGTTTTAACAATTTTACGTATAATATTATAATAACTTTATGAAACGATATAATAATTTAGACTATGTTCGTGTATTAATAAACGCGATATAAATATAAATGTACAATGCGAATTAAATAACGTATTAGAGTATAATATAGTTCTAATTTAATACATATATATGTGTGCTTTATATATATACGTATATATACTTTATGTCTAATATCCGTGACGCAATTGGGTATACGCGCGCACATATATATACCTATATGCGTTAATGATTTGAGAATCGAATTTTAGGTTTCATTAAAAATTCGGGTTTCGAATTTCTCAATCAGAATTTTAATAGCCGGTATGGGTTACCATTTTAAAATAACACCCATTCAAATGTAAATCCGAAATCTTTACGAACGATATATACGCGCAGGTATTGACCTGTCCACGTGGTTGAGTATATTCGTTGTGTGCCGACACCAAAAAGTTAATCCGAATTTTGAACTTTGCGGGATCGACGTACTTAATTTTCTTTTTTGTAATTAACTTTCTCACTCGGGCACCGTGTAAAAAAGATAGCGAGTCGAATTATTGAATTATCGCGTTGAAACTAAATCGCATTAATTTTTCATTTATATGGCGCGACGTGTCTTTTGATAAAAAAGAAGTAACATTTTTCTTCGTGTGAGCGCATTACTTGTATATATCTGAGTGTTTATAATTGAATCAATATAGCGTTATGATTAATTGAAAATTACTTATTATATATGTATATATATGTATTGATATCAAATCAACATGCATATATATATAAAGTCGAATTAATAAATGATATTAATTACACATTGCGTGTTTGTTAATAGTGCATCAGAGATTGCAATATTGTATTTATAAAATTAATTTGTTTGACAATCGTTACAATTTCAACATGGTTATACTTGGATATTGTTTTCGTTAATCGCAGGTTCATTCAACAAGCGTAAGTAAAGCGATAAAAAAATTATTTCCTTTACGGGATAGACGTGTATCCATCAATGATAGTTAAATATCGAATGTAGCCATTATATAGGTATTATCCGATACATATCAATCAGGCGAATTGGCAGGCATAACTAATTTTACCGCAAATATCAACAGCGCTTTCTCCCTCTCTCACTCACTCTTTGCGCGTATCCGCCACTCAATCAAACAAGTCGATTATACGAGATATACACGCGGATAGTGATATAAACATAGGTATACCACCTAATATTCACCGAGAACATTTAGAGAAAAAAAAGATAGAGTGAAAAAAAAAGGATCGCTGATGTATAAACTCACCCCTCGTTCGGCTTGTAGCTGATCTTCGTGTCCCATGAAGTTAGGCATAGCGGTAAGATTGTACCTTAAACCCCGACAAAAAGAAACCCCTAAACGCTCGCATTTCGCACTCCCGCCTTGGTGGTTGACGTTCCACGATTCCGCGGAACCGAGGAACCCACCCACCACAATAAACAACCATAGAACGTTAACCATCATTCTCCAATTGTGAGGGGAACTTTGAAAGTTCAATTCCTATCGTATATCGAACATGGCCAAACACTCGCAATCCTGCACACCCTGTCACTGTTCAACGAGTCAATAATGGTATTTTAAATCTAAAACGATCAAAATATCTATACTCAACTAAATAAGTATGTAAGTTAACCGGCGTGAAAAAAAAAACGTCTCGAGCGACGGTCGAATCGACCTTTCGGCTCGACAGTCGGAAAGGTACTGTAGACCGTAGGGAAGAGCGTGTGGCGTGCCGCCGTCGCCACCGCCGCTGCCGCCGACTGCTCGTAATACCCTCTCTCTTTTTCTCTGTTTTGCGGCGACCGAGAGTGGGAGAGAAAGAGAGTCTAGTGGTCCAGCGCGCGCTCGAAGGATCATTTTCCTACGGAGAGAGGAGCATCGCGAGAGATCTTGGTTTATGTGATTTTGATTTGGATTTAGGTTTATTATCACGGTCTAACCCGTGAACGGCCGTTCTATATTTATATATAAATATACCCGGGAGATAATATCTCCGTGTTTTTAAGGAACTCCTCGTTTCCCTCAATTTCCCCCCGGGAGGATCGAATTTGTATATTCATATTCGGTTGATTATAACGCAATTAGGGGTTCAATTATTACGGTGAGAGAAAACTCGAGCTTTATACTTATCGTTTTATTATTTATAATTCGTTTGTATAATGTACGATTGTTCTTATATTAATAAGAATCGTAAACAATTGAGGATGGAATATCAACGCGGATACAGTTTTATTTAAACGTTATTTTTAATTTACTTTGGTAGTGACAATTATATACGATACTCGGATGTATTTTTATTGAAAATGGTAGAGCATTTAAAAGTCTTTTTATCAGATAACACTGTCTCTTTTTTTAGATCTATTTACTAAACTGTTATTTACGAATATAAGAAATCGACATTTATCTAGTCTCTACTGTATAATTTTTATTTCTTGTATAATTGTATTATAAAATATTTGCAGATAACAGAGGTTGAATACATCGACCAGAATTTAAATAAAGTACAATAAACAATTGAAAAGTATATCTCTTGAATATTAACGCGAAACAATCATACTTAAAAATATGACATTTAATTTAAAATGGTACATATATATAAGTAAACTTCGGTAGACCGTACAAACGTAAACATTAAATTCCAATTTTCTCCACGGTTAATGTACAGATAAAGTACGAAATAGCAGAATTAAAAGAAAAAGGTGAAATTAAATGAAAGCGATCAATCATAAGAGTAACTTCACGGTACATTACGGAATACTGGGAAATCAAAAGTGTTAACAATAATTCATTATTATACAACGTTAACCCCTCTATATAGTACAACATTAATTATAATGAAATCGCAATGAAAATTTCACGATAAATGCTTATCCGGTTGGTGAACATCAACAACGTGCATGTGTGCACATACATGTATATAATATACATGTACAGCACTCGCGAATTCGCATAATACATATGAAGAATCATTATACGTAATGAAATCGACATTGAGTTTAACGTATACATACAAAAGCGAAAGAGGGAGTAAGGAGCAAAAAAGTAAAGAAAGAGTAAGAGGTAGAGTGAGAGAGAGAGAGAGAGAGAGAGCAAACGGGAGCAGAGAGGTAAAAGTAGAGTCGAGAAAAGAATAAGAGGGAGAGAGCGAGAATATATAAGAAAGCGAGGCAGGTAAGGACGACGCGCTTCAGGGCCCTCGCATACACGAGCACACATATTCGAGCCACTTTTTTCTTTCACGTGGTCCTTTATTGGCCCCTCCCTCTCTCTCTCTCTTTCTGCGTTCCTTACTCCTTCATCTTTCCAAGCCTGCTCTCCTTTTTTATACTCGCTTTTATCCGAGAAGGACCTATTATTTTCAAAGACCGCGAACCAGAATTTCGGGGCTTCTCGCTACGACTTACGCGCGCACACACACACACACACATCGGTTTTGTTTATGGGATAATAATTAGAGAGGGAGAAGACCGATGTAAATCGTCCCGGCACGTATCTTGATTTTGAAATTGCGTGACGGTTGTGTCGATCAGCCTCGAAAATTTTTGAGACCGGCACTTCGGGTAAGGTTGTGTACATCTGCGCGTATATATAAGTAACTCTAACTTGCGATACACACTGTATACCTATATATATATATATAATGTGTACGTGTGCGTACGAAGTACGAAGGATTATAATAATAAGGTTAAAACGGGATGTTCAAAAATTTGGTAACTCGAGAATTTATGCGAAGGTGCGAAGATTTTACTGATTTTTCGCACTGATAATCGGGAATCGGATATTAATATTTTTCAATGGATATATTCAATATATACCGAGAGGATTTATCTACCGAGATTTCTCGGCGCTCGATGGATCATGATTATACCATCACGAAACTGCAGAGAGATTTGCGTAATTAATATTTTAAAGAATTAAGGGATACACCAAAGGTTACACTGTTTACGTTACATTTCAGTAAATCACAAATTGCATTATCCATTGTTTTCACCGTGACAAATGCGGGGAGTTGAGTCCGCGCGTCAGTTAAATTAAAGGGCACAACAATTTAAAATTACACTTCGTTCAAAATGCCATTCCGTATGCACGTGATTACACGTTTATAATTAAGATGTCGTATATTCAGAATTTAAAAAAATCTTTCGAATCGAAAGGTATATTTAGTTATTCATATAGGCATATATTATACGAAATGGATAAATAAATAAAGACGTATTAATTAATTACTATTGGATCCACTCGTTATTTATTGCAGTTTAAAGTACTATACCTCGAGTATACGGTTAAATCGGGTATAACGTCCGCACATATAGGTACAAGTCGAACGAAAGATATTAGTCACGATTCATTATGACTGCGATGTCGCGCGGAGTGTATTATTCATTTTCTACTTCACGAGCACAAGTAATCGTACAAGTATTTCGACGTATAAATACGAGTTACAAAATCATGCACGAGAAAGAGAGAGAGAGAGAGAGAGAGAGATGGCTATTATTCGTCTATGGGAAATTGCCGACTTGACTTTTCTCTCGACGTAACACGCGCGTGTATCGGCGAAGCTTAAGTATATACAGAAAGTAGGATATTCTCGTAAGTAAGACACTTATATATGGAAGATTTCAAACGAAAATGTGATTTCCCGATTTTAATTTATTTGTATTATGTAAAGCTAATTTCGTAACAAGTCACATATCTATATAATATCGTGAGTTAATTTAAAAAATCTATATTTTTGTTGTATTTGGTTCATATTTCGAAATGTCTTTTTAAAATTTGTTTCTGAAATTATTGAAGGTGTTTCGAGAATAGTGATTGATGTCAATATGGCATAAAAATGCAAAAATTGTTGTATGCTCCGGAAATATTGAATAATATATACTCATATTTAAGCAAAAGAGAAATATTATTTTAAGGGTAGGACGTTAATAACCCAAAGATTTTTTTTAAAGAATAGGTGTTTTTCGATCTTGGTGACTATTTGGCGACGTTTCGATGAATTTCATCCATCCTTATATTAGTGTATATATATGCATATATTTCGTTAAATATATTTATACATCCTAGCGATGATGCATCGCTATATAAAAGATTATTCGTCAACTTTAAATTATATAAATTAATTTATATGAATTAAATAAATAATAAATAAATGAATGAAGTAATAAATAAGATAAATTAAAGGAAATATTCTGCAACAACTGTCTGTAATATTGAAGTGTCTTATTTACGTTTATTCGTAGCTTCTTTTTACTTCATTTGTGTTACTTATCAGTTTATTTATTTATTAATTCATAAATTATTTAATTTAATTTTGGCAAATAATGATTTATAGAAAAGCCGATGCATCAGTGCCACAATTGAACGTTAACGTAACCATTTAATCAAAATTGCAGTATATAGCCTAATGAGGATGGATGAAATCCATCGAAATGTCGCCAAATAGTTACAATTGCCGGTTTGCTAACAAAAACACGTACCTATTTTCTAAAAAATATTATAGATTAATTAGTATTGCGATTAATTATGCATTGGTATGTATACGTATAGTGATGATAATGCCAATATAGAGGTTACAAGTATATCTCGCACGCGAGCAGGCCAAAACCAGGCGGCACGAAAAATTTGTCTGATTACCCATCTGGTGTACACCGGGATCGGGTTGCCCGTACGTTTTGTGGTTCAAATCTTTTGTACACAAATTTCTTTACGAGGCCACAATGGCCCAAGCCATATATACGCTGCATATACATGTACATGGTATACATACGTCCACCTCCCTTTCGCGAATGAATATAATAACGGGGGCGCACTGGCCAAGTGGGTTCTAATAAATTCCATTATTACGCTCTGATATGACCTTCCAATCTGCTCCTTTTTACCTATGTGTACGTGTATATCTATATATATTGTTTTTTTCCCTTATAATCTCGGTATAAGCACTCGATTCGCGACGAATGGATGAAGTTCGAATGTTCGCCTCCTTTGTCGGCTCAAGGTATTACACGAGCTCTCTTTTTCTCTCTTCGCGAATGAAAGCTATCGGAGGTTCTTCTCGGGGAACTTTTGTGTACCACGACGACACTTTTATAGGGATGGGTGTGTCTGTCGAGAGAGTTCCTCGACGAAAATGAGAGGGACACAGAGAGAGAGAGAGAGAGAGAGAAAGGAAGAGAGGAAAAAAGCAGGTAGCGTACTTTTTGACTAGGCTCGTTCATTCGAAATTGATTTGCCATTCCATAGACTTTCGATGCAGTTTTTTTTTCTCTCTCGAATTGAGAGGCCAAGTAAGCATCATAGGGAACACGCCGCTCGTTCGAATATTATATGAGCTACCGAAAGTTCCTATTGTCATCTGAATCATAGGTGCTCGATGGGTGGCATTTATACATACACGAATATCATTCCTTACTCAAATTTGTCAGGCATTGAGTTTTATTGTATTAAAGGTATAAGGGATTTGACGCGATCAGAATGATTGAATTATTCTAGTAATAATTCCTTTTTATTAATATTAATTTTAGGTGAATATAATCCTCAAAATTAGAAGATTACTATTTTGTTCAAATAATAAAACGTGAATTTTTCTGTATTAAAATGTTTATTAAAAAATTTTTTTTATTATTCCACGAAGAAATATGACATGCACATTAAACTATGCGATAAACTTTTACAAACCTTCACTATGCAGTATACCAATTTTTTTTTATTCTGGCAGTCAGAATTACTAAACAATGTAACATCCTTTCAGATAGGATATTTAATATTGTTAAAAAAAAATAGAACAAAATAAAATTTATATAAACAACGAAAATGCGGAGGCATTAAAATGAAAATGTCGCGTGAATGGAAACTCCGGGAGTAATTTTAAAGACAAAACCGCTCTTTGAATCGCAAGAAAATCAAGAGACGAACGACAATCAAAAAGCCCGCGAGCGTACACCACACCGACGTCTCATTCTCGTTTCTGAACAATGCACAAAAGAAGAACAAGATGAGAACGACAGCGAAGCAAAAGACCAAGGAACACAAGAAGAAGAATCCCTCGACTCGTCTCGGTTCGTGGAACGAGCCCAATGGTCCACGAATTATACTAATCTCGCGAATCCGCGAAAAGATTAAAGAGAGAGAGAGAGAGTGAGAGAGAGAGAGAAGAGGGGGAGGAGGAGTGGGAGAGAAAGAGAATGGCATTGGTCGATCTCTCGTACTTAACGGTACGAAGCGCGTAATTAGCACTTTTGCGTCCACTACTGACGAAGGAAAAGGAAGAAGTCAAGACGGTAGGATCAAAGCGGCAAAGGGACTCCTGGGTAACCTGTCACACCAGTTTCTCTTCCACTATCATCTTTACTTCCCTCTCTCTCTTCCACCTTCTCCTTCTCTTTTTTTCCTCCCTTTTCTTTAGCTTCTCGAATCGTTTCTTTTTCTATATACTTTTGCGCGCCGACTCGCTAAGTTCAAGAAGCTTCCATTATTTTTAACTCAAAAGTCCTCAATATTTCTTTTCATTTCAACATCTCTATTCTACAAAACTAATCAGCATTATCTCAAGAAGAAATAAATGTAGAACGGATATTGCACTGCGGCTGAGGAAGAGCGACAGATAATGCTTTTAAATTTTATATCATTTTCTTTATTTTCTTTTCGAGTTTTAAAACATAATTACGGTTGGGAACAAAAAAATATTCATCGTAAATTTAATTTTATACGTACGAAATTTTTATTAGCTCTTGATACTTTTATGGTCGGTATCATTAATTGTCCGAGACTTTATGAATTCACTGAAGTTATAAAAATGCACTTTACTTTGAATTAACTTGGATATTATATCCCTATACTAATATAAAATATCGGTTTCTCGTACTTTTCTTTCGTTCATTAATTTAATCAATTTTATTTACAGAATATTATATATTTTTATGTACAAGCCGTTATAAAGCATTAATGAAAACTAATTTCTTCTCTTACTACACAAATTATAATCTTCTTTCATCGAGTGTTTTTTTTCAAAATAATTTTTAACGACTTTTAAATAGCAGACATCTCTATATGGGAATATCAAATTGACAAGAGAAATACATGTACTCTGAAAAACATCAATAAAAATAGAAATTTAAAAAAATACTGTAGATTAAAAAGTGTATTGTGTCAATTTGAAAAAAAAAATAATACAATATTTCTAGAGAGAAAAATCATCAAATAGACATACATATACGTATAAAGAAAAATCCAGCAATTAATAAATTAAGTCATAAAGCATTTCAGAAAATGTGTGCCCGAGAAATCGAGTTCTTCGTCATCGGGTTAGTCTTTGTCCATCTTTCAACGAAAACGTCGGGATCGATTCCATGGTGTGGTAAAAGCGAGCCGCTCGTCGAACGTCGAAAAACGACCTGGAACGCGAAAGGCTGCACCGACCGCGTGTAAAAACCCCTCGACGCAAACCCCCAGGCGATCAGTTGCTTCGTTGCCGACCGTGCGAGAATTCCCTCTATCTCTCTCTCTCTCTCTCCCTCTTAAAGGCCCTTTGTATTCAGGTTAGGATGGGCGTAACGAATTCGCGGCGATTTTACGAAAAGGAAGGAAAAAGTGCTGGAATCGTTCGCGGCGAGTATAATGGAAAAACGCGGCGACGGCTTGGACAATCGTTTCGTTTCGGACACCCTGTCACGACACAAAAGGCGTACGCGCGCGCGCCCGCGCAAGCCTCGATTTTTCCGACGATTCGAAAATTTTGTCGATGGTGACCGAATATCCAGAAAAAAAAAATATCTATAAAGTTTCTCACCTTTCGTTTTAAGAACTTTTGTTCGAACGTGGAAAATGGAGAGGCAAGGTCATTCTGACGTTTGTGAAAGATTTTTGATTGACTCGAATAGAGCTGAGGTTTTAGGCTGATGACGAGCACCTTTTTTTATTATACACTTTCGAGGATTGGGGTTTACCAGATTATACACGCGCGATTTATATTCGAGCGAATTTCCTGCGGCGTTGAACGATGCGGTAGGCACGAGCTACTTCTGATCTATGGTGGTTTATTATTTCGTAGACGGTTGACTAATGTCGGATTTTCTTTCAACTCGTCATGCATATGCAGCAGTATTGTATAAATAGATCACACCAAATTTTATATATTAATTCATTTTAACTTTTTTTGTGGGAGGTTAAAGTTCATATAATTTCTATAGAGAGATATATAGTCGGTTATTTTTAGGCACGATCGTTATACAGAAGTGCCTTACACTTTTATTTTCATCATCGCAAAATATGTGATACTTCAAAAAAGTATATATATTGATATAAAAATAAAATTGATGCATTTTAAAACTCATCCAAACCTTTCCCTAAAATGTATGTATGGATGTGTGTATATATGAAATCCTGTGACCGACATAACTCTGCCAATGTTTAATCGTTTGAGCTGAAATTTACAGGGAATATTTGTTATAATTATACAAGTCTGTGGTCCTATTTTCATCTATATCACTAATAAATTGTTGAGAGTATGGAGCGTTTTACAATTCCGTAAAATTGGTTTATGCACATTATCTCCAAAAATACTATTCTTACGTGCATAATGAATTTAGATAAAATTTTCGTCTTAAAATTATAAAACTTTCTACAATGCAACACTTTCTGATTCGAGCAATATTTTTAAAGATGCGTACATGAAAACAATGAATATCATTAAAATTCTACAAAAAAAAGCATTATCTTTATATATAAAAAGTATAAATGGACGAAATATTCGTCTTAAAATTACAAATCTTTATCCTATTAAACACTTGATGATCAGAACTGTTTTTTTGAAGATAACAATACAAAAACAATTAAAATCATTAAAAAACTATACAAAAGTACGGTTTTTTGTTATAAATTAAAATATATTATTTTTATCTAAAAAGTGTAAGTGGGCGAACAAAATAAACATAAATGAATATAAGTTCAATCATGACAAGAGCAGAATAATTAATAGAAATTTTTGTAATTTGAAAAAGTCTATTTACTATAATTATAATATAAATATTGTACCACAAGACGTAGAAAAAGAAATATAACAAAATATTTATAATTAACTTATAGTAAAATAATTAACTTAAATTTGAACATGAAAAATTACAACTACATTAAAAAATATTTTAACTGATACCAAGTCATACAGATATAATATAATTTAGTAAACTTATACAAATTAAGTATGTACATGCAGTTTATGACTAAATCAATTATTGACTTAAATAAGATTTGCTGCAAAAAGTGTTAAACACTTTTGACGTCTAAATATTACTCGAGATAAACATCTGTCTTTTCTATTAGTGCATATTCATATAATCCGTATACAAAATAAGAATAATAAGTACTCATCTTTTATTTTATTTAGATGAATCATCAGGTACTGGGTAAAATAAGACATATTTATGAATGCATCATATTCGTGAGTGAATTGGGCTGGAAAACTGAAGCATAGTAGCAGGACCAATCCAATATTTCTTTCCCGAAATAGTCTAAAAATAAAAAGAGGATAATTTTCTTAAAAAATTAATTATTAAAATTGATTATTTACGAAATAAATTTATTATATAATTTTTTGTATATAATTACAAAAAAACTTCCTTTGCACCTAAAGTGTGAATGCAATAATGTGACAAATTAACTTCACATTGCCCTGTACAAATTATTTTAAAATTTAATAAGTACCAACGTCTTATTTAAAATGTATCAACTCATAAAATTGTTTTTTTTTAACAAAACTTTCGTAAATCTATAATAATTATGTCAAAATTTAATATTTAATATAATAATTTATATTTCTAAAAGTCTTATAACCTCATTATAACATTTAATATAACATCAATTCTACAGATGTCAGATTGTACTTACTGATTGAAAAAGAAAGTCAGTACGTGCAGATCTCTCGAACGTATTTTCATCGGAAAACAGCGATTAAAATCCCATCGCTTATAATGCATGTATTCTATATATATGAAATCAAAACCGTTATCGGAGTATAAAGTGCGAAATTGTTTTCATATTCGCATGCCAACGAATATCTATTAATCTCCACCGCAGAAACGGCATTTAATTCCTCAATTTGCCTGCGGATGAAATTTCCTGCACGTAAGCCATTGCCGTTTTCAACAACGTTCTATCAAATGCTTACAACAGCGAATTGCTTGAGTTTTGCAAATCGTTTTGTTTCGGTAATGTATGGTAAAATTCTTCGAAATATCAATTGTAAATCGTTTACCGTTTTAGATAACTTTAAATTTGTAAAGAATTTTAAATTATAACAAAATTATTATTTTTTTTTTCGAGAATCTCGGACGCATACATTACAGAAATATACCACTAGCGTTTCCAGCCCAACGATCGTGTTGGAAATATTAAATTGAAAATCTGAAAAAATTCACGAGATATAAATTTAAAACATACAAAATTTTTAACAAAAAGAGACATATTGAAAAGAAAAATGTATAATTAAAAACAATAAATAAGAATATTACACCTTAATAATTTTGTAAACAAAATAATAATAATAATATTAATTTATGAATATAAATTATCTTTACATAAACTGTTTAAATCAAATATAAGGGCTTAACTGAAAGGATTTTACAAGAAAATAATTTTCTTTTAATTTACTAAAAATAGAATTTATATATTTATTTGTATACATCGACATCCTTTCTGCATTTTTAATTTATTAAATTTGCAGCTAAAAAAACCAACTACTCATACGATTATTTAAATAGCATTTGCAACGAAATTTTGAAAAATGTCCGCGTTGGAAAATAAAATGTCAGTCGCTTTCCGCGAGTATAACGAATAATAAGCGCTATGGCGTTTTAAACTCGCGCAGTGGTACCCGATAAAAATTCCCTTGCAGAATAACCAAGGAGACAATTAAATTAGCCATTGTTGCGCTCGAGAGTAAAAACGTCCGTCAGAGCTGGTATATACATACAGCGAAAGGTAGAGAAAGGGGACGATTGATCGTCCGAGGTCCTGGGAGCGCATCAAAAACTCGTCGCAAATTCGGAATCCAAGAGGAAAGAAGAAGAAAAAGAGGAATAAGAAGAATATATATGTACCTGTATATATAGATGAATAAAAAGAGGGTGAACCGGGCGATTGCTCGCAGATCTCCTTTTTCTTCGTTTGGGCATTTCGTCGGCCTCTCGAGCGTCCTTGTCGTCGCTATATACTCGTTATTTCGGCTCCGAGTGTATATATATACACTCTCGATACCTTTTTTCTTCGATTTATTTTTATTATAAACAGATCGAGGTACCCGATTTTTTGGCCGGCTACCGCGCAATTTCGATTTCGCTTGTTAAACGATTTTTACCTTTCTTTGTTTAACCTGGGTAACGACGATCTTTCTTCATTTTTCGAGGTTTTCGGGCTTTTTACTGCATCACCGAGTGATGGGATGTCTCCGTACTTTTTTATGACGAAGGGATGCGGATTTAATAATTCCACAAGATTTCTTTGTTCGAGCGACTAACCTTTTTTTACACAACGACTTTTTCATTGTTAATTGTTAATTGTTTGTAATATTCACTTGCTCCCAATTTCCTAACCTGAGATTCTCTTCAGTACATATAGATACAAAAGTTTTTCATAAAATTGTTAGATTTTGATTTTCTCTAACTTACATTAAGCGAGAAATACTAAAATCCATGCAGGATTTGTTTGTGAGTTTAACACTAAAAATTCTTAAATTCAATATTGTATTGAGAATAAGAATAACCAAATATTAAAACACTATAAAGTAAAAAAATAATAAAAATTAAATACTTAATACTTTAAAGGATGTCGGAGCCAAAATATAGGGAACTACCATTTTCAACCCGCAAAAATTCTGTTAAAATATTGAATTAAAAAATTGAGAAAATGCATGCTGATAGCTTAAAATATAGGGCCTGACGTTTTGATTTTTTAAGTAAAGTAAATTTTGTTTATAATAATTGTATAAACATTTTATGGTCGGTAATTTTTAGTCAAAAAAGACGTGATCTTTTAACCAAAAAATCGTGATTAAATTATTAACTTCCAAATCTGGAAGAATTTGGCTATAGTGTTAAAAACATGGCTAAGAACTTGACGTTCAGGATTTTTTCGAAAAGCCATTCGTTTTTTTTATAAAAATATAACAATTGACCATTTTCTGACTCCACATCCCGTTCACTGAAATTTGGCATTCTGCTCCTGAAAAGTCACTTGATGTAAGTCCACTTGGAACCGTTGAACCAAAAATGTAATGTTTAAGTATTTTCATCTTATTTTATAATTTTATTTGTTGATTATATTGCGCAGTAATAAAACAGTTTTTTTTATTAAAAATCATTAAAAAATATGATATAAAATAATACTGAATGTTGTATAATAAAATTATTATGACATATGTTAAAGAAACTATTGGATATATATTTGATTTTTGGTTCAGTTGTGTAACTGGACATTACAACAAATAGCTTTTCAGGAAAACGTCCGAGGATCATTTGGAAGTTTTACTGTACTGAGACAGATCTAAACCTTTTACGGGAATTTTAAATAAATTTAAACATATAGATAACTAAATTAACACTAATAATCAAATTTTTAAGTTCTTTTTGAAAAATTTACTTTCACTTATTACTTATTTAACCCATAAAATTGCTAATGTGTTTAGATAGGCTCAATCTAAAACAACATCTCTACGCACTTACTTTTGGCTTATACTTTATTTTAGAGAAAAAATTTTATAAACTTTGTTGTATATTGTTTCAAGATCGAATGTAGACTGAAACTAAAAAATACTATTCGCAGTGCAAAACGCTGTACAATATTTACAACGAAAATACAACGAAACTTGGCAAAAAACACATTAATTGTCAATTACAGTCATGTACATATTATTAAATAAAACAATAAATGTAGTATTAAAATTTAAGCAATAAAACTATTTTTTATTCGTTGCAAATAAAAATTATAAACATACGGATTATTTATATGCATTATATGGATTAATACTTAGTAACTTCGTGTACGCAATTAGTTCCAGATCCCGGTCAGACGGAATTTTCTTTGATTCGCATTTCACGTATATATAAAGCATCAGCTTGAAAGACCGGCAAGTGAAACGGAAGCAGAAAAGGTATACTATACCTGTGAGTTTTTCCTTTTGAGTTAGTTGACCATCCTTCGGAGGATTAACGGATCTCGTAGGCCCCCTTCGGCGCTTGAAACATTCTATTCTAATGTTTCTCTTCGTTCTCTTATGATCACTTTGCGTCATCGTCCAAAGAAGCGCGAAGGTGAAAGGATCCATGCTAATTTGGAAATTTGTCCGGGCGCCTCGGATCTTCGAGTTATAAAGGGACAATTGGAATTTCGTGCTTCGGTGAAGATTCCCGTCTCTGGGAATCGAAGCCCAGTATGAACGATATTCCAAATATCTTTTTTACCGTTTCCTCTTATTTTGTTATATTTATGTTGAACTGTACACTGCTTCGATGCTAATTATTTTAGTGGTATTTTTATGTTGCGGCAAACTTCGACATAAATTAAGATACGTGAAAAAGTAAAGGAGTAGTCGAAGCCAAAGTAAATCGTACCGAAGAAAAAGGCGAGTATACATTGAACTACACGGGTGCACATCCTTCAAAAAACTATAAATCTTGAAAAAAAAAGAATGAAAGGAAACAACCTCGCCCAAGAAGTATAAAATTCAAAAACAATATCCATAATCATTTTATAGTAATTTTCTTCCATAGTCCATTTCCATCCCTAATAATCGTGAAACGCCGCCTTCTCCCTCTCTCTCGCAAAGTCAAAGCCGCTCGGTTCGGAGCGCAAAACAAAGCAAAAACGGATACATCGAGAGAGATGGCCAACCGAGCGAGAGAGCGAGAGAGAGGGAGGAAGAGGGAGAGAGGTAAGGCTTCACGTCACGCTAAATTATTTCCTCCAATAACAAAAAGGACATCATCATCAAGGGGCCGCTTGGGCGCCTTGAGGATAATTCAGAATGAAAACCTAAGATTAAAGTTCTACCGTTCCTTTTTTGCGCCTCTCTTTCCCTCCGTGAAAGCGAAGCTATGAACACCCTCCACGAGGCCTCTCGCCAGAGAGGGAAAATGAAAAAGAGAGGTAAAAAGAGAGCAAGAGAGAGAGAGAGAGAAAGAGAGAGAGAGAGAGAAAGAAAAAGATCACAAACGCAGCTGTGCGAAGATGATCGAGCGCAATTGCAGGGACGGTGGGTGGTTAAAGCCCAGGGCGTATGAACAAAGGGAGCGAGGCGAGCTACAACATTTCTTTTTGCCTTTAGCCAACCGGTATGCCGTAACACTCGAGCCTTCCGATTTTTTTCAGTTACGATGACTGTTTAGTTTTAGAGTTAAAGGTATCGTTTGCTTTTATTAAACAGTTGGAGAACGATAATGCATTGCATTTTTTGCCGATACGCTTACATTTTGATCGGATAAAATTGTTAAGTCCGTGGGTAATGTTTTATAATCTATAACTGTTCTCGAAAAATTATTACAATACAATTGATAATTATTGAATAACTCAATAGTTAATTGTAATTTACATTTATACAAGAAACACTACTATCCTTTCACGTGATGATAAACAACTAGTTGATGATAAATAAGTTATCTCTAAATATATATACGTACAATAACCTTTATAGATATTACAGGCGCAGTGTCTCGAACAAACTTAATTATGAAAATACGACAGTGAGAAACAGCTATACAGTTAAAATATTTTGGATCCTACTTCTATTTCAATAAGAAAATGGCCTATTTACGCTTTTCAAATTAAAAACTTCAATTTAAAATTATCAATTAAATACAGTTTATTAGTTATTGTTGTCGAAAGCCAAATAAATAAAACAAATTGACATATAGTTGCTCAACTCTTCGTTTCCAATCTCTTTAGGTACCTATATGTTAAAATGTTTATTTTTTAACAAAAAATTAATTTTATTTATGAACCATTTAAAATGTCTGCCCAAATATAGAAAACAAAGTTGCTTTGAAGCTAGGAACGAATTCGACGTTTTCTTAAACTCGAATCAAAGACTGTAATATTAACTTTGATCTGCTACAATAAGTCGAATGGTTCAACAGTTATTGTTTGATTGAACAAAGGTTACAAAAAAAGTTAATTAATAAAGTATACATTTTCAACTGTTAAAGCTAATTAAATAAATCAAACAAAATAATGGTTGTAGTTTTAAAAGAAAAAACTCCAGATATTTATGTTTTCGTCAAGCTCTTTTTCCTCTAGAATTTTCGAAAACTCAAAAATCATATTCCGTAATTTCAAACCAATACGTTTACTATAATGGTTAAGCACTATTTGTTAATATTATTCCGAACCGAAACACGATAAACGTTATGGAGATGCCAAGTCCAATCAACGATTTCCTGTACGTGATATTATCGACTGAGAAGTAAGATTTTACATAAATTAATATGCTATATTAAAATTTAAATAAAACCACCAGAAAGTAATAGGTGCAGCAATTCCTGAGATTAATTGTCTGAAAAATTATTAAATATCGTGTGACAGGGTGATTTATACAGTTTTCATAACAATTAATCTCGAATCATCTAACTCTGTTCAATGTTCTCGTAGCTTTCCTTAAATTTTAATTGAGGTATTAATATTTGTAAAAATCTAGTTCTTCTGAATCGAAAATTATAAACGCGGAAAATTTGAATTATTTGTTGAGTTTGAATAACTATACAGTATCTATACATTACTACTTCTCTTTTTTTGTTTCCTAGGCAGCGTATGGCTTGCAATTAAATTTGTTATATCCCATTTTTGTCTCGTTACTTTGATCAAATAATTATATGTATTATGTTTTTTTTACGCTTCATAACTATACCTATGTGCAGCGGTACATGCAACAACATGATTCGGTTTAATACAACGATTACAAATTTAATTGTTAAAAAATAACACATAAAAACAATGTTTATAAAGATAGAACATCTTTTAATTTAAATCATTATTTACATTGAATTTTAAGTACATGTTTACCTTACAAACGTATGTTGGAACAAATGTTAACCTTAAAAATAGACATACATTTTATTATTCGTATACATAAAAAAGAAAAAAATTTACTAAAAAAAACCTTATACTAATAGTTGCTTTTGACAGAATATCGATATTTTTTTTTAGATTTTCTGATAATATTATTATTTAAATGTAATATTTGCAATCCATTCTGCATGTTTTAAACTTACGTATATCTGGTAAATTTTCACAGAGATGTTAGTTTATACATAATTACTCGAATAGTAAAATGAAGTTAAAATTATCTACAATACCTAAAAATGAAAAGTTAGCGATAAAATACCAAAATATGATAAAGTATCAAATGAATTATAAAAACTGATCTATTCCAGTATAAGATTACATTTATATGTACAAAATTCTAAACAAAGTATATGCAATAAAGAACATAGCGGTTTAGCATATACAATTATTTATCTTTAAATTACAATTAAATAGTTATTATTTATCAGTTTATTTACAAGTAATTATCTTTTTATTCCTTTTGTAAATATTTACATCGTAAATAATTGTCTTAATTAGTCCACAAATAATAAATAAAATATACAATTAAACTAAAGGATGTATATTATATGTTTAATATAAAATGCAACATAAAACTATAATATCCCATTATTTGCATTTATATTCATTTTTATAAATACAAGTTAATGGTTATATATGTTAAATTCAGAAAAAGAAAACACGAATAACACACTTTGCACGCAAGTGTGTACAAACGATTACCTCGAAATTATTAAATTTCATTTTAACATCCAAGTTCCTTCGGGCAATGCGTTCAACTGCATAAAAGTGCGAATGAGACGAGCCAAGATTGAATTTGTAAAAGAAAATAATACACACGATACAATAACGTGTAGAAATAAACGCGTCGATCGTATTGCAACGCACAACTGAGACGTCGGGATTGTTTTTACTTTTTTTTAATTTCACACGACATTCGAAATCTATACCGTCACATACCCAATTGTTGATCAATTAAGGGAAATCCGTACGTTTATAGAATAATTTAATGTTAAAAAGACTAATAATCGTATATATTTTAACGGATACAGAAAGTACAAGTATTAAACTTCCTTTTAGCCATCTCAGAAAAATAAAATAACAGCTATTTTTAAAGTAAGCAACAATCTAAGAAAAAAAGGCGGGAAGTACCAATTTCTGATCAATAAATTTTCGGTACATATGCCAATTCCTAGTTAAGTCTACTATCCAATTATTGATTTTTTAACCTTTAAATTGTGTGTAGCCACATTTTAATTTATGAAAATCTTATTATTTTATTGAAATAATATACTGATCAGAAATTGGTTCATGATCAATAATTGGGTATGTGACGGTACTCGAGTATTAAATAAATTTGAATGTTATGCATTATCAGAGTAGGGTTCAGTATCTTGGCTCGAATAACCTTTTGATTGCGTGAAATATTCCACTCACGTTTTACATTAGTTTCCAGCACTACCGTCGAATAACTTTACTTTTAAAACGTGCATAATAATTACAATATTTAATGAACTACAATAATGACTTCCCCTGTGTGTAACATGAGAAAATAATGTATAGCTCAACTTTGTAGGTATATATGTATACTAGCGATGTATACAGTATTATACAGGAAGTATGATGGAATTATGTGCTTAATGTAATTATAACACGCCGTGCTAATTGGACTTTATCTGCAATGTGCACTGGAAAAATTAAAAACATGTATATATATATGTAATGTAAGGGTTGATATATATTGTCATTGTATTATTATTTTTTCTTGGATGTAGATAAAAACATAATAATGTTCTGAACTCTAATACAGCCGCTATATATGCGTGTACGTTACAAACGATATAATCTATTTATATATGAATATTTTTTTTAATAATAATTATTTTTGATACAGTTATTTTAATCTTTTTTCTCCTCTCGCTTGAAAGTGTCACTTTCGGCGAGCCGAAAAAAATGTCAATCCCGAGTATTAGACCGCGGAGTCGGTCGCAAATAAGAGCTTAGATCCACGATAAAGCCAGCCGTTACGACTAATTGCAGTGTTAAAAAATCAAGTGCCAATCGGAGAATCGCGGAGGGTACATTAGGCTGTGTACTCTCTCGGGCGAGTTGGACCAAAACGAAGAGCGCGGTAGACGAGAAGCTAGAAGGAAGAAAAGGATCTACAAGAGACTAAGAGAAGGCAAAGACGGAGAAGAAGAAGGCGAAGAAGGCGAAGAAGGAAGAGGAGAAAGAGGAGGAGGAGGAGGAGGAGGAGGAGAATAAGGAGGAGGAACGAGCGCCGGGGCGGCTCATCAAAGAGGATTGTAATTAGCCGCGCATGTGCCGCTCCCCGAGTCCCGCCGACGCCGTCATGCCAGACCGAACTGAAGGGAAAAGATTTCGAGGCCTTCCGTGTATATATACCTACATACATACATACATACATACATACATACATACACGCTAAGGTTGCAAAAACTTTTTGCTCCTCGATTTCGTCGCGCTTTTTCCCCTAAGCCACAGTATAAACGCGGCGATTCCTTTTCACTTTTTACGAGTGCGCGCAAGAAAAACCCCGTGGTGACTTGTCGCCGAGGAATTTCGCGAGGCCGCGCGTCTGTCCGTCTCCGATTCGCGAACTTTTTGCGAGGTATATAAGGGAGAGAACGCGAGCGACCGAGCGGGCAACCGAGCGGGCAGCGAGCGCGCGCGCCTTCGAGTTTCATGCGATGGGAATTATTTTAAAAATGTTGATGGTTCGGTCGCTCTAACAAGTAGATTGGTGGCTTCCTCTTTCGGTATCACTTTGGTATTTATCCTCGATCTACTTTTTTATCTCTCAAATGTGTATAACGATATCGTTTTTATATACCCTATTTTTCTATAACCAGAAATTCTCTCGTTCGAAATTGTTCGTTTTATTATATTAAAATGTTTCAACCTTCGGTGGTTTTATTATCTTTTATAGTTGTATAATCGAAAAGGAATAATAATAAAGTACTTTTGTATAATAAAAAAACGTTATATTTATTTATTTTCCTTATCCGAGTTAGTGTAAAAGACTATAACTCCAATCCCAACCTTTTCACGTGGAGTAACTTAGTTTTTAATAAAAATGTGTATAGTTTAACCTGCGTAAAAACTTTTATTATTTCGTACAACGTTCACTCGTACACCGACGTGCCACCGAGCGTGCCATCGTACATATACATATACATATACGTATACATAATAAAATGTAAAACTATATAGTTTAATCGAAATTACATAGGCGGAAAATATATTGAGCCATAAAGCAAAAGCGTCGCTAGGTAGCCGATAAACGTTACAAGGCGTCAACCATAACGTCACATTCAATTCTTCGAAACTCGCGAGGTATATTATCCCGCGCAACCAAAAATTCAATTTGGTAAATAAAAAATAAAAGTAAAATATATATATACATATAGACGGGGGTATATACAGGTAGGAGGGGACCAAGAATATTCATTATACGTTTCATATAAATTAATCGCGAATGTGGATGTGTGCACACATGCATATATATATACGTGCAATTTTCAAGGGCGCGCAGGTGTTCGCGCGTATATAGCGCTCCACCTCCGTTAGTCGAATGTATTCGACACGCGGGGATTAAAAAAGGAAAAGAGGAGCGCGCGTGGAATATACAAAAGTGCAGCGGTTCGTTGCGATTCATTAAAAACGCCCGAAGGAAGAAAAGGATCGATTGCCTCTACGTGTGCACGTATATATATATACGTATATACGTATATACCTTTATACGTGCAAAATTCTCTCTCTCTCTCTCTCTCTCTCTCTCTCTCTTTTTCTCCGGGCGCGCATCAAATTCACGTTATTACGGGTTATTACCGGGTAATGAGAGAGAAAGACAGAGAAAGAGAGAGAAAGGAGGGAGAAATCTTCTTTCCTTATGCCGCAACGTTTATACCCTTTCTCAAACCGTGCGCGAGGTTGCATTCTTTTTTTTTTCTTTCGTTTTATGTCCACTGCGGGGTTTTATCTCGCGCCGTGTTGGTGTGTACGCGCGTGCCCCGATCGGACGTGTATTGCGAAATTACTCTTTTTTTATTCAGACCACCGAGTAATATAAGTAGCCTAAGGTGGTCGATACGCGCGACTGAAATTTAGAGATGAAAATTAAGCTGTTATAGATATAACGTAATTAATTAAATAAAAAATATCTAATTGTATATGCATATGTATAGGTATACCGGTGAAAATATTGTATAAATTCATGCATAAAGGATTAGGGTAACAAAGTCGCGATGATACGCGCGCGTTGGTGGTATGTATATATATATATATAAATTTCATTAATTTCGTTGATGCGCCTTGAGAATCGAGTCTCTTTCTCTCGATCTCCCATCTCTCTATATATCTCATCCGTCTCGTCTTGGTTGCTCGAGTACGACTAAAGCTCATCCATAATAAAAGGCCCGGTTGTTCTCTTCCTCACCGAGTATAGACTGCTGTATGTATATTGGTATGGAGCGACGAGAATCTTGGAAGTTTTATTGCCACGAGGAGAGAGAAAGGGAGGTTGGCGCGAGCCGCGCGTATAATCACGGGTTTGCCCCCAGCACGTATATATATCTATATATCTATATATACCCTGCAAGATGGTGTGACCCTACAGGGCTTTTACGCTCAATCCTCTTTTTTTCTTTTGCAATCGCGAACGTGTGCCTTTGCCACGCTACGATCCATTAATCGAGTTGCGCTTTGGCTTTTCGTATTATTTCTATAGGTGTGGCGTTCCGATGGCTTTACCTCTTTCTATCATTTGTGATTTCGTGTCTCTGTATATATATACTTATACGTGTACGTATATACGTCAATTGTACGGATAAATATTTTTTATCGATTTTACTATACCGTTTTGCTGTGGCGGCAAACGATTAACTAATTGTGCCATAAAGGTGATAACCTTTAAATAGCAATAATTTTATTATTCGACTGAGAAAAAGGTATAGGGGAAGTCCGGGCAAGACGGTCATACTGGGCAAGACGGTCACCCCCCTCTATTTCTAATATGGCTGTTCGGAAAATTCCGAAAAAATTCAAGTATATTGTTTGTGTTACTAGTATTTAAATTTCAGTACGTCCGCGCCGGTCTCGATGGTAACATCGTCGAAAAACATAAATATTGTTTTTCGTCTGAATCCTTACGATGTTATCAAGGTAAGAAAGTAAACTTATTTTTCACACAAATTATTAAATTAATAAATAAATAGTGTCAGGCTATTGTATTTAACTAGTTTTAAAAAAAGACACAGGTTAGAGCCCATATTAATTTTGTTTTTTACTAATTTTTTATAAAAAAGTCATTATATCCATTCCGGGCAAGATGGTCCGGGCAAGACGGTCATATGGCAATTATTCATTCATAAAGATTTCTATTGTTTAATTTGTTATGAGAAATATGTAGAGCCTCCCACTGAAGATTGGATTCAATGAAATCAGTGTAAAAAGTGGGCTCATGAAAATTGTTCACCATACAAAGAATACGGTAGTTATTTTTGCGAAGAATGCGACGATTAATGTACTATTTATAAAAAAAATTTTTCTTTTCTTTACTGTTAATGTTTCTATAAAAGTAATTTATATATTAATCTATTTTTGTTAGTAAATGATGTTTAAAAATATAAATATGTTCAAAATTCCTTATTTAACCAATTTTTATTGATTTTTCCTGAGGGTGTCCGTTTTGCCCGGGCATTTTTGAAAGCCTCGAAATTTCACAATTTTTTCAACAATTTTTTATTATATGCTTAAGTTATAATATATCGATATACTTGCACGTACTTCTTTGTTCTGATTCCTACTTCACGAAAAAAATTTTATTGATCGTATATTTTGTTGTATAGTCCATTTTTTATTCGTTTTTCCTTAAGGGGTCCGTCTTGCCCGGGCTTCCCCTAGTAAAAATTATTTTTTCTAGTAATATAATAGAAATCGAGTAAAAAAATGAGTTTCACACTAGTCTGGGAGAAAGTCTAGGAAAATACGTCTAGATGAAGTCTTCGAGTAGTCTAGCGTTGGAGACTATCCTATACATTTTTGCTTTATAAAAATTTCTAGACTCAATGCCAGACTTTTTCACATACTTCTAAAATTAAAATTATTGAAAACAATTAAATGACAAATTTGAAAGATTCAAACCTCAGACTTTTAGGTTTGGAGGCTTGCTCTCTAACAACTGAACTATTTTTGTTTTCATCGTAGCGTCAAATTCGGGTTAAATCAAATGCAACAAGTTTTACAAAATATAACCTGATGATTTTAACACTATGACAAAAGTACAAATTAAAACTCTGAACAGAAAGATGCGTGGTAAAATTCCCTCAGAATCTAATTTTTTTAAATGATTTTCAATAATTTAAAGTTTGTAAATCTAGGAAAAAGTAAAAGTCTGGGGTAATCTACAACTCCAGATTACTGCAAGACTTCATCTAGACTTAATTTCCTAGAGTAGTACCAGACTAATTATTTTTACTCGGGATATTATGCAACGAATGTGCATCGTCACACCAGTTGCTTTTACTAGATTTTTGGAATTAATCGTGAAAAGAAACGTATAAGTGTAAAAAACTAAACTCTGCGATTTAATAAATATTGTTTTTCACGCACTGATATAACACACAAAAATGCAAAAATATATTAGGATCATCTCTATTTTTATCGCAAGTTAAAAAGATTGCAGTGTAAATTTTAATAATTACTATATATTATCATAAATTTTATCAAAATACTTTTTCGCAGTACAGACAATCCTGACGCTTTAAAGAAAATAAAATTAAAATAGATAAATAAACACATAAAAAAAACAGTTATTTAAGAGTCTACCGTTATCAAATAACGTACCGCAAAATATTTAAGCTACAAATTTATCTCCAACTGTTTATATATATTTATGAAATAATAAGATTGAACAACAAGTAGAAAAACCCCGACATAAACATCAAAATACGAGCGCGATTAAATTCTATATAATAGAAACGAGTAGAGTATAGTCTTAGAATTCCAAGTGGAGGCCACGATTTCTTTTTGTAAATTCAATCGGCAACTATTTGTCAATTATCCAAGGATGTGCTAATTGACAAGAAGAGCAATTAACCGAGAAGCGCAACATCTGGTCGTGCTGCATTCCGGTTCGCATCATCGTGATCTCGATTTATACGTCGCAGCCGAGTAAAGAGTTTAACCTCGCTGAATCTACAGAAGGGAATCGTTTTACTCAATTTCATCGCTAAATAAAGGATTGCCGCGGGGAGAATCTTTTCTGATGTACGCGTTCCTGCATCTCGCCGTGTCCTTTGAGGGTGATAAGCCAATTTTTTTATTTTTCATAAAGCAAACATTTTACCCCGACTTATTTATAGACGTTTCGAGGGGGTTTTTTAACAAGCCTCGTAAAATATTAACAACCTCGTTTAATTCCGCTTTTTTTTAATATTACATAAACAAGTATAATTACACTGAGAAAAATATTCTATTAAAAATAATGACTACGTTGTTTTGTACTGACAGTTTTTTGATCAATTATAAATCAATGGAATTAGTCGTTTACATATAGTAAAATTTATTAATACTTCTAATAAAAATCAATGTGATTAATTTATGATTAAACACTAATATTTGTAATTTTATATTCTGGGTAATAAATATAAATTAATATTAAATAATAATATTTAATTTCCGTATTTGAAAAAAAAACATAAAACCGAAAGTCTTTTGCAAATTTACTACGCACATTTTATTTAGGTAAATTGCAAAAAAATGAATTTTGATTCACAAATCCGATTCACTTGAATCGCACAATTGAATCATGATTCAATTATATTCAATAATTTAAATCAAAATGAATTGAACGTTCGGTGATATGAATATATGTGCATAATATATATTTATCGATAATTATTCCGAACTAAAAGTTTTACTTTTGAAATAAAGCAGGCACAATTTACTCTTTGTCCACTGTAGTTGGTGGAATTTCCCTATATTTAGGCACGACCACTACACGGGAGAGCCTTACATTTTCATAATCGCAAAATGTGTGATGCATCAAAATATACTAGATAATAGTTTGTAAGAGAAATTTATGTGTATTAGAATTCATTTAAGGCCCTCCCTAAAATGTATGTATGGATGTATGTTTGTATGTAATCATGTATCAAAGATAACTCAGTCAATTTTTTACCGATTTAGTTGAGATTCACAGGGTAACTTCGTCATAATGTAATTAGATAATGGTCCTATTTTCAGATATATAGCACTGAAACACTTTAAGTTATGGCATTATTTTTAATTCCTTAGAAACGCTTTTGTAGCATTATCTTGAAATGTATTAATCCTACATAAAAACTTTATAGGGACGAAGTGTTCGTCTCAAAATAACAAAACTTTTTCCTATTGTACACTTAACGCTCAAAACAATATTTTCGAAGATAAACATAGAAAAACGGTCAAAATAATGAAAACAGCACAAAAAAACACGTTTTTTCGCAATAAAACGAAATGTATTGTTTTTACTGAAAAGCTTTTAAGGAACGAAATGTTCGTCTCAAAATAACAAAACTTTTTCCTATTGTACATTTAACGCTCAAAACAATATTTTCGAAGATAAACATAGAAAAACGGTCAAAATAATGAAAACAGCACAAAAAAACACGTTTTTTCGCAATAAAACGAAATGTATTGTTTTTAGTGAAAAACTTTTAATGAACAAAATGATCGTATTAAAATAATAAACCTTTTTTCTATAATACACTTAACACTCAAAACAATATTTTCGAAGATAAGCATAGAAAAACGGTCAAAATAATGAAAAGAGCACAAAAAAACACGTTTTTTCGCAATAAAACGAAATGTATTGTTTTTAGTGAAAAACTTTTAATGAACAAAATGATCGTATTAAAATAATAAACCTTTTTTCTATAATACACTTAACGCTCAAATAGTATATTACATACCATGGCCAGTAAAATAAGAAATGTCTCAGATCATATGTAATTGTCGGCCGAGGCGAAGACATAGAAAAACGGTTAAAATAATGAAAAAAGCACAAAAAAACACGTTTTTTCGCAATAAAACGAAATGTATTGTTTTTAGTGAAAAACTTTTAATGAACAAAATGATCGTATTAAAATAATAAACCTTTTTTCTATAATACACTTAACGCTCAAAACAATATTTTCGAAGATAAACATAGAAAATCGGTTAAAGTAATCAAAAAAATATGAAAAAACGTTAAAAAGTTGACTTCTATTGTATAATTATTGTTGATGTAATATCATTTTCTTTTATCAGTATTTGTTGTATGTAAGTCTTTAATATATTTCTCTGGTTCATCATTTTCGTCATCTGATAAATTGCTATCATCTTGTAAATCTGGTCCAACTATTTCAGAAATATAGTCAAGTGACGCCTTAACCGCCAATTTTTCAGTCTTTCTTGAAGTGTCAAATTTTGTACACCATTCTAAAATTATTTATATTTATGTTTAAAAGGAAAGTAAAATATTGAAATTATTATTATTGTTACTAAAAAATGATTCCTATCTAACATTTTATTTTGAAGGCGTACTTTTTTTGAAATTCAGGTACCCAACTGGTGTGAATTCATCATTTAAATGCACTACATTTTCATACTCGTACAAAAAATTATTTTCTTTTATGCTATAATAAAAACTTACATTACAATACTTTTGATATACAATGGACAATTTAAACAAATGTTTCATACTCTCCTTCTCCTTCTCCAAAAATGTTTAAGCCATACTTTTCTTTCTAAAAAAATAATATATGTATGTATAAAATAATATACCTGTTAATAGACAATTACATTGTAATCTATCTTAAGATTTTTTAATAATATATTTTAATATAACAATTTCAAAGTATAAATTTTATTTGTACCGTAAAATACAATTTCTATCTAAAAATTCTGAATATATATCTTATGTAGATAAATGCACTTACCACTTTTATAATTTTTCACTGTTTCCACTTGAAAATCTTTATAAAGTTGTGGTCTGAATTTTTGTTCTATGCCGTAATTATAAAATCAAAACAGACACTTAAACCCATAACAATATCCTTCACATTCATCTTCATAAGCTATTGTCCTAAACTCTTCGTACATAGTGCAATTGAAATTCTCCTTTAAGAAAAATGACCAAAATTGGAAGTGTGTTCACCTCTTGTAACTTCTCTATACCAAGTTGTTTACGCTCTGAAATAAAAGGAGATTCCATGAATTCTAAAGTGAATGACTTTATGTAAATTTTATGAATGATGAATATAACAACATGATTAATATCACATTAAGAATTTATAACTTAGTTACAAAAAGTAAATTCAAGATTTTTTAATATCTTACCTTTTAAACAACGTGAATGATATTTATGACACTTGTTGAGTGAAACCGTTTACTTTCAATAACGAATGACTAGGATGTTGAAAAGTTGACAATGATTGCGGAGCACTACCGTAACTACTAACTAAGAAACCTTTGTTTGAACTTTGTTTGAACTGTATCAGCACTACTTCTGTAAATATACAATAAAAAGAAAAACCTATTATTATTGTAATAGAAAATAAAGCTAAATATTCAAAACCATAAAAAATATCACATTAAGTAATAAAAGTTGTTAGAAGATAACACATTAAATATCAGTTAATGGATTGAAAATCTTAATGATGTTCGAAAAACACTTTAATTAATATTGCATAATTACATAATATAACAATTTCAAAGTATAAATTTTATTTGTACCGTAAAATACAATTTCTATCTAAAAATTCTGAATATATATCTTATGTAGATACATGCACTTACCACTTTTATAATTTTTCACTGTTTCCACTTGAAAATCTTTATAAAGTTGTGGTCTGAATTTTTGTTCTATGCCGTAATTATAAAATCAAAACAGACACTTAAACCCATAACAATATCCTTCACATTCATCTTCATAAGCTATTGTCCTAAACTCTTCGTATATAGTGCAATTGAAATTCTCCTTTTAGAAAAATGACCAAAATTGGAAGTGTGTTCACCTCTTGTAACTTCTCTATACCAAGTTGTTTACGCTCTGAAATAAAAAGAGATTCCATGAATTCTAAAGTGAATGACTTTATGTAAATTTTATGAATGATGAATATAACAACATGATTAATATCACATTAAGAATTTATAACTTAGTTACAAAAAGTAAATTCAAGATTTTTTAATATCTTACCTTTTAAACAACGTGAATGATATTTATGATACACTTGTTGAGTGAAACCGTTTACTTTCAATAACGAATGACTAGGATGTTGAAAAGTTGACAATGATTGCGGAGCACTACCGTAACTACTAACTAAGAAACCTTTGTTTGAACTTTGTTTGAACTGTATCAGCACTACTTCTGTAAATATACAATAAAAAGAAAAACCTATTATTATTGTAATAGAAAATAAAGCTAAATATTCAAAACCATAAAAAATATCACATTAAGTAATAAAAGTTGTTAGAAGATAACACATTAAATATCAGTTAATGGATTGAAAATCTTAATGATGTTCGAAAAACACTTTAATTAATATTGCATAATTACATAATTTAACAATTGTTACATGTAAATGTTAAATAAAAATTATACTGTGCTTAAATTATAAATTTTATAAGCATATTTCAAAATTAACATCTATGTAATTTATATATTTACCCTGAATATGTTCTCGGTCTTAATAATTATAAGTGCCATTCTTTTAAATTATTGTATTTATTATTACATAATAAGAACTTTAATAGTAAAATAATAAATACAACATTAAATGCAAATTTAATATAATTTATAATAAATTAAAAAATGTAATAATAAAATGTTACAAACCATTAATGTATACCAGATCAACCTTGAGAAAGATTAAACATTGCCAAAACTATCCCAATACAAAACAAGAGGCTCGTGGTTATTGTTGAATTGAACCATTATTATTCCACTCACTACCATTGTTACTCTTGTATTAAAACTGACTAGTAGGTGAATTACTCCTATAATTCATAATTATCTTATATAAATTATCTTTAAATTTAATTATAATGTATTCTATACAATTTAAAATATAAATAAAATGTAAAAAAATAAATATTACTTAGTTATTGACAACTTACGGCAACTTAATATATTCAAAAATAAATAAAATATAAATCTTATACAATAAATAAATTAACTAAATAATAAATAAAAATTATTTACCATCCAAAAATAGTTATTATTCTATTATTTTCAAACACTGCCAACATTGGACAAATACTGGACAACAGCTTCTGCTATTTTGTAATGCTATTTTGTAATATCATATAGTAAAACTTCATGAAAATCATATAAAAACTATGTGTATACGTAATATATATATACACATAATGTATATACATAATTTTATATACACAATAAAATAAATAAACTAACTATCCGTTATATTTATTGTCCGTTTAAATAGTGCCATCAGCGTCATCATATACACATAAGTATAATGTATATCGCATTTTATGAAACCCGCGTCCCGTATCCTAATTTGATTTCAAATTTTTTTTATTTTTTTACAAAAATATTTATTTATAACAATTTTCTTTTTTTATTTATTTTTTAATACAAAAAATCGAATAAAAAAAAGAATTATAATAAAAAATTTTATTTGTTAAAAAAAACTAATATTTTTATAACAAAATTTGATATAAAAAATATAAAACAGTAAAAAATATTTACCACACACAAAAATAAAATTTTTAAAATAATCTAAACGTCAAACCCTGTAAAGCATGTTTTCAATATGTCCAAATTATTCTAAAATTTTAAATTAAAATGGAATTAAAATTTTTAAATAAAATTAAACAAAAAACTTTTTTCTTAAACTTGAAAAATTTGGACTTGAACGTTAAATAAACATAACAAATTTATTGTGTCCGAGAATTCTAAGAATATGATGATTTTGTATTACTTAAATATATTTGTCTTTTCAAATATTATAATTACTTTTTTCTTAATTTTTCTTAATTTATTTAATTAATAAAAAAAAGAAATGATTAACGTTTACATGTTATTAATAACATTGTAATTTAAAATAGAAGATAATAATTCACTCTTCATGTACATATTGCAATTTATGACTTTGTTGACTGAGTTTTTCACTTGACAAATTCATCAATTTAAACATAAAGTACATATAGGTACCATACACTGTTCTAAATATACTACCAAAGAAGGCACCCGATAACATATCTTTGGGACCTAAATTAAATTTATGTAATGCTTCTGTAACCATTCCACCAGCTGCATAATAAAAAAAACAAAGCTTCATACAAATGAATTTCTTCAAAAATTAACAAATTTAAACAATATACATGAATGCTGCTCTATATCGAATAAATAAATTAATTATATTGTTTCATATAGACTAATATAAATTGCACAATATTTTATCATATTTACTTACCTTTACTGTTCAAAATATACATCCCATTAATATTGTTTTACCAAATATTCTTTAGAAGGAACATTAATGTAAAAAAATAAACTATATGGTTTTATATAAACATATGTAAATTATGTATATATGTATTTTTTTTAAATCACGTTACCTCTTCCTTCAAAAATGTGTTTCCTATTACTTCTTTCTTGCAAAATATTTTTTTTTTTAATTTTTGAGATATTTGAGGAACAACACTTTTCTCTTCAATACATTGATATTCAGAATATTAGAATAATATCTAAAATTTAACATCTATAAATACATTTTAAATTTATTATTAGAACATATATGTATATGCAAAATAATAATTCTGCATACTATAATTACAATTCTAATTATTATTATTATTATTATTTTATATAATAATAAAAACCACCAACGGTGAGAGGGCGAAGCGCGAGCTATATTCGGTTGTGCCTTATAAATTTCTGTTCTCAGGCGCAGCCTGAAACTTGCGCGGGGGGTTGGCGCGTGGTAGCGCGCAGGGGGGCTCGGCCCCCCTAGTTTTCATGTATATTGTTCAGCTAAAAAGATTTGTTATTATCATTCATATTGAGCATTATTTTTATATTTTTTTGGATGAAAGGTATATAATGTGCGTTAACTTCAATTGCTGATAACTCGCCAAAATTTGGCAATATACTAACAAAACCTAGCCTAACCTAGGCTTTTTAAGACATCTCCGATCAAACACATATACGATTAAAAAAAATTCAAAGTGTCAATTCTATTTTAAGTTATAACAAAAATAAGAACTATATCAAATTTTAGTTAAAAATTTAGTAGTTGATATTTAATACATTATTTTTACAGTAACTTCGTATCTATTAGATCTAAGATTTTTCTTAAATCATATAGTGTTATGATTTATAATTTCTGGTAAGTCGTAAGCGATGAAAAATAAAGTGAGATTTCTTTACTTTAAAAGCGTACGACTTTTGAAAAATTGAGAATTAAGGTGCAATTTTTGTCTATCTTCGTGTTGTTAAAAAAAAATTAATATTTATAAAAGTTAGAGAAAAAACTAGGATCCGAAAATAGTCTTCTCTTCTTTCGAATGATCGAAAATTAGTGTCGCTTCAATATCTTATTTCAAAAAAATATTGTACTTTTTGTAAAATTTAAAATTAACTTCTCTATTCCAAAATCTTTATTAATTTGGTTTAATTTACCTTTCATAGAATCATAAACTAAATTCAAAATCGATTATCATTCAATAAATTGCAAATAAACATTTTTGTTCACTAGATGGTTGTAACCAAAATAAACAAAACGTAATTAAAAGTTTTCAATTCATTACTCGAATCGTAATAAAACTTTCCGATTCACTACTCGTATCGTAATAAAAACTTCCAATTCACCAATTTAATTATAATATAAATTTACGATTTACACATCAATCGCTATTCCCATATTTTTTTTCGATTCAGCAAATTAATCGCGACTCCAAGTTTCGATTCACTTGAGCCACAAACTAAATCGCGATTCAAATATTTTATTCGCGTGAATTACAAATTGGAATTGCGATTCAACAAATGAATCGAAATAAAGTGAATTGCGATTGAACATATCCGATTAAACTAATTCAAAATATAGTGAATTACTATTCAAATTGATCGAAATGAATCGCGGGCCTGTGTTTCACCATATGAAAACACCTGTGGTCAGTATACCTCTATAGACTGTCTGTTGGATTGAATATTACTTATATATTCTCATTTTAGCAACATAATGTAATATATTTATGGTAAATAAAAAATAAATAATTAAATAATATATTTATATTAAATTTTACTTTATACACTCGACTATACCAATTATTAATACAACATTTTTCTCACTGCACTTAGAGAAACAAGAACAACATACAATCGTTTATTAAAATTCTTTGATTTGAGTTATCTACTACAATAAAAAACTCTGAAATGTTGTACCTGTTGCCTCCGAAGTCAGAGCAAAAGAAAGTAACAACGTATAGGTATATATACAGAATAAAAGTGAGCATGTCCCCACCGTCCCATATACGAGTTTGATTCGTTTCGGACCGAAAAGCGATACTCCCCAAGAGGCACTTGCTGCTTCGCCGACAAAAGTTGAAGGAAAAAAAATAAAGAGAAAAATCTGAAGAGAGAAGAAAAAGAAGTCTCTTCGGTACATAGAAAGAAAGGGAATATCGAGCTGACCTTTTTTAACCGTGAAGGGAAAATTTGGTCCGGTTGTCGACCACCCCTCCTTGTCTACTACTCCTACCTTTCTTCCTTCTCTTCCTTCTCTTCCTTTTCTTTCTCCTTCTCCTTCTTCTTCTTCTTCTTCTTCTTCGTCGTCGTCTTCTTCTTTCGCAGCCTCCATATAACATAATGATCCGCGTCGGTGTTCAACTTCTTAACGTCCGAACCGTGCTCAAGTCGATCGTAAAACGTTTATGAATTTTAGTGTCTAAATGAACCTTTCGTCTTTTTCTTTATTTTCTCTCATTTAGACACCTTACGTATACTTTTTACTTTTATTAGTTTGTACAAGCGAATACGTAATGAGCCGGCGGTTCGATCAATTTTCGCGTTAGAATTTTCGTCTTTGATTTTTACGAGCGGAAATGTATAATAAGTGGGTCACGCACACCGCGTGTTTGACGATTTTACGTTCGGTCATTTAAAAATATACGTTCCTATTTTATCGTGTATTTTTCTATACTTCGTTGTTCCTTTTTTGTCGATGTAAACACGCATTTACGATTAATTTATTTTTATCTTATAGGTGTTAATAAAAATAATAGTTTTCTATATATTTAACACGCCGCATCATTTAACGTTTTTCTTTTACACTGGTGCTCGTATGAATGCTCACAGAGAAGGAGAAAAATGTAATAATCGGGAGGAAAAGGAGAGGGGGACTATCAATCATAATATTATAGCGAGTCATTGGTTAAGGTATTACTTTTGCGGTATTAACCGAGACTAATTAGCAAAAACCAAACCCACGCATCTCGGGAGCGCGTCGTATCAACGAAACCCACGTTGTATATATATATATATACTATTGTTCAAACTACTCGCCCGGTTCTATGGTACGTTATGCAAATGACACGCTCTCTTTTTCTTCTCATTACTCTTTTATACTTTTATACATGGGTATATACTCTATACACCGCACTGCATCTTTTGTTTTTATTATTGCGTGTCGCGTTCTTTTTTTCCTTTTTTTATATAAATTCTTCTCTGGTATTCGGTTATTGTCATTGCGCGATCCTCGATTTGTAATGAACTCAGTGCGCTACTGCTCGTGATATTTCTTCATTTTTATTTTGTACGATATGAAAACTTCATTATGGTAGTGTATATAAAATGCAAACAATGCGAGACTAATGTCAAATAAATGCATTTTGTACAGTGTCAATATTTCATTGCTTGAATTTAGATATGTGACCATCAGATTGATGTTTTATTTACATCGTAAAGTAAATATCGTATATTTGTTTCACCGCAACTTTTCGTCGAATACTTTTTTAAAATTTTATATAAATGTTAATAAAAGCACAGAAATGTGATATCTAGGTGATTATTGAATACTTTTCTACTAAATTCACTTATAGGTCGCTTATCGCTTATCACCTAGATATCACATTTCTGTTCTTTTATTAATATTTAAATAAAATTTTAAAAAAGTATTCGACGAAAAGTTGCGGTTGAATATTTGCCCATCTCTGGTTCCGCACTTGCAAAAAATTTACATAGTTTTTTCGATTGAGAAGTCACTTTTACAGTTACATCCATAAAGATTGTCGGAATATGCAAGGGTAAAAACTACCCGTTTAAAACAATTGAGATTCCTTTCCAAAGGGTCCTAGGATCAAACTGACCTCAGTAACCGATAGAGCAGCCAAAATTACCTACACAGAAACATGTTTTGATCTCTTCGATATGCGATATGCGAACCAATATGCTTTATGCGTTTTTATCTCGTTTTTTTAAAACGCCGTTTCGTTTTAAAGAAAATCAAATTGAACCGTATTTTGATGATAATTATGAATTAAAAAATGAATTGATTTTTTAGGCCAAATTTTCGTTTTACTTCATTTTTTCCATAAATTTAGACCAAATTAAGTTATTTGAGCTTCTTTTTTTCTAAATCCAATTTACTCGATCTCAGCTTTTATTCAAACCTGGGTTTAACTATATTTGTCATTATTTGTTTTCAAGATATAAACGATCAAAGTTAAGGGTTGTTTTGGCGAAATTTTTCGTTATTTACTTATATCTATCGTATAAAAAAGAGCGTTACAATCTAAAATTCTGAATTTATTCATATATTTTTATAGTAGTGAACATACCTTACAGTTTGGTAAAGATCCGTTTCCCGTGAAGACGCGAGACTCTAGCTTGTAAGTTATAAAAGAAATTCACAAATACGTTTCTAAAATGTGCATGTTTTGAAATGTTTATCAATACCTTTCCTTGTCAGTTGCATGTTTTATCAATCATAGTCAATAAGGTACATTATCAAAACGACTATAATTTCTTTTGTATAATAATTTTAAGTATATACTTTAAAATTAAGGATATTTTATACGTATATACATTAGTGACTCATAGATATCTAATAGATTTGAAAATGAGATAATACAATATCAACATTTCATACGTAAGATAGATACGAAATAATTAAAGTGTACATTTGATTAGACCATCCCTTTCCTTCGCAATATTTTGTAAATGCTGTCGGACCACACGGATAACACTCGTAATAGCCGTATATCTACGTACGTATCCACATACAGAGTTTCGCGTGTCAGTACGCACATACATATATATACGAACATCCTGCATCCTGTCTGCTATACGTATCGTACTCCGCCCCGCGGATGAGAGGTAAATCCAGACAAAAGGGAATCAAAAGGACTCGACGTATATTATATAATGCATTCGTTAAATATGTATTATAATACGTATATTGCGAACCGCCAATTTCCCTGTACCTATAATCTGATCGTTTTCTATATAGTTTAATTGATCGACACGACTAAGCGATTTCCTCCGAATCACTTGTCAAACATTTTATTCGCATTGTACAGATACATAATTGTACAATATTTTGTAAATGTATATGCGAACGATTCGAAGAGGTTTGTACTGTCAATGAAATTTAAAATCTGCTTCAAATTCTCACTTTGATTTTATTGAAGGGAGTGAAAGGAAAAAAAGTTATTTAGTATACGTATACTGTGTGGTGCGAGCTTTTAAGAAACAATTTAACGTCATCATTTTAAAACTCGTAATATACACGTATATAGGTATTTTTATTGTTTTATGAGTTAATTTCATTATTCGAGTATACTAGCTCGCGTATATTGAAGTGTTAACTGTATCCCTAACATTTTATGACAGTGAGAAAATTAAACATTGCGCGCGAACGCTTACAATCGAATTTACAACCTTTTTTTTATAAATACGAACTAATAAAGCGTCTAAACGTGAAAATATAATTATTTTTCCATGGTTAATTTTTTTAAACTATATTGATGGATACTGAAACGTAAAAAATGTATGTATATATTAAATTTACAAAAAAAAACCGTTAAAATAACGATATAGAAATATTTTGTATTTTTAAAAAGTCGTAAAATCGTATATAAATGACCGTAAATAATTGATATCTTCCAAAGAACGGCAAGGTACGAGTTTTAAAATAATAATCTAATCACCCCTCCGTATCTCTGGATCGCACAATGGGAAATTGAAACCCGCCGGCGGCCTAGACAAAGGCTTGTATACCTTAGTACCCACGTACATATATATATACACACACGCACTTTGGTGTGAAATACACGAAGGGTACAGCTAGAGAGAGAGAGAGAGGGAGGAGAGAGAGAGAGAGAGAAAAAGATTAACAAAATTTCCTCACGAAAAAAGAGAAGATTTCACGAGACCGCCTCGTTCGCGCGTGCGCTAAAAATCGACAGGTGCGAGAGAGCACGGAGAGTCGGCAAAGATCAAACGGATTGAAGCGAAAACCACTAATAACGAAGGAACCCGCGCGCTCTTGGTGACTCGGCTCTTCCCTCTCGCGTGTATGCAGTTATTACGCGCGCGAGCCCCGAAATTCGGAAGTGCGGCTTTATACATATATATACGTATAATACCTATATATATATATACCTATATACATTATATACACCTATACCTATATACACGTTGCGACTGACGTAGAACGCGTAATTCTATACGAATTTTGGGGGAGATGAAATATAACGTCGATCCTGCGTTCAAATTATGGTATAATGTACCTCGAAATTAACTTTACCGCGGACTCGTCTGGTACTCTGGTTCCTTCTTTTTCTATTATACACGTATGAATATAAGTATGTGTGTGTGTGCGTGTGCGTGTGTGAATTCGTAAAGACCATTCAATTTTAATTTCTGGTCACGCGTTTCATAATATATTTCGAAATGTAATTGTACCCTTACACATTTATACACCTATATATAATAAAATTGCACAATTTCGTGTATACAGGATTTTCAAGAATTGTATATTCGAGTAATACGTGCGTAAATCTGCATTGTGAGTCGTATCACAACTAAGTAAAAGATTTTTACATTTAAAATGACAAATTATTTTTAAAATTACAAGTACTAACACCAAAAGCGCGAGAAAGCGTGTATAGGTGTACGTATAATTTGAAAAGTCGGTAACTTATCCCAAAAGTTTAAAGATGTGGCTCCATCTTATGTTCTGCATCAAATGACACAAGTCAACGTAGAAGTATAGAACGTACCGACTGTTCGCAGAGGCAAAACAATCATAATTTTTTATATACAATATGTGAATCTGCGGCACGATTATTGGCAAAATGTAACATTTGAATAGTAGATTAATTGTAGAGTCTTGTATAAATTATTAGAAATGTTGTAATATAATTTAATTTATGTTTTATGTACATACATGTATTTATAATTTATTAAACGTTTTCATTAAACAACTTAATAAAAATGAGTGAATTTTTAATTACTCGAGTTAAAAACTCATTAAATAAACAATTTTATACAATGAACGATTCTTGGCTATCGGATTGTGTTGAGTATTACTTAAACGATCATGAAAATGTAAGTTAACTCATATTTTTTAACTTCTTCAATTTTATTTTAAATTTATTTTTATTATTTTCAGCCTACGCAAGAAGAAATTATTACTTTTGTTATGAATCAGTATTTGCTTTACGATCTAAGGGAGATAAATAATGAAAAAGGATGTTTGCCAAGAAATCTTGCTCAACAAAAATTTACAACCCTCAATGGAAGATATATACTTCAGGTTAAATTTATAAATATAATTTAATTATTATTATGTCTAATGCATTATTTCTTACAATTGCTTTTTATCCTTAGATGGATAAAATATATGACATATCAACATCAAAATATAAGCAGCTTGAAAAAATAAGAAATGTATCATCTGAAAATATTGAAGCAACGGAAAATGAAAATGTAGTGCAGGAAGAAAAATTACAAAATTGGGAACCAAAATCAAAAAGAATGCTTCAATTATTTTTAACCGATGGTGTTCAAGATATCTTAGCTATTGAATACAAACAAATTAGGTTTTTAAATGTGAGATGAGTTATACAAATTAAAAGTTAATTTATTAAATATTATTTCAATCAAATATTAAAAATTATTATAGGATAGCCTTTATCCAGGTTTCAAGTTAATGATAAAGGGACCTGTTATTTGCAGAAGAGGAGTGTTGTTATTGGAAGAACAAAATATTAAAGAAGTTGGTGGTGAAGTCGATAGTTTATTAATAGTTAATGCCGTAGAAAATGTTTTTGCTAGAGCATTGTAAGTTATACAGTATATTGAAATTCATATGTATATTTTACAACATTAATATTTATATTTATTATTTATAGAAATTTAGAAGAAAATCCAGATCCATATAATGACAATAACAAACAAAAACAAGAATCTCAAAGACCATCTCAAATTGAAGATGATTTTATAATGGATTCTGATGTATTAGATCAAATTGATAAACAAATTGAAGAAAACAGTGCCAATGTTGGTCAGAAATCAACTGGGTTTAATACAAATGGTCAACAAAGACAAAATATCAATACAAAGCAACAAGAAAATATAACATCTGGAATAAATAGTCAAAGTAGACAAGATAATAATTTCCTTTCCAATGTGAATAATCGTAAACAAGATAACCCAAATAATTTAATTACACCTAATTCATATACATCTATTGCAAAACATGAAACTTATACCTCAGGAAGTAATGTCAATAGTCATAAAAGTAAAACACAAACATCTGGTTCTAATCAAAGTATTCAAAGTAGAGTATCAAAGTTTCAAGATGATGATGACTTATTTATGGAAATGATTAATGAAGAAGCATTTGAAAATATTACTACAGTCAAACCTGCTTCTATTAAATCAAATGTCAATGTGCAATCTAGTACATCAAAAGTTTTACAAGATTCAAATGAGAGTGATTTTCCAATGGAGAATGAGATGTTTGATTTAACTGAAGAAAAATCTACTTATTTTAGTAATACTAAACCACAAAGTAAAACTTCAATAAATTTTAATTTTTCTAGTAAACCATCAACTAGCAAGGATGATAAAAAAGAAAGTACTAATAGTAATTCAAATAAGTTTAATATGCAAACCAACTTTCCAACACCATTAAACATTGAAAAAATGCAATTTAAAAATAATGTTAATGAAATCACAGATGACTTTGATTTTGATGATTTTGATATGAAAAGTGTGGATTATAATGATTATTTCAAAGAAAGTAGCACTTCGAATTCCAATAAAGCATCAAATGCTTTATCAACATTAAAAAGCAATGATTCTAGAAAAGAAGCTCTTCATATTCAAACTACCAGTAATAAGAAATCTGACACTATATTAAATGATGCAAATTTTGAAATGGATAATGAGGTAGATAACTTAGAATCTGAATTTAACAGTGAATTCAGTATTGAAAAAACAGTGTATGGATGTACAGAAAATATGACAATAAAATCTAAAAGGCAGACAAACAAGAAGTCTACAATAGAATCATCTGGATCAAAAAGATTAGCGGTAAATATACATTGTGTTTAATAATGATTTACAAAATTGTTTTTTTAATTTATATTTTATTCTGGTATAGAGCGAGAGATCACCTCGACCAGAAACGCCACAGAAGATTCGCTGTTTAGATACAGCTAAAAGTAGCACAAGCAATACTAAAAAAATTACTGATTATTTTAATAAACCACCATTATTAGAAGAAAATAATTTAAATGTTTGTGAATTCTTGTGTGATGTATTGAAACAACCAATTAAACTTGAAGGCACTCGCTCAATAATTAGAGGTCGAGTTATAAAATTGGTTAGATTAAGTATGTTAAAGAACTTTGATGGATATTATTTCCATTTAGAAGGTGTTATTACCGATGGCACAGCAAAGTTAGAGGTTGTTTTTTCATCCCAGGTGATCATTTTTAATTATTCTTAAATTTACAGAAAAAACTAATTAGCGCATAATAATAAGGATGATCTATTATAGGTATTAGAAAAAGTTATTGGATACACTCCACATCAATTCAGTCTTAAAAGAAAAGAGAGTAGAAAAGATCCTAAGATAAAAGAATTACTTAAATCGGTATACAATAATTACTATCAATCAATTTTGTTTATGAGTAAACAAATTTATATTTACTTTTATATAATTCTAGGATTTAGCAAAAGCTCAATATACTTTAAGCTGTATGGATGCTTTGATGGAAATAGAATTAAAAGTAGGAGATAAAGCTGCAGTTTTAAAAATATCAGAATTATCTGAAGAACAAAAAAGACATCACAATACAAAAATTCAAGAATATTTCGATACATGACATAATGATGTTAATGTTTAACAAAAAGGCAGAATGAGATAAATTATCTATCCTTAGTATAAATTTATATTTTTATAAGAAAATAAATTGATAATTTATTTATAGCTAATAATTAGTTTAAATCTATTTTTAATTAATCATATTATAAAAATAATATTTATAACTCATAGATATTTTAATGTAGCCATATTTTGAATATTTATCATGATTTGCCTGTAGAGGGCGTAGACAGTTAAAATTTATAATGGCGGCACGTATTGTGTTGTTGTGTTAACGGTTCATTTAAATTGCGAACTTCAAAGATTTGTATATGGAAAAATGTGTAAGTAATAGAATAATAAAAAATATATGCTAATGTTGCTTTTGAATAAATATCATTTATTAACAATGCAGCAAATGAGAGCGATAATTTGGAAGAACGATGCGAAAATGCAGTGTTCGATGTCTGCTGTGCACGAGAACATTATTCCGTCAAATGTGCGGAGCAAATGGAAAAATATCTAAATCTATCTACGAAAATAGCAGTAAGACTATGAGTTTAAATTTAATTTACTATTGTTAAATTAATTAGTTCTGATTTATTTTCCAGTGTGCTGAAGTTCATACAAACCCAGCTCCAAGTTTTACATTACCCGAAATAACGGAAGAAGAACAGAAATTGTTTGATATGATGCCCAATAATAAATCTAATCAACAGACAAATTCAACGGACAGTGTCCAAGGTCAAGCAAACAGATTAAAGGAATTACACAAACTTGTAAATTTAATAAAAAAAGAAAAGAAGACTGAAGTATTTGAACTTTTGAGTAATGGTATAGAATAAATAATGTTAATTTGCTTAAGATTTATTATATATTTATATTGTTAGTTAATATTGTAATAAAGGATATTATTTACTTAATGATTAAACCAGTTTTATTTAACTGAATTTTGTTTATTTAAATGTTGATCAACGTTCATAAAATTACAAGCACATAGCATTGTTTATATATGAAATGTATTATAGTAATTTACACCTTAGAGTGCATAGTATACATGGAAAAAGCTATCAATAATGGAAGATCCAGACATTATCTAGTTGTGGTTACATATTTCAAAAAATAGAATTTTTTAAATCTGTAAGTAATAATTACAAACGTTAACTAACAGAAAACATAAAAATAAAAAATAATACCTTATTTTAATTATGATCTTGTACATATATCTAAACATAACTTAAAAACATTTGCTTATTATCGTTATAATAATAAAATTTATAAAAACTTCAGACTTAAGGCAGATTTGATTTTGTTACCATTGCCTTTTACAAGTTTATAATATCTACAATAGTTTTTAATCAAACTCACTTGCATCAATGAAAAAGTTTGTTTGAACATATTTTTATATGCACAGCTTATTACCTAGAAATATTTGCATCGTCCATACGTTCAACAACTACTTTAACTCCATATGTAATATCACTTATTAATTTCAATACATTGATGCGCACTTCTTTACATTCAACTCCATTAACACTAGCAGACTTGTAAAACTTTGTCGCACATTGTTCACTAATGCTTTTTCTTTTTTGTCGCAATACAGTCTTATCAATTAAGGCTTTATTTATTTGTTTATTAAGATTCTTTTCTGTTCTTTGAGATTTTCTTTCAATATATTGTTCCTCTTTTAATATTCTTGTATTAGATAATGGTGATTCACACTTTGAATTTGATCTCGATAATCTAGTATTGGATCGAGTTAATCTTATATTATCTATGGAATTAGAATTAGAATTAGAAATATCACTACTTTTTACGTTAGTATTTTTATTAGGTTTTGGTTCACTTAAATTGTCAGTACCAATTGAAGATTCTAGAGTTTTTTGAATAGTATTTATAAAATCAGACACTGCACAGTTATCTGTATTAACTGTTACATTACTTTCTTTATTTTCATGTAATGAAAATCCATTATTTATTGCATGACTTTCTTCATTTGCATCAATTTTACTACTTTTATTTCTACTACTATTATTCTCATCCTGTTTAATATCTGTTTTATTTTCAACACTATCAATGCTGATTTTGTTATTGTTTTCACAATTATTTTCATTTATAGTAGTTAATTCATTATTACTTGATTGCTGATGTTCTTGTTCTTGCACTTGCTGTTGCTGTTGATGTTGATGATAAGGTTTATTTTTTAGAGCCTTTAATAATCCAGGTGGTATTTGATCATTAGTAATGATTTGATTAGATATCACTTTAGGAAGGTTTGATGAATTTTTATGTTGCTTAATAGGAGAAAAAACTCCATTTCCTTGACTCAACGACATTGATTTTGAATCTTCTTTTTTATCAAAGGAAATTATATTTGGTTCAATGTCATCCATAAGCAAATCTTGAAAAGTGTCCACCAGAGTAGGTGCTGTATTCGTTACAGCTTCTAGTGCACTTTCTAAAAAGGAATTATGAACCAATGCTTCAGGAATAATATCTTCATCTTCGTCATCAATCTTCAGTTCTATTTCTCCATCTCCATTATCATCATCTATATAGATATTGGTTTCATCCAGTGCCTTTTCTATGTTTTCCAAAGCCGAATCCGAAATATCCTTGTCAGGAAAAAAGTCAGACCAGCAATTAGCAGTCTCGAGAGTAGGAGTACTTCTATTCAATTCTTTCCTTTCGGCGATGTCTGCCTCAGAGATTTTTGCCTCTGTCTCCATATTAATTTCATCAGCCAAATCTATAAAAGAAGCAAGAGCATTGTCGCACAGTTGATTGTGCCTTTGCTCAGGAAGACTATCAGGTCCTTGTATTCGTGTAATCATTTTTTCAAGCTTAAGCAGACTAGAATTAAGAAGGCAAGGATCACCTTCCTTGGTTTCAACTTTTTCTGAATTTTCTAAAACTTCATCCAATTCGAGTTTTGTTTTCTGCTCGACAACAGTAACCGTATCTTTATCTTGCCTAATTGTAAACATAAGACCTTTCATCACTAGATCCGTTATGTCGGAAGAACGTAAATTTGCAACATCTGGTGGTGGCATTGAATCACCATCTTTTGATTCTTGTCGCATTCTTAACTTGACGCTTTTGCGTGAATCCTTTGATGAAGATTTGGAATCTTCAACGTCGTTACCCAAGGAAGAATCACACGGACTTGTAATACCATTTACCTTTGTTTCTTTCGATGATAGTTTACTGGCATTTCGCGAATTTTCCAATTCTCGTTCGATATCCCGTTCGATAAGGTATTGATACGGTAAACTCGCCGACTCCGAATGCGTATCACTGTCGTCTTCTGCTTCATTTTCTACTTCTTCTTTTTTGTTTTGGTTGTCGAGATTATTCGTTTGCAGAGAAGTCCCCGCTACCTTCTCTAACAAACTGCAGTCCATATCTCTCGTACCGCTGCTGCTGCTGCTGCTACTATCCGCAATATTCGTAGTTTTTTCTTCCTCTTGTTTCCCGTTTATCGACCTTTCGGATTTCTCAGACGAATTGTCGGTACTACAAATTTTTATGAAATTATATTATTATTGATTCATTAAGTTTTTTTAACAAAAATGCGCGTTTTCACTTTTTTTAATTTTTAAACTGTCGTAGAAGTACTTAATTAAATATATAAATTAAAGAATATTTAAAAAACAAAAAATCGTTTCTTGCAAAAAAAACTGTATAATACATTTTTGATTAATTCGTTCAATATTTATTACCAAACTATTTTATACTTGTAACTGAACAATACAAAAGAAAGCGACAAAATATAATTACCGCTACAAGCTACAATTGTATCTAGCGTAATTTCTAAGAAACGACGCATTCCAAGTAAAATTTAATAACAAACATGCTATGTACATAAACATAACAAAATATAATTATTTTTATTAAAATAAATTTTTCTTTGAACTTTTACTAGAACGAGTTGAAACATATAAGTACTTGAAATCTACGAACGTATCGGAGATAAACTAATATAAAGAAAAACTATGTACCTTACTGATGTATTGGTAGATCCATTACTATCTGAATCTTTCAGACGTGAGCGTGTTCTTAACGACCACGAAACGTCATGTTTGTTCTCTTTTTCTTGATGCCCATTTACCGATACATTGCTGACAAGTTCTGTTTTATTATCCTCTCGCGAATTTTCGATCGGTGAACAATTCGGCGTGAGGTCGATGTCCAATAAACTCGCCGCTGCTGAGCTCTCGGCTTCAGATTTCGTCGATAAAGCACTTCCCATTTTTTCTTGATTTTGCTGTTGTTGTTCTTGATTTAAAACTTTTACCGTCAGAATAAATGCATGTGGAAATGCTATAGCGTCTGGTCGATCGCAAAATTTCATTACTGCAAACATTTTATCTTGACGCGTCCACGATGCATGTTCTAATATTTAGAGTGCATTAAGGAAATAATTTTTTTTGTACATCCAAATTTTAAATAATATGTGTGTAATATATAATATCGGTTTCCCCGAACTAAATGCTTTATTTTAGAATAAAGCAGGCCCATTGTACTCTTTGTACACTATGGTTGGTGGAATTTCCCAAAGCACCCATTTCCCGATCACCAGCTTGGACTCCTCAGTAAGGAACTTATTTAGTTCGGAGAGACCAATATCATATATTATACACATATATACATATCACCGAACGATAAATTCATTTTTATTTTAAATTTTAAATCAATTTCATCAAATCAAATTAATGTTTTTCTATTATTAAAAATGTATATATTGGTACTAGTAACATTATACGTTTCTTTGATAAAATTGATGCAAGATGTAACTTATATTAAATATAAAATATAACTTTGTTAATATGAAAGGATACGGTATGTGACAAGTAGATTTTTCGTACTAAAATGTTGTCCTTGTCTTGGTTGCCGCTTTATGACTCTCCTAATAATTTTCATCAATTCCTTACTGTGGCAAAATTCTTCTGCATTTCTGTAATAATAATACTTTTAATTAAACATCATTAACCTAAATATTTTGATACAAAAAAATTAAAAACATTCTTTTCATTAACGTTTAAAGATTTTGTTAATTCTTTAATATTTAAATAAATAATTATTTCACACACATGTACACATTTTATTAAATGTTTTTAATCAATGTATAAAAAAAATTATAGTAATGACATATGTTGATAAAGTTTGTATCAGCTTATCTAAGTATCTACGATTTGCATAATGCAATACTTCCTGTAGTTGTGTGTGCCACATCATACTGATAAGCTTTTATAAAAATAATTTGTCATTTTATCTTGGTGTTTTATTATAATTGCAATATAAAAATTATAAATAGAAATTTTTTTTTTATTATTGATAAGAATATATAAAAGTATTATATTTACCGATTTGTTTTATGAAGGAACTTGAATGTAAATTTATAAATGTTATTTTTGTGACATAACCAATAAGAACCTGGAACAGTTAATATTGGTTCTTTGTCTTGGTTTTCCCAATGCAATCTACCAATCGAACGTACATGTATTCCAGGCATTTTCTTTCAGGTTTCAAATCACAAAATAGAGGAATCAATCTTTGCCGTTCTTCCCCATGTTTAGTCAATTCTTTGACAATAAATGTTAAAAAGTATAAAACTTTTTGCTGTAATTAATTATATTGATAAGAAAAAATATATTATATTATGAATTAATTATTCATATTTATCATACAAATACCTCCAGTATAACTTCATTTATAAAAACATCGCTTATGATATTCCATGGTAGATATTCTTCAAGAGTACCAAAAATAGTTTTTTTACTTGTGATATGTACTCCTACAGATTTCACTATTAATAAAGAATCTGAAAAACAATAAAAAACAAAAACAATTAATCATTGATAGCAACTAAATAATTGATTATTAAAAATAGTAATTATTTTCTTATTGCTACAGTTTTATTCACAGCAATTAATTGAAATTAAATTAAAACAAATAAAAATTAAATTACAAACAAAAACTTCAATAAATATCATAAAAAATTATAAAAATCTACATGAATTCTAGCAGTAGTAGATCAACAGTTGACTCAATATGAATTATAGTATTTGCTTTGCAGATTATGTTTTGAAAACCACTAGTGATATCAATGAATGATATCACTTACTTTGATAAGAGAATGTTTTAGGAAGAACCTTTTTGGTCTCAAGACTTTTCTTAAACTTCTCTAATATTATCACATGTAATGTAATAATTTAAAATATAGTTAATTTTTTCTTAAGAGAAATAATGTTACAAAAATAATCTTGCAGATATATCACTAAATAGTATGTATCAATGATAACCTTACATTAGGTAGTTGCAGTACTGTGATCTAATTATGTCTTTAAATAAATAAACAGCCTTTAAGAAGGTCAACTCAAGCTTAGCCATAATATCTATTTGTTACAATATTTGAAACTTTAAGGATGAAATAGAATGATCTAAAAGCACTTTCATAAACTGTAGTAATATAATTATTTGTAAACACATAATGAAAATTAAAAATATTACCTTCACTTATATTACTTTTAAATTTAAAGTATTAACAAAAGTACAAACTGTTTGGTAATTTCAAATATGCAAATGAAACAAAATTTGTGTAATTTTTGAGGTATAAATCTATGCAGTAATACTTAATGAATGTAAACAATGTAAAATATTATTCAACAGCCATTAATGTACAGCCTTGCTATTACAGATACGATGAAGTTTACTCGAATGAACAAATGCATATCTCAACCGATAAGCTAGCCAAGTATATGATAAAAACACATTAACTGCACCATTTGTATACATATCTCTAAAAATATAACAAATTGTAAATAAAGTATTGGAATGTTACTTTAATCATTTCAAGTGTTTTGAATGCACATTGCACATACGTTGTACAGTCATAGCAGAGAAAACACACAAGTAAAATTGACAATAGTTCCATTAAAATATAAAATAACCCTTTACAAGCAAATTAATTAGAAAAATAAAAAATATGGAGAACGAAAGGTGAATAAATAATTAAAGGTACAGACTCACTGGTTCTATCGGAAAGTAGAGCACTTTTGATTATAAGAGCCAGGGCGAGGAGCTCTAAAGCAGCATAAATGGTCGAGCGCGTATAAAGCCAAAGTACGAGTCCGAGGGCAAGGATACCGAATTGAACGATGTTAAAACCGCGCCGGTGAGTCTCGTCTTTCAACACGTACTCGATCGCGCCATTGTCAAAATTGGTGCCGGTATTCGTTTCGTGGAGAGTTATCGCGTTCCCGTAAACACTCCGATAGCGTCGCGCCGACGTTTGTTGATGCTCGTGCACACCGGGGATTGTGCTCGTCGTCGATGACATTAGATATACTTCAATCGAGGGGGTATTACGACCCCCCTGATCACTCGCACTCTTAGCTTTTATTTTCTTCCGATGTCGTTCCAACCAAGTTGTTATTATATCCTATCCGAATCGTTTTATCTCCCAACTCGTTATTTCCTATTTCTCTCTCTCTTTTTTTTTTGTTTCACCATAAAGAGCGTGTGTGTGTATATATACAAGACGAAGTCTCGCGAGTCGCGACGCCGTCGGAATTCGCACAGCGCCGTCCCGTTCGATGCACTCGCGAATCTCGCGATAAACCCTCTTTCTTCGTATGCGTGCCTTTTTCTCTCTCTCTCTAGTCAGTCTCTACACCTTGTGTACAGTGTACACACACGCACGCACGAGAGAGAATCAGAGAATAAACGCGCGAGGTTGTAGTGGTGTGTATATATATGCTACAAGGTATTTCGATTTCCACTCTCACGAGTCTCGAGACTCGAGTGCGAATACAAGGAAGTCAATTAGCTTATGTCTCCGGGTGTGTAATAGTAACATAGACCTTGCATTAGTACGTGCAATATGTGTGTGTATTATTATACGCGTATAACCACGCGCGTCTACACGGCGGGGGAATCGGATTACTACATTTTGCCGCCAATACGATGACTTTGTAGATTCCTATATATATATACCTATATCTTATATACCAATACCACTGATGATCATCTCTCTTTATGAAACTTACAATTCACTATATATATCGAACGTATATCCTATACTTGATTGTTGACACTCGACACGTGCAAAAATTGACGAATGCATTTATCTTTGTTTGTAATGTTAAATGTACAGATAAAAAACTTTGGATATTGCAATGCAGCGTTAGGACATTTTATTTATAACAAAAAAAAGTGTGTGAAAATATATGTCAAATTAATTTTTAAATTAAATTTTTACATTAAATCTTTTTTATTACTTGTGCGAACTTTAGATATACGTATTTAGATACCGTTATTGGCATTAGGTTCCTATTACAGTATTACCTCGCGTGGAAATATTAGTCAGTGATAAGACATTATAATTTTATATTTTTATTAATTGATGTTACATAGTTATAAATATATAAAATAATGTAAAAAACGCCGTCATTAAGAAAAATAAAAGAATGTTACAATTTAATTTTTTGTTTATTTGCTATTTATCATTTCATGATTTATATTAATTATCTTTATAAATGCAGATTATTTCTTATTCTTAGTTCTTAATCAAAAAAATTATCTTTAATCTTTATTTTCGATAATATCGCAATGTTTCGTCAGATGGCGCCTCCGACTATATTCTTGTCGCTGATGTTATTTTTGTGTCGTCCGCGAGAAACTCGCGCGCGCGCACACCACATGCACTCTTATAGCTCGAACCGCCCTAAAGGAGCAGAATTTAAACGAGTAATTTTTAGATTAAATTCAATAATTAATATTTTTCTGATACCTGCGTAAATTTTAACATTTTAATGAAATGAATAAAAAAATTTTTAAACAATTGTTTATAATTATTGACTAAAGGTCAGTAAGTTAAAGGTAATATAATTAAATATAATTAAATATGAATAAATTAAAATAATAATTTGAAGAGTTATTGGACCTTAATATTGTACTCATTTATTCTGTTTATTTGTATTTAAAAAGTAAATTATTTGTATGCGCTTTAGTAGTTTTTCAGTTTTTAATTTAAATAGAACTTTTGGGTTACATTCCGCGCTTATCTTTGTAATTTAAAATTAAGAAAAATATCTTCTCTTGAACAGTTTACATCTTCAGCTTCTTTTGAGTGTTTTAAACTTTCTTCGTGATCTCTTTCACGTGATTATTCACTTAATATTTTATAAACACAATTGTCGGATTGTAAAAGGTAGATCTCCGTAATTTAGATTCAACATTCATCTAAGACAGAAACAGTCAAAACAAATAGAGTGTATAAATCTTAGTATATTATGTTAAATGCATATAGATGTAAAGATCTCTTACCTATGACATTTGTAACTGTAATTAAAACTTTCTTAATTTCCCATTGTTTGAGAAGGAAAATTTTGAGCTCGATTCACGTCGAATTATGTTCTGTACTATATATATAGAGACAAAAGACTCGAAACCCTAAACATTATATACGGGTTTACTCAATTCTGCTCTACTCAGACTCCACGATGGAGCTGAAAATTATTACCGTAAGAAAACACGCGATAAAAAGTTTATATTTACTCTTATGATTTTGTTTTTTCTTTTGTTTTTTTTAGGTGAAAGTGATGTATCGATACCATACACGTATGCTTTCTGAAAGTTGAGCCGTTTTTCGTTAAAATGTAAGTGAAAACAATTATTTCTTAAGGGTAAATATGGCGATGTAGAAAATATTAATATTAATTACTTTGTTGTTTGACAGTATAATTTATTTAATTTAGTTATAATTACAAACGAAAATTATTTTTAAACAAAGTGTTTAAATATTATTTTATATAAACATTAAACTTTTAATAAACGTAAAATATGTTCTTTGCTCGTGTCTAAATATTATATTATTTAAAATTAGTTAAAAGACTTTACAAATTTATATCTGCTTACTTATTACTTCTAGTACTTACTTCTTCCCACTTAATATTAAATGAAATTTAGTTCATTTACTTTCTTTTCATTAATTTACAGTAAATGGAATAATTGCAGTGCTTTAATTATACTTTTAATTTAAAATTTTAAATGCGTAAGATTAATTATAAATATAATGGTACATATCATTTATTTTATTTTTTTCTTCGTTTTTGGCATTTTATCATTTAGTTATTATAGAAATATTACATATATTTATTATATTCTGCTAAATTAAACAGAATTTCGAAAACTGGCTGTTGACGATTTTGAGAAATCCTGTCGCTGATATTTTACTTCTGTTGTATATTTATTGCACGTGATCGACTTGTAAGAGTCGATACGCTCTAATTGTTAAGTGCTGTCATTGGAGTCTTTTGTAAACCGATATTGAGAAATTGTCACTTATGATAGTTGGTGTCCAAGAAATATTGGTGGTACATCTAATAAATAATTTATATAGAAACCATCGGTGCTATCGGTTTGGAAATAGTTTATATAAAGTGATACTATAGTTTTGTACTCGTTCGAAAAAACAGACGTCAAACTGAAAAAATTATTATCGTTATTTACTTTTTTTTAGCTAAGTTTAAAATTTAGGAAGGAAAGTACAATTATCAATATTAATTAATAATTAAGGTAAAAGTCCCTATTAATAAACGATTTTTAACATGTCTTTTGCTCTGATCTCAATATAAAAAATTGAAATAAGCATAAATGTTGGAAATTTGTATACCATTCGATGCGCGTATTCTTTCTGAACAATTAACTGGTTTAACATTTTAATTTAAACGGTTTTAATTAATTATATTATTAAAAAACGGAGAGCCTTATGTGCACGTATTATTAAACGCCTTGAAAATACATGTCCCGACTGTTTAATAATCCTGTCCCTATTTATTAAACACTTTTAAACACTCAAAATTTAACTATTTTTTAACAATTTAGCTTAGTATGCCGATTGATACTACAAGGATTTATCTTTATTTAGTGTATGAAATCATAAAATTCTATAAATAAAACGATGTTTAATAATTTTAATCATAATACAAATGCGAGTTACTTTGGTAAAATAATGACAATAAATCAACCTGTACGAGTCTTCCGTGAGTCTTGATGCAACTATATTTTAAAGATTCAACAGCTCTTTTTCCTAAACTTTTGAATTTTAATCGGTTACTATATAAAAACTATCCCCTAATGCTTAAACGATCATACATATAATCCTCTTATTAATGTTTTCCGAGTGCACAGTTTAATATTTTTTCGTAATTTCCCCAGTGCTTCATTCAAATTTATTTCAATTCGTAAACACAGATAATGGACTAAATTATTTAATAAAATTTTTCTAATCATTAATATATATATATACTTTTCTTTTAATTCGTATTACTTTCTCTTTGTTTAGTACGAGGTGCACTTTTCTCAAGGTGTTTATTAAAATAGGGACTTTTACCTTACCAATTTTTTTTCTAAACTTTGTATTCATTTATATCTTTATTATTATTCGTGATAAAACATTATTTATGATTAATCAACGTTAAAATGAATTCTTTGGAGAAACTATATCTATGTAAGCTCGTTCTAGATCGTTAAAACATCATAAATAAATGTAGATCCCTGTAATTTCATTGTTTACTTTAAGAGACAATTATTATATCATTATATTATTATAGCTTATAACAATATGGAAGCATTATATTTTAGAAGGCCGTCCCTATCAGCACACAATGTCTTAAAAACGTTTAAATTACGTTGCGGCTAAAACCTTTAAACGTTAGAATTTAATACTTGAAAAACGTTTGAACTACGTTTAAATTTGGTTCAAATGTCCTCTTTAATTTTAGGAAAGTAATATTTTTTAACGTATTTCAAACGTATTTTTAACGTTGGATAAACAAAATCATCCGATGTATATTATTATGGAGCATGCGCAGTTGTTACTTATCAATTGTAGCTATGCGCAAATGCTATTTTTATATTTATTTATAAATATAAATCATTTATATGTGCAAAAATGACAATTGCGCATAGCTACAATTGATAAGTAACAACTGCGCATGCTCCATAATAATATACATCGGATAATTTTGTTTATCCAACGTTAAAAATACGTTTAAAATACGTTAAAAAATATTACTTTCCTAAAATTAAAGAGGACATTTTAACCAAATTTAAACGTAGTTCAAACGTTTTTCAAGTATTAAATTCTAACGTTTAAAGGTTTTAGCCGCAACGTAATTTAAACGTTTTTAATACATTGTGTGCTGATAGGGCGTGCATCCGAATTTCAATATATATAGGTCTATTATTTTACATACGAGGACAGGTCATGGCTTTTGAGAAACGAATTTATTTGAAACTGCGGAATATGAATCTAGCCCAAATAAGAAGATCCGTACCTCAGGGTTTTGTCTCGTGGGTCCTAGAGTGATAAATATATTTAACACTTTTAAAATATCTAGAGGAAAAGGACTTTACGCCAATTGAAATGACTCAAGTTTTAGGTAACGTATAGCTATTATCTAAAAAACGAAAAGAAAGTTGACATCAAGAGCTATTATTTGAACTTTGATTTATTTGAATATCCTGTTCAAAATTTGTGTTTAATTGAATAACATATAGTTACAAATTTATGTTAAACTTTATTGATACTATTACATTGATTTTTCATCTTATTTGTCTGACAATTCTTTGATTAAACGTATCTTTTAAATAGTTTCCGCTATCTTTCTCTTCGTTTCTGAATAATAGCTACAATTTATATAGGATTTAAGTTATTTTGTTTGATGTAAAGTCCTTCCTTATTCTGCTTTTTTTAATGTTCTAAAGCCCATTGAAGACAAAACCCTAAGGCACGGATCTTCTAATTTGGGCCAAAGAATCATATTCCACAATTTTATACAAATTCGTCTCCCAAATATATAGTTTAAATATATTCTCAAAGTTAGTTTAAATATAAATACTTATTTTTATCAATTTTTAAAAAATTTTATAATTTACGTTTAAAACGAATGCAAAAATAAATCATATGGTACAATCATTTCTGAAATCATTAATAATTCACTGAAATATTAATTCTCGATGATCACATTTATAAATTCTTACAAAAATATCATATCACTCATCCATTTAATTATATATAAAACTCAAAACATTTTCAATACTCATAACTGTGGTCATAAGTATGTCATAAATAGTCATCTCTTGTTTTCCATGTGAAATCTCTTCATATTGATTATTGTATGTCAATGGACAATTTCGATTTGTCACTTTGCGCACTCGCACTGGATTTGCAAACATCGAAGTCTCTTCTCGCTCTTCGCATACGTAGCACAAAATGATAGTTTTTGAGACATTACGGTCCAAGAAATTTGAGTTCTAATGTCTCAATTTAATCTTATTTAATTCTTCGATTCTTCGCTTCGTTCGATAAATGCGGCTCGTGCGATAATCACCCGTTTTGTGAGCACTGGTATCATATATGCAATGTTAAGGAACATAAAAAGATAAATAAGTATATCGAAAAAGTTACAATTAATTTTATGTTTAATATATATTCGAATACTTCTTTTTAAACAAAAAGATGTTCCGTATTGTCCATTACGAATTTTTTCAGATTCTTATTTCAACGTTTTTGACACACATTTTCCAAGTTTCCAAGGGTATAAGCTCTCATAATTGGAGAATCGCATCACCTTAATTCTAAATATTACAAAATATACTCAATTTTTGTAGCATGTAATACTATGACACTTAAAATAAGAAGCCCAGCAAAATATTAAAAGTAAATAAATTAATGGTTTATGAAAAATATTTAAGTTTGACGATGTACGTAAATTTTCTTCGATGTAAAGTTTATATGAACAATAAAAGTGAGAAAAATATTAGCCCCGTTCAAGTTGACGATAACTTACCGAATTAATAAATCCGTCACTTACCCTCATAATTCAAAAAAGGCAATCATTGTAACTAGTAAAATCTCTACATACTCGCAAATCAAATTTACACGGTCGAGATATGTTTTGAAAAATTGGATTTCTCTCAACTTTCTACAAATATAAAAATAACAATGCTCAAAAGAATCTGCATACGTGTTTAAAAAGGTTTCACTTATAAATTTCACGTGCTGAATTGGTAGGTAAAAAAAATGATTTTTTTTTTTTAGTTTACAAAAAGAACATAATAGTTTATCTACCAAGACATTAAAAGCGTTTGCCATGGAACTTTTTTATACGCAGAGGTTGCTCCGTTTATGCGTAGTTCACTAATATAAAGCTAGTCATTATTTTTTAAGGAGCTCAGTTTTCATAATGAAAAAATGTTATTTCATGCTCTTTATTGATCGTAGTAACAAGTAGACCACATCGGCGATCAAGAATGAGAAAATAGAACAGTTGTAAAACTTTAACAATAAAACATCTACGGTATACACGTTTTTTAAAATATTTTCCAAAATCACAATAGAAATCTATATCAATTTCGGTAAATGTAACGATGTTCAATACATTCGAAATATTTATTGGAAAGCATTTATAGACCTTTACAATATCGCGCACAATTTAAATAAATAATGTGGCATAAATCATTTTATTATAAATATACTTGCGACTGTAAAATTTGTATACAAACATCATTTCGTTAATATTAATTGCAAATTAATTTATAAATTAATTATTATTATAAATTATTATAAATTATACTACGTATTCATAACTGTCTCTTCGAGGATATTTAATTTATTAAATATATCGCGATAATAAATTACAATTAAAATACCGAAAACTTATGCGCGCGGCATCCAATTCTTTTCAATAACTGCAATAATTTTTAACAAATTCGAGATAAAACATACCGTTGTTATATACTCGAGAAAATATACAAAAATTTCAATATATTCCTTACGTTCGCGTAATAAACAAGCTAAAGTAAATATCGTCAACTCGAGTTACGTGTAACCATAAAAAAAGTTTTTGGCAATACTTGTAGAATTGAAAACATTTAAGTTCTTTGAGTATTTCCCCGAGTTCGAAACGTCAGATGCCAGGATGTTTAACTATCCGGCATTTGGCTTTTATTTTTCCTCTCGATTTTATTCTCTCGACGAGGCATCGCCAATGTGTTTCCCGTGTTTCCGAGCTCCTCGGTTAAACTTTTCACCGTAGGGTGTAGCTTAAAGCGAACCTGACAAAGTAACTCGTCGACCAAACAAATCGAATAGAAAACTTTCCTTCGACTCTTGGGTGTCCGTTTGACTCGATTTTCATCGAGCCTTGCGGCTTAAGATAATTATCGCGAAACATTACCTTTTCGATTTACGTCATTTTTCTCCTATACTCCACCTCTCCTCCTCCTCCACGACGGTCCCGCGCACCTATTTCCTTCGACAGAACTTTATTTCCTCGTTTATTGCATAAATCCGCATTTCCATTACGAATACTAATACGCGTTATAGCTAATATTTCTATTTCAAATGCTATATATATTGTATATCTTAAAGACTTCGAGTAATCATTCAAGTTTTAGCGCAACGTATATATGTATGTATATAACGCAAGGAAGATATCAGCTTTCAAAAGTTAAGTAAGTTAGAAACAATTAATTAACAAACTTCCCTTTTGCGCGTCGTTATTATTACATTCTATAAATAATTATAATTAAAGAGAAAAAGTATATCGTTATATAATAAAATAAAAATAAATTATAAAACTTTTCTATAATTATATACATAAAGAGAAAAAAAAAGTGTAAATAACATTCCCATATAATCCGAAGCCTCAAACTATCGACTATCGCAGAAAACTCGCTGAGCTAAGGGAAATACTAATAAGAAACGATTGGCAACCAAGATTGGCAAAGCAAACATTTGTGGGGTCGAGATCGGATGTATATATGTTTACACGATATATCTTTTGTGTGTATGTTGACTAATATGGACAACTTTGGATTTCGGTAAAACGACGTCAATTTACGGGAAATATGATTAAACCATCGATTTTAAATAGTCGTACAACGATAAATGCTTTTTTTTTTCTTATTTTTTTCCTACACGGATATAAAAGTGACGTAAGGTAATGATATTATTGGCGAAACCCTCACGAGACTTCGTAAAATGGTTTATTCATTTAGAATTCGAATTTTTCACTAGTTCGAAATATTGTTATTGGAGGTTGCCGACCCAAATATCAAAGTTCAACAAAAATGTTTCTCCCCGCATTTTATCGCATTGAGCGATCGAAAAATCAAATTTTTATTTAAGGAAAAATATATTTGAATTAAAAATATGGCAATATAAAGTTGATTTTAATACACTTAATTTTGATAAGCTCGACATTTTTATTTCGTTGATTTGCATCCCCGAAACATCAATTTAGCGATCGTAAAAATTCATACTTTTTCTGTTGTGGATGTATAACGTAACTTAATTTTTAAACTCTTCTGTTTTCTTCCGAAGATTGCATTTTTGAACGAATAACATAAAATCTACATACGATAAAGTAGAAATTTATTGTCATCTGCACGTCGTTCACGAATAATATAAATATCTTCTTTACATTTTCACGTGAAATAAGATTTTAATCAATTATTTTACTTAACTCGCACAAAATTATATATTTCTCTTTATGATTACAGATGTATATACGTGCTACATAATTGAACAAAATGCATATTTTTCGATAATTTTAAAAACCATAAAAGATTTACACGAGTAATACTTTACTATACGTGAATAGTCAAACCCATACATCCAAATGAACAAAGCCTGATTCGAACAGTATCAATTTCGCTATCGACTAAATAACGCGCTTCCACCTAACCGTCAATTTATCAAAGGAAATTCAAATTCTTAATCAAGTACACAACGATAATATTTCAAAACGTCATTTATATAGTATAAACTTAACAATTGTATAAAATTTATTAAATTTTCGGTGTAACATATAAAAAAATGTGAAATAAAAAAAAGAAGATTAAGCGAACGATCAAGGTTTAAGAAGAGCACATCTGCAAGATCCGTCAACGCAATATTTGCCACCAGCACCTCCAGGAATATTTCCTACGTTCTTACAAGCAGCTTTGCACTCGTCTTCGGTACATTCTAAGAAATACGTATTATCCATTATGTCACGCCGATAAATTCGTTAATTTGCATTTGATAATCGAATAAAATATATACTCACTTGCTTGGGAGCCAGCTACGAGTAGCATCCCAATCACCAAGAGCCAAAGGAATCGAAGGAACTTCATTCTTCACTTATATACGCAAATGACAAATGACAAGATTGATTTTCTTGCAATTCCTTATATACGTTTCGTCGATGCTTGTTTTTCTTCGTTTCTCGTTTGACCTATGCACTTTACGCGATCGATCGGAAAAATCTTTCCGAAATCGTATTATAGAGCTCAAGGCTACGTAATTGATAAAAGATAGATACGGTATTTCTCAAGATATTTTATTATGTAAATAAGCCGTTCATTTGTATTGAAAACCTTTTTTCGTTTTCCTCTTTCGAACTTTCGACACTGCACTTTTGTAGGGCACGATTTCTTTTTTTTAAAGTTGAAAAATTATTTCTTTTTTCAACGCGACATTTAAAAAAATACATCCTACCGAGAGTTCCAATATTTATAGTACGGAACCTAAAAAAAGTAAAAAAAAAAATAGTCCGGATTTTTTTATTCTTACAAGTGGTACCGTTATTTAATTATAATTCGTTACACACGAGGGCTCTTTCACAAACGTTTAAAATTACAAAACTCTTACACGTTTCAATTAACTTTTACCTCTAGCATTTCAATTTCGTTTATTTTTTGTTTTTTTTTACTGACGCTTCTGCAATTTCAGATTAAATATTGCATTGTCAGATAATTAGATAACGCAACGAGCATCAACACCAACATTACAACTTTTAATTGTTACGTCTCGCGTGATGAAATATAACGCGAGATTATCTCGCGCACAACCTTGATTCCATAATAAACAATCAATTGTTTCGATCGTCGGTTATTATAAAACAGTGTTCGCCTAAATACGAACAGTAAATTGAAACGAAAAGAGATAATCTAATATTGGTTTCATGATCTACATAGACAAATACAAAAAAATTCCGGGTCAAAGTGTGAAACACATGAATTTATATAGATACATCCGTACATCGATATCGAAAGTTTGTTTATCGGACTATAACTTCGTTATATATATATGTATGTGTATAATCGTATAATTACGTGCTTATTCAATCTCGTTAAACGTATCTATTACACGAGTTTCTGCACTATTTAGAGATTAAGCTATAATCCATCATTTTTAATAAATTGTGTATACTAATATGGACAAATATAATTATTACATTAATACCTTTTCAATTATGTACATTACTCGTTCCACGCTATAAAATTTTGCTGGCATTATTTTAAATATTATTGATTTTGTATCGGTGATGGAATTAATATTGATAAACTACTGTATATTATTGGCGCTGGTTGATATTTCAACGCCTACGGATGAATTAAAATTGGATACGCAAGTGTCTGGTTTAGCGAATTTACGTAAAACAAAAATATATATATATATATATGAGATTAACAATTCGTTTGTAAATAATATAGACTATAGTTCTTCTTATTTTTCCTAAATACTCTAAAATATGGTTCAAACAAAAATTTCAAACTCTTTTATCGCAAACTTTTTTAGTTTATTCTTTTCTTTTTTGTTCTTCCAACTTTCCACTATGCATAGCGCGTGAATTAATGTGTATTGAAAAGCTAATAAAGACAAACTTTTAATATACTAAGTACAATCAATAGTGAAAGTTTGTTATATCAACAATCGAAAATGGAACGCAATAAATTGTACAGATAATATTTTCTGTTTAAAATGAATCGCTAAATAATGATCATCGATCATATTATATAACCATTAAAACCAATGTAATATAAAACGAATACGTTATAATTATATATTAAACAGACTGTATCTTCATTTTGTTACACTATTCCTATACTTGTGATCGTTCGTTGCTTTCCTGTAAAATTTAATTTAGAGCAAAGAGGTTTACAATACTTGGTAGACGTATATACTATAGAAAACTTATTTATTGTAGTATTTTCAAATACAATAAAATAGGAAATATGTGTTCGACGCTTGTTCTCTAAGGGTTGACTTTTCCTCTGATCGTGTTAACCGAAAAATTCTCGTCTCTCGCAGTTTTTACAAAATGAAAAAAAAAACTTGCACCTTTACTGGTATAAAATAACCAAAATAGCCTGTCGAGTACCAGTTGGGTAATTTTTTTAGCAAATCGTTCTGAATGATATTTCTATAGGTTTAATTCAATAATCTAATTGTTTATAATATTATATTTTCATTGTAAAATAATGTTATTGATAAGTATTTAATTTCATATTTTGTATTTATTGTATTATATGATTCGTATTATTAACTATTTCCATGTTGACTTTACCTTACGTATTTATTAATTAGCAAATTTGATAACAATAGTATAATACATTATTAGGGAAATATTTTATAATTAACTGTGTCGAATATTTGTTTATAAACGAATAAATGTATCGTCTTATTCAACTGTATACGAAAAAGAGGTTAAACTAAAATTTTAATCACAATGTAGCTTAAAAATTTGTAGAATATTTAATAAGGTATTTTCAATAAATCTGTTTACTAGAGCAATTTGAAAGATTATTTAATCAACAGTTTGTTTGGAAAAGTAAATCGATTTAAAAGTTATTTTAATTTCAGTATATAACGTTTCCAATTGAACCACTTGTAAAATTGACAAAATTATGCACTTTAATTAAACAATTAAGGGGATGTCGGACTCAGAAAATGGTAATTTTCAATACTTTTTATAAACAAGAGAATAAATTTTTGAAAAATTCTTTTAAGTCATGCCTTTATTATTATTATTTATTTATTATTAATAAATTTATTTTTTCTCAAAAGGTAAGGTCACGACCTTGCTTTTGTTTTAAAGTACCCGTATGAATTTTGTTCAGCTCTTTAATTCAATATTTCCAAAATAATTCTTATGTTGAAAGGTGTAGATCCCTGTAACTTGGGTCCGACATCCCGTTAAAATGATTAAACCTTAGCTAAGATCTTCTATTTCAACCAATAAATAATTAATGTTAATAACGATACTTCAGAAATTGAACTAAGAATTGATAATCTGTAGGACAACTGATATTTCTTAAATTATTATTTCTTAAATACAATATCAATCACAATATATATTTGAAACGATAGATAGTAACAAATATGAAACAATTGATTTTTCTAAATTATGCATTTCAAATTGGCGAGAATTAAATGGAATTTTGGATTTATAAGTATTTCGTCGTTTAGATCTGTCGATCAAAAATTTAAAATACATATACTAATTTCTTAACATTTAACAATTAAACGTTATAATTAAATAAATGTCATTTTAATATATATATAAATAACTAATAACAAATTCATCGAGGGTTCTTATTAGAATCCATATTTCTTTGTGATAGTGCAATTTTTACAACAAATAATTTACTTAACGTATGACGAAAAGGTATATGCCTATTTTTCAGGTTTAACATATCGTCCTAATAAATATATGTATATATAATACCTTGGACGATAAATAATATAATTTACATTATTACTTATAACAGTTTCTTTGGTTGCTCATCATCAATATTCGATTCGTTTAATAATTTAGTAACGTATACCAGTAGTGATAAAATTAAATTTCGTAGATCAAACAAAGATCAGACGATTATTCAAAGCGTAGGCATTAAACCTCAAACTTGGTGTTGAGGAAATGGCGATTTGAAATGTAGCGCGTAAGGCTAAGTGAAAAATCGCACGACGCTTAGTTAGATAGTCGAGGCACGTACTTCATTTCTTACTTCTTCTTCATCTCTCCCTCTCTCTCTCTCTCTCTCTCTCTCTCTTTCTCTCTCTTTCTTGCTTTCTTTAAGCGCTAAACACAATTAAGCGATATCCGTACGATATTGCCAGTACATCAGTTGTTTTACACGGCGGCCTTGCCAATAAATGCCAATTACAAATTTCGATTGAAAACTTTAAAATACAGGTATTATAAACTTCATGAAAATATCGTTATATAGGTCGTTATATATGTATGTATATAATATGCATCGATTTCATAATACTTTGACTTTGTGATTTTTTAATTTACCAAGAATAGCGGATTTAGGGTGAACAAAAAGAAATCAAGTGGTTACCATTAAAGTCTCGGTTGAAAGTTAACGATTTATGAGATTGGTAATTAAATTTGCTTCGTTTATCTTATACAGATTCTACTCTGAATAAAATTCTAATGATTATTTAAGGAATTGATAAATCTTTTGTAAAGGATTTTATGAATTGTGTACACGTTCTTTTCTATTAAATAAATAATTACTTTTTGTAATAAACGCATCGTTAATTCTACACATTTACTACTTTAATAAGGTTAAATTGTTATTTAAATATGTAAGTCGCTTAGACTCATAGCGTTATTTATATTTAAGTATTCGTGGAATAGATCGTCGAAATCGAGGGTAATGTAATCTTTTAACTTCGTGATTCGAAATTATTCTTATGACACGGAATTCATCTTCGATAAAAGTAGCTAAATCTAAAAGTATATCAAATATTGGTAGAATTTTATAAATCACTGTTGTAATATTAGTGTTGATTTAAATTTGTACAACGTATATATTTTATTGATACATTTAAAAGCATTATTTGAATTATTAATATTTTGAATACGCCGATTATATTATTTATACTTTATTAATCGTAATTGAGGTAAAGTAAATTTACTCACTCACTTATTTTATAATATAAGAGATATACGTAATAATGTAATTTAAATCCTAATGGATCCGTTATATTTCAAAATTAACTCTTATATATTTACACATTTAATATCGTTATATCCTTTTATCTAAAAATGAATGAATAAGTTTTATTGTATCAATTATATAAAAGTTAAGCATATAAAGTTAACTGAAACGCCTCGCTTTGTAAAGACGATGAAGATTTTCTTTACTATGTTTACAAAGTTGAAAGAAAAATTTGTTTTAAATTCGCTTGTATCGCACAACTCCCGGAAGAGACTTTATTAAAGAAATAAATTTTGTCGTGTAGGAGAGGTGTAACTTCCGACGTTTCCTTCCGGCAATATCCCTCTCGAAGCATGTATATATATAACATCGATACGTACGTGTAGGGTAAAGTTTTTTTTTCTTAACGTAAAACTTGAGACTTATCGCTAGTCGTAACGCGTATTATTATCAAAATCACAAGATCAAAGAGAGTTATTCAGGCAAGGGATTCCTGATTTTTTTTTTCGTTTGTGCTATGCTGACTTTATATAGAGGTATGTTCTTTTTAGAAAGACTTTGATATTTAAATTCTTTTTGTAGGACACTTTCTTTCCTATGATTTTCATATATATCTTTCGCATATATATATATATATAGAAAACGAGAAAATTCTCACACGTGAAATGTAAATTTTTTGCACTTATTCCTTCCAATGTAATTGTTTGAATTTCATTGTTATTTCAAAATTATATGTATTTCTACTGCTATGTGTGTATAATATAAATAAAGGTTACGAGTATTATTACCGTACGTGCACAATAAGTACATCAGCAAATATATATATTTATTTTATTAAGTTTATTAATTAATTTTCATTTATTAGTATATAATAAACATTTACGCACTAATAATTATGGAAAACACAGAATTTGAAATTGAATGTTATATGTAGAATAAAACGCAAAAAATTGTGGAAAGTGTGTATACGAAAAAAAATATTTAATTCACGTTAGCGTATAAATAATGTTTTAAAGATGAGGCCTGCGATGGTTCGGTCGGTTAGGGCGTCGGGCTCGTAATCTGGAGGTCCCAGGTTCGATTCCCGGCCCCGGCCGATTGATACAACCACCACTAGGGAATGTATTTTCAACGACGTCCTTTCTTCACAAAAACATTGTATATGACCTCCGTCATTGATTAGCACCAACGTGGGAGCATAAAAAGAGCGACATTAAAATAATAAAAAAAATAAATGTTTTAAAGGGAGGTTTAAAAAGTGTATAAAAAATGGATTGCTAGAATATTGTATTAAAATAATATAAATAAAACACGATTGTTTAATTAACCAATATACGATTGAAAATATAAAATATAAATATAAATTACACATCCTCTTGTTAAATTCACTTTAACAGAGACAAATTAATCTTACTTTTTTTTATATTTCATAATTGAAAATCCCAGATTCGTCGCTAACAATACATTATTGAAAAAAAATTTTCATTTCAATTACTCTATCAATGACAAAAGCATGTACGATTCATTTATAACATCATTGATTTTTTTTTTCATAACAATAGTAATAAAATTAATGAAAGTAGTATACCTATATATGTATTAAATTAATACTAGAAAACAGAATAAACGATAAAACGTAATCGTGTTTACGCATAATTCACACCCAACTGGATATAAGAGCATGTACATACACACGCATTAAAAGTCGAAGGCATTTAAACGCAAGGGTACATTTGAAACGTAATAAAAAAATTATTTAATCGCTCGTAATGAATAATTCATAACGCGCGATTAATTCAAAGATTGATGGTGCTCGTAAAAACTATGCCAAGTCTAAGACATCATGGTTTCTTCCGTGTATAGTTTACGGAGAGTTTAATAGGTCTACTTTAATTTAAACATTTCATCGGGATTTTCTTTGTCTATCCGAGGTAGCTTATTTGCACCCGCGTGAATTTATCGATTCGCTGTGCAATACAAATTGCACTACTAAATCGGACGATTGAATTCCTTACACCTACGCGATTTACACCAGTGTTACGTAATAATCTGCTGCGTGTCTTTTTGTTTTGTTTTCTCTTTTCGAAGTATGTCAAATTAATCAGAATCGACCGAGTAAGTCTTCTCTTGTACAATTTTTGCTTGTAATATCTAGAAGCACATCCACACTCCATGCATAAGTATGTGAGAATAGGGGGTTGAATTTAGATTAGCTAAGCAGTCGACCTCCAGAATGTACGTTTGATAAATGTTCGATTAGAACTAATAATTTTTTTCCTAACCTGTCTCGCATTATTCTTTGACAATATGTCTCCTTGTACACCAAATCTAATTCCTTCAGATTCATTTACATGTTTGTACATGAAAAGATAATCAAACAAAAATTTCTTAAGACTTGAGTAAATCTATTTAATCAGATAAGATCTATATCTATATCTAAATAACGTTTTCAACATTCTTTTTGTAAGTTCTTCTCTTTCTGAGCAACGCACTATTATATTAAAAATAATCACATTATAATATGGGTGATTCGCTGTAAGATCAGCCAGCCAAAATTTAATTCCTCCCAAAACTATTTTTTACATGTTCTATAAAGTGTTTCCAGTGTGCCTGAATTTTTTCAGATTTTTGCATGCCAAAGTGGTGGAAGCTTAAAAATATATAGTCACTTTGGCTATATTGATTAATTGATTATAGCTCCTCAAAAAAACATTCATCACAATATATATATATATATATATATTTTTAGTCATTTAAACCTTGAAATCAGGATGTGAGAGGGTTCGATCATCCAGATAGACAAAAAGATTCCTGGAGATACCTTTTTTAATCCCAAAGTACTTATAAAAATCCAGTTACATCAAGCATAATAAGCATAAGCCTCTGTGGTAAAAATAAATATAGCAGTCTGTCTTGTTACAATATGATTTAAATATCATTGTATATGCCTAACAACAATATATTTATATGTACAACGCTCACTATACCAAAAGATTTATAGAGGTAGTTTACATAAAAGTAAAGATATTTTTACAATAAAAAATTGCTATTGCATGGGCATTTCTTAATATAATCATATAATAAAATGAAATTTAACGTTTGCTACAGATTATTTCGATATAAAATTTTTCGGTCTTTGCGAACCAACATGCTTTATTAAGCGAGGCTTATAATACTCTTCGTCCACTATGGTTGGTTAACATGCATATTATATAGCCAGCATATTGGTTCGCGAAGCCCGGAAAATTTTATATCGAAATAAACATATATCTTTCTAATAACTTATTAAATGCAGTCTTCCGGTAACACATAATTAACAATTCATTGGTCGTAGTGCATAATTGGTAAAGAAATCATAGAAATTTGATTTTTTGCATTACTAAAATACATACTTAAGTCAAACACCAGAGTAAACAAATTATTATTTTTACTTATTTTAGTTTTTTTTTCTGCAATATTAATTATTTAATTTTTTTCCTATAACATTTATTATTTAAAGCTAGTTAATACGTTGATGTGGAAACAAGTGGAGATCACGTCAATCAATAATAATCAATGGTGTTGCTTAATAATAAAAATTATTTTATCATTGAAATTTCAAAGTGTCTTTTAACATTTTGTTTCTGTTACTGTTGAATATACTAGAGTGTTTCGCGAAAAGAGATGCCGAAATGTCATGAATTGATGCGAAAATTACTGTGCTTCGAAGATATGGACTAGAATTCTTATATGAATAAAAATTACTATATATTATTTCAACTGGTATTAATAAACCCCAGATTATGTGGCAGAAAAGCCGTGAATACAGCAAGTGACACGAATGTGAGAATGAGCATTCGTTACTATTCTTAAGGGGATGGTATACTCAATATTTACCGATCGAGTCAATAAAGATGAAAAAATGATTCTGGTTAAATAAATAAAGCAAATTGTGGAAAATGAAGACATCATTGCATTTCATAAATTTCAAACAAAAATAATGTTGCATTAGAAAATGGCATTGGAAGGAAATTTGTCTCTTTATCTGCTTCAGATCTTGCAAATCTGGTAAATTTCCTTCCAATGCCATTTTTTAACGCAACATTATTTTTCTTTGAAATTGTCACGCAGTGATAGATAATAGTCAAAGAAAGGGTCTTTATTAGTGCAACGATGTCTTTATTTTCCACAATTTGCTTTATTTACGTAACCAAAATCATTTTTTCATCTCTATTGACTCGGTCGGTAACCATTGAGTATCACATCCTCTTAATACTTATGTATATAAACTACGCTTACAATGCGTAGCTGCTTTTCGTGTTTCTTAACTGAAGGCTCCGCCCCTTGGCAGACTTGTTGATAAACCAGAGTCCAGAGTCCCTTTATCCGCGCGTTGCTAGAAGTGCAGGTATACCTGGTACCACTCACCCCGTACTTCGCAGCAATGGTCGGCAGTGAATACTACACGCTCACCAGAACCCGTGATAGTAATTCGAAACACGCGCTTCGCAACACCTATATATATATATATCTAAAAACTCAAGCATATAAGGACCATAGCTTGACAACACGCACGAATAGAATTGTGACTAACGCGAATATATCAGAACTCCCGGTATAACCGTTGCTCCGCAAACCCCGCCTTCGCTTCGGATCGGTGGTTGTCTTAAGACTGACTTTGCGTCTATACATCTCGATCGTCAAAGGGTCCTATGACCAAAGAAGTGGGGATGTGGGTAATGATTTACCCTTGCGTTCCCCTTTCAACCCCTCTTCCATTGTTACACGTTTACTCGTACAGGTAAGGAGCACTATATATATGTAATGAATGCAATTAGGTATAATCACCACCGCTTATTCTTTTATTACGATTACCTGGAAAATCATGGCTATATACCAGATTGTCGATTTGCCTTCTATTGCGTTAATTCTCCATACAATTCAGACACCTTATTATGGTTCCATCGCCCGAGAATACGCTACTATATCTACAATTATGCACTAATGCTTGACTCGACGCATATTTTACTACGTGTAATGCTTACATTAAAGGAATTCAGTTAATTTTTACTTGACTTTTAAGGTAAAGCTTCACTAAGATGCTTTGTGATATTTTTCGTTATTTTTAGTTATTTTTAGTTGTATTCAATTATTTTGAATTATTTTTCGTGTATGGAATAGACCTCTGAAATTAGTGTCAACTTGAAACAAAGAGATTCTTAGGAGTAAGGAATGTGCAAAGAGTGAACGAGAAGCGCACTACCTATATATATTACGTCTCTGAGTCTCGTTTATCCTTGTCGTCACCTTTGTAATATTATTGACTCTTCTCCGTTAGTTTAACGTTAACGCTCAATTTCCCATCCTTTTATATATCTATATGTAAATTTAAGTATTTTATTTTAGGACAGACATTTAGATAATTGCTTTTCTTCATACTTTTTTTTAACGTTTTCTATTCTCTTTCATGTTGTATGGAAAGAGAATAGAAAACGTCCTCAATTTGGAGCAAAGTTGTGAAGAAAATAAAAATTGAAGAAATTTTAACCATAATTTAATATGACAAATTTATTGTTACGTTTAACCTAAAATTCTTCAATTTCTTATTTTCTTAATAACTTTAATCCAAATTAAGCAATTTAAGTTTTTTTTCAAATTGTATATCTATTTGAACTCAACTTTCTTCTGGTTTTTGTTTTGAGTGCCTGTCTCTATTTTTTCAGGGTTATAAACGATTCAATCAAAAGTAATTTTCATTGAAGTTATTATTAGATGTCGAATAACTTTCGTCAAAGTGGCCATTGGCAAGCAATAACTTGGCTTTCTTCACATTTCTACATTACATATAAGATAAGATACGTTTCCCGGAGGTCATGTACTCTCCTTGTTAGTTCATACTAAACAATTTTCAGTATAATGGATAAGGTAATATAATATTTTAAAAGTTACAAAATAATCGCTGTAGCGATGATGCGACATTATAATTTGTATATTAAATAATGCAGCGGAATCAGTATAACCATGATTAAAAAGAGAAATTGGTTTATTTATTTTAAATCAAACAAGATACCGTCAGAATTTATATTGCGCGAACTCGAACTTATTAATTAGAAAGTCAGTGAGTTGTCAATGTAATTATCTTCAAAACCCATATAAATTCGAAAAGTACTTTTGGTAGTTTCATTAGTCATATTTACCGCTAAAAATAACGTACGTTTTACTTATATGAATCAATGAATTCCAAATTATGGTAAAAGTAAATATAAAGTTACAAGTGGGATATTATTTCATTCCGGTGACTATAAAGTAGTCTCTACACTGCTATATTGCGTCCAAAAAATCAATGGTTTAAAATTAATTATTCAAAAGTACAGTGGCCAAAGAGAATTAAAAACCGATAATCCATTATATTTTTGGTAAGAGCTTAAGTCGTTCTTTTATGCCACCCCTTATCAAAAAATGTTGATTACGATACACCCACTGTGTATTTTGGATATGAAATTTCTCAAAAATCGTAAACTATTGATTTGTAGACAAAGGCACGTAATCTACCTACTTTTTCAAATACTCGCATATATATTTAATAATCTATTATTCAAGTCTCTGCTTAATCGATTATAAAGCAGAAAAGTTGGTATGAAATTAAATTTAACTTTGGCACCTATATTTATAAGTTATATATGTATATTTAGAAACTGATATTTAAAATACTTGACACGTCCATTTTGATTGCATTGATTGCAATAACAATGATAAACAATGATAAACATTACATAATAATTTGAAAGCTGTTCAAAAAATTACACAAATGGTTGTTCACGGTGGCTTACAGTAAATAAAATAAATAATGACAGTGGAATTGTTGAATATATTTTATTTTGAATTCGGTTGGTTTATCGCAGAAATTGTTAAGTGCAATTTCAACTGAATTGAAATGATTAAAGGAAAAAGATTCACTATATACATATATATTAGGAAAAAGAGAAAAAGGAAAAAAATGTGTTTGAATATTGAATAATATTTTTTTCTGATCGAAATTCACACCATACATACTTGCGCACTTATCACGGTCTTGAAATTGTTTTAATTGAGAATATATACAATTACTTCGATTATACCGATTTTTTTAAAACAAACTAGTCAGATCATCTGTGCTTTAAATCGCAGATAACAAGCGCATTGAACGTTTCACGTATAATTTAAATCAGTATCAGAATCTCGCCAGATATTCATAACAACTGTATATATCCAAACTTTTATATTCAACAAATTAGTTGTATACACCCACAGTTACCACATAACTGTACATTATAAAATAAACTTTGTACAGTAAACACAACACTTACTAACCGCGCATTACCCGGAACTAATAGTAAGTATCTCTCGCTCTCTCTTTCACGAAAAAATGCTTCCCAATCGATATACCAATAGTTCGAAGACGAGATTATCCAGCGTGGCAAGAATCGTCGTCGAGAAAACGAGGCGCAAATAACCAGGCCTTATATACCGTCGTCGGTTTAATTAGGCGAAACGCGGGGAATCCCCGGTCCCGACAAACTTCGAATTTCTCTCTTTCTCTCCCTCTCGTACACTGATACGCGCACACCCACCCACCCACACACACTCGCACGATGGTAATTAACTCGAAGGAAAACGAGAACACGGGCTGACAAGTTTCATCTAGTCGACCAGCTCATCGCCCGATCGGAGCAATATAATTAATTAGACAACTTCCCTACCCCTCCATATACACTCGTTTTTTTCGTTTTTCTTTTTATATATATATCGAGTATCGCGCGCGGAGGCAACTTTACCAACACCCCAACGACTCTCCTGACTAATAAATAAAAATTTTCTTGGAGATAGGTCGAGAGCTCCTGTATCGTGATTACACTTGTATCTATATCGTTTAAATGATCTTACTAATCAATTAAACGTCGCGTGCGCTAATGAGTTTATTATATTTATACTTTCGGGAACTTTTATTCGTTTTATATCAGTTACGCACGATAATATTATATTCGAATCTAATTAAATTGTTCAAACTAATTTCTTAAGTGACAAGAAGATCTCTATATACATTTATACCTATATATACCTAAGTATATTAAGTACGTTTTATAATAATTTTTTTTATTTCGTTTTAACGTTCTGCATAATGTTTTATATACGTTACGCGTATAAATCACGCACATCTGAATTGTGTAATTTTAATGCGGAAAACAGGATTTTATTGTATACTCGCATGCATATACGGCCAGTTGTTAATTTAAAACATAATATTTATTAACGATACACCGTGTTTTCACACGGGCATGGAAATAATTATATGTTATTATTTTAATATTTATTTATTAAATTTAAACGTAAATATAATACTATAATATTTTTTTAAGCGGCTTATCAACAATATTAGTAACATCGTACGTATCACATCGCTCATAGTTTATCATCAGTTTATATAAAGTGATCTACATTTCTAATTTATAGCTAAATTAATTGAGTTTAATTTGATGAGCAACGTTTGCTTTGTAAACCGTACACAGAACTTTCCTCAGTCAGTATTTAGATCGACCACTAATTTATCACAATGTACAATACTTTGTAATATATAAACCTTAATTGAAATAAACCGTTTTATAATAAACATATTATAAAAGGTAAATAATTCACATTTTTCAAATTCGATGATTCATATAATGTTGAATTACTAAAATTTATCATTAAAACCCCGAAAAATGTATAATCTAATTTATGGAATCAATCAACTGGGAAAAATTTGTACATAATGCTTTAATGATTATAGAGAAAGTTTACATAGTGAAAATTCTTTCTAAAAAGTATCGAAATCATTTGGGTGAAAATTGTAGTGCCAGCTGGTGAAAATTCTAAAGCAAACCATGTGCTCAAAACGCCTTCGTCTGGAAAAAATTACTATTCAACCTGGTCAAAATTTCAATTTCATTTTAACATTTTACTACAATGCAGAATAAAAATTTAATAAATAAACGAACGTCAGCATTTTATCTTCAACGTATGGGTAATATTTATTTATTTTCTCATTTCGTAGAATTTTTAAAGTAATCAATTTTAAATTAAGAATAACAATTATTAATTATAATTTTTTAAAAAATCCTCTCCTCACGAAAATATTCCCGTGTTACTCCCAAGTATTTTTTCTGTACTCCCTGCAACTCCATGGTATCAAGACGTAAAGCGGAGTAAACACGCAAGTCTGAGAGTGCAAACGTATTTTTGCGTTTATTTACAAGCATTGAGTGTTATAATGGATTTTTGGCATATAATAGAAAACGAGTTAACTTATCCTATTCCTCAACATATTGAAAATATTTTAAAAACTCAAAATTCGAATAATCGTGTAACTCTAAAAAATATTGAAGAAAAAGAATTGCTTGACCTCGAGGAATTTGTTAGAGATGACATCTATAAAACTTTTATATATTTGAATTCAATCTTGAACTGTTATTATGGTAAATATTATAATTGTACAGAAAAGTTTAAGTTTACCTTGGAAGGAAAATCTCTTTTAAGAAGTATAATTAAAATATTAAATGAAAAATCTGTAGATATCTTTTTTAAAAATATTGACGTTAAAAGAGGCTCGAAGAGAACTTTTAAAAATATTGACGAATGCCAACCAACATTTTTTACCAACAATGAAAATAAATAGGATATTTTAAAATTACTATTGTGTTCCTTAGAAAATAATTCAAACATGGAAAATAATAATCAATACCACTGCGTATTCGTTGCTTATATTTGTATGATTTATAGACGTAATTGTTACCAGACATTATCCGCCAATTTACTTTTAACATCTATACAAACAATTCATCGTTTCATTGGGAAGAGGTTAGAACTAATTATTGAAAATAATGTCGCGTGAAACAATCACATAATTTTCTAGCACAAAGAGAATTACCGCATTATATGTTTAGATCAGCGAAGATGCTACACGTATGATATCGAAAATTCACTATGATTCAAGATCAAATCAATTGCTTGGCTTTGTTCAACCATTAAATCAAAATAATTCAATACCAATAACTTTTTCATTCGCAACGACTAGTACTAAATTCATTGAAGAACATTTTAAAAGTGGTAAGGTTTCGACTCTACTTTATTGTTACATTGTCCAGCCGCTTGAAGATCATGATTTTCTTTGCTTAAATACATTTGGAACTGATGATTCTTTTACGGCAGACGACTGCGTAAAGAGATGGAACTACACAACTGAAATATTAAAGCAACGCAATACTCAGGTACTTGGATTTTCATCGGTTTAATAAATATAATTTTAAAACAAATTAAATATTCTTTGCTAAACAAGTATTATCTACCATGGATGTTCAGTAGTCAACCGTGTGAAGGCTATTTTCGAACACTACAATCATTGAGCACACTATTCTGTACGCCAGCTAATTGCAGTATTTTAGAAGCAATTAGAAAATGTCAGAGAATGGAATTAATCGGCGATATATAATGACACACGTTTTCAATAATAATAATGAGTATATATTTGCTTTCAAAGAAATAGTTTTCTTAATTCTACATTTCAAATAAATTAAATAATAAGGATATATGCATTAATTTAGACTCCTCAGTTTTTCTACTTGATATTAATTTAGAAACACTTAACGAGGTTCTCTTCAAAGCTAAAGAGGATGCATTTAAATCTATCCTTTCTTTAGGAATTAATAATCTTTGTATTAACTGATGCTAATTACATTAAAATAAACGTTGTAAATATTTGCGAAGAAGATTTATCTAATCAGCAAGATACTGATATAATTGAAGATATTGTAGATTATACGTTTAATCAGAATGGTGATGACAAAATAGAATTATTTAACTTAAACTACTTTTGTTTTCTCTCTGCGACCAACCATACATTGTATTCAATGTTAAGTACCTAGTGAATAGACAAAAAAGAATTATGCAGATTTTATTTTTGGAAGCTTATGGAAAAGCATATAGGAATTAGTATATATATATTCATACGTACATTTATAAGTATTTTAAAACATTCAGATTTAGATAATCAAATCTCTTTGTTAGACTACATATCCTGCAATTTTAGTAAGTTGCGAGAAGAATCGGTTCAGTATGTTTGATCTATGGATGATTATGCAATAAATATTCCTGACGATGCTGATCTTATACATTTTTACAGACGTACTTTTTATATATCTCCGAAAAACTTTAATTGTAGTTTAGGTGAAGTTTCACTTTTAAAACAAATTCTACATTTGGTATGGGGCGATAGTGAAGATAGAAAAATTTCTTCCATGGAATGGAAAAATATAGGAAAAAAATTAATGAATCAAAAAAGCTTATACTTAACAAAAATAAAATAGAAAAATAATAAAAAAAACAAGATAGAAAAACTATATCCAAAAAACCTGCATAAATTTTTATCAGATATTAAAATAGTAATCGAATTAAAAAAAAGTAATGTTGTGACATCTATAATTACTTGCCCTGCATGTGACAAACGTTTGTCTATATACAAAAAATGAATGACTTCGAAAGCTCTCATGGACGATGGAATATCTCAAATTTTGTTCGACACTTTTTACTACAGGGAGATTTGAAATATGGTCGTAAATCAAAAGAAACGAAACGCATCAACTAAATCGTCATTAGTAAAAAAAGACCTGATCAATCTACAAATATTTCAATGATCGATACTGATCAAAATATCGCTACATACTCCACTTCCAAATCTGAACCTTCTTTTAGTTTAATTTCACAAGAGGATTGGACTAATGCTCTTGCAAACAACTTACAGAGAGAAGTTCAATCTCCAAGTAGAGAAATAGAAATTGATTTCAATAATTTTTAATATATTTTATCGATCACTAATAAACGAGACCGTTTATAGGTATGTTAATTACAATTAAACATTTACAAAACATGCATTAAAGAAAAATAAATTGATAAAAAAATATAAAAAATATAAAAAATAAAAAAAAGGGACCGATTCCCCCTTGTCCAAATTCATGATCATGGATTCGACTAAAGGAGTTTGCGCACAATACTAAAAATTGTAAAATTGTAAAATACTTTGTAAAATAATTTGTATAATTAAAATTCTAAAATTTGTTGAACTTTTACAATTTTGATGTAAGTATAGTCAAAAGAAATCGTACGATACATAATCATGCTGCAGCCGATTAAGAGATAAATACCATATTAATTAACTTAATAATACTAAAATAAATGCAATTTTAGCTCTTAAGATAAGATGTGTGTATATGTGTGTGTAAAATATTCACATGCCCGGGCAATTCGTAATCAGTAATTTAAGGGGATGTCGGATTCAGGAAATGGTCATTTTTAATATTTTTTTATAAACAAAAGAATACATTTTTAAAAAAATCCTGAAAGCCATGCCTTTAGGCATGTTTTGAAGATAATATTCAAATTTTTTCAGATTTTTAGATCCGTAATTTAATTCTGATTTTTGCGTTGAAAATTCATGCTTTTTCAGATCAATAATTACCGGCCGACAATTGTTTATAAAATTATTATTAACAAATTTATTTTTTCTCAAAAATCAAAACGTCATATCCTCACTTTTGTTTAAAACTACCCATATATGAATTTTTTCAGATTTTTAAATCGACATTTCCAACATAATTCTTATGTTGAAAGGTGTAGATCCCTATAATTTGGGTCCGACATCCCGTTAACATTTGTTTTTAATGTAAAATTAGATTTTTTTAAAAAATGTATATTTTTTTAATTACAGTAATTGAGTCATAATTATAATATTCAGAAGGAGTTAGAGAGAGACAATAACTACTAAAAAGGAGACCATCATATGTTTGGGAAACGGATCGTGTCCAGCTTGTAGTTTATGTTTTCTAATAATACGTAGAAAGCCAGAGCCGCTGATCCTAACAGTCAATTTTTCAAAAGTTATACGTAATTAAAGCAAAATTTATAAAAAAATAGATTTTACTTTAAATGCTTGTAACTTTCAAACTATCAAATATTAACATTCAGACCGTTCGTTCAGAAAATTCTTAACCGGCTGTAACTAATTTAATATAGTTAATATCTGATAGTTTAGAAATTACAAGCATGTAAAGTAAAGCTTATTTTTTTTTATTAATTTTGCTTTAATTGCATATAGCTTTTGAAAAAAAAACGATTGTTAGGGTATGCAGCTCTGGCTTTTTTTATATTTTTGTATTAGAAAACATATCCTACATACAAGCTGGACACGATTCGTTTCCCAAACATATGATGTTCACCTTGTAAGTTGTTACAGTTACAGAATATTCGCGCGGACTCCAAAATTTTCCTATTACTCTTTACTAACAAAACACCTTCATCCACTTTAAAGATATAAATTATCGTACTGATGGCCATATAGATTTGTAAAAGATTCGTGTAAATACGTGTGTACATAAAAATTCGGATCAGCGCGGTAAAATAAAAGCGAGAGAGTGTCGCAGAGAGAGAGAGAGAGAGAGAGAGAGAGAGAGAGAGAGAGAGAGAGAGAGAGAGCGAGGACGGACCGATACAACGGATTGTTATTCGTTCGCGAGTCACGTGCGTATCCACCCTCATCGATAATTTGCCACGAGGATCGAACGTGCGACGTAGCACCTAAGTCAGGGGAAAGGCGATAACGCGTGCCTCCTCTTCGACACGTATATAGTATATACGTACACTCGAGGCCCTCCACGATACCCACATTGATATTTGCTCCGTCGGAGTTACCCAGGGGATGCCTCGGTAATTAAGCCGGACTTGTCTTCCCATCGTTATTCAAACGATTATGTGGATAAGGTATCGCGATAACGCGCGACCAAGAGCCTCGAGCATCAATCAGTTCGCGCCAAAGATTATTTCCTGGATTATAAATCGTTTCCGTGTCATATGCGATATTCCGATAACAATACGCCTCTCTTTTCGATTACGTACATTTCCACCTTCTTTTCACCCGATATATGCCCCTCGAGTGTTTAAAATAAACATTCGAACGTACACGATTTATACGTGACGCGTATCTCATTTATTCTTTCGTTTTTAAATTCTACACACCGTATTTCGGGAAGGTAATGTTTTTTTTACGTTCAGTCGTAATAGTATACCTTTCGTCAATGTATCTATATTTAAGAAATTAAAAACGCTTTATATTGTCTCGTTTTACGATGTTTGACAACGTTACTCCGAATAATATAGGTATATAAAAAATGAATTATAACTATTTTTAGTTGTCGTAGCTCGCGTTTACATCCTCATCGTTTCCCGCTGCACTCGTAACAAATATTTTTGGTTCGATTGATTTACATTTCGCTCGACTATTTGTTACATAGTGCAGTACGGGTCAACGAATTTATGATTTATTTTACTTTTTATTCTCAAATTTTCCGTTACTACAGACGTTATTTCAATGTTTCGTTGGCTCGCTCATACCGATTCTAGTTCCTAGATTTAATTACTCTACTATACCGCGGATCGTTAGGTTTCAAATCTACAAGCTTCAATAAAAAATTTTTTATCGCACTCGAAAAAAGTGGAGGAAAACGTACTTGAGCTTCAGTAAATTTGCTGATCACGTATTCAATTAATATTTACTACAGAGATTTAGTAAAGTTACTAAAGTTATTAAAGGAAAATTAAGTTGAAGTTAAATATCTGAAGTCGGTTTCAGTAATTTTTTCTCAAGTATGTTCGAATTATTTACTCATGAATAAGGTGAATAATTTCTATAGATTTCTAAACGTTTCGAATCTTTTGACGCAACGTGTATACACTTTGTAACTTGTAGACGTTCTACAGGCAACGATGTATAATACCTTCAAAATCAATTGTGTTTGATGAGCATTAATACATTTACAAAATAAAATACAATGGTATTATAGAATATATTACACTTACAAAGAAACTTCATTTTGGACGTAATAAATATTACACACACACACACACATATATGTATTGTAAACTTTTAGATATACAAATTAAATAATAGAAATCTTTAAAATTAATGTAGTATTAAAATTATTTAGTTCGAATCTTTAACATCGTAATGTTGCAGCGAATGATACACTTAAATAATAAATAACATAATAAATATATATAAATAGAAAATGCTTTATAATTATCGCATGTATAGTGTAATGTATATAAATAAATTAAACGAAAGTAAATTAGTAATATTTATACAAACAATTTGTATTTCGTACTACATTAAATTTAATCAAAATAATTTATAAATATTTACTTTTGACACATCATCTACCGCATTGTTCGTTATTTCATCAACTACGATGAAATATTATTAATAATTAAATGCACGGGTATTACGAATACTCGAATATACATATATACCCTATATAATCAAATAGTCTATAAATATCTTGTTAATTTCGTAATTAAAACAGCATTCCGTGAATTTCCAACATGACCGAGAATCGCAGTATGGACCAGTATGTACCGTGTTGTACGCAATCTTCTAATTACCCAAAAGGTATCAGAGATGATCTAAGGTCCAGACATTTCCAGTTTTCGTAACAACAACAGGTGCGCGGTAACTGCGTGTATGTATATGTATATATATATACAGCTATACCTATACGTATATAGATGTACATGCACACTCACGGAAGTTGAAAAACAATTTCAAGCCCCATTGGCGTTTCGTACATCAGAGTCGATGTATACATCTACATGTCTATATGTAGAGTGAGGCGTACACACACACGCACACACGAAATACAGATATAGATAGGTGAATGTGTCTCGGGGTATCTCGGAGCAATCCCATTTGAACAGGACTAGTAAGCCGTCCCTTGGATTTTACTCTCGTTCCGGAGCCGCACATGACAATCGACGATGCCAAGCTCGGTCTTATCCTTCGATCTTGCTGCGTCGTACTCAGTATTATCTCGTTTCTCGATTATTTTACCGAAAGGGACAGACTTTATATATCTACGTGTTTGTCTATGTGTGCGTCCACGAGAGAGAGAGAGAGAGAGAGAAGAACCTTAAGAGTTGCCGCGATAATTTCTTCGAGATTGTAGTTGGTTTATTGCATATAAGTGCTAAACGATCACAGTAATGCTCGATCACAATAATTTGGAGACTTTATTCCATTATATATATATATGTCGAATAATTGAATTGTAAACGCCTATGAGAATTGAATTACCATTCTCCTAATACGAAATACTAATCTTCTTTACTATGTGTATATACATAGACGTAACGAAGAATCCTGGAGAAAAAGGAAACTTGGTATAGAAAGAAGGATGATGACGCGAATGCGTGAAATTGAATTTTATTTAATTATAACTTGATCTTGGAGATACTTTGGTCGATTGAAACAATACAAGGTTGCGCTTACCTTTTTGAGCCAACTGACAATTTTATCCCAAGGGTCAAGTCGCATCGGTACTCAAACGGAAAAAAGGGAACTCGGAGAGAGATACTTTAGTAATGGAAATTAAGTGAAATTTTTTAGAGTGCTTATAAAGTGTTATTACAACGGTACCGTTTAAAATATTGATTATACGAGAGATAATTAATTAATCGCTTGTCATTTCTTCTTTCTAAACTCGTACGTAAATCAATACAATTTGAATATAGACCAAGTTCTTTTCGAAAAATTTTTTCTCTCGTGAGATCTCTTAAAGCTTCCTCTTCGATAGTTAAAGCTGAAAATGTAGCTTTAATGTTTAAATCGCATTTGAAAGATTTGCGACTTTACATTTAAAATTCTTTTTCAATGACTACGTGCATTTTCTCATCGACTTAGGGTAATTCAAATAAAAAATTCTAGGCTTGAGCTAAATCTCCTTCAACGTCTGTGACCAAAAAAGAATCTAACACAGATAGAATGTATACTGTCGCATACGTATATAATGAATTAAAATTCTCTTTTCAAAACATTCGTCAATATCAGTTTAATCGAAAGGTTTTTTTTTGTTAAATAATTGAAACAATATTTATGTGTAGACTATGCGATAAAGAGAGTACAGATATCTAGCGTTAAAAACCCGAAAGTTCTTGCACGTAACATCTAAAAGCTTTCAAAGTAATAAATATTTATATGTCGAATCCAAAAGTCTTAATCGTTAACGGGATGTGAACCTCAAAAAGAATGAGAAAAATGATTTATTTTTTATTAAACGAGGAATTCAATTTATCGAAAAAAAACGTTCTGGTAACGATGTTGCGTTTCCTTTGAAAATATTCTGTGAATTTTTTCAAATTTTTTTATTGATAAATCAGCAAGATTTTTGAGCAGCCGTGAATTATTGTTTTATAGCTATATATTACCGACCAAAATTAGTTATTTACATATAATTAATTAACAATTAATTATTTCCTAAAAATCTCTCCGTTACGCTATACTCTTTTTTATTTGAACAGTATCTGATTTTTTTTCAGATTTTTCTTACAATTAGGTTTTAAAATTTTTGAGATTTTCTACGAAGATATTTGCAATTTGGGTATCATATCCCTTTAAATGATAAATACTTAAGAAAAATTTATAGTTACATATAGTGAAGCTTTAATAGTACAAAAAGATTTTCTGAAAAAAATAAACCTATCGTTGATTCAAATATATCGTGCACTCGTGCAGGTCATTGATCACCAAAATGACACAAAGAAGAAAATATTTTTCCTGTTTTTCCTCTTTTTTACATTTTGACTCGGAACGTTTACTAAATTCATTGATCTTCAATATATAACTACCATATACAGTAATGTCGTGAGCAATGACGTATGCAAAAAAAAATAATAAGTCCTGGGAGAAATCGATTAAAATTAAAATTTCAATATAAATCTTAATCATACATTTTATATTATGTGCGGATAATCCTAAAGGAAAGACACACGCAGTCGACGAAACCAATTATAAATTTTTACTGCTAGACAGCTGTAAAATACGATTCACTCGAAATGTTATTCTACACAAAGGTAAACTCGGAATATCTGATAAAAAAAGAGTTGAAGTAAAGCATATATACGGGAAGATCTATTAATATCGATTATATCCACGAGTTCAGGACATGTAGAAACACGAGGGAGTAGACGAGGCGTCTCGTTAATCTTGGACGTATGATGGATGATACTCAAGTTGCATTAACATTCGAACTCTCCCGAAGCGTAATGAAAAAAAGAAAATACAACGATAATGTTCCAGTATACGTTATGTTATCTCTCAAACGAATTCTAATGCCCCATTGTCAATGTTTATGAAACTCGGCAATGACAATTTTTAGTAAGAGCGTAGGGATTCATTTATTATTCATATTTCTGGTGGCGCCTCTCTGTTTTTATTACGAAAATCTGCATGCTTACGTCTAGTCGAATTTTAAATTTCCGACCACTCTTTGGATTCTATGTGTGTGTGTGTATGTTTTTTTCGCGAGATTAACTTTTAAGTTTATTAAGGCCATCGAAATCTGATTCGTTTTTTTTTCAACAGTTTGTTTGTGTTATTAGGGTAATTTAATTATTTTGAGTGCTAGGTATACATACGTCGCGCAAGAAAAACTGTTTGGTGCATTCAACGAATTGTATTTATACTCAAATAATATTTCTATATATATTCTATATACTGTTTAGAAATATAATGAAACTAAGTCAATTATCAAAATTAAATCATTATTTTTCAATTTCTTGAAGTTGAGGTAGGTTTTTAATAATTTAAATAAATAAAAACACCATTTTTACGTTATGTGCAACGTTTCGTTGGCGAAATTTGCCAACATCTTCAGGCTAAACAAAACAATTTTTATTATTAAATTACACAATAAACAATCGAATAATACAAAATTTTAATTAAAACTACACGATGACAGTTTACCTTATTAATCTGAGAATAATCTTATCGTACTAAATGTATACAATCGTTTTCACCTATTCATATATACAAATCAGTGTCAAGCAAGAGTGTAATGGAAATACAGGTGAGTAATCATATAATTAAACCTTTTATTTTCAATTTCTTAGAAAAGGTAAATAAACTTTATTCAAAATATATATATTCTCTTTCTTATTTATACTATTCTTATTACTTTTAATATGGATTATTTCTGAAATAATTATTTATAATTAAATTTCGGATCTAAAAATTGTAATTTTTTTTCCAATCAAATCGATGATTATAATTTAACTAATGTTCTCTAACGATTCATCATTTTTACTATTTTTATGTTCGTTTATTCGGATTTTTACTGTCATTTTGAGTTCATTAAAAATGATTCTTATTTATTTTTTCATACGTTTAAGTATCTGATAATAGCTTTTCCATTTCTTGAATATAATTAGATTTGTTTAAAAATACACGTTATCTTTATCGGTCTATGTAAAAAATAAATCTCGATTACTTTTTAAAAAATTATTTGTCTTTTTCAATTTTTTTGTAAAAAATCTATCCTGAATTTTTATATGACTATTTTTGTTTTTACGTTAAGTAAATTACTTGTATAATTTTATATCTAATTTCATTTTTTGTATTATCATGCATATATCTAAATTTTGTAATGAAACTTAAACTTTTTTAATCACATTAATAATATTTGAATTTGATAGTTTAGAATGAAAATTAAAATTTTGGGCTGACGAAACAATATTAATCCGTTGGAATTTGTTTGACACCGATTTGTATATAAATAGGTGAAAACGATATTGTATACATTTAGTACGATGAGATTATTCTCAGATTAACAAGGTAAACTGTCACCGTATTGTTTTAATTAAAATTTTGTATTATTCGATTGTTTATTGTGTAATTTAATAATAAAAATTGTTTTGTTTAGCCTGAAGAGGTTGGCGAATTTTGCCAATAAAACGTTGCACATAACGTAATAATGGTGTTTTTATTTATTTAAATTATTAAAAACCTATCTAGCCCTTGAGAAATTGAAAAATAATCATTTAATTTTGTTAATTAACAATAGAGGGTGAAATACAAGTATTATCATCAAATTAAAGTTAATATTTTTTAAAGTGAATACCAATTCTTTATGCTCCACGAATGTATATATTTATTTTGTAAAGTACATATATAAATAAAATAAACATTTTCTTAAAAATCGCGAAATAATTTTAATACATTATTGTAAATGATTATAACTTTATGGAAGGAAAATTTTCATTCTTAATTGATAATTTATTATCATCGTGTGATTAATTTACTTTTGCAAACTCGTCCGTCATTGTAAAACTCTTAAACCTAAACAGTATTAATCTTCGTTCTCTATACAAGCTGATTTTTTTTTCTAATAATTATATTAAGATAAACACGTAATACATTATAATATCGCTATGAATCGCATACGTCGAATTTTAAATTTAAAGGCTACACACCATTGGTTTTCGAGAGTAATAAAACGTGACTGTAAAACGTTCGATTCACTATGTGAAGGTTCATTTGCGGATGTTTAAATAGTTCAGTCAAACAGTCGAAATAAATTCAATTGGTATTCTTAGAAAAACGGTATTTCATTCTAATTTTGAAAGAATTGTTCGATTAAACATTGAGATTTTTATTATTTATATTATACCGAATGTGGATATCTCGTGTAGGTTTCATTTTATTAACTGGTTTAATATGCCAGACAATATTATCTCTCGTGCATATGTAGGTATATAATAATAACGGAATTCTTTTGTATTTAACTGTTTTTATACGTATAAAGACAATTAATTAAATCGAAACAATTTAAAACTTGCGAATAAAATTAAAAAATAAAATTACAACGAAGGATATATCGCGCATTCGGATTGTTCTTTATCGAAAAATCAATGATAATCGACCGGGGCTATTACTTTTAAATGCGCGGTAAAAAATATCCATCGATAGTTTTACCAAATTTATATTCATTATTCACTCAACAAAGCCTAGACATTAAAGGATTAGCGTAAAACGAAGCGTAGGACATAAAAATTGCGTATATAGATGCAAGGGATAAAGCCGTTCGTGTAAGCTAGAAACTTTCTAATAAAAATAATCGCGTAAATCATCGTAATCCGGGAAGAGGCATACGGTAAAAATGAAGATAGAAATTAACACGACGACCCGGTTGAATTTTTCAATAAATCACGAGTTTTAACGCAATTTCGGTCAAACGTACATCCGACATATATATATATATATGTAGACAGATTTGTTTTATTGAAAGATTTCCTCGATGTAAGTTAGTCGACGGAGAGGAGAGTATTTTCAAGTAGTAACAATCGGTGTCTAGTGCGGCATAAGAAGCGCTCGAACGTATATATACGCATCGACTAGCTATCTACTTTTAGATTTGAAAAATAAAGTGAATACAATTCTTATGCTCCACGAATGTACTATTTATTTGTAAAGTACATATATAAATAAAATAAACATTTTCTTAAAAATCGCGAAATAATTTTTAATACATTATTGTAAATGATTATAACTTTATGGAAGGAAAAATTTTTCATTCTTAATTGATAATTTATTATCATCGTGTGATTAATTTACTTTTGCAAACTCGTCCGTCATTGTAAACTCTTAAACCTAAACAGTATTAATCTTCGTTCTCTATACAAGCTGATTTTTTTTTCTAATAATTATATTAAGATAAACACGTAATACATTATAATATCGCTATGAATCGCATACGGTCGAATTTTAAATTTAAAGGCTACACACCATTGGTTTTCGAGAGTAATAAACGTGACTGTAAAACGTTCGATTCACTATGTGAAGGTTCATTTGCGGATGTTTAAATAGTTCAGTCAAACAGTCGAAATAAATTCAATTGGTATTCTTAGAAAAACGGTATTTCATTCTAATTTTGAAAGAATTGTTCGATTAAACATTGAGATTTTTATTATTTATATTATACCGAATGTGGATATCTCGTGTAGGTTTCATTTTATTAACTGGTTTAATATGCCAGACAATATTATCTCTCGTGCATATGTAGGTATATAATAATAACGGAATTCTTTTGTATTTAACTGTTTTTATACGTATAAAGACAATTAATTAAATCGAAACAATTTAAAACTTGCGAATAAAATTAAAAAATAAAATTACAACGAAGGATATATCGCGCATTCGGATTGTTCTTTATCGAAAAATCAATGATAATCGACCGGGGCTATTACTTTTAAATGCGCGGTAAAAAATATCCATCGATAGTTTTACCAAATTTATATTCATTATTCACTCAACAAAGCCTAGACATTAAAGGATTAGCGTAAAACGAAGCGTAGGACATAAAAATTGCGTATATAGATGCAAGGGATAAAGCCGTTCGTGTAAGCTAGAAACTTTCTAATAAAAATAATCGCGTAAATCATCGTAATCCGGGAAGAGGCATACGGTAAAAATGAAGATAGAAATTAACACGACGACCCGGTTGAATTTTTCAATAAATCACGAGTTTTAACGCAATTTCGGTCAAACGTACATCCGACATATATATATATATATATGTAGACAGATTTGTTTTATTGAAAGATTTCCTCGATGTAAGTTAGTCGACGGAGAGGAGAGTATTTTCAAGTAGTAACAATCGGTGTCTAGTGCGGCATAAGAAGCGCTCGAACGTATATATACGCATCGACTAGCTATCTACTTTTAGATTTGAGAAATATTCAATTTTCTTCGATTTTTACGAGTTTAATCTAACAGTGGTAAAGCTTTTATACGATCGTTAATGGAACTCTGAGATTTTCTAGAAGTTAATTTACACAAGTTCGCTTTATCTCACTATTTCCCACGCGCTATCATTAATATACACATTTTATCGTTATTGTTTATATTATATTTATTATATTATATATATAAAGAGAAAGCTCCTATACTCATAAATAGTTCATTCGGTTGATTTGATGGAAAAGCATTATGTCTTCATTGACAAGACTAATAGACGAGTTCATTAATTAACTGACGATTTCAGATTCTATAGGATTGGATTCGCATTGTTTTACTCGTACACGGTATTTCCAATTATTAATACGAATTTTATTTAATACGTGATATCGAAAATAGTTTTACGTAATAAATAGTAAGGTTTCTTACGTAATTCTTTATCCCGTTTAATTAATTTAATACACAAATCCCGTTTTCACGTTTTTATAATAATCTATATATATATTTCTTTTTTTTTCCACAATTGCGATTTTAATCTGCAAGAGAAATGAGGATGGAGCTTTATGAAGAGAGTTTGATTCTATACATCTTTTTCATTCGGTTATTTCAGCCGAATGAAAAGTCATTACGGGCAATTAAAGTACTAGTGTGTTCATCAATGTCGTCAATGATTTATCGATTCTTACACGGCTTTTTTTAAAACTACATTCTAAAATTCCTATTTAAAATATATTAGTTGTAATTAATGTAATGTACATTCGGTAATCACGATTCGGAAATCAATCTTTAAATAAAATACGTTCCATTTTATTATAAAAATGTATACGCAAATAATAATTAATGCTGAAGTTTCAGTATGTTGATATTTTTTTTTACCTCCATATAAATAACAAAATTATTTGTGAGAAATGTTTTGGTCAGATATGTTATAGCTGATGTACATTTTAATTAAAAAGACATATTAAAGCTTTTTTTGCTCTTAATGCGTGTTTTAAAAGCGTATTGACATTTCAACAGTTAAATCTTTATGAAAAACACAGTTTAATATAAAATTAGAGACGCCTCAGATTTTCGTAGGTTACGGTGTTATAGATAACTAACACTGTTCGATGCATTTGCCTACGTAAGGTAAATTTTACGAAAACGGTAACGATCAGTTCGTTTTTTCGGGTGATGCGAATTTTACGATAAAAAATTCGGATCCTGCGGGGGTTACTGCTAATTGAGTTTGTTTAAAAAACACCGAGTAGTTTACCGGTGTATATTGCGATTCGTATCTCCTTAAATATATATATACACTAAAGAACAATCTTGTTTAATGATGTCGACCAATACACCGAACATACATATGGGTGGTTCTCTGTGACATCGAAGATGAAAAAAATAAATATTGCTATAACTGTGGGAATATGTTTTAGAGGTATCCAGTAGTTCTCCTGAATTTTTCAGATTTTTTCTGGGCCATTATTTTAAGTTACAGAGAGTCAAAGTTGACATTTTAGCACTTTTTTGCATTATATGCCCATTTTCATGATTTTTTAGCTCCCAGGGGATGCATTTTTCACTAAATACATAAGTATGACTTTTTTTGTAAAATTTTCCGAACTTTTCATTAAAAATACTTTAAGACATAAGTATGAAAACCTCTCGTACTCTAGCCCTCTCCCTCTTTCTATCTCTAGGGGGTGAAAATTTACCTTCAGGGTTAAAAGGGTAGGAAAAATAAAAATAGTCGTTTTTGCCACGTCGTCGGATAGGAACCTTACGCGCAGGCTTCTTCTGATCGAGAGGGGAGTCGAACTTTACCGAGTGTATACTAGAATGGTTACAGTCAGTAGCGTCGCAACGCTCGAGTCGTGCGTTTGCGGCTCGCTCGGACTTGTTTTTACCTGTTGCCTCTACATGGGAACTTGACTTCGTTTTCCTTTTAATCCGTGAGTAAACTGCATTCTTATCAATTATATTTTTTTTTTGGTGGGTGACAAGTTTTACTTTTTCTTTTTATACATTTACACGTAGTTTTCTACAGCTGATATTTACAGTTGACGTTTTTTTTTACTATTTTATTATTAGAAGTAGTCGATAAAGATTTTTATTTATATTATTAATGCAAGGCTAAATTTTATACATTAAATATGGTGCGTCTATTTTGAAATAATTAAATACATTCTTTAGCAATACTTACAAGTCCAGAAAACTTAAAAATTAGTGCATTTTAAAGAAAAATAATTATATTTTTAATTGTAATACGAGTGTACATTATATTATTATAATACTTTTTAACACAAAATTTTTCAATAGTCTAGTGAAAAACCATGAAAATGAGATGACCCATTGCTCCAGCGTCAATAAATGTTATAATTAGAAATAGGAAAAATAATAAGCGTCATAACGTCATTTATATTATAACGTAGATAAATTTGTTCAAATATTTTTTTAACAATTCAGGTCAAATATTAATTTATTAGGAACATTAAAACATTGACCTAAATTAATAATAGCCGACATAATAATTAAGAATAACAATTATCAACTTTATTAAATCTACTTTGCAATTGTGAGCTAATTGAAAGTTCTTAAATTATTGAAAATCGTTTAAATAAACTTTTTAGGTAAAAGAGCAGAAATTAAATATATTGCATACTTATGTTTTTAGTGAAAAATGCATCCCCTGGGAGCTAAAATTCATGAAAATGGGCATATAATGCAAAAAAGTGCTAAAATGTCCACTTTGACTCTCTGTAACTTAAAATAATGGCCCAGAAAAAATCTGAAAAAATTCAGGAGAACTACTGGATACCTCTAAAACATATTCCCACAGTTATAGCAATATTTATTTTTTTCATCTTCGATGTCACAGAGAACCACCCATATATATATATATATATATATATATATATATATATGTACACATATGTCACGTAGAAGAAAAAAAAACAAGTATACAGATGTACACCCCTTTATAAGAGTACACGCAATTGATCACAGTCAAACCCCGTGTGTAAAACAAAAAAAAACCACGCAGGAGAAGAAAATTTCAAACTCCGTTAGCTGCGTGGAAATATACTACATTGTTAAGATTTCCAGTAGAATAAATCTTACTAGGCTTTCATCGTATAAAGCCCCCCTTTTGTCTCGAGTCAAATGGCACAGAGGAAAAATTTGCCGTAAGCCGCAAGTTCGAAAACCTCTCGTACTCTAGCCCTCTCCCTCTTTCTATCTCTAGGGGGGTGAAAATTTACCTTCAGGGTTAAAAGGGTAGGAAAAATAAAAATAGTCGTTTTTGCCACGTCGTCGGATAGGAACCTTACGCGCAGGCTTCTTCTGATCGAGAGGGGAGTCGAACTTTACCGAGTGTATACTAGAATGGTTACAGTCAGTAGCGTCGCAACGCTCGAGTCGTGCGTTTGCGGCTCGCTCGGACTTGTTTTTACCTGTTGCCTCTACATGGGAACTTGACTTCGTTTTCCTTTTAATCCGTGAGTAAACTGCATTCTTATCAATTATATTTTTTTTTTTGGTGGGTGACAAGTTTTACTTTTTCTTTTTATACATTTACACGTAGTTTTCTACAGCTGATATTTACAGTTGACGTTTTTTTTTTACTATTTTATTATTAGAAGTAGTCGATAAAGATTTTTATTTATATTATTAATGCAAGGCTAAATTTTATACATTAAATATGGTGCGTCTATTTTGAAATAATTAAATACATTCTTTAGCAATACTTACAAGTCCAGAAAACTTAAAAATTAGTGCATTTTAAAGAAAAATAATTATATTTTTAATTGTAATACGAGTGTACATTATATTATTATAATACTTTTTAACACAAAATTTTTCAATAGTCTAGTGAAAAACCATGAAAATGAGATGACCCATTGCTCCAGCGTCAATAAATGTTATAATTAGAAATAGGAAAAATAATAAGCGTCATAACGTCATTTTATATTATAACGTAGATAAATTTGTTCAAATATTTTTTTTAACAATTCAGGTCAAATATTAATTTATTAGGAACATTAAAACATTGACCTAAATTAATAATAGCCGACATAATAATTAAGAATAACAATTATCAACTTTATTAAATCTACTTTGCAATTGTGAGCTAATTGAAAGTTCTTAAATTATTGAAAATCGTTTAAATAAACTTTTTAGGTAAAAGAGCAGAAATTAAATATATTGACGTATTCAAAGTAATTTTTGTATTTTAATTAAATGATATACAAACGTATATTTATACCTGATTGATTTATCTAATGTAATTCACAAATTAAATTACAAATATTTAACGGAATGGTGAAAAGTTATAAACATTTGAACCTTAGTTTATTATTATAAATATTTATAAATAAATGAATAAAAGTAAGTAACCGCTGTATACCGAGGAATATGTCTGCACGTGCTTAAGTAAGAGTGTCGAGATGATGAAGGTAAAAGTAATTTAAATTTGCATAATTTTGAATATACTTCATAATTGTGCGTATAGGTATATATGTGCAGCTATATAAAAGAATTTTGCACTTTAATAAAGTAATTTACATTTTTTAACAAAACGTATACAATAATCAATTATAGTTATAAAATTTGATTGCTAATATAATCTACAATTTTATCAAAGTTTGCGCACTCCGTTCATTCCCTTTTTACATTGGTTGTGCAATAAATTAAAGAAAAATGTTAAAGTAACACGAAATAGTTCTGGTAACTTTATTACATTTTTATAACGATGGAAACACAGACACTCGAGATATTTTACCGCACTGGGAAACTGTATTGCAAAATGTATTTATGTAATAATAATTTTCACATTTGCAGAGGTACGTAAAGAAATAACAATCATTAATAATAACGCAAATGCACAGAGTTTGAAAATGAAGTTAAAATAATATTATATACAACGCTGTTTTCCAATCTGTACATCCACTTTAAACTTTTTGGTCCCTCGAACTTTTGATCGTACATTTAGCATAGATTTCATAATGTCCTCTATATAATATAATTTATTTCATTATCGTGATTTTAATCGTATTTTTCTTTGAAAAATTTAATAAACAACTGGTAGTTCGATTAACTTTGTTAAACGTACTGAAGTTTACGTGAACACTTTAATCTGTAATAATCTTGAATAACTTTTAAACAAATCCATTAATCTTATTGGAATTCGGTGTGATCCTTAACACTAATAAAAGAAACTTGTACTTTGAAACTTTAGAGGTGTTAAGCTATGAAACGTCGTCTTTAAAAAATGACCTTACTACCACCCACCGTGCAATCTAATTTTTGAAACGCGTCTCTTACTTTAGTACATAATATTTTATGGATTCGCAAATAGATAGCAAACCCAATATATTAATATCGATTGTTAATTTTTGTGATATTGTTAAAAAAAAGCCCCTCAAATTATATATTCATTATATTTTTTTATGTACAGTGTTGCTACTAAAATAAAATTTTATTACAATTTTGAGGAAACCCATTTTTTTATTATAAAAAACAAATTTATGAATTTCTGACCAAAAATATTTTGTAAATGTTTTGCTTTCCACTAGGGAGGAAATAATTGTTTTTGAAAAGCTCTTTTAATAATTATCAAATCAACGACTAATTTTTTTTTTTTTTTTATAGAAGAAAATTATTTTTCTCAAGATGTCCCTCTGCTAGACATAAACTTTTGTATTATTAACAAGATTTTCAAGTTGAGAAAAAAATAGATTGTCATCGTTATATGCTTTTTTAACAGCTTCTTACAGTTAAAGATGTTGCAACTACAAAAGAAGCGATTAATTTGATTTAAATACTATAAATTTTGAAAATCTCCGATGTTGAATCCGCGAAACATATACTATTACAAATACTATTATCAAAAAGGTGAACGAGATTGAAATCCAACGTGTAAACTATCCGCTTAAATTAATCATATTTATTTCAAGCTCGACGGTATATCGGTAACGTCATATATATCTAATTGAATAATGTTATTTTGCAATTGCTCGGTAGGTACAAAACTGCATAAACACAATTCAATTAAATCGAACCATCAAATATACAACGGTATAAATTTTAACACTTGTCGCACTTGATGTATATACGTATTATATATACATACTCATATATACATATATCTTCGATTCGAACGTTGGCCTACGCGAACACCTATATATGTATATTTAAGTATCATAAGGGTATACGATGCACCGCAATATAACACACATCACCAATAAATACATCATTTTTAATCTCTGGAACTTGTGTACGTGTGTGTGTGTAGAGAGAGAGAGACCGTTTTCCTACTGATTGTTTTATCAAATTAGTCCGTATGCATGCGAGCTCGCATGTAAATTAAGCGTTACGAATTTACGAAGAAACGCGAGGGTGTTTCAAACGTAAAAAAAAGGTCAATAAATTATTTATCATGTAAAAATGTATGCGAAATTGCAAAGTTTACTTGAACGTTTTTAGTGCTTTCACTGATTTATAGGTGTGTATATAGGTACGCGTTTTAGTTTGTTTTCTAGAATAAAATAATAATAAATGATTGATCGATTCGACTTGTTGAAATGGAGTTCGTTTGTCACTTAATTATTTATCGAGTAGAATGATATCGTTAATTTACGTAAATAAATCTATTAATGATTTTCAAATATAGGAAACGTCTCTACGGAAATGTCAAATTAACATACATTCAAGGGAAATGTATACGTACGCGTTTCGGAAATAGGTGGAGTGAAAAATTAAAATACGCAAATAAAAAATGTATTATAAATTTAAAATTGAATATTTACAATGTGTAATGTATTAATTCGTACAAAATTACGATATGTAATTAGTGAAGGGATCACTTGAAAAGATGATGTATACGCATAGGACGGATATACGTTAATTTAATATCATTGACGTGTAGGAAAGATCATTTCTCCGCAAATACAAATGTCACTCGATAACATACTATTATTTATACACGATATGGAGATTGTCGAAGAAACCTGTCATCAAAATGTATTGACGCCCCCACGTACACGAGGGATCCCAAAATTTCGTCTGGTGTATTTGACGTACAGATTTAACTGTGCGATAGCCGATGTACGTGTGTGTGTGCGTGTGTGTGTGTGTGTGTGTGTAATATATACGTGTACATATACGCATAAAATAAAACGTAAATGTATTATATGTATATATGTATATATGTATATATGTACATTGTATACCGAGAGTGAAATTTGAATGGACGTTGAATGTCCAATCTTATTGGAATTCGGTGTGATCCTTAACACTAATAAAAGAAACTTGTACTTTGAAACTTTAGAGGTGTTAAGCTATGAAACGTCGTCTTTAAAAAATGACCTTACTACCACCCACCGTGCAATCTAATTTTTGAAACGCGTCTCTTACTTTAGTACATAATATTTTATGGATTCGCAAATAGATAGCAAACCCAATATATTAATATCGATTGTTAATTTTTGTGATATTGTTAAAAAAAGCCCCTCAAATTATATATTCATTATATTTTTTTATGTACAGTGTTGCTACTAAAATAAAATTTTATTACAATTTTGAGGAAACCCATTTTTTTATTATAAAAAACAAATTTATGAATTTCTGACCAAAAATATTTTGTAAATGTTTTGCTTTCCACTAGGGAGGAAATAATTGTTTTTGAAAAGCTCTTTTAATAATTATCAAATCAACGACTAATTTTTTTTTTTTTTTATAGAAGAAAATTATTTTTCTCAAGATGTCCCTCTGCTAGACATAAACTTTTGTATTATTAACAAGATTTTCAAGTTGAGAAAAAATAGATTGTCATCGTTATATGCTTTTTTAACAGCTTCTTACAGTTAAAGATGTTGCAACTACAAAAGAAGCGATTAATTTGATTTAAATACTATAATTTTGAAAATCTCCGATGTTGAATCCGCGAAACATATACTATTACAAATACTATTATCAAAAGGTGAACGAGATTGAAATCCAACGTGTAAACTATCCGCTTAAATTAATCATATTTATTTCAAGCTCGACGGTATATCGGTAACGTCATATATCTAATTGAATAATGTTATTTTGCAATTGCTCGGTAGGTACAAAACTGCATAAACACAATTCAATTAAATCGAACCATCAAATATACAACGGTATAAATTTTAACACTTGTCGCACTTGATGTATATACGTATTATATATACATACTCATATATACATATATCTTCGATTCGAACGTTGGCCTACGCGAACACCTATATATGTATATTTAAGTATCATAAGGGTATACGATGCACCGCAATATAACACACATCACCAATAAATACATCATTTTTAATCTCTGGAACTTGTGTACGTGTGTGTGTGTAGAGAGAGAGAGACCGTTTTCCTACTGATTGTTTTATCAAATTAGTCCGTATGCATGCGAGCTCGCATGTAAATTAAGCGTTACGAATTTACGAAGAAACGCGAGGGTGTTTCAAACGTAAAAAAAAGGTCAATAAATTATTTATCATGTAAAAATGTATGCGAAATTGCAAAGTTTACTTGAACGTTTTTAGTGCTTTCACTGATTTATAGGTGTGTATATAGGTACGCGTTTTAGTTTGTTTTCTAGAATAAAATAATAATAAATGATTGATCGATTCGACTTGTTGAAATGGAGTTCGTTTGTCACTTAATTATTTATCGAGTAGAATGATATCGTTAATTTACGTAAATAAATCTATTAATGATTTTCAAATATAGGAAACGTCTCTACGGAAATGTCAATTAACATACATTCAAGGAAATGTATACGTACGCGTTTTCGAAATAGGTGGAGATGAAAAATTAAAAATACGCAAATAAAAATGTATTAAAATTTAAAATTGAATATTTACAATGTGTAATGTATTAATTCGTACAAATTACGATAGTAATTAGTGAAGGGATCACTTGAAAAGATGATGTATACGCATAGGACGGATATACGTTATTTAATACATTGACGTGTAGGAAAGATCATTTCTCCGCAAATACAATGTCACTCGATAACATACTATATTTATACACGATATGGAGATGGTCGAAGAACCTGTCATCAAAAATGTATTGACGCCCCCACGTACACGAGGGATCCCAAAATTTCGTCTGGTGTATTTGACGTACAGATTTAACTGTGCGATAGCCGATGTACGTGTTGTGTGTGCGTGTGTGTGTGTGTGTGGTGTAAATATATACGTGTACATATACCATAAAAATAAAACGTAAATGTATTATATGTATATATGTATATATGTACATTGTATACCGAGAGTGAAATTTGAATGGCGTTTAATGTCCCATGGGATGGAACGTGAAAATCCTTCTATCGATGTATAAATCGAGTCGAGGAGAGGAACGCGTGTCACACATCGCGAATGAACATTTCGGGTTTAGTTACGCGTCACGCAAGGTTAACGGGAACAAAAGTAACCAAGCGGCTTAAGATGCGACGGGATGTTATTGTTTATTTATGAACCGCAACCTGCTCTACTTCCTTCCAACTCGATTTATCGCGCGAGGGTATATTTTTGCATTTTCTTCAGTTCCCTTCGCTACGTATATATACCTTTATACGTTCTTTTTTCTCATTTTGAAAATTATGGTCTCTCGGGAATGTTAAGGAGATGTTGTTTTTACGGTATTTTGAAGGTGTGTTTCTCTACTTTATTGTTATGGCTAATGGAAATATTGGATTGTTGCTCCAAGGTATCTTGAGCTTCTCTTTATCTACGTATTTATGCAAATCAGATTTACATCGAAATAAAGCGTATTTCATTTAACTTTGGTTAACCATGAACGAGGTGGTATATTTGCAATATCTGTTTGTTTTACCGATCGAACAATCTAGGTTAATCATTACATTTATTTAACAAATCTTACTATTTCAGAAAAAATACCCTGCTATTTAAACACTGACTAATGGAATAATTTATTAATATGCAAAGCTTTCGACGAATAGGTGGAGTGAAAAATTAAAATACGCAAATAAAAAATGTATTATAAATTTAAAATTGAATATTTACAATGTGTAATGTATTAATTCGTACAAAATTACGATATGTAATTAGTGAAGGGATCACTTGAAAAGATGATGTATACGCATAGGACGGATATACGTTAATTTAATATCATTGACGTGTAGGAAAGATCATTTCTCCGCAAATACAAATGTCACTCGATAACATACTATTATTTATACACGATATGGAGATTGTCGAAGAAACCTGTCATCAAAATGTATTGACGCCCCCACGTACACGAGGGATCCCAAAATTTCGTCTGGTGTATTTGACGTACAGATTTAACTGTGCGATAGCCGATGTACGTGTGTGTGTAGAGAGAGAGAGACCGTTTTCCTACTGATTGTTTTATCAAATTAGTCCGTATGCATGCGAGCTCGCATGTAAATTAAGCGTTACGAATTTACGAAGAAACGCGAGGGTGTTTCAAACGTAAAAAAAAGGTCAATAAATTATTTATCATGTAAAAATGTATGCGAAATTGCAAAGTTTACTTGAACGTTTTTAGTGCTTTCACTGATTTATAGGTGTGTATATAGGTACGCGTTTTAGTTTGTTTTCTAGAATAAAATAATAATAAATGATTGATCGATTCGACTTGTTGAAATGGAGTTCGTTTGTCACTTAATTATTTATCGAGTAGAATGATATCGTTAATTTACGTAAATAAATCTATTAATGATTTTCAAATATAGGAAACGTCTCTACGGAAATGTCAAATTAACATACATTCAAGGGAAATGTATACGTACGCGTTTCGGAAATAGGTGGAGTGAAAAATTAAAATACGCAAATAAAAAATGTATTATAAATTTAAAATTGAATATTTACAATGTGTAATGTATTAATTCGTACAAAATTACGATATGTAATTAGTGAAGGGATCACTTGAAAAGATGATGTATACGCATAGGACGGATATACGTTAATTTAATATCATTGACGTGTAGGAAAGATCATTTCTCCGCAAATACAAATGTCACTCGATAACATACTATTATTTATACACGATATGGAGATTGTCGAAGAAACCTGTCATCAAAATGTATTGACGCCCCCACGTACACGAGGGATCCCAAAATTTCGTCTGGTGTATTTGACGTACAGATTTAACTGTGCGATAGCCGATGTACGTGTGTGTGTGCGTGTGTGTGTGTGTGTGTGTGTAAATATATACGTGTACATATACGCATAAAATAAAACGTAAATGTATTATATGTATATATGTATATATGTATATATGTACATTGTATACCGAGAGTGAAATTTGAATGGCGTTTAATGTCCCATGGGATGGAACGTGAAAATCCTTCTATCGATGTATAAATCGAGTCGAGGAGAGGAACGCGTGTCACACATCGCGAATGAACATTTCGGGTTTAGTTACGCGTCACGCAAGGTTAACGGGAACAAAAGTAACCAAGCGGCTTAAGATGCGACGGGATGTTATTGTTTATTTATGAACCGCAACCTGCTCTACTTCCTTCCAACTCGATTTATCGCGCGAGGGTATATTTTTGCATTTTCTTCAGTTCCCTTCGCTACGTATATATACCTTTATACGTTCTTTTTTCTCATTTTGAAAATTATGGTCTCTCGGGAATGTTAAGGAGATGTTGTTTTTACGGTATTTTGAAGGTGTGTTTCTCTACTTTATTGTTATGGCTAATGGAAATATTGGATTGTTGCTCCAAGGTATCTTGAGCTTCTCTTTATCTACGTATTTATGCAAATCAGATTTACATCGAAATAAAGCGTATTTCATTTAACTTTGGTTAACCATGAACGAGGTGGTATATTTGCAATATCTGTTTGTTTTACCGATCGAACAATCTAGGTTAATCATTACATTTATTTAACAAATCTTACTATTTCAGAAAAAATACCCTGCTATTTAAACACTGACTAATGGAATAATTTATTAATATGCAAAGCTTTCGACGAATATGTCAACTGCATCTTTAAAAATGTTTCCACCGAAAATACACAAGTTTTCGTCAAAATTTTTTTGAACGTCTTTTTATTTATTCATTTGGAAATTTGTTAAATAATGTTTGTTAAATAATATTAACAAGAAAATAATGTGCAAATTATAACTTGCTTTTTTCCACGCGTGCAAATATTTTACAATTCTACGTGAAGCTCGATCTTTATTAAAAACTTGTTATGTTATTTACAAAGGCGAAATATTAAAATTAACATTAGCTTTCTTTGAAACAAAAAAATACACAATTTATTATGTTCTCGTAAATGTATTTCACGTAAATAATTTAATGCTTTTAACGTATTCAATACATTCATGATTTTTTTTCGCAAGGTAAATAAAAAATAAAAATAGTAGATTCTCGGAAATAATTTAAAGCTCGGTTAATCCTACTTAAATTTGCTTTTAAATGAATATGTTTTTTTTTCTAATAAAAAATTAGTTCGTAGAAACGAGAATTTATTTCCAAGGAAACGCGATATATATTACATTTTTTTTCTGCAATGAAATAATATGTACACACGAATTTGTCACATCGTAGTATGCGATTTTCAAGAATGCAAGAAGAAAAATCTACCTTGTCCCGTGAATATGGGAGTGTAGCATTTCTTTCATTACAACGAAAGTTTCTAATGAACGTTTTGAAATTCGTTTTGTCCTTCATTTTTCCTTTACTTGTGTAATTATTCTCAATAATAAAGTTAGTTTTTTTAATAACGTGAACGAGTAAAGATAATTTCTCGTATTTCAAGTGAAATATCAGGGGGAAAAGGAAATCCTCGATTCTGTAAATAAAAGATAAACGCATAATCGATAGTATTTCATTTTTATAACAATTCTCACGACAGTGATGAACGTATTGTCACACCCACGCTGCGCAATTACCCTTCGTTTTTTTTTTTATCACAACGAAATTTTCAAAGGGGTGTATAATACCTTCCGGTTCGAGTCAATATTATCACAGTGTGGTGCAATTTTTCGAGAATTCTTTTAATGAGAATCTTCTCGACACAAAAACGGACATGCTATATAGACCGAGGAAGAACGAGTTGGTGGACGTCCCCAAGATAGATTGATCGTTGTTTTGTTACCCTCCTCGAACTTTTACTTTCGTCTCTCTATATATGTACCTATATATATACCTATATATGTCAAGTGAAATTTTCATCGTCGATGCTGACTCAGTAAAATCCCTTTGATCAATTTCGAATGATATTTGTAAACATAGTGACGGATATAAACTGCGGGAGTTCATTTTTTTTCTTAATTACCCGAAGATTGTTGGCGAGGTCCTGTTTTTTTTTGGAACAGTACGTAGGTTTAGTTGAAAATTGAGTTTTAGTTCGGTTTTTCTGCAGTCATTCTAGTAGACGATGCGAAATTGGTAAAAAGTTGGAACTTATAATTACACGAATGTCCTCGTTTTCTTTATGCGGTGTATAAGTAATTAACTCTATAAAATATTTTACATTTAGATTGATGGGTTGTTAAACAAATAATAATTTTAAATTGTAAATATTTGTACAAATCTAATTGTTTGACAATGTTTTGTTATATAATAATAAAGGCCTGTGATATGATTTAGACATAGCGTACATACAGATATTTGATCTTTCATTGCCTTATAAAAGCTGTATTGTCAGAATCACATTACAATTCGTATCCCGGAGGTATATGATCTTATCCGAGTAATTTATTGCATCCTACTGATATAGAAACGGAACGTCACAAGTATTACCAAAATAGTCGATTCTCTGTTTCTAATTTAAAAATCGCTTCACTCAGATTACGGCTTCCATCGCGCGTGTACCATAACTTCAAATTTTAAATTAGTATGCTACTTTTAATTAAGTACACTTTTTCCCCGTGATAAATAATAACAGATGTTTCTAACGTTTCATTATCATTTTAATATTTTTTACTTTGGTGAACTTTTTTTTTGTAGAAAATGAAATCTTGTTTGAATTTTGATTTACGCGGTTTAATGGAATGAGGATTCTTGACGAAGGGAAACCTTTTTCATACAAATTACCGTGAAATTTGTAGCGATCCCTTCAAAGTGTAGCAAAAATTCCAAGTGGCAGAAAATTAAACCGCCTCCTTTATAATAACAACATTCATAAAAATTCATACACATCTTACAACACTCGACGTATTAATTTTAATAAAGATTCTGTATTAATTAAACTCAAGGAAAAATATATTATTTTTTCCCCTTAATCACAATTATTTATACAGATTGTATCAACTATTTCGTGTCATTTTATAACTTACAAAAATATGAATTTTTTTATTAAAGAACGTATTTTAAGAAATTTAAATTTTAAATTTGATGTTTATTTCGTGATGTAAGTACGAGTTAAAATAATAACTTATTAAAAATGCGTGGCTGTGTGGTATATAACCACCTGTGAATTACAGAATTTTATAACTTCATATTTTAACGTTTATGTTTTAAAAATTTTATTAGTACGCATAAATAATTTAATTAATTGCTCGTATATACCAAAAAATAACGCTTATTAAATCTATTATTATAAGGAAATTAAAAAATAAATTAAGTAATTTATTGTAATTATCTTTAAATTCTTTATGTGTAATCCAATGTTTTATTAAGATAAATGACAGGATGTATTGATTGAATGGCTTAGCGCTCGATTGGAAAGTTTGCAAACACAATTACCTACAATAAGCCATAAATTTGTTACTTTCTAGGATGATACATTATAAGATTTTTGAAACAAATTTTCGCAGGAGAGGAAATTTTTCTCCTAGTTGAGGAGTAATTTCACTTTTATTAAAAATGTTTTAGTCAACATTATATGTGTTGCTTGAAGTTTCCTTTCAAATAAAACGCATATTCATACTTTTGTAGCAGCATATATCAGTTCCATAAATATTAATAACTTATAGAAAAAGTATGAGAAAGTATATAATATAAGTTGACGAATATATATTTATCTTACTTTTTAATAATATAATAATTTATTTATTTAAAATACGTATATTTTAAAATAAAATATTTCGTTAATCCACGTTAAATAAATAATTTATAAATTATATACCACATTTATATATATATATGAATCTGTGAATTGATCAATCTTTAAAGATATCAAACGACTCTATATATACCAAATTGAGTTCGCATTGTCAGAATATTCCTTCGAATCGATGAAAAATGAGCTCATATCCCTCTACTCGAGCAAGTTTATTGCTTTCACACGATAACAGTGCAAATAATAGAGCGAACCTTTTATCCGTCTCTCTTATGATTTCCTCAATCTTCCGAACGCAAGAACAAAAGCTTGTACAAGTGCGTCCGTCTTTCACCATTCGCCTCGCATTCTTTCTTTATCCTTCGGATCTTATCAATGTACTCGAGAGTCCGAGTCTTTTAAAAATAATCTACAATCCCTAGGTTTTAATCGAGCTTTTTCTCATTTCAGTTTGAAGATGTAGAATGTAATTTGTAAACTTGTCAATTGCTTGATTATTTAATATATTTTTCTTGATACTTAATAGATAACATTAATCTTATGTCGAATTTTGATAACAGCTATATATATACATTTTACTTTTTATAAATAAAAGAATTTTGTATTTGCTTTAGGTATATGGGAATTTTTTCAAACTTAATCTTTTAAATCATCATTATGTAACATAATGTTTGGGTTACTACATTTAACGATCTTTATTTTTGTTAATAAAAAAAATGTTCATTATCACTTTCTAAATTAATATTTTAACCATGAGTTTTTTAATTGTAAAGGTTAGATCCATGTAATTTCAATTCATCGTCATCTTGAATTTGAATAAAAAATTTTTGTGAAAATGAAAAGCATATTTTTGATATTTTGGAGTTAGCAACTGTTTTGTTAATTATTAAACTTTATTGTTGTTTAGTTAACAATAGTTTATTGTAATAATGTTTATTGTATAGCTGTAAAAGCATGTAATTAATTTAAATTTATTGTTTGCTTTTTGTAACTATATCGACGTTTATTTATTATAATTATTTACTCGTGCAAAAAAAATGTTGACAAGACTGAGTTGTATATACATATATACACACACACACACACACACACACACACACACACACACACACAAACACAAACACACATATATATATACAAAATATAAGACCATGAAACGCGCAGAATCTGGATAATAATATCGTATATTCATATTTTCCCTTCCTTTCTTTTGAAAAAGAACATCTTATAGTATATATTTCGGTATTCAAGTATCATTCTTATGATAAACCTTGACGTACGCTACTGTGCATATACAATACGAGGATAAAAAATGATGCCTATACGATAGTGTGACTACAGTGAGGTATGACACCATTTATCAAAATTTCTCATTACCCGGATAATGTATAACCAAATCATATATTCGCAAATTATTATCGTTTAAGTAAAATTAATTGTTTCCGTAATAGTGCAAATAACGTGTCTGACCATAACGTTGTTCATACTACTGAATCGTTTTACAGTATGCACATTGCGTGCTGCAGAAAATACGGATTAAGGAGACGTAAAACCCAAAAATTTGTATCGCTGTAATGAAAAGTGACTGTATATTATTATTTAATTATTTTTAAAAAAAGCACATAAGCTGCTTATTTTGCATTATATATTTTTGAATACATAATTTAGTACTACAGCTTCCGGATATATATCCTTATGATGTTGATGCTTTAGAGGCTTAAAAGCGACTAACAATAAATTGTGCACAAAAATTTTTTGCACGTACGTAGAATATATGTATAGAGCGTTAAAAAATTCACCTATTATATAGGTAAAATGGAAATAACAAAGCTTTGATCGCCAGCTATTGAAACGATGAATATATATATCGAAATTCACTGCATATTTGCGATTGAGAATCAAAGCCTCAAGTCCTATAGGTGGAATTTCAAGGCTTTTGGACTTCTCGAGAGATTCAGTTTCGCTCTAATTAAATTCTAGTTCATCCTCCAAGTATGTATAAATTCGTCTAATGTATGTACACGCATACGCGCACCCACGTTATTTTACTAAGCTCCGAGTCACAATGTGACGGAGTCTCATTTTATTAATTGGCCCTACGGCATAATTCATTATTTCCCGGTAGATTTTAATCCTTTAAAAGTCTATCGTGAGATAGGATACTTCAAAGTTACTAACAGCATCCCGGAACAATAATTACAAGAAACACAGTTTAAAATATAACGTTAAGCCGTCAGATTATGTTTTAAATATATTGTTTATTTTAATTGTTATCCATATAATTTACTACATTTTTCGATATTAATTTCGTACTATTTGAGATACGGTGTATACAATTTGGATTGACGTGCATCTTGGTTCGTCGCCAGAAAACTTTTGATATAAAAAAAAGCTATAAATATTAATACTGTCAAGGAGTACGTCATGTCTATGGGTCAACGATTTGGCTGTGATTCCGTGATACGTGTTTGTTCGTAGTAAATCATCCTGAAATCTGCAGCGATTCATTTCCATGTCCTAAAATTTCTAAAACTGGATAAGCCAGTAAGAATGTTTTAACAAAATTGAAGAAAAAATTTATGACAATGCGATAAATAACAATGTTACGCTAGTTGTAAAAATGTTTTTAAATTAATCAACGAAAATTTGAGTCAGTATATTAAAATATAGTAATATTAAAGTAAGTAAAAAATTATTGACTCAGTTATTGGCATACGGTATTCTTATAAGCATAATCCGGCTTTGTGCAAATTTCAGTAATGTAAAACTCTTATGGCTTATAGCACTGGAAGTATTGTAAGTTGAACCATGTTATAGTCGATATAGCGTGCGGTATCCGGTGAAAAGTTTATTAAAAACCATTGTAATATGTATAAAAAGCGCATGTAAAATGGAAAAAAAAGTTTATCTTGGTTAAAAGAATAAAAATATGCTAAACGAAGAATTTATATTATTTGTATTTTATTTTTCATACACAATAAAATATATAATTTGATGTAGGTTCTTAAATAAGATAATTTTGTATTTTACGTTCACGAAGGAAACGTATATATCAAAGAAAAATTTGTTAAACAGAATAAAAAGTAGTTATTATTACTACGCATATCAATCATAATACTTAATTATTAATTATAATATAATTCTTTTCGTTCAGTTAAAAATAAAAATCGACATTTTTCGATACAAACTACATTCTTAATTGAAATTTAATTGTGTACCAAAGGTAAAATTGGAAAGGGAGCTTGCAAATTATATCGAGCGTAAGCAATTTAGTGTGACCTCTCTTAATTTGCAATTGTAAATAGGCTTTTTCCCTGATAGCTTACCTGCCTCAGTCGACAAAATTTCGTACTATATACATTACAGGTTATTGCGACGTTCTTTAAAACCCAAAATATATCTTCGAACGCATTGAAATAATGAAAAATAAAATATCGAATTCATATACGTGTACATGTATCCACGCGTATACATATATATAGATATATATAGATATAGATATATATAGATATAATGTAGTAGGTGCAGTACAAGTTTTATTAATTAGCAAAGTTTCGAACGAGTAGGCGAGTAAACGTAACCGGTATAATAATAACGCGCTTGAAGTATATATATCGCCGATAAAACAATTCTAGGGAGCGACAGCCGTTCACTTGATGGAGTAACGAGCTTCGAATCTGAATATTTTCTACAATAATTATACTTCACTTGTAAATTTATGAGATCCCCGACGTTTTCGTTAGGAAATTTTCTTTGAGTAGGTGTGAAATAGCTTTTACAATAAATTTTCCTTGATTGAATTTTATTTTTAGTATACTCGTGAAAAAAAATGTTTACGCGCGGAATTATATACTGTATACTATAACAATAGATATGTATCGTATTGTATTTTAAACATTCTATGTACAAAATTTTACTTTTCACTGACAAGGGCGGGTTCCACCATCCGGATTACGGATTTCGTTGCAACTTTGGGAACTGATTTCTGATACACAAATATGAAAGAATTCACATGAAAATCAATGTTATAGGTTGTTTGATGAAAGCTATACACAGTTAAAAAATTGTGAAAAAATATGCTTCAGTTTAATCACTGAAAACTTGGAAACGATTAAATAACTCGGATATCTCAATCTGGTCTAAAGTTAGGGAAGAAATAAAAATTACGCGTTGCCTAAAATGTCTATAACATTTTAATATTAGACTGCCGAAGATCTTCAGTCGTTGACGCTCCCTCGGTCGAATTATTTTGATTTATAATAAGTAGATATAAATAATATTATATGAATAATTAATATATTAAGTTAATATATTTTGATATATTTTCATATGTTTGATGTATTTGAATATATCTAAAAAAACTTCGATGTATTCAATACATTTCGATATATTTCGATATTTTCAAGTTTCTAATAATAAGTCGATGTGCAGTAATATAATTCGATAAAATTCAGTATACTTCGATATAGGTTTATCCAATTAGTTCAAATACAATATTTCGAGATTATCGCTGTGAGTATATGCTTAATGCAGAAAATTGCTATGATACGAAGTTTATATTTAAATAAATATAATTTAATTAATTTCTTTAAACAAAAGAATATTATTTTATGCGTGGTTTTTGATGCTCGACAAAATTAAAATACAGATTTTATTATAATTTAGTTTTCAATTATTGTTGAAGACTTCATTAAAAACTATATTTGGTGTACATGTTATTACATTATCAATTATCTCTATTTTTTTATTATTAACTATATTCCTCCCTGTATTTGTTAAAATCACTGATGATTTGAAAATTTTACTATTAAATTTTTTTCATCTGTAACTGTCGATAATACGACGAATAATTGATCATGACTCAATACTGGTCTGGGTAAAAGAAGGCCTACTTTCTCAAATGATTCTACTTGTGATTTGTTTATTGTCATAGCAAAAAACCTTGGCCAAAAAACTTAGCCTTATATGAAATTGTAGTCGTATTATATCAATGGGTATTTCATCTTTTGAGAATATATATAGAATAAATCTATTCTTGGAATTATGGTACTTTGTCTAGAATTCTTTTTCGAGTAATAATTTGACAATTTATAGTGCAATGTTTTTATTCTATAATAATTACTCGAGTACTGTTACATAATCCTCTATCTAAATTCAAATTCCTTAGAATTACTATGAAATATACTTTATTTTCACGAACTATTCTATTAATAATTTATTATTAAGAGCTACACTGAAAAAAAATTAAGCAGAATTTGCTCGAGAGCCAAGCAATATCTACCGTGGTGACTTCAGTAAATTAGACAAAGTTGTCATTTCTTTAGAAGGCAAGCAGTTTCTGTCTTTTCCTATCAAGCAATACATACTTGGCATTAAGAAATAAATAGACCTCGAATATATATGTATTTTAAAATTGTCAGAAAAGAAAAAGCAGGTAAACATTTTAAGATAGTTGAAAGTAAAGGCAATTATTATATGTTTAATTATTGAAATTAACTTTTCCAAGTGTATAGTCAATAATATATACGAAAAACGTACGGTTAAAAAGTGAGGTTTTGTCTTAGTCGGAAGCAAAATGCGAATATACCGGAGACCCAAGCAGAAACTGCTTTGTAGCCAAGTACAAATTACTTTTGTTACCGAAAGTAGAAGTCTCTTCGCTGTTTACGGCGAATTCTACTTAATGTAGAACATCAGCATTTGTAGGTGATAAAATAATTTTGACTTTTAAACTATATAAATCATTTTCACTTAATTTATCTTCCAAATTTTCATCTATTAAATTATTACAACTAATATATTGTTCAGAAATATTTATTATATTATTATCTATTTCATATTTTATATTATAAATTGTATAAAAGTAGTTTTTTTAATATTTTCCACAACTACTACTGTTAACATATGTTTTAGGATTTGAGTTCTGTTTCGCTGTGGCTCTGGACGCCGGACGCCAAACGCATATCGTTGATACACTTTAATTAATAAGAAGAAGATTTTCGTTAAAATTTTGTATTATATAAATAAGAATTATGTTAAAAATATAGTTATAAATAAGAATTTGACAAAGCAAAAATCTAGTATTAAAATTTATGGAGGCAAAAATTTCGTCTAATTCTTATTTCTTCCGTAACTTTTCACCAAACTCAAATATTCGAACTTCTTTTATTTCAATTCGTATCTACTTGATCTCAGTTTTCTGCTAGACTTAAGTTTGAGAGTCTATACCTCTAATTGTGATTTAAGTGAAGCATATTGTTTTCACAATTTTTTATTAACTACGTGAAACTTTCGTCAAGCAGCCTATAAAACAGAATTTCATATGAATTCTTTCATATTTGTGAACCAGAAAACAGTTCCCGAAGTTGCAACGAAATTCGTGACCCGGAGGGTGGAACCCCTCCTTGCGAGAAATATTGGTATATTAAAGATTACTATATTTTATAGCAAGTATAAGGGTCTATACTGTGATTTTAATATATATTATAGCAAATATTTACATGTGTATAGTAATTTTTAATACAATTTATAACAAAAATTAATGCATGTATTTTAATATTCGTAATCAAATATAATGTATTAAGTATATCATTTTTCTCATTCTAAATGTAAAAATGCAATTTGTGAAACCATTTTCATCTCTGCTCTTCATTGAAATGACTCAAATAGATCGCGAAATTTATATATACATGTATTAATACTTAATGAATCAATACAATTACTGCTCCATCTATTAGACTTAGATATCAAACTAGGTAACTCATTGCACATTTTAGTTGAATGCATCAATTTAATTCGCTCATTAAGGAAAAATAAAAATAAAATGGTTATTTATTTGATAATTTTAACTTCATATTTGAAAGGCAAATTAAACAGACGATACCAAGTAATGTAATATATTTCAAGAATTTATTTATATACACTGGTATCATTATACATCACGAGATTGTTCAAAATTCCAAACATAAGCCAATGTAGCGTTACACATCTTAATCAAAATATTCATGAATTTCATCAGGGTGCAATAATTCTCCTTATACAATGTTGTGCGCGCAAAATTGTTGACACGTTAAACTAAATCGTATAAACAAACGGTTATGTAAACTTATACACCTTGGTCAGCGATAAAGTATAATAAATATATATATATATATAGAGTGGATTACAATATAAATATTAATATTTTACAACTTAATTGCTTAACACTGCCGTTACAAAGGACTTGATTACTGCGTACGTCATTGCGTATTTTAAACCCGTTCTGATTCAGTAAAATCTAAATGTATTTTTTAAAATATTAATTTAAGTTAAGAATAATACTTTCTAATCATTTTTACAAAAACGTTAAACATAAAATAATTTTATGTATTTACTTACGCGTATTCAATTTAAAAGTAAGTAATTTGATATGGAAAAAATAAAGAACTATAATTTACAAATATAATACATATTTTATCAATAATTAGTATATATCAATTATTATATATAATATAATATATTTTACAAGTGACGACTTCAAACGATTTTGAATTATTTAAATTCCAATAATATTTAAAAAAACTGATTCTAACGACTTTGAATATAATTTTTAATTTATTTTTTATATAGTTTTATTACTAGAGCATAGGTATTTCAGTTGATAAGAGATACATTGAAAATTTTAATATCAGTTATGTATAAAAATTGCAGTTAAAGTTTAATAATTTTTTAATACACATATAGTAGCCTAGCAAATTTTTATTTCTATTAATCCTTTCATTTTAATATGCATGTCTTTTAGATCTCTGTGATAATACGTAGAGTATATATTAACTAGGTTAAAATTATTCACATTTATATTATTTGTATTTATTTTTAACATAAAATATAAATAAGCATTTAATTAAAAGGTTATCCTTTGGAAATTCATAGATTTTATTTAATCTAATAATAAGGTTAAAACATATATATATATTGAGAATATAATATTATTTTTAATAATATTCTATTATGTTGGTCCTGCAGTTTCTTTAATATTTTTTGCATAGGGAAACGCATTTCACAGTCCCGACCGAAACTGCTAGCTACACTGGTATTATCCTTCTGAGACAATATTGGATAATATCCCGAGATAATAAGAATATTTTCTTTTATTTTTGAGATGAATTTATTAATTTTATTCAGTGACGCATACGATATCAAACGATTTGATTGGGTGAGACCGAACGTGTTTCATGTATAATAAAATATAGTAAAATAAAATAAAAAAAAACAATTGTTTTACAGATGGCTCGGGACGTCCGGTGAGCGAAGACGAAACGATAAAAGAGATAAAAGATGCAAGAACCCCCGGATCAACAGCACCGGTTAGCAAATTACACGGAGTTGTTGCGCCGTTTAAACATCACCGAAGAAGATCTCGATTACATAAATAATTTCGGAAACGAAAATCCTGGTACAGGATACTCATGCGGTCCTTGTCATTGCGGAGGATTCGTGAGACGATTTGCCGCTGGTTACCGGACGTACCACGGGTACGTGGCCCTCTTAGTATGTGGATTTGGTACTTTAGCGAATCTCGTAAACGTCGCAGTGCTTACACGAAAAGAATTGAGGAAAGCACCGATCAATTGGATTTTAACGGGTCTCGCAGCTGCTGACGTTTTGGTCATGTTGGAGTATGTACCGTTTGCGGTTTACGAGTACATCGTTTTACCCGAGAGGAGGGTATTCCCGTACGGTTGGGCGGTCTTCGTACTGTTTCATATGCACTTCAGTCAGTTGCTTCATACAATTAGCATCGCGCTCACTCTCACTTTGGCTGTCTGGAGGTACATCGCTGTCAGGTGCGTTCAATTTCATTATAGCGTTTACCAAAATTACGTTATCAAAAACATCTTTCCTTACAAAAAATTCATCGTTTAACGTTGCAAGCGCATTTTAATTTTTCGATAAATATTTACGTCTTGTTCAATAATTATCGTAGTCTTTCCTGACTCGTAATTCTATAACAATATTTGAACGAGCGCGTACTTTTATTTAATGCGCGCTCTCTGTTGCTGGTTTAATGTTTAATATTTACGTAAAAAAATATTACATTTACATAATAATTAAAATGATACGCGCACGTGAATTACGAACAAAAATACGTATAATAAATGAGATCAACTTACTAGAGTTACTTTGGATTTTAACTCGAGAAACTAAATTGCGTTTTGTCATCCATTTACATTTTACTCTGCAAATGTAAAAAATATATATACGTTCACTGAGTAAAGCCGCTTACAAGTGCCTCCCAAAACTTGTGATAATTGTGCATAATACATAAAGTTGCCGAAACACGCTAAATTTTACATGTATACCAAAAAGTGAAGAAAATTACATCTGCACAACATCGTCTTAGGTAAATGCACTTTTATATGATTCAAAAGGTTTAATTTATAATGCAGATGTATATCCATCGCGTAAATTCAGAGCGAAATCGTGTCAAATGTTAATTAAAAAAAAAAATTAAAAACGTTCAAGCACATATAGATATATTTATTAACACGTAAAAAAAAAGAAAATTTTTTATGGGGTCATTTTAAAATGTAAGCGTCCGTTCATTATTCGTTGCGCAGTTCTCGATAAATTTGGACCAAGTTAATCTAAGGGAAGCAGTAGGGCGGAAGTTGAACCCGATGTCTTAAGTTTAATGTGTAGGTTAACAAACATTGTAAACCACGGGAACTTGCCTCTGGCATAAGTAAATTTAGTTAACGGTTATTAGTACTATGGGGAATCACCCGAAAACAAATCCACCCGATTTTCTCGTCTTTCCACGTACTGTCAATAAACCTTATGGTTTCGTAATGTTGAATGTGTATAACCTCGACTATTTATCGATATAACCTCGATTATTATCTATATGAACGGGCTTTAAAATCGACCTTTTAAATTGTTAATACTGCGATATAATTTCCTTTTGATAGTTTACAAACGCATACATTTTCACTATCCAAAAATTAAAAGGTTTTCTTTGTAGTAAAAATAGAATCGTAAACGTTCGTTTTTATTTCGAAATAATTTAAAGTTTAAAGAAATTTGCTTTTGATCCTTATATTATAAAAGGAACTATAGTAGATACTAAGCATACCTTTTGAGGTTAATTGAAACCATTTCTGTCCATTCATTTATACGAACTTATTATACAACTTTTAGTCAAATGGCTAGTTACTGTCTAAAAAAAAAAGTTTTTTATAACTGCTTTGCTTTCCCCTAGAAAAAGGATACAAATTTATTTCTTTAACAAACTAAACTATTTGAGTTTGAAAGGTAACCTTTTAAGGATTATTTTTTTGTGTATACGTCTACACAATTTCTTTTCACGGAGTTGATCACGCCCAAAGACAAAAAAATTCTGCGTTTTACTTTAAACCTACACATTTCCCAAACATAAGCCAGTCACTTGAATAAAAAAGCTAGAAGAGGATTTACAACGATAATTATAAAAAATTCTTTTTGTGAACCCTCTTCTTGACAAATCGTTCAAAAAATAACATAAAATGAATTAATAAATGTGACACCTACACGCAGAGAATTTTCTAATAAAACTTACCGTGAAAACACAGTATATATATCTGGAGCAATTAAAAAATTATCGTGACAGCTCAATAAATGTTATCCCAGATTTACTTACCGTGCTGACATTTTTATTTGACAACTCTCCAGTAAAGATTATATATTATCTCAATAAATGATTGATTACATAAAACCAACAACCCAAAAACCTATATAAATTTTTTGGTTTATTAGCAAAAAAAAATATATATACAAGTGCATCAACTAAAAATAATAAGAAACAAAAAACAATTTTTTTCCTACAAAATTTGTATTAAACATTGTTTTATTGTTTAACGATTTCCAAAGAAAAAAATAATTAATTATGAAAGGAGAAGTACGGATAATAAAGAATAAAAAGTATTATAAAAACCAAAGAAATATAGTTGTATTTTTATATAAATGCAACGGTTAGACAGGAAGAAAATGGAAATATGTCGTGTAAAATAAAGCGAATAAATAAAATATTAACAAGTGTATTATTATTACGACAGTTTTATTCAACGAAGTCTCCGATGGTGCACACCTGCAAGATGCCGCGTAGCTTTACTGAGCAGCCTCCTAGCATCGGCTCTAGCGTGCGCACCGAGCTATCTCGTTTTCGGGGTAAGTACACTCAAGACTATCCTCGCGCGCTCTCCTAGACGCATAAATCAACTGGGATATCTTTCTCTTTACCCGTTATAGGATCACCAACGTTATACAGACAGTTGATTTAGCCCATATAGGAACACCCTACCCTCACACCTCGAGCGTCCATTTAACCTTTCACTAAACTGATATCATGACCGTTCAATGGAATTTCTTAATGTTCAAATTTATTCGTAGCTAAGCTAAAACTAACATTTATATCCTCCAATTTCGTATCTACGGATAAATTAGCATTAGATAACTTTGATAGATTTTCGTATGTGTGGATATATTACTGTAATATATTTATGTGTGTACAGTATATTATGTATAAACTGCGCTAAGTATCTTTTAAAACAGATTAACCTGATATTACAGGTAGTTTTCTAACTTCACTTTATATAGCGCTTACCCCAAATTGTCCGAAACGTGTTACGCAAAATTGTCGATCCCTGAAAGATTTGTACCTGTGTAAAAGCGAAACGTGTACAGCGTTACAGTTATTTCTTGAGGGGATTCACTTTGAGTAAACAAGTTAAACAAAATTTATTATAAACAATTAATATAATATATTATGCTACGTATATTTTTTAAACAAACTGTATTTTTAAATAACTGTATTACTTGTATCCAATACTTTTAAAATATTTATTTCAACACAATTATCGCTTTAATCGATTCTGATACTTCGTACAGTTCATAATTTTTGAACATAATGCATTTATCGCGGGATATCGCTCGGAAATCATTTTATCGAATAGTTTGAAATTTTAATAGTAACAACGCATAATTCTAATCTGCGTAAATGGAACAGAATTAAAAATATTGCAATAATAGTTATAAATATTTATTAAAAATTATATGAAAAATATTACATGCTCTTAGGGCATAAAATAGGCTTTTATTCCCGGTAATTCGTCCAAGGGAATTTACTCCCAGAGAGCATATAATATTTTTCATCCTGATAACTTAAAATGTCACTTAAAATGTTTCAAATATTGTAAATTTTTTGATATACTTAATGTAATATAATAAATTTTAATTTTGTGTTTGTTAAAAAAAACTAAACTAAGTGTTCAAAACGAAAAAATAAGTGTACAATGAATACAACGGGTCTTCAATAAATAAAATGAGTACTGGGAATAAAAAATCCAAGGAATAAAAAGCAATTTTACTCCACTCGTAGAGGTTAATAAAGTAGACTTTTTAGATAATTAGAGTAAAATAATTTAATTGCAAAATTATTACAAAAATAAAAAAGATTAAATTAAAATTTAAGTTAAATTTCTAAATATTATTTATAATTCTGTTCCTTTTACGTGAATTGAAAACATGTTTTAAAGTTATAATAACAATCTCTTCTTACACTTTATTTCTATGTTTCACTTTATTGCCAAAAAAATTATTATTTTGTAAAAGATAATGTAAAGCATTGTATAACAAAATAATTATTTGTAATAAATTATTGTTTTTGAATTTTATTCCAGGATTTGGTATTGAACAAATTTTGAGTAAATTAATAGTCGATTTATTTTATATCTGTACATTATGCAGCTTTAACGCAATCTTATACCTGCGCTGACGCTTTACGAAAAAGAGTATAAGGATCGAAGATGTAAAAAGCAAATGTAAAAAGCATGACTATGTCATTTTGTAAGAATCTAAACTCATACCATACGAAATTTTTTTTAAGATTTTTTTACCCTATATAGATACTCTTATAAAGGAATTTAAAAAATTCGATTTTAAAATTCATTTTATAGGCAGATAGTAAAGTACGTTAGAAATTCAATAAGGATCTATTAATATCCAGATTTAAGGAAAAGATTAATTTGACTGATTGATGTTAATCGCATCTGCAATATTAGGTAGGATTATAATTATAATGAAGTTATAGTGAGAATCATGCAGTATAACGTGAATTATCGCGATCGATAATAATTACATACGATAACGTTAATTTTAATAATCGGTTATTTCCTTGTGAGACTATTATTCTAAACGAATATGCATATACAAAGTAAACGTGATGTTTTCATTTATCGTATCGTACGAGGCTCTTTCCTTTTATGATCAAAGTATCATAATCTTTAATACTGAATAAGTCAGGTGCACTAAGATCTTATAGAACTTGCATTAGTTTGAATATTAAATTTGCATAAAATCAAGACTATTCAAAACCGTCACGATTACAATTCTCACTTCAATTACCATTTTAATTTAATTTATAACTCAAGTGAATTAACTAGAATGATATTGAGCTTAGGTTTCAAGTAACATTTTTTCAAAAAGGAATTTACGCTTGAAAAAATAATATTGCTTTCGATATTTTCAAAATATTGATACAAACTTTTTTTAAATCCTTATAAGTATACCGTCCATTTAATTTTATAGAAAAAAAAATCTTTTTGCTGCAAAAAAATAACCGAACTAAATGAAATCAATATATTTTTTTAATAAAAATAACATTGAAGTATTCGAAAGTATAAAATATTTTATAAGAAGACGATATAGGTGATAAATAAATCGATAAAATTTATATGTACACAATTTTTATATAAATAATTCCTGAATTCTATAGAGGAATATCATTTTTAAATTTCATGAGATACTCGATATTTGTAAGTATTTTTCAAGATCAATGATATTAAATTTTGTTTACAGTCATCCTTTCGTTCAAAATAAATCGTACAAAAATTTGCAAAATTTAAAATTGTATATAAAGTAAAATTGATCTTTGGAATTCCGCTGTCCGCAAACAAATTTATTTTTCATACATCGTGTATATCACGTTTTGATCATTCAATAAGAGACGACTCAAATTGAAAATAACGATACAAACAGTCTTCACGCGAACCGTGTGCGGATTACGTAATATATACGTAAAATTAATATAACACTTTAGTATATTGAGTGAATAATTAACTATTAATATTTACTATAAACTGTATTCTAATTTAAACGTATTGTGTAAATATTAATAGATTATGCATTATATTACAAGAATAATTAACATACTGGTTTTAAAATAAAAAATTAAATTATATTTAAAATTTATTTGTTACAAGGTAGAAAATAGGTACTGTTTAGTAAAAGTACTTTTAATTAAATTGTAATGTGCAACGTAATTCTTAATACGATCATCAAAGACCATATTTAATTATACCTTTTCTACCTTCGACCGTGAAAGGGTAGGTTATTTAATGAAAGAAAATATAAACATTAATTTAATATATATGATTATCAAAGACGTTATTAAAAAAATTAATTTAAAGAAATGACGAAAATTCAATTATTTTATGACCAACAGACCTTTTGAGAAACTTATAGCGTTTCCTTTGTTTTATTTTTCAACATTAACAAAGTTGTAGGGAATCAAGTTTATTTTCAATTTGCACCTCTTCCATAGTATACTTTTTAATAGTATTTGTTTCTTTCTTTGAAAAGTTACACGAAAGTTGTAAAAAAAATACTTTATATCGAACTTTAATTTGAAAGTTGTTATTGTACGTTTTTTTTTACAATCGACCAAAACAAATTTTTTTCAGAGTTGCAAAGTTTGTGGTAACAGAAAGATTACCTCAATTACCATTTATTTCTCCTGGCCAATAATTTTGAAATGTAATCACCATCTATAGGTTATTAAACAAGTTATTTTCTCAAAATTATTTTAGTATAGTACACGAGATAATTAAAACTTAAGAAAGATATATTTTCTATATGCAAAATGTTAATTTAAGATTGTTAATAATCATTAATTTAAAGATTACTCGAGTGTTGTTTGTCTTTTCCATAAATTCTAATATTACTTAAGCAAATGGACGGGGAACCGAAGGTACTGTTGTAACGTATAATTATAGGTGAACTTATAGTTATGAAATTTCCAGAGTTATAGGTGCAATGTAATACATAAATAAATTCTCCTAGATACGAGAACAAAGACTGTACGACGAAGGTGGCCAAGAAGTCCTATACCACGTGGACGCGAATCGAGGGCCATCGAGTAGTGAAACCGACGGTCGTGGACTTTTGTATCGGTTGAACTTCTGGCTTCTCGGTGTTCTTATCAAGCTACTCCCTTGTCTCGTCCTGACGGTCATCAGCTGCAGCCTTATACAGGCTCTCTACCAGTGAGCATGCAATCTAGTTTTTTTCATCTCCTTCAACTCGGTCCTTGAGTTTCTACTTCTTTTCTTTTTCTTTCTTATTTTTTTTTCCTTCTGCTGGGTAAATTGAAGAAAAGCTCGGGCATTCAAAATATTTATATATAAATTCATGCATATTTGATGCGTTCAAATTTTTCATTAGAACGCTGCGAGCTTTTTTTTTTAATTCGAAACTTATTGGCGAGATGAATGTTATTTATTTTCATTAAAGTTTAAGTACGTTTTCCTAATTGTACACTGTATGTAATAATCAATTTGTTCCTCTTACCGTATAGTGTAAAGTTTCTGTATGTATATTATTATTATTATCGACAATGCGTGATTTTTAATTTTAAATGTATGCATTGGTTGATTTAATTGTATATTCTACGTATTAATCAGTGTAGTTATAATGAAGTAATTGAATAATTATGTTTGTAATTAACATAAAATATTAATTAACGGTTAACATGATCTGTATTATGATAACACAAGCAAATTTAACAAAGAAAAGAAAAATGTGGATTAATTAACTCTTGACTCGATCGTCAATATCACTGTACTCGTGGAAATTATAAAATTGCCAACCCAAACATTGGTATATTCATTAAAGCGCTTAGGAAAAAATTTCTCAAAGTACGAATTATCGTTAAAGGTTTTTCTCTTCTCTAACTAGAAAGGTTAATAGGAAAACCTCGCGGAAATCCTCCGCAAATTATAATTAAATTTGAATGCTCGCGAAAATGAAAAAAAAGGGGGAAAAGTGAGAAAACGTCTAAATTCTAAAGTTAATAATAAATTTAATATTAAAACGAGTACAGCTGCGACACCAGCAGCGCCCTTGAGTTAATTAAGGAAAAATATTTTTCTCTCCCCACCGCGGTTCTCGGTGAAATAGCGGTGATAAAATAAAATATCGTAAATTTGGTTTTCCAAGCAGAGCCAAGGCGAGGAGACGACTGCTAAGGCCAGCGAATGGTCAAGAGCCACCAGTTGGTAAATCGGAACGTCGAGCTGACCGAACAACGAAGATGCTCGTCGCGGTGCTTCTACTATTCCTCATTACCGAAATACCCCAGGGAGTCTTGGGTTTACTTTCGGCTCTACTCGGCGACTGTTTCTTCCGTAGCTGTTATCACAGTCTGGGCGAAATTATGGACATTCTCGCGCTCTTCAACGGCGCGGTTAATTTCATTCTCTACTGCTCGATGTCGAGGCAATTTCGCACGACTTTCGGGAGGTTGTTCAAACCGAGCATCGTCGTTGGTAAGTGGCAGCCGGCCTGCACTCATCAAACCGACATACAAAGTACTTACGTTTGACCATTCTGTTGAGACGTTCAACAGTATTTTCTTATTTTAACTTTATTCAGGGATAGTTGCATCTTTTATTCTGTTAAATAATTGCGATTCACTGTTATTAAATACAATATTTATTCCTTTTTATTTTTACAATTATTACACTGTGAGATATGGTATATCAAAAATTACACTATTTTGTATAGTCACGCGAGGAGTTAAAAATTAATTAATAAATTAATTAAAAATTGCTATACTATAATATAATAACTACTCAACGAGGGAATTTTTAATACACCATTTTTCTGAGTGTGCGTTCTCTATTTATATACATGTAATACATAAGATATATACATTCAAAATGTTTTTATACGTTTCTATAATTTTATAATACATTACGAATAAGTCAATTAACAAGAAAACGTGTTAATTTAACGTACTTGACATTGAAACCCTATAATTAATTACTAAACAATAGTCCATTCACCAAATACACATAGAACATCGAATACTTCAGAACGCTCATCTCCTTCGTTCACGTGAGAAAGAAACATTAAAGATAGCGTGCAAGAGGAGATTATAATTTTAGTAACTCGTAAAAACAAAAGGAGTATTCAAAAAAGTTTATCGCGATAACAAACCCAATAACTTATATTACATTCAGTTAAGAGAAATTACACAATACGGTATCGCAATAATGTTACAACGCTATATTGTCGAAAAAAAAAATTCTTTTTTTTGTTTTATTTACACGCAACTGTTCCTTTTTTTGTATTCACGCGACAGGTATATATTATATTCCCAATGTATATATATATAGGTAGCTCAGGTGTTGTTTCCTCGAGAAACAATTTTCATCGTATACAGCGCCACTTGTAAAGAGGACATCGAGCAAGCTCTTTGTCGTTTGACCCTGACGAAATTCCTCCGAGATTAAAGTGCCGTTTTCATCCCATATATATATACACATACTGAAAGATCGATGCTCTGCATATGTCAGGGATATGAGACGCGATTTTCATCCTACTTATGTCTATGTATATATGTACATCTTTATTTCTCTCACTTAAGCTGTTGAACATTTTTTGGTTTGCAATTTAAATTTGAGCTTCCTAATGAACATTTGACCTTTTTTATTTGAAACTTGATTGATAAGAAAAAAAAATGAAAACGTTACGTTAACTTTATTGTTTTCCGACATTTTGTTTTCTTCCAATGACATTGATTCGTAAATCCGTATTCTTTCCCATCGAATTCTTTTAAAAGTTTCGAAGTACTGAAAAGTCCCGAGTTTAATTTACTAACAATGTGTTTTCTTAAGTTTTGACAGGTTCGTTGAATTATATTGAAACTCCTCGGTAACAACTACACCCACTAGTTGAAAATTCGTTTTATTTTTAAAGTCTGTATATATATACTTGTACGGAGATAAAAAAAAGAGCAAATAATAAAACTTATATAGAGAGTATAAATTTCAAACATATTTAATACGGCAATTTAATATTAATTTTGTTATAATTTCATTTAAAAATAATAGCATTTTAAAATAGTATCAATTTTGCGTGAACGCGGTTGAATTGCCAACACGGTAAAATCGATCAAACGTATATAGAAAAACGAGTTTACTCACCGAAAATCTATGGATTTCCTTTCTATATAGAATAAATCCTTTGTAGAAGGATTATACGGAAAGTATAGAATGGAAAACGTTATCATAAAAAGTAGGCTGTGTATCACCTGATTCACCCACAGGGTATAAAAGTTCCATGTAAATCCAATGCTCTTTATATAAATTATTATATATTATGCGTGTATATATATATATATAAGGATCAAAGCATCATTTTATTTTGGTTCGATTGATTACACGTATAATAGACGATGGAAAACGATTCGATAACGTTGGATTTTATAGCAGAATTTTATTCAAATATTATACATTTTAAAATAACGTTTTTATTCTAACGTAAATTATCTTGGATTATTACAAAGTGCAAATAGTAAAGGTCGATTCATTTTAAATAACCAGAAAAATGTAATAATTTGTATTTGCAACAGTTCGTTTCGGGGAAGGTTATAAAGTGTATAACATGATCATTACACATTTGATAACGCGAAATTTGAAACAAATGCTTACATTTTAAAAAATTCAATCTCATTTTCGATTGGAAAATTCAATAATACCATTTTGAATTTTAATATTATACGTATACACGAATTCCACCGAATATTTACTTTTATAAATAGTACATCTGGACATTTCGAAAAATCTTCAACAGCAAACGACTCGTGTATGCATTTTCTTTAAATTCCTCTTTTATTTTTTTATCCCAAACGACGGCGTAATATTTCTTTTCTCAATTTTCTTACTTTTGTATACGAGAGTAAAGAAATCGCGAACGCAGAAATTGTAAAATAAACAAGAATAATATATCTAACCGTTTCCCATAAGCTTTTGTGATACGAGCGAGATAATTAAAATTTACGATTGTTTTATCACGCTTTTTTGTAAATAGTTACCGGTATCGCAAAGGATATATAGTTCGATATATGTAAGCGCGCCCGATTAATAATTATTTTTTTAACCGTACCTCACACGCACACGCACACACACCCACCCACACAAATCGTATATGTATATGTATAAACAGATATCGACAACGAAATTACATCGTGTTTGTTAATGTTCGATAAATATCTATGTCCGTTTTTGTACATGAAAAATAAAGTCTCGTCGTTTTAGTATTTTTATTTTAATTTTCGTTACGTTGTTGTTGTTTAGATTTAAATAATTAGGTAAGTGGATAGCGAGTACACCGACTTGAAAATTGTTTTTAGGAGATTCACAGCTGATGAGCCCGGCTGATAATCTCCGGTCGGTCGAATTTACAGTGTAAATCGTAATGTATATTAAAATAACGTTGTAAGAACGTTGGAGAAAAATAAATAAATAATATTGCTTTGTCCGATGTATTATATTCCTTTATTTATTCACCTCGACACTGTGTACGTATATGAGTATTCTATCCTCTTTGAGATGAAAAAAGAAGAGGGAGTATCATTATTTTTGAATGTGTCGTGATGAAAGCCGGCTATTTACAGTCAGGATCCTTTGAGAACCGAATATAATAGCTCAATTCTGACTGTTTGATGTAAGTATATAAATATTCTTTATATATATAATAGCTTATGGGTCGCTTGATGGTATTATATATGAAAGGAAACGAGTCCGAATAAAAAAATAATGTCATTAGACCAAAATGAATTTTTATACATTTCAGGTATAGTATTGTTGATGAAAAGTTTTATTATTGTGTTATATACGCATATCGGATGAAGTGTTGTTGTTAATAAAAATTTAATCGATGTAATTAGGAAGTGGGTCGTAAAAAAATGTTATAAACCTTGTGCTCGGTGTCGGGATGCAAGTAGAAATATAACTTGTCTGTGCAGCGAATGACTGTGTTGATATAATTTTTCTTTACACCTTTCATTTATCATAATAATGCTCGTGCAACTACTATTTTACAAATTAAAATTTATTTACAGAGACAAAGGTATACCTTTTCAATTTAAAATATCATGTTTCATCGTTTTGTTAATTTTCGAAATAATAATTGAATTGTCATTCCATTTACAGTACAATTAAACGTATATTTTACAATGTACCGCAATTAAATTCAACAATTCAGACGTAAAAGAATTGTTAAAATTTTAATTTTAATCGATTTATTTCAAATCATATTCTCAACATTGTTATAGAGAAATTGGGCGTGCAGCAGTCATTAAAATTATTTTGACAAAGATTTTTAATTATTTTTAAGTTGTTTAAATTACATTTACTGTATATTTCTACAGCTGGATTTACGTATGCTTCTGTAGAATTTGTCTTTCTAAATATTACTGGTTTAGAAAAATAAACAAAATAGAACTAAAGTGTCGATGATAAAAATAGCTTTGGCCGGAACTTGTTTTGTTAAAAATTTTTTTTAGTTCATTTTATAACAATATATTGCTTAACAATAAAAATGTATTTTCAATGCAAACGAAAATACGGAAAATTCAATATTTTGTGACCAGAATCCATAGTATATAGACACCTACTTATATCCATTCCCTTAAACGAAAATTACGCTTTCCCACCCACGTATCCGATGCCGTATACATAATTTAAAATTTCCATTTTATCAAAATAATTCCAGATAAAAAGGAGAAGAAAAGAAAAGGAGCGCGAAGAAAAAAATATACATATATACATATTAGAAGGCATATATACATATATACATATATGTATGTATAAAGTCGTTAGAATTTTCGTTAGCACAGTTAATCTCACGAGAGGTTCTCAAGAGGATTGTCTAATTCACGGTAATAGTGAGGAGAGCGCATCGAGAGTTTATGAATCATCAAAATTTTAATCAAGCCAGGTGTGTATTTCCGGTAGTTTTACTATTTATCCGATCGATACCACTAAGATAAACCAGGATGCGAAGCGTGATTAAACGAAATAAAGTCGCCTCGTCGCGTGTCAAGGCAGAATCAGTTGTGTAAACTTGATTAATTATGCAACTCGAAGGAAATGCTTTTTTCCTTCAGTGTGTATACTCTCTCTCTCTCTCTCTCTCTCTCTCTCTTTCTCTCTCTCTCAAGATAGAGTTTAATTATCGTTGAAAACATTAATTCGAAAGATTAAAACGTTTATATACACACGATAGATCGATTAACATTTGAATGCGTTTGTAGATTTTGAAAATAAACGTGTAGATGCTAATGTTTAACGAGCCGTTAAAATCCATTCTCGACGTGGCTTAGACTTCGTCCTCGGTCAGCGTACGCTCTTCCTCTGGCATCGGCGGATTAAATGTTTTATCGGCGATTTGCAGTTTAGTAGCGAGCTGTTTCGCTGTGCTTAATATCTGCAATTAAGATTTCAAACGATCGTTGTTCATTCATCTAATTTGTGCATAAATATAGAGACGATTGCTTTTCGATTGTTGTACATATTTACGTTAACGGTCGTTAAATTTTATTCCGATTTAATATCCTTCGAAATAAATTGATATATATGGAAAATAGTAATATTTTTTTGTTGCAGTATTGTTATTTTCCAATTTGTATGTCGGTAGTTAAATTTAAAATAAATGAAACGGATCGAACTTTAAATTTTTCTATATATAGATATATAATATACATATATATGTATATCAAATTTACAAGTTAGCGCTAATAATACGGGATTAAAGTAAAATTATAATATCCTTATTGTCGAGTTTGAAAATTTTCCGTAACAGTAAATTCAAAAAGTTCTTGTTCACCTCTGTACATACAGCCGAGCCAAATGCAATTACAGAAGACTGTAAACATAATACTCATTTAGAAGTAAATTTTAAACTTTAAGTAAGAAAAGGTGAGTTTGAAATTCAAAAGTTAATAAGATGCATAGAACGTAATACGTCTACGCGTTCTATACAAGATGTCTTTACTTAAGTTGGTAACGCTACTACTTCATCATACTGATTTAAAGGTAAAAAAGGAAAAAAGTCCTTTCGATCCTCGAATGAGAGTTTTCTATATATATATATATACATACATACATACATCGACGAAACGATAAAGAAAGATTTTTTACCTATCATTTCTCTTATCTCGACGCAGTGATTGCATTGGCTGAAGAAACACGGGTTTTACAATTTTTCTCAGAAATCGCCCTGTTAGCGATCCACTGATTTATGCGATCAAAGGACTCTTATAATTTACCACTACTACCGGCAACTATTATCTCGAACTCTTTAGTTGGATCTTTTCCTGTTTTATTTATTCTTTTTTTTTTACACGAGGTGCATAATAAATAACGCGCCGCTGAAACTTTCGACCCGGTGCGCATAAAGGCTATAAAACAATTTTCCTCGTATAATGTTCTTAATAATTTAAAACGAATAGCGGAAGCTTAGGTAAGGAAATTTAATGTACACACAGGGTTGGTTAATGCGCGTCTCGTCTCCCCGGGTGTATAAAAAAATATTCGATTATCCAAAAAGTATACTTAATCGCAATTGAGAATGAGATTACCGTGAAGTAAAATTATTTTAAATTTAATATATATATATATATCTCGAGACGTTGTCTCGTTTGCCATAAAACGGATAAATGAATTTGTATCGGATGAGCGTAATAAACAGTCGATAAAAGCAATCGAAAGAAACGTCTAATAAAATAGTCGTAACTTCTCATGAGGTGGGATATATAACTAACCTGCGACTCGACATCAACGATAGCAGCAACGTCGCTGAGCACGATCAAAAGTTCACGAGCACGGTCTTGTTTTCGTTGAGCGTCCAACACGACCGCATAATTAATGAGTACTCGAGGATCCTGGGGTCCGAGCGAATGTGCCTTTTCCAGAGCTCTTTCCGCACCCTCGAGGTCCTCCAACCGTTTCAGGGCCACTGCGCAACAAAACCAAGGGTGGTTATCCACCACCATCATCCAGTCCCCGTACTACGTACGATCGAATTACGATGGACTCGTTCAATGGCAATCAGTGCTCTTATATTATATAGAGAAAGAGAAGGAATTACTTACTCTCCCTCTATTTCTCTTTTCCTTTACGCTACGATCATTTTATCTCGGTCAGCGTGCGACTCGATGATTAATCAATGCCGAAGTTTTTACTTTCATCTTTAAACGCGTTGATCTACATATTAAACGTGGGTTTTATTTTATTATTTATCTGCAAATATTTTCAATTAAAAATAAATTTATATAGTTTAATATTTTAAATTTTCTATACACACAAACTGAGATAAATAGCGTGTTAAAAATTAATATTTTTTTGTATTAACGTGGGAGTATTAGATTTCCGTAATTTTAATTATAATTGCAATATATATTACTTTCATCTGCGTACTTTCATATTTACGTTAAAAATCGTTATTCTTTCATTTTTACAATAATTATAATTAGCTATAAATAAAAATGAATTGCAATATATATATACGTTGAAGCGTCATAGACGTATTATACAAAAATAAAATATAATATTACTATATAATATATTACGTGAAATTCTTAATCTTTATGAAGTTTTATTTGACGTATCACTGACGAAGATCGAGCACGCCTCGGCAATACGTTGAGTGTGTGTATATGTATATAACACTTACAAATTCAGAAAAATTATATATCATCGACCTCTAGGAAAAAGAGGTAAATTATTAAATAAACGAGTAGATTTTATTACCCAGATTAAATAAATAAACATAAAAGCACTTTTCGAAAAATTATGTTGAAAAAAAAATATTGCTTCACGAGTAATGGAGGTATAGTAGCTAGATCCACCCTCATTTTAAAATGAAAATTCCCGCAGGGAACGAATTAAAGGAAAGATAAGAGAGAAGAAACGAAACTCACTCTTCGCCCTCTCGTGCGGAAATGAATGTTTAATAACCCTCGATTAATATCCAAGTAAAAATAATATAATTTTCATGCGCTTGTGTGTGTGGATGGGTGGGTGTACATATACTTACAACCAAGGAGTAAGTATGGTGTTGAACACTTGGGATCAGCTGTGACAGCTGCACACAAGTGTATGGCTGCTGAGGCTGGTTGTCCCGTGGCCAAAAATACTATACCCAAGTTACAAGCTGGTGGCAGTGCCAGTGGGTTCAGGTAATGAGCTCGTTTCAGGCAGGTGATCGCCTGGAATACATAGCGAAATCCCAATCATTCAAGAGCATCGATTTTAATCAATCTAAAGGGACGAGGCGCCGTCTTCCCGATCGAGCTTACAACTTTCCGACTTTAATCACGACTTGCGAACCTCTCGCCAACACTAAAATATTCTGCGAAAGTGGATTAATATGATAAAATTGTTGATTCTGTCTCTGTCTTCATTGTAGTTCGAATCATTTTAGTCGACATTATTTGTTTGTTAATCAGGGTAAATCGATTTAAACGCAAATTCTATCAATAAATAGATAAAATTAGATAAGTGTTACGGACTCAAGTATACAGCACTGTAATTCACAGTCAAATTCGAAATTCAAATATTGTATTGACATATTGTATAACAAAATGACAACGAGTTGTTACGGGGATGAGCTAGTTTTGTTAAACTGTTTGTACGTGCACGACACGAGATCAGCTTTATTACGTATGAAATTGAAAAACTTATATTTATATAAAAGTGTAAAAGTGTTTCGATTTCATCTTTTCGCGTGATTTACCGTTTTCTGCGAAAACAATAACCGAGCGGCTATTCACTTATGTAAAAGACATTTCGTTCATTTCGGAATTGCAAAATACAAAATTATTTCACGTAATTACGATATCAAACTAAAGAAGTCTATAACAAGCGAATATATATATATCTACACCATATAATAGACAGATTAAATTGTGTATTACTATAATATTAATCTATAAATATTTATATGCTTTTATGTATAATTAAAAGGAAATACGCATTTTAAAAAAATAACTTGATGCAAAATAACATTGATAATTAAATTTTTTATCTTTCATTTTATATTCTCTAAATAATTATGTGTATTAAGGGTTCTCTATTTAAAGAAAATTATGTTGCTTATTACGCTATTTACGAAATGAGTGAGAAAAGGAATACCAAAAGGGGAGCGCGCAGTGTAGCCGACAGTATTAACATAAACATAATGTCACCGTGATTTTCCGGGCAAAATTTGTATGGCTTAATACTATTTCGGTATTAGTTTCGAGGGAATAAAGTATTAAACCTTGGCAAAGAGCATACAAGTAATACGAACATTCGTTTTGGAGCCAACGTACACTTATCACACATTCGGCTTTACAAATACAGCTTATTATATTTATATATGTTTTTAGAACGATGACAAATTTATGCAGTATTACGCTGTACGTTACGTTTGTAATATAAATTTTACATGAAAATGCTTCTAAGTATAGTAGATTCTCCATACATTTTTTTCTCAACCGTTTATTCATTAGGATATATGTTTTATGTACTTTCATTTCAATAGAACAATTTTATTCTGCGAAATTCCAGATTGTTAAATTCCACAAACGCAGTTGTTAACGTTTTAATATCTGTGTGTATCCATCGGTACAAGAGAAAATGGATATGACATATTTTCGTTCATATCTATATAGCAGATATATCCAATTTCATTAGTGTTTTCAATAATTCTGGCACGATTACTATAGAGTACTCTAAAATTTTTTTGTTAGATGAACCAGTCATTAGAGACCAAAGCTTAGTACGTGTGTCGTCAGTTCGTCACCATTACATAAACACCAGTACCCAACGTAAATTTCAACCCACGTACTGTTTTATAAAATCTTTACGTATTTTTTATTATAATATCATTTTTTATTTTGTTATTCAAAATTAAGTATATGCGATAATATTAACAAACATATAATAAAAATCAATAATTTTCACATTGACGATAAGAATTATCATAATTTGCTGGTGTTATTTGAGCCTCATTATCTCTTGGAATTAAAACGTCATCGTCAGCTAATTAATTCCAGATATCAATATCGTTAAAATTGACTAAAATCGTTTTTAGAATAATTTATGGAAACTTCTATTTAGAGAAATGTAAACCTCGGAAACAGCATTTAGTTTACATGTCAATAATACTTATTTACGATTCAGAAAATTAAAATCAAAATTCAAAAGTAACAGTACTGAAATAATAAAATTTTCATATATCATCGAGCAACCGAATTTCAAGTTCTTTTAAAAATTCAACGGTAATACCATTAAATGCAATGCGATTATTTAAATCATACTTCTTCAAAATAATTCGACTACAAATAGTATTGTTAACATCTTTGTAATCTTTTGAAATTTTCCAAAAATTCTATTAAGTTTTATTTTCCATATCTTTTCCATGCCCTTCCCATTTGCATTTGAGCTCATAATAAATCAAAAGAGAACCGTTAAATTAATTATACCTGATTTTAAAGTAGTTAAAAGAAACATTCTCAACCAACAAAATTATTATTACATACGTAGATGTGAAATTATACATCATATTATTTTTTAAATAAAGAGAGAAAAAATAACTGAAAAGGATTTTAAAGTAGAGAAATAAAAGATGAAGCACTAGCAAATCTAAATATTATTAAAAAATGGCATTTCAAATGATAATTAATTAACAATAAAAGCTAAGACTTATAATATTATAACTATATAGTTAATCAAAGTCAAATGTCTTTGAGTTTCCGTTAAAATAAAACCTTTTCTTAGAATTTTATAAAGCTCACATAAATACTTTTTTAATTCTTTTCTATGTACACTAACAGCAAAAAATAAGTTATATCCATCGCACATACACACACACATATATACCTTAATAAATGGTTTTTTATTTTAATACTAGAAATTTAATTGAAAAGGATGATATTCGATGTTGGTTAAGAAACCAAATTTTATTTGGCTACATTTCGATGGATATTCTCGATGAAATTAAAAAATTTTTTAATTGACTATTGCTATATATAATTACATTTAATTAGTATAGGTATCTCTCGGAATATAGCGGCGCGAAACTTTAAATTATTCTAGTCAAGCATCTGCGATAACTTGTATTGTATCGTAATGTACTGTTTTATTTATATATTCATTGACCTGCCTGTTTTTGCTTAATTTTTGTGTTAATTTATTATACAGAGTTGTAATTTATTTATTTATTTAATTTATTTGTTATCTATATATGGACAATCATAGTAAGAGAGGTAAATGTAAACATAACCTCAATCTTAGAGATACTATAAAAATAAGAATTACACTTTTTTTTTTAATTTGACCTATATTAAATAATTTTAAAATAATTTTAAGGACCATGTGTACAATGATGTCAATTAGAAAAATTTTTAAATAATAAAGGTATAGCCTGATGAAGATCGAAAAAATCCATCGAAACATCGCTGAATAAAATTTAATACGGTTTCTTCAGTAACATCGATTTTCATCCTTCCCAATTAAATAAATTGAATGGACGACTAAACAACTGATAAATAATATTAGAAATTGTTCGCATAAATTTCAATCACGGCAAAAAGCACCACAAATTGGAGAAAATCGGATGCTTGAATATACATCAGAAACAACGTGGTTGAGCTAATGTGTAAACTGTAAATTCGTAAACAGTATAATTCTTGCAATTGAGTGAGTCTCGAGTACTACACTGCATGTCTGACTTTCACTATTACAATATAAACGCTTGTAAGAAAATTTGTCACATTTATAAAATAAATCAGATACACACTGAGAAGATAGTTCTAATAATCTCTAAACAAATCAAGTTATATTTGCTTAACTGGGAAAACGTGATGTAAACGTAGACTTTAAGTAAACATTTCCTGACTAATACATAACATCAGTTCGAAAATGCAAGAAAGGCAGAAACCTGCAGTAATAAGAACTACATTGGGAATTCGACCACGATTATGGTAACTCGTATACGAGTATATAAAATAAAATAAATAAAAAAAATATATAAAATAGTTTTAAATGGTATTTCTCGGTAAAATGTAAATAAAGTCGATTTGATGTACAGTCGACCAATACTTTTTAGTAACACAGTCAAGTTAAAATCTTTTTTTACGCTTTAACGAAGTTTAACTGGTATATATATATGTATAATATACCGGCGTACTAAAATCTCAGTTGGATTAGATGGGTATAGGCAGGTGCAATAAATAAATACTCGAACTTCGTGAAAATACCAATAAGCGAGAGGCAGATTCGTCAATTTAATTAGCGTGTGCGAGTATCAGTGTGACAATAGCGAAATAATCATAGCGAAGATAAACGCGCAAAGTAAAAGTAAACACTCGACCGTTACAGGTGATTCTATTTGTAAACAGCTGATCACGCAGTAGTTTAAATAAAAATCATTATTTATTCAAATCGTCGGTCACCAGCTCGAACACGAAGTATTAAAATAAAATTTACTTTGATATCCCACAACTATTAATTTCTTTTTCACAAAATACGTATACTAATGTACTTCTTTTAACTATATGTTATTGATCGTAACGTCCGTATTTACAGATCAACGGTATAATCATCCTTTTCTTTTTTAGTGTATCATGATTTTAAGTAGAATAGTAACGTAATGCCACACTTTCTTCTTACACGTAATATTTAACACTCTGGAACATAATATCTAATTATTACGCACAATAATTTTAATCGTTTAAAATGTTTAATGATATTTTAAAAAAATTTTAACACTATTATGTATTTAAACTGATGAAAGAATACTCAAAAATTTCACTTATATTATTATCCTAAAGTATATAACGTGCAAGTAGCTTCGGTTTCAACTACAACGAAAACAGTGTCAAGCAAATTTGTCGAAATATTATATACATTTGCCCTTATCAAATCAAAATCTCAAAATAAATTAAAACAAATACATCATTTCTGTTCAATCATTTATTTTTTTCATTCCACTCTGCAATTAAATTCAACGCAATAAAGTGATTTCATTTATTTTTATTAATTCCTTTTGATTTCATGATTATCTATCTATCGCGCTTACTACTTCATATACAATTTCAATGATTTATACGATATCGTACTCGACAATACAAGGTAAAACAGAAAATTATTTTTTAAATTTTGGAATATATTTACCAATAAATCGTATCGCAAGAGTGTAATTAAGTATACATTATTCAAAGGTATTATATTGTCGCTAAGTACAGTTTGATTTGCTTTGTGTTACAATGACTGCAAGCTCCTTGTCGCAATGCAAATTCTATGTAATATTAATAATCCTTGAATATATAATATTTAACCGTAATCATCGATATTGTTGCACACTTGACAGAATTATTAATACTGTGATAATTATTTATATATAAGTATATATAATTATTAAAGATATTAGCGTTGCGAATTATTTTGTATAATCAATAATACACATATATGAAAATATAATAGTATAACTTGTTAAATTGTGAGTACTTTTAATTATTTTATTCCGCGATAAAAGTAATATTTAATCGTAATGAGTAAGTAATTAGAATTATACATTGATTCGAGAAATACTGCATTTATACTTTCATTTATACTCGGTGTACGTACATTCTTCACGATTTCATAATTTAGTTTGTTTACCATACTTTCAATACTAATATAAATCTGCTCTTCCGTTCATCAATTATTCTGAAAAAAAAGGTTCTACAGGCATTTTATCAAATGCATCCTATAAATAGTATATATATAAAACGCCGTCATCTGGTTTTTCACTTGATGGAAATATTTTTCAATATTTCTCTTCTTTTTTTTTGCTCTATACGTATAAGAACATCAATAAACATGACATTTTAAATTATCGAGTAATACCTAAATTTAAATTGCCCATCAAAGAATTCTAACGTTTCCGTTACACTTTTAGATGAATTTTGATGACGGTCAATATTATGTCAATCGTGAATAGGATAGAAAACGTTCTTGATTTAGTAATTCAATTTTTTAAATTTCATTGAATTCCTGGTTGTGTTAATAGTTTAACGGTATTTATTTTAAAAAAAAAAAGAAAGCGTAATCGAGGTATAAGTGAAAACGACTTTTTATACCGAAGTATATGCAATATAGGTGTTCAAAGTGCAAATCGTCGAATCTTGTTAAGCGTTCGCAAGCTGTTAGAATTAATTACTGTATTCCTGCGTCACCAGAATTACCTCGGGGTATCCAAAAGGTCTCACTCAACTTCTTCTTTGTTCTTTTTACCGTTATCTCTTATTAAAGAAATATATAAGACGGAAAAATGGTTTTAACATTATGCTTGGAAATAGAAATTTATTGTAAATGCATAAAACAATTAATTTTATTCTTTGAAGAAATGTTATTGCTTCAGGATACCGGTTATCTATTGTTTTTTAAATGACAAATTTTAATTTAAATTCAGCTTGGTCAGTGTTACAAATATACATATATTGTTTGGTTATTAAGGGGGTTCCATACTCAATTTTTGATGATTAATTAATAAAAAAGTAGAACAGTATGTGAAAAAATAAGAGAAGAGGCGCCTTCGTTTATTGACAATCTAACTGTGTGCTGATTTTTAGATTAAAATATTATTGCGTTTTCGAGAAAAGTCTTACCAAAAATATCAAATATTTTCACCTCGTTGAGGTTAGGTTCAGATTTTTGGTAAGACTTTTCTCAAAAACGCAATATAATTTTAATCTGAAATTCAGCACACAGTTAGATTATTCATAAACGAAGGCGCCTATTCTCTTATTTTTTCACATACTGTTTTATTTACAAATATATTACTAATAAACACGATTGCCGGTAAGGTAGGGAGGATAAATATTGACTATGGCACCCCGTTAAGCCTTACGATGCTTTTTTCACTTGATATCCAATTAAAAAAACTTGTATTACTTTATGTAACTTAACTAAACGTTTGAATTTAGATAAAATTTCACGTGAAGTGGTCCGATCAAATTTTAAAATGCCCCAAATTTTGGGTACACATTGCAAATGTTTTTCAGAATACAGAAAAAATTTTTAGGTACTGGAATTTATTAGTTCAAAAGTTATTCTAACCTCAAAAAGTGAACTTTTTCCAGTTTTTTTCAACACCAGCTGGGTTCATCGCTATTTAACTCAAAATCTATCAACTTTTACTATAGAACATTATATGTAACATTCGTTGCTAATTATGTCTAGAATTTATCCTTCTGGGTTAGAATTTCCAATCTCAAGGTTATGACAAATAAACTACATGTCAATATTCAACTTAAAAAAAAACTAACTTCGCCACAATTGATTTTTTATCCAAAGTCCAAAAGAAAGCTTGGAGCAATACCTTTCAAATGATCTGTAGCATTTTTATGGCCTTCAATTCTGCAAAAAGTTATGATAATTTAAAGAAAGACAAAAAATTCACAAAAATTAACATGGTATTTCCCATTTAAATTTTTAAAAAAATTTCGTCTTTCTTTAAATTATCAAACTTTTTACAGAATTGAAGGCCATAAAAATGCTACAGATCATTGAAAGGTATTGCTCCAAGCTTTCTTTTGGACTTTTGGATAAAAAATCAATTGTGGCGAAGTTAGTTTTTTTTTAAGTTGAATGTGACATGTAGTTTATTTGTCATTAACCTTGAGATTGGAAATTCTAACCCAGAGGATAATTCTAGACATAATTAGCACGAATGTTATATAATGTTCTATAGTAAAGTTGATAGATTTTGAGTTAAATAGCGATGAACCCAGGTGGTGTTGAAAAAAACTAGAAAAAGTTCACTTTTGAGGTTAGAATAACTTTTGAACTAATAAATTCCAGTACCTAAAAAGTTTTTTCTGTATTCTGAAAAACATTTGCAATGTGTAACCAAAATTTGGGGCATTTTAAAATTTTGATCGGACCACTTCACGTGGAATACCCCATATATATTACGTTATTATCACCCAACACGCCTACCATGAACAATGTGTTTAATACTATATGCCTATACATTTCGTAGTATATATATTGATAACAGTTATGCAGATATATTGTAAGCTTAGAAAAATAAAATTTTTATTACGTATATCGGAAACAAGTGTAATACATAAAATACGAAACTTATCAAAATGTAAAATCGAGCTACATTCTTTTTCCGAAATAAACTAAGATGGAACGTTATAATTTAACGAGTGACGCTTTAATGCCTTACAAAGTGTAGAGGATATAACAAATTTTACATGAACAGGAACTTTGTGTTTCGCAACATCCTTTTAAGGGTATATAGCTTTTAAGACATGTGAAAGCGCAGAGACAATCAGTAATTAAATATCTTCCTTTTAAGGATCACATATGTGAAATTCTTCAACTATATATTGTATTAAATATACCTATGTATAGTTATTTATGATTATGTAACATATAATAATTGTATAAAATAATGATCTTGTATAAGAATATCTTGTTATTTGTTATACGAGTCAACAATTATCAATTCAATTATAATGGACATCTATTAAATTTACTATAAATTTATATTTATATATATTAAACATTTAATTTTTTCTTTTAAAAATTTTACAATAATAAAAATTCCTTTAATCTCAGTTCCTCGTATAGTGAATTTCTGTGTCTCTTAACGAATTAATGCTGGAGAAAACGGTGTGAATCTATTTCGAAGCATGAACGGAGATGCTGCGATAATTTTCAAATTGAAACAGTTGCGTTTATAGTTTCGGAAAAAAAAGTTAATTTACAAATGAAAATGCATTAAACTTGTGAAAAAGAATTATAAAGTAATTGAATTGTATGTTAAAAAAACGACTTTACTTTTTCGTTTGAAACTAATAAATACTGTTTCAATACAATAAAATCGATACCTTAGATTCTGCAAAGTTCGTGATAGTTGTGCCAAAGGAATATCGAGAGGGAACAGTTGTTATACTTCACATACCTTATGCCAGAAATGTAAAATCGAAACGGAAATCTTAGGAATTCATAAATAAAGTAAATGTTATACCAATTCTAATAGTACCAAATTTTCACTTATACAGGTAATTTGAAAGAAAAATACAATTTTTACTCAAGTGCACATCGGAAAGCATTATCAAAATAGATATATTTTTTTTTCTATAATAGATAGCTCAAAATATTACACGGAGAAAAAATTTTTAATAATCACTAGATTTACTGCGACTCAATACTAAACATTTTATTAAATTCAAGATGACGGGAAAAGTTTATTAATGATTAAGAAGCATACTTATACTCAGTAAAAAGCTTTTTTACGTGCTGAAATTAAATATATAGTATTGAATAAATATATAGTACTGCATAAAGTATTATAAATCATGATCTGATTTCTCTTTGTGCTTAAAAAGTTTATTTAACGATGACGTTCAATGATGGTTAAAAAAATAGGTGGTTTAAATGCAACGTGAATCGCGGGTTAGCTAGGTTATGTTTACCGGGAATCGCACTTACGCGCGATATAGCCAAATATGTATGTATACAAATATAAAAATAAACTTAGGTTGTTAAGATTTGACTGTTTGTTGGTACTCGTTGTATCTTTTTGTTTATTGATTAGTCAAAACTCATAGTCAGATGCGTAGTCATACTTGCAATACATACGTACATATATGATTACTTGTGCATAAGTACGGGTTTTACTCGATTTTACTATTTACTAATAATAATGTACATGATACTAATTAAATACTTTTTCTTAGCTATTTATTTGTTTGTTAATTTTTTTTCTATTATTTTAACGTACTGGAGATATATTAAATAAAAAACTATAAGGTTATCTTTCGACTGAGTATAAAATATCTTATACTCTGTCACAGTCGATTGGAGACCAAATAATTTTTAAAAGATTACGCAACTTTTTAGTACTCAGTACAAAATCTTATACCTAATCAGTCAAAAGTGTATCCGATATATTGAATTTAATATAAAATCTATTAACCATTACTAATTTTCTAGCAACTATTAATATTTTTTTATATAATCTATCTTTTTCAGTTATTAATTTACCTGAAAAAAATGTTTATCTGCAATCTCGGTCTACTGTATATATACCATTAAACGCAAAAGAACCGCTTTAAAAATACTAGACACGTATATTTTTTTATTGCAGTATCATCGTTCTTTTCCATACTTCTTTAATTACCACACGCGTTTTTATTTTAACACGTTCGAGAATGCACTCTCTGCGCTATTCGAATAAAAAGAAACGTATATTCGAGATGCAGCGTCGGTATACACATATATTTTTTTTTTGAAATCCATAAAATAGAGAAAGACATAGAGATAGAGAAAAAAATGTATAGAATGATTCACGATTTGATTCGCGACGTGATAAAAGCTGAATCAAGGTGATGAAGCTAGTGGTTTGGAGTTAGGAAAAAGCATCAGGAAACTTGATATTTTGAATAAGGTATAACAATGCGTCTATGAATTTTTAGCAGGATTCGATTTACCGTTCAAACTTTTTCACTTATACAGGTAATTTGAAAGAAAAATACAATTTTTACTCAAGTGCACATCGGAAAGCATTATCAAAATAGATATATTTTTTTTTCTATAATAGATAGCTCAAAATATTACACGGAGAAAAAATTTTTTAATAATCACTAGATTTACTGCGACTCAATACTAAACATTTTATTAAATTCAAGATGACGGGAAAAGTTTATTAATGATTAAGAAGCATACTTATACTCAGTAAAAAGCTTTTTTACGTGCTGAAATTAAATATATAGTATTGAATAAATATATAGTACTGCATAAAGTATTATAAATCATGATCTGATTTCTCTTTGTGCTTAAAAAGTTTATTTAACGATGACGTTCAATGATGGTTAAAAAAATAGGTGGTTTAAATGCAACGTGAATCGCGGGTTAGCTAGGTTATGTTTACCGGGAATCGCACTTACGCGCGATATAGCCAAATATGTATGTATACAATATAAAAATAAACTTAGGTGTTAAGATTTGACTGTTTGTTGGTACTCGTTGTATCTTTTTGTTTATTGATTAGTCAAAACTCATAGTCAGATGCGTAGTCATACTTGCAATACATACGTACATATATGATTACTTGTGCATAAGTACGGGTTTTACTCGATTTTACTATTTACTAATAATAATGTACATGATACTAATTAAATACTTTTTCTTAGCTATTATTTGTTTGTTAATTTTTTTTCTATTATTTTAACGTACTGGAGATATATTAAATAAAAAACTATAAGGTTATCTTTCGACTGAGTATAAAATATCTTATACTCTGTCACAGTCGATTGGAGACCAAATAATTTTTAAAAGATTACGCAACTTTTTAGTACTCAGTACAAAATCTTATACCTAATCAGTCAAAAGTGTATCCGATATATTGAATTTAATATAAAATCTATTAACCATTACTAATTTTCTAGCAACTATTAATATTTTTTTATATAATCTATCTTTTTCAGTTATTAATTTACCTGAAAAAAATGTTTATCTGCAATCTCGGTCTACTGTATATATACCATTAAACGCAAAAGAACCGCTTTAAAAATACTAGACACGTATATTTTTTTATTGCAGTATCATCGTTCTTTTCCATACTTCTTTAATTACCACACGCGTTTTTATTTTTAACACGTTCGAGAATGCACTCTCTGCGCTATTCGAATAAAAAGAAACGTATATTCGAGATGCATCGTCGGTATACACATATATTTTTTTTTTTGAAAATCCATAAAATAGAGAAAGACATAGAGATAGAGAAAAAATGTATAGAATGATTCACGATTTGATTCGCGACGTGATAAAAGCTGAATCAAGGTGATGAAGCTAGTGGTTTGAGGTTAGGAAAAAGCATCAGGAAACTTGATATTTTTGAATAAGGTATAACAATGCGTCTATGAATTTTTAGCAGGATTCGATTTACCGTTCAAACTTTTTCCCTTACAATGCAATTGCCCGAGGAAAAATAAGACGATTCTCAGAAACTTTGAAAATAATATTTCGCTTTTACCTTTTGTTTTACGTAACAATAACGATATCGTTAATATAACATATCAATCCTAATTACTTGGGTCGATTCAATTCGATTATAACGTTGTTTAATTAAAAAATAAATTTCTATTAAATGTAAGTAATTCGATACATTGCAAGTTCCTTATTATGTTACATGTATATTATGTATGATAGTAATTAATTTAAATTCCATTACCTTGTTAAAGGTTTTCATTATCAACTTTTTTTTAATAAGATTCAAACTTCGTAGAAGCTCGTGGAAATTTTTATCCTATATTTCATACGCTGTTATGTTAAAAACTTTGTGATTTTTAAAAGCTTTCACCCTTCATGAAATATATTTTATCGAGAGATGATGATTTGATGTTTGATCATTCCTCACTGCATTGAAATTAAAATCCGTAAAACGCGTAATTTTTCTAACGTTATCTTGGAAACTGTATACGTGTACTTAACGAGTTAGTGTTAATTATTAAACTACGCAGATGAACCAAGTATATAATTCTACGCGGAGAGAAAAAAAATATTAATAAATATTATTTAAATGGCAAGGTTAAAATGCTGCCAAGTATATTTTGTAATTATTTCCTAGAATTTTAATAAAAAGTGATAATCAGATTGAAATTTTTACCATATGTCGCATAGTAATCTTTCTCGTTTTAATTTCTAGATACTTTTTATAAAATTTCATTGACATATCAATTATGCGTAATTCATTAGCGACAATCCTTGAGTACTATAAAACAACACATTCGATAATAATTGTAATAAGTGAAAAAATGCCAATAAAAATTATTCATACTTTAAAACGTTGTAACAATTACGTAACATTAACGGTAAAGCGTAAGCTTTTACTCAAATTAATTCAAGTGTAAAATATCGCGAAAGTTGTGAAGATAATGAAAAATGTATATATATATAAACGTATATACTTGAATAAATAGAAAGGTACAATATATGTGAGATAGAGTTTATCAGTACCTTTTTCGAAGAATTTCTACAAATGAGGTAATTAAGTAAAATTGTATCAAGCGTTTAAAAATTATAAATCGTACACGTTTTAATTGCTTATTAGCTAATTTCTATACGTTTTTTATCGATGTATATACACGTTTATCGAATCGAAGTAAATTTATTGAATTGTAAAAACTAAAGGACGAAAGCATTAGAGCAAATGAAAAAGGTTTTTAAAAGATTACGCAACTTTTTAGTACTCAGTACAAAATCTTATACCTAATCAGTCAAAAGTGTATCCGATATATTGAATTTAATATAAAATCTATTAACCATTACTAATTTTCTAGCAACTATTAATATTTTTTTATATAATCTATCTTTTTCAGTTATTAATTTACCTGAAAAAAATGTTTATCTGCAATCTCGGTCTACTGTATATATACCATTAAACGCAAAAGAACCGCTTTAAAAATACTAGACACGTATATTTTTTTATTGCAGTATCATCGTTCTTTTCCATACTTCTTTAATTACCACACGCGTTTTTATTTTTAACACGTTCGAGAATGCACTCTCTGCGCTATTCGAATAAAAAGAAACGTATATTCGAGATGCATCGTCGGTATACACATATATTTTTTTTTTTGAAAATCCATAAAATAGAGAAAGACATAGAGATAGAGAAAAATGTATAGAATGATTCACGATTTGATTCGCGACGTGATAAAAGCTGAATCAAGGTGATGAAGCTAGTGGTTTGAGGTTAGGAAAAAGCATCAGGAAACTTGATATTTTTGAATAAGGTATAACAATGCGTCTATGAATTTTTAGCAGGATTCGATTTACCGTTCAAACTTTTTCCCTTACAATGCAATTGCCCGAGGAAAATAAGACGATTCTCAGAAACTTTGAAAATAATATTTCGCTTTTACCTTTTGTTTTACGTAACAATAACGATATCGTTAATATAACATATCAATCCTAATTACTTGGGTCGATTCAATTCGATTATAACGTTGTTTAATTAAAAAATAAATTTCTATTAAATGTAAGTAATTCGATACATTGCAAGTTCCTTATTATGTTACATGTATATTATGTATGATAGTAATTAATTTAAATTCCATTACCTTGTTAAAGGTTTTCATTATCAACTTTTTTTTAATAAGATTCAAACTTCGTAGAAGCTCGTGGAAATTTTTTATCCTATATTTCATACGCTGTTATGTTAAAAACTTTGTGATTTTTAAAAGCTTTCACCCTTCATGAAATATATTTTATCGAGAGATGATGATTTGATGTTTGATCATTCCTCACTGCATTGAAATTAAAATCCGTAAAACGCGTAATTTTTCTAACGTTATCTTGGAAACTGTATACGTGTACTTAACGAGTTAGTGTTAATTATTAAACTACGCAGATGAACCAAGTATATAATTCTACGCGGAGAGAAAAAAATATTAATAAATATTATTTAAATGGCAAGGTTAAAATGCTGCCAAGTATATTTTGTAATTATTTCCTAGAATTTTAATAAAAAGTGATAATCAGATTGAAATTTTTACCATATGTCGCATAGTAATCTTTCTCGTTTTAATTTCTAGATACTTTTTATAAAATTTCATTGACATATCAATTATGCGTAATTCATTAGCGACAATCCTTGAGTACTATAAAACAAACATTTCGATAATAATTGTAATAAGTGAAAAATGCCAATAAAAATTATTCATACTTTAAAACGTTGTAACAATTACGTAACATTAACGGTAAAGCGTAAGCTTTTACTCAAATTAATTCAAGTGTAAAAATATCGCGAAAGTTGTGAAGATAATGAAAAATGTATATATATATAAACGTATATACTTGAATAAATAGAAAGGTACAATATATGTGAGATAGAGTTTATCAGTACCTTTTTCGAAGAATTTCTACAAATGAGGTAATTAAGTAAAATTGTATCAAGCGTTTAAAAATTATAAATCGTACACGTTTTAATTGCTTATTAGCTAATTTCTATACGTTTTTTATCGATGTATATACACGTTTATCGAATCGAAGTAAATTTATTGAATTGTAAAAACTAAAGGACGAAAGCATTAGAGCAAATGAAAAAGGTATATAAAAAGAAAAATAAATTAATTAGCAAGTACATTGGGAATACGATATTATATACATTACGCGTATATTAATCGTGGTGCAAAACTAAATGTAACCGAGTTAAATCAATAAATTTTTCGTGCTGCACACACGAGTCCGATCGTAAATTCGGTTTCGAAAACCAACCCTGTGACATACACGCACAAAAAAAGAGGACCGAACAGTATATCCTCTTTAAGTTTCTACGATGCTCAGCAAACAGTCTCTCCCCGTACGATATCTAACATAGACGTCGATTCTTGTTTTCTTTCGTACCCCGCGAGCCAAACTAATAAAACATTTTTCGACGCGTTTAACTTCGATCGAAGATGATGCACACATACAAAGAGAAATAAGAAAGAACATATGGTTTCAAATGTAATTTTTTCTTATAAATTATTATTTTTCCTTGTATGATTTTACTTCGGGGCGAAAAAGGAAGAACAATTGATAATATGGGGATTATGTTTATACTGATACGTCAAGAAACAAAAAAAGGAGAGACGACAGGAGGGTTTTTCCAACAATTTCCATAAATCTGAATAAATCATCTTACGGGAGGGATGAGTTACGCGAGATCGTTTCCGACAGTATTCTTAACATCGTGACCAAGGCCAAATCAGTTGCTTTACGGCTCAATGAGGTCGCGTAGCTTTTCTCAAACGTCTTTTAGGTATATAAAAGATCGATGACTCTAACCGGTTTTCTCTTTTTTATGTATATACATATAATCTATTCGATTGGATTTTTATGTCGAATTTACTGGGTTCGCGAATACAAGTTCTTTCGCGATCTTTTTCATTTTCGTTAAAATAGGTTTAAATAATCGAACGTACTAGTGCGAAAGTGTGGATAGAAAAAAAAACCATGATTTTGTAATAATTTCCTTGTTCCTAACTTGCTCCTAAATTTTGACGGAGAAAAAGCCCAATAATCTAACAACTAATAATTATCAACTGTTTATTAGGTTATATATAGGTTAATTGTAATTGGTTTACAGGTTGATACGATTATTTTCTTGTTAACTATTGTTATTATTGGTTTATTGAGTATTATACAAAAAATAATTAATAACGCGTTTCTTCATTATTTTATCATTATTGCTGTTTTTTATTGATGTAACTCGAAACAATTTCATTTATTTGGGGGGAAGAGGGGCAAATAACGAATAAGGGCCGGATTAGTTTTTATAGATCGCCTAAATAATACAGCGAGGTCTACATTATTGCCGAACAGGGAGGACAATATTGTATTAAAAATTACCATTGCCTTTAGTAATGAAATCAGAACTGAAATTAGACTTATATAGTTTATAATAATTATGTAAATAGATTCTCGTAAAAAATGCCAATAAAAAATTATTCATACTTTAAAACGTTGTAACAATTACGTAACATTAACGGTAAAGCGTAAGCTTTTACTCAAATTAATTCAAGTGTAAAAATATCGCGAAGTTGTGAAGATATGAAAAATGTATATATATATAAACGTATATACTTGAATAAATAGAAAGGTACAATATATGTGAGATAGAGTTTATCAGTACCTTTTTTCGAAGAATTTCTACAAATGAGGTAATTAAGTAAATTGTATCAAGCGTTTAAAAATTATAAATCGTACACGTTTTAATTGCTTATTAGCTAATTTCTATACGTTTTTTTATCGATGTATATACACGTTTATCGAATCGAAGTAAATTTATTGAATTGTAAAAACTAAAGGACGAAAGCATTAGAGCAAATGAAAAAGGTATATAAAAAGAAAAATAAATTAATTAGCAAGTACATTGGGAATACGATATTATATACATTACGCGTATATTAATCGTGGTGCAAAACTAAATGTAACCGAGTTAAATCAATAAATTTTTCGTGCTGCACACACGAGTCCGATCGTAAATTCGGTTTCGAAAACCAACCCTGTGACATACACGCACAAAAAAAGAGGACCGAACAGTATATCCTCTTTAAGTTTCTACGATGCTCAGCAAACAGTCTCTCCCCGTACGATATCTAACATAGACGTCGATTCTTGTTTTCTTTCGTACCCCGCGAGCCAAACTAATAAAACATTTTTCGACGCGTTTAACTTCGATCGAAGATGATGCACACATACAAAGAGAAATAAGAAAGAACATATGGTTTCAAATGTAATTTTTTCTTATAAAATTATTATTTTTCCTTGTATGATTTTACTTCGGGGCGAAAAAGGAAGAACAATTGATAATATGGGGATTATGTTTATACTGATACGTCAAAGAAACAAAAAAAAGGAGAGACGACAGGAGGGTTTTTCCAACAATTTCCATAAATCTGAATAAATCATCTTACGGGAGGGATGAGTTACGCGAGATCGTTTCCGACAGTATTCTTAACATCGTGAACCAAGGCCAAATCAGTTGCTTTTACGGCTCAATGAGGTCGCGTAGCTTTTTCTCAAACGTCTTTTAGGTATATAAAAGATCGATGACTCTTAACCGGTTTTCTCTTTTTTTTATGTATATACATATAATCTATTCGATTGGATTTTTATGTCGAATTTACTGGGTTCGCGAATAACAAGTTCTTTCGCGATCTTTTTCATTTTCGTTAAAATAGGTTTAAATAATCGAACGTACTAGTGCGAAATTGTGGATAGAAAAAAAAACCATGAATTTTGTAATAATTTCCTTGTTCCTAACTTGCTCCTAAATTTTTGACGGAGAAAAAGCCCAATAATCTAACAACTAATAATTATCAACTGTTTATTAGGTTATATATAGGTTAATTGTAATTGGTTTACAGGTTGATACGATTATTTTCTTGTTAACTATTGTTAATTATTGGTTTATTGAGTATTATAAAAAAATAATTAATAACGCGTTTCTTCATTAATATTTATCATTATTGCTGTTTTTTATTGATTAACTCGAAACAATTTCATTTTATTTGGGGGGAAGAGGGGCAAATAACGAATAAGGGCCGGATTAGTTTTTATAGATCGCCTAAATAATACAGCGAGGTCTACATTATTGCCGAACAGGGAGGACAATATTGTATTAAAAATTACCATTGCCTTTAGTAATGAAATCAGAACTGAAATAGACTTATATAGTTTATAATAATTATTAAATAGATTCTCGTAAAAAAATTATACATTCATTTGTTGCAAACTGTACAATATATTTTTGTAAATTTTGGATTGTGATAGTGTGCGAATTCATAAGTAAAGATGGTAATCTTTTAATAATACATTTCTCTCTGTGTAGCTAATAGAATATGACATATGAAAGTGTGCATAAGATTTACATCCCCCTTACAGCAACACGTTTGCATTCTTATTTTATTTCACTCGTACTAAAGAAAAATGAGCGCCATAAAAAAAATTTACTTTAGACAAGAGTAATATAAATTCATTATGTACATACATTCGAAAAGAAAAACAATTTTTCATTTTTTCTCAAAATTTTAATTCACCATTTTTTTATTGTATTTTTTCAAATTGAAAGAAAATCGCTTTCAAACCAGGATATAGATTGATAAGCAAATATAATATAATATAAGCAGATATTCAATGACGTAAATAAATGAGACAAAAAAATCAACAATATATACGCAAATATCATATCGAGACACCCCGTCAAAAGAATAAAAATATGTATATCTATATATATGCTAGCACGCACGTATGCGTCGGAAAATAACAAAAATTCAATTTTTGGAGTACAACATTATAAAAATATTTATTCAAAATACGAAAACAAAATTAGTAAAAAAGAATATGTAGAGAAAACTCAAATTCGAGAAAAATATTCCTTTAAAACTATTTTCTCTCCATAAAATTCTCATATACTTAACGGTAAGTACATCGTATACCGACGTTCTTTTACAAGAATGTCCTACCCTCGAGAGTCAAAAGTTTGTAAAAAAGATACTAACAACAAAACCTTCAGCGTCATAATACTAGGAATAAAAATCAGAAATGGACAAGGAAAGTTTTGCGGATGGTGAGTATACGTATGTATATATATATATATATATACATATTCCCAAGTGGTGGAACCGTATTTTCTTCTTCTGCTTCTTCTTCTTCCCGTGTCTTTATATTTCCTTTTCGCTGACAAATGCAAAGTTAATTCAAATTTGTTGCCCTCCACGCTTTGCGCACACCCGGCAATTATTTCCTTAGCAAAAGAGCTACATTCGCTCGCACGTAAAGGAATGCGAACTCGAGAGAAAAGAGAGAGAGAGAGAGAGTGAAATCTCTTGATACAAGCACGGATTAATTATTTTGTGGGGATACTTTTCCCGAGAGTCAGTTTGTTGCTGGTGGCATTGAGAAAATATACCAATTACTGTGGTTCGCTTTTTTCAGGGTATAAAGAATCATTAGAATAACGTTAAAAAGACGGATTTTCGTTTTTTCCAGAACGTGGTAAAAAGTACCTTTCAACTATTTTAAGAACGCGTTACATTTTAACATTCGCTAAATTTATAATTAGTACTAAAGAAAATGGAAAACACTTTTTTAAAGAATACATGGTTAATAACCTTTTTGATAGCGCGTGCGTTCTTTTTATTTCACTACTCGTGCACCAGAGAACTGAAATCAAATGTAAAAAAGCATGTTTTCGGTTTGTATTCACCCGAAGGATGCATTTAAAATATTGGTTGAAATGAATACCGACCAATTTTATTTAACCTTCAACAACCCAAGTATTGCAATATATGAAGATTAAATTTCATATATTTAAAAAAAATAGCCATTTTCTTATAATTTTTAAAGATATATATGATATATTACTATATATTATTCTGTATTCTATCTCAAAATAGTAAAATTATTTTAATCTAGAAATCAATCGATTGAGAAAACTAATGATCATTGTGATATAATATATGAAAAGTTGATTTATCAAAATCCTACAATTTTAAACTTTATATAATACAATCATCATATTTTGGATTTACCTTTAAATTTTTCTAATACTAAATAGTGAGTCTTTCTACGCACCAAAAGGCCGTAAAATACAACTCATCGGATCGTCCGTCAAGTCCAATAGGATCAACGAAGCTGGACCGAGGATCAACCAAGCCGCACGAAAGTTATAAAGTTTTACAGCTATGGTGCAAACATTAGTTTTTGTTTCTTCCCAAGTAGAAGCTTTGTGATAATAAAAAAAATTCCTATAAAAAACATATTTTCTTCACATTAATGTAACTCTATACGTGCATTTCAATGTAATCAGGTATCTATAGCATAACAAATTGATCATTTTAAATTTTATATCTTTGCAATGAGCTCTGAATAATAATAATAGTACCAGTTCAATTTAATAACTTATAATACATATTTTTCGTAAATATCCATTACATAATGTTATTATATAATTTCTCGCTTCTTACTTTTATTGCATACACTGAATTCGTAAGATGCCTATTTCTTATGATTTTATTATGCTAGAATATATTTCTTTTCTTTCACTTTATATGTTTCGCTCTTATTTTTTCCTTTTTTTTTAATATTTATTGTCTATTTTCCGATGACACCGACCGATATCGGTACCCGCGTACCAAAGCTAAAATATATTTTTTTATTTTCTGCATATTCTATTGATTTTATATTGTTCCACTTCATGCATTGTAAGAGGGTGACATTTAAAATATACGAAATAATTCAATCAATACGTAGATTTGATTATACCGACAATCATGAAACGAATATTTTAAAAATATTGTCAATTATTGCATGAATTTTTATCAATGTATCTATTTGTCAAATGTACAGTACAATGGTACGTTGATTGAAAATTTAATAACGGCGATCCACTAAAAACTCTTGTTGTATATTAAAAAATTTATGCCCGCACATTCCTTTAATGTCGTTTCATCTCTGTCAAATTAAAAATTTCGTAATATAAAGTCCGCACAGCATTCCAAATAATTGTTTTTCAAATTTTTTGTTTTCCTTCACGATTACACTTTGAGTTCGCGTGTTTTATAAATCTCGCGTATATACGCAAGATATAAATCTAAAATTTGAAAAAGATAAAACGTTATTACTCTTTATAAGTCGTAATTATAAAATCTTACCGAGGAAATATAATTTTTACCGAACCGCGGGCAATTTAATAATAATAATGCAATAACGATACAATGGATAATCTAATAAATACCGGAGGACGGATATTACTTGTCGCGTTTTGTAAGGGAACTTTAAAAAGTATATATATTTAACACAATAAGAGTATTCTCGACTCAAGAAAATCTTGTATATAGTATCGAATAAAAACAAAGTAAGTTATAACGGTAAAAATCTAATCTTGAGCTACTCACATCGTAAAAGTGGTAATAAAAATATATATAGCGCCAAAAATTCATTGACAAAGAGCAAGTCGCCCTCTCGCCATTCGGTATCAAATGAAACGAAAAATATTGCAATCCCCGATAACCCTGATGCTCATTATCAGCAAGGATTTTTATTTTCTCGGATACCACGGGCGCGTGTGCCTGTATACATATATATAGTAATCCACTCGTCCTCCTTTAATTGGAAATTTCCACCCCTCGCAATATAAACATAGGTCAAAACGTCTTGCTCCCTTGATCATTGATTCGTCGTATGTGTATATATAGCATCTTCCTTTTACTCACGTTTCATTATGTCATCCGCGTATTTCCCATTATTCCTGGGGTTCATTCTTTTTTTTCATATTCTTATATGTATTTATATATATATATATATACATTCCCAAGAGTCTGTTGCAGTGACAGGGTGTGATAAGCGAACTTACCGATACGTATTTCTGTTTCCCGTAAAGGCACATGCCGACGTTGTTCCAAAGCGCCCACGATTCTGGCATTGACTGAGCGGCGATCTTGTACTTGGAGAAGGCGACGTCGAATTCCCCGTGAGACTACAACGTAGACGCAATTTGTGTATTCATAGAGTTGAATTTTCTCATTCCCGCAACGTTTTATTATAAACAAGTAAACAACACGATTTTCAAAACGTTGTAATTTTACATATACTGCGTACAAAAGTTTAATGAATTCATTAAAATGAATAACTTTCATATTTTTTTTTCATCATCGTACTGCGATGATATAGTTAGATTGCAGCGATATACTTACAAAAACTTAAAAATTTCAACTTATATAAAAAATAAAAGATTGAAATAATTTATATGTGATACACGCGACAAATAAATGTATTGTATATTAATACTCCATATACGTATGGTTTCCATGCATATACGAAAAAAATGTCTTATACGTACGGAAAATACATATTGACTTAATAGTTACTATACACATTCATTTGTCGCAAATATTCACTTATCTCAGTGTATTAATAAATAATCATTTTTCGTTGGTATAACGATTGACTATATAAACTCAATTTCTGCTGCGACCTAAAGACATTTAATCAATTAGGAATAGAAAATATTGAACAAATTTGTAGATGATCTTCAAAGAAAGTAGAAAAACGTCATAAAGAGATTTTTGGAAAAAAAACGAATCTATTGTTTAATTAAAACGTGAATGTACTCATTTTGTGGGTCAAATTTTTGTTTCAATTTTCAAATGTTTATGCAATCGTAAAACTATATATAATATTACTAAACTTTCATTAACGCCATAACAGACTGCCTAAACCCCCAAAAATTACTGAAATTATTGTCAATTTTTACTGAATTTTTTAACAATTTTTACTAAAAGTCTATTTTTATTAAAAGTTGAGTAATTTTTTTACATTTTGGCAGTGTGTTATCGCGTTAGTGAAATTTATCTCTCCGTGTACTATATATACTTTTTACAATAAAATTTGAGTACACTCAATGTTAAGTTATCATTCACCTGCATCACGTAAGCCATTGGTAAAGTCGCTTTCCCGTAATTGGCCGACTGCGCGAGTGCCGTGCCAAATTGTTGAAAAGCTCGCTTGGTATCACCTAATCCAAGATACATTAGTCCTAACTCCGTTGCTATTTGTTCACTTTCGGGTACGGCGCTGAAACAATACCATTTATATATACATGTGTATTTACTCTTGTCAGCTCATTGCCAACGAAAAATCGATATGGCAAAAAGGAGTATAAAGGAAACTTTTTACTCGCATCTTTTATTTCTTTGACAGATAAAAATACGACGATTCGCTACAGATGTTTAACATGGGTGGGCTTTTTTTCTTATTTCTCTTGAAAAAAAACGTACATTTGACAAAGCTGCTTGTCTTTCATTTGTTCGTGGTAAGAAATGTCTGAAAATTCCTTTTACATATGCTACATATATATATTGTTAAACGTATTATTTACTTTTCCTCTTGCGTGTGGTGCATCGGTTAATTTAATGCTAAGAACGTACGTCTTATATAAATTATATTTAAGACAAAAATATAATTTATATTGCTTTTTTGTAAATTATGTTTCGTTCTCTCGATATTAATTTTATAATTTATTATTATTTATTTAAAATTATGTTATTAAACTATAGACGTTACGGTATGGAAACAAAACGAAAGAAAAAATGGTATCGAAAGTTATGTGAGACATTTTACCGATGATTATAATCAAATAGCGTATATACCTCAAATAGTTTATTAATACACAGTAATTCCAACTACCGTAATAATATTCAATCAATATTAGTTATTTATGTACCTTGGGTGAGCCTCGCGTCATTACTGTTCGAGGCGGAAAATTTCGTGGATGGTTAGTACGTCCGCGGTCGCGAGCGCAGCGAGCGGCCAAGGATGTTACTACCATCCACGAAATTTGAGCCGAGAACTGTAATGACGCGATGCTTACCCATGGTACGTAAACAATTTTTCAGCCTTATAATTCGTACATACGACTCTTTCGTTGCTCACAAAGTAATTTATTATACATTTAAAAGTAATGTAATAAACACTTTTTTAAACAATATAAATAATTATATATTATGTCAATAATTTTTAAACATTTGTATACTGACGCTTATAAAACATTTTAACTTTTTAAATTCTGCATTTAGTATCAGTGAATATTAAATATTTAGTAATTACTTATTATATTAATCGTAACATTGCAGTTATTAAAGATATAGGACTCATTTTGCGTTATTATATATATATATATATATATATATATATGCGGAGACAGACTGACACAATCCAAAAATTTACTATAGTGTATAATAAATTTAACTGAAGTTGTAGTAAATATTACCAGAATTGTAGTAAAAATTAATAACTTTCTAGTAAATTTTATTACACACTATATAGTACATTTTTGGATTGCGTCAGTCTGTCTCCGCATTACTAGACAACATTGTAATTTTTACTTCAAATTTTTCTCCGTGTATATATATATACACACTATATTATTTCTAAAATATAATATTCTAATATATATGTATGTATAATATATAGTACTTCCGTATCTGAGCAATATTAAGATAACTATGATTAAAGTAACGCAAACGTTACGTTTAAACTAGTTGTGTTTACGTTTGAAAAGCCATAGATATATCTCCGATACATGTACTACGCGTTTCAAACACGTTGACTCTATACCGTTCGCGCGGCAAAGGTTATATTGCTCGCCGCATATATCCTACGGAGCGCTTTGCATACAGCCTCCTAGGATGTATAGACACCTTATACGTCCTAGGAGGATGTATAGAGGGCTCTCATACAAGCGAGGAGCCACTTGTATGTACGCAACGTATTTACAAGCGGAGCGCGCTCTGCACGTAAGAGTCGTTGTACGAATTAGTAGGCTGAAAATATATATAAACTAACTTGCGTTTCACACTGTATGCATTAAATCGGATACATTTAATATTATTTTATTCAAAACATATTTTTTTTTACCGAGTAATTCACTGTATTCGATAATTAGGTTACGAGAAAGTCATTAAACGAAAAAGAATGCCTAATGTAATAATAAATTCCACAGTTTAATTAAATATACCAGGAAATTTTGCTTTTTACGTCGATATAATTATTGAACTATGCGCCTATTTTATGTTAATTAATAATAACAATTTATTTCACAATTCTCGTGTTCCAAAAAGTTATATTAGATTTACGCTGTTAGAATTATTCAAAGTGTATAATATGACATTGAAATTAAATCGTGCGTTGTGGAGAGAGATTCGCTTTAACTAGAGAGCACTTGTGTCACGTCACAAAGATATACCAATTTGTTGTATAGTCGTAATAGAATTTGTAGCGTATATAGATATAGAATCAAACATTATTTTAATAACGTGGAATTATTTATCCTTGCGTTAATTTCGTTTATTTTTTTTGTTTTCACATTATAATTTTTTGTGCATTCTTCTTCCCAAGTTTTAATTTACGCTGTAATTACTTACTTTAAGCGATGCACGTTTTCAGATTTTAAATTTATAATTTAAATATACTTTTTGGATTACTGTTATAACACATTTACAACAGACAGAGCGATGTTTACTAAATTTTAATTAAAAAATTATTATTCTTAATAAGTACCTCTGTCCGTTTCTTCCATATGTTACACTTTCTATATATACTCTTACGTATCCCAACTCTATATATGGGAATTTTTTTAGATTATTATTTTAATGTATTAAACATAATTTTTTTATTGAGCAAAATATTTAACGTTTGATGTTTATATACTTATAAATTGTTAATCAATTATGATAATTATTGCAGTTATAGATAAATTTCTAATAAATATATTAATTCAATATATTTAAATTCTGTATAACAGTATTAAATTCGCTAATATAAATTAAAGTACTTGAAAAGAGTATTAAATTAATAGGGACATACTTTAAAGCTTCGGTATATACGGCAACTGCATCAGCGATTCGATCTTCTTTGACGTAAAGTCTGACGAGAGCAAAATATGGACTCTCATTTTTCGTAAGTTCGGTAGCTCGTACTAAATGGGTTCTCGCGTCTTCTAATTGATTTAGTCGCATATAACATTCACCTGGGGAAATGGAAGACGTGTATTATAACCTTGCATTTTCCGTTGAAATTTATATCGTTGTAAAATATATGAAATATATACAATTTTGTTACGATTTTTAATTAACATTTTAATGTCCTATTAGAATAAAAAAAAGAGATGGTTTTTTTTTACCCAAGTTGTAATGAATTTCCCAGTCGTCGTAATCGATCATTTTCTGGGCCTCCAAGTATATCTCAACAGCTCGTTTGTGATCGCCCAAGAGAAATCTATTTCCATCGTAAATAATTCAATATAGGTAATAATAATAATAATAATAATAAAAAACACGACATAATAAATATTTATTACGCTTACAATGATTTAGCAATTTGTTTGGCATTATTAACGTTACCAGGACTGACATTGTAACATTTTTGAAAACAATCCAACGAGTCCTGTACTTTACCTTCCTTCCTCAAAATTAATCCCTATATTGTAAAAAAATGGTCAATTATATATTCGATATAAGAAAGGAAGAAAAAAAAAAGAATTGTATACGGCATAGAGCATACTTTCAAATAGTTTGGATATTCAGTACGTTCGACGTGCTTCTTTAATTCTTCATCAATGAGGGTTTTGCATATGCGATACTCGTGTCGCGTATAGTGCCTTTGCAATAGCCAATTTTTCGCTTCGACAGCCGGTATTTCCGGAGGTGCTGTAAAATATAAATTTCCAATCACACCTGAATAAAAACATTTTATTTCGAACATAGTCAATTTTTTTTCGATCAAGCAAAATATTAACGAGTTTCAGATTTTTGTATTTTCATATATGTATATAATGTATACGTGTCTGTCTGTGTGTATAACGATTCCATTTGTTATTCAATGCGCGCGTGAAAACGGTGAAATTTCCTAATTATTTTTTTAAATTTACAAATTTGTGAATGAATATTTAATTATAAATAATCGGTATTTATATAAGTACGTATTAACGTGAGTATATATTACCTCTCTTGGATCTATCGATTCGAAAACGGTGAACTGCCGTTGTACCTTGTTGATGAATTCTACCGTTACTCAAAACGTTATTTTCCATTGTACTTCGTTTAATATATTTTTTTACTTATTTTCTTCGCGTTAAAAAACACTGTGCCTAATTGTAATCACTTTCGGTTACCCTGGTAACGGTTACGTTTTACTTCACGCGCAAACTCGAACTCGAACGCGCCATTTGATATTTTCTTGTAAAAGATCGCGTATTTATTTGTATAAGATAAAAAAATTACGTTACAAAGTTTGTTCAACGTTTTAAATCTTATTTATCCAATTGAATATTTGAAAGGTATTGCCGAAAAGAAAAAAAAGAGTAAAAACTTCGTATCAACTAGCGACCTCTTGAATCGATCCTCTGTACTAACTAACGTCATATGATTTATGTACGTCACGCATCGAAGATGGCTGCCGGCGCCGACGATACTTGCAAAGTAGTAGTGTGGCATGCGTCACCATAATCGGTGTACGCGTATTTATGCGAGCTTGTAAAAGTAAATATGTTCTCTCCCTCGATCCGATAATTTACGGAATTGCCGAATAACCGTTTTACTTAACCTGTCAATTATTCTACACCGTTACGTAAAATTGACGTTCTTTAAAACATGTAGGACTTGTCAACTGTCAAATGATGTATTTTTTTTCTTAATAACAAGAATGCGATCGTACGGTTTGTGCTTATCAAACAGACGGGTAAGTGTTCGATTAGATATTTATATACATATGTATATGCTACACATTAAATCTAAGATATTATATTCGTATAAGGTTAATATGTTTTTTTTTAATTTCCTTTTAACTTTTAATTTTTCTCAAATTGTTGTTTTCATTAGCAATTGTGTTTACAGTTCTTTTTTTCATTGTTACAGGTGAATCGATATTTTGGTCTGTAATAACAGACGCTATAGAAATGAAAACGAGAAAAATGAAAGAATAAATAAGGTATGAGCTGCTCGGTAGAGTTACGTCAGCCTAGGCAGCAAGGGATGGCGGAGGATCCCCATAAACTTGCAGCAATGATGAATAAGTCTCAAAGACTCGTTTTGGGTATTTCGGTTCTGCTGCTGGTCGATATCATTTGGGTTTCCAGTTCTGAACTTACAAAAGTAAATTATTCAAAGCCTCAATGTAATACAAATTAATACAATATTGAGTATTAATAAATTTAATATGTATGTTTCAGTATATTTATCAAGAAGCAGCATTTGATAAACCATTTTTTAGCACTTATATCAAAACTTCAATGTTTACATTGTACTTACTTGGTTTGTGCTTCTGGCCACCATGGCGAGATCAGTGTAACAAACCATCAACTTACATGGTATATTTTATAATAATATAAATGTTTAACTATTAACTAAAAAAATCTTATATTTGTAAATGATTAATATGTTATTTGTACAGTTTATAGATCCAAATGTAGAAGATGATAATTTTTATTCTGAAGGTAGTACAAGTTTAAGCGACCCTACATTTGTACCAATCAAAACCCCTGAACAATGTGATCGATCTTCTGGCACTGAGAGTGATGACTCGTCTGTACGTTCAGTACGATTTAGCAAGTTAGCAGAAGTTCGGCACATGTCAGAAAACGATGCGACTGAAGCTCTTTTAGCTAGATTAAGTTATCAAGCAAGTGTTAGGGCAGGTGAACACGCTAGACGACAAGCTAATAAATTTTCAGTTCAAAAAGTTGCAAAAATTGCACTTATGTTTTGTTTTTTGGTGAGTTGATTATTAATTGAAAAAAAATCAATTTAATAATTATAAATTAACTTATTATTTTCTTTTTTTTGCAGTGGTTTATTGCAAACTATACTTACCAAATGTCATTGGCAGAAACAGAGGCAGGGATTGTTACTGTCTTATCGTCTACTTCAAGTTTATTCACGCTCTTTCTTGCAGCTTTCTTTCCAAGCAATAATGGAGATAAGTTTACATTATCCAAATTAGTCGCTGTTACAATAAGTATTTTTGGTCTTGTAAGTTTGTTAAATTAATTATTCTATTTCATATGTCATTGCAAAAAAATTTTATTAAAATGTAATACTCTTTCAAATTTTAGGTTCTCGTTGGACTCTCGGATTTAGCAATAGAGGCCAGTCGAGTACCAACTGGTATAATTTTAGCTCTAGTCAGCGCATTTTTTTATGCTACTTACATTGTATTTTTAAAAAAAAAAGTTGATCATGAAGATAAAATGGACATACCGATGTTCTTTGGCTTTGTTGGCCTTTTCAATTTAACACTTTTGTGGCCTTTGTTTTTCATACTTCATTATGGTCACTGGGAAGAATTTGAGTGGCCCAATCCTCACCAGTGGACATTCTTATTACTAAATGGACTAATAGGAACAGTTTTAAGCGAAGTTCTTTGGCTATGGTAATAAAAATACTTATTTTGAAAAATTAAATGCATACTATTATACAAGACATTTACAATATTTATTTAATTTTTAGGGGTTGTTTCTTAACTTCATCTCTCATAGCAACATTGGCAATTAGTTTAACAATGCCAATATCTATGATAGTTGATGTATTATTAAAGAAAGTGGAGTATCCCTGCATTTTCTATTTAGGAACCATTCCAATGATCCTGGCATTTTTAACAGTATCTCTTCTATCGCATTTTGATAACTGGGATCCTGTTCTAGACTTTGTAAAGAAGTTATATGTATGGATTTGTCGTAGAAGCAGATCTATAAGGTAACATTTTTGATTTCATATAATGTGCATCTAACTTTATTTTTACATCAAATCTAATATAGTAAAACATATTTCTCATTTACTTTAATACATATGCATTTAGATCAATTATTAAATATTTGTTTTTAGGATACCTGATTTAGAAGTAGAACAGACAGAATCCCTTATTGGCATAAACAGTGGAGAGCACGAAGCGTAACTTGACAATAAAAGAAAAGTTACGTGATACTTGTGTTTTTTGATATGTCAAGAATTATGTATACAATATGCTGAATTGTAACAAAAAAGTAAGCAGTACCAAACATGCTTTGTTTATAAATACTGAGTAACAGAAGCAAAATAAGTGCCATATAAATAAATGCTTATCTCAGAACTAGGTGATTCAGTTAAATATTGGTAAAAGTATTAAATTTTAAATGAAACAAGAAATTTTATTACAGTTGAAAATTCTATTTAAAAAAATTTGCCTCTCTCTCTCTCTCTCTATTTAATGATAAATATTTAAGTAGTAACCAAGTATCATGTAAAACAATATTGCTATGGAGCCATGTGATAATAATACCGACTGTACAGGCTGTTGAATTTCCAATTTGAGTTTAGTAGCTTTGTTTTACTATACATTTCTATTCACTGTTAATACTTGAATATAAAATAACTTTGCCAGTAAGAAACTAATAAAAAAAAATATAGGAGACAGGTATATTTACGATTCTTTGACTATCACTTTGATAGTTGTAGAATTCGAATCTGTATGTGTAACGTTTTTCTATTATTAACGTGAAAATTCTACAATGAGAAAGTCACACAAATTTAAAAAAAAGAATGTTTTTTTTTTTATATTTTACGTAACAAACATTATAAGCTTTTATACCAATATTATGTTCATTCGCGTGAAAGAATGAGGAATTTTATTTAGAATTAGGTTTATATTGTAATTTAGATTAGGTAATTTTAGTCTTTCATGTACTTGTTAATATTATTGAAAAAAAAGAAAATGATCGATGTTTATACGTTTTGAATATTCCAATTCATAAAGCATAAAAATCAATTACAAACGCACGGTGAATATATTTGTTTTTCTTTCTTTCTTTTTAAATCGTTAAGTTTTGTCAAATCATTTAAAAATATACTTTTTATAAAAGTGAGACACTATCAGTGAGATATTTTTTAAGAATTGTATATGCTTTATATTTTAAAGAAAAAAAAACGTTACAAGTATATAATCTGGGCAAACTGGACCAACTAAAATTTATGCGTTAAAAAAAGTATATATATAGCAGTAGCCAAAAAAAAATTTTTTGTTAGTTATTATTAATCTAGTCTAGTCAAAATAATTGAAACTGCTTTTAACTAATGAAATTGGAAAAATATATGAAAATTTGGTCTACCGAGTATAATTAAAAATGTCATCAGAATCGAAAGCACAATGTAAGTTTAGCGATAATCGTGTAAGGAAGAAAACAAAATGAAATTGTCCTAAAATTGTACGCACAGTATGAGGAAATTAAACACAAATTTTTAAAAGCTTAAAAAAATGAATTAATAAATCGTCATATGAAGAGTTTGGGTATTAATTTATTAGGGTGACACTTGACGAATGTGTGAAAGATTTTATAATTCCGAAAGTTAGCTTGACAGTGTGATACATAACGTCTGGAGTGTGACAAAATGTTAAAATTGCTAAAGTGGTGATAAACGATTTTGTCATAAACCCTAGCTAACTGTTCCTATGTGTACCTACTACTATGCATTGTATATTTCATTGTAAATATTGAATATATTCTACAAAATTATTGAAAAAGAAAAATTGCATACATACTGTAAGAACACCGGAAATATTAAAAGAATCAATAAAAACATTATAGAAATTAGTAAATTTATCGTTTTACATTTATTATTGACATTAACTTTTTTCTGTATAGTTTTATAAGTTACCTGTAAGCGTTCGTAAACAAGATTATTATTAATTATTTGTGTGTATTATAAAAAATTGCAACAATCCGATTAAAAAAGCAGTTTTCTGTAATATTTAACTACTTTTTGCATGTTCGAAAATGTTTTACTTTATACACGCAAATCTAATTTAAAAATTACCTACTTAGTAAAACATACTGAGATATTGTTTTAAAAATTAGGAAAAATATAATTATTTTAAAAATTCCAACAATAAATGTATTTTATTTACTCAGTAATAATAAAAAATTTTATGAAAGATTGTTAATTATTTAATAAGTTGTTACTTATTACTTGTTTTTATTCATTAATTTAATAAATATGTCAACAGTAAATTAACAAATGAATCAATTGAAGCAAAAATAAACGTATAGATTTAAATAACTTGTAAAATCCGTACGACTATTATAAAAAAAGAGTAAACTGGATTAACGTGAATAAAAATTTATAAGATAAATAATCGTTTAATTATTAATAAAAATATGGTGAATTTTACTACATAAAAAAATTATAAACATTTACGAAAAATTTAAAGGTTATAGGGTTATATATTAATTTTGACATGGCCAACCAGGATAGTCGTATCCCTTTGGGATCTAATGCAAAAGGTAAATTCTAATTATTTAATCAGTAAATTTATTCAATTTACAAATTATTTATAATTAAATATTCAGGAAAAAATGAATTTCCACACGTAACTACACGGAAATACACCAGCTCGCCAAGGTAATTTAAATTATAACTTATAATAAATATAGATAAAAATTATCTTTCATAACAAACTCATTCCATTTATTCACAAAGAATCCCAGCGGACATTTCATGGCCAAAAATACCTGATCGAAAATTACACAAACACGTTATATGCTCGAATAATCCGTGTGTCGTGTCGCTGACTGGAAATTCACAAAAAATTCAACCACCTCGTACAAGGTATATTGCAAAATATAGTTTAGTAAAATAAGATGAACATATATACACTGAAAAGATTAAAAAAAAACATTTTTAAAAAGTTTTTTTTTCGGTCTTGATAAATACCTATTTGTCAGTTCTAAACAAATATTTAATTGATTTCACTAAATTTCTTTTCCATTGTACATAAGCGTATAAATAAATATTGTAAGTCATACTTTCGCATGATACACACGTACACACACACACACATGCGTGGGTATAAACGCATAAAATTTCGCAACATTAAGTAATTCGATACTAATTCAATATTACGAAGAAAATTATAATGTCAATAAAAAATTTTTGTATATACTTACGTTACGAGGAATGTGATTTTTGCAGTTTTGCTAGAGCTACAACAAGAAAAGATAATACGGTGCGAAGCAATAATGCAACGAGTAACTTTATCCCACAAACAGATGCTCGTGACAGACGCACACATGGTTCTACGACTCACGCCTTCAAAACGTTTGTGCCATTTCGTAACCACTTACTTTAATAACAACCTATTCACGTTTTTTCTATATGTACAATAATTTCAAAAATTCAAAGACATTTAATTTCACGCAGAACCATCAAGATGCAAGAAAGTTGCTCGAACGATGTAGTAGAAAAAAATACAAGTAACTCCAACGATACGAACATCGAGGTGATTAACGCAAATCAAAGCGAAGACAATTTTTCGAATCAAATTAATCAGGATAACGACGTGAATGAAACTGTTGATCAAGTAACTAATAACACTTCATTGGTACAAACAAACCATATGTGAAACACGATTAATTAATTAAAGAATAAAATAAATATAAATTTTTCAGGATATAACGAGTGAATGTCAAATAAATTCAGAATCAAATACCATTACCGAGTATCGTGTAATCGAACGTAACGTCCAACGTAATTATCCAAAAATCTTCGAGTATAAATTGTTATCATTTCTTATTTGATGTACAAATAGTACTTTATTTACAGACAACAAAGAAACTAAGAATATTAAAAATTCCAACGGAGCACAGAGAAATCAAGAATATACTAAACCAAGTTAATTAAAAATAATTATAACGAAACGTTTTTTTTCCAAAATTATTTCCACCTATAAAAATTTCATTACTTCGATATTTTTTTAGCAATAGAACATCAATGGGTGTCCGGTAAAGCATGCGCGTTTGAAACGACCGATTCAGAAATGTATTCATCGGACGCGACGAAATCTAGTAGAAAGCAGGATTTATCGAAAAAACGATTAAAATACAATCAAAAAGATGATAACGATGAAATTCGAGATAGAAAATGTATTAATAAGAAATATGAGATGAACAGCAGACCGATTAAAACAGCACAGAAGAAAGACAGGACTGTATCTTGTTTCTGTAAGAACATTCTGTACAACAAATAAGCTTTTACCTTAAGGATGTATCATACTCAATTAAAAATTCAAAATTTGCGCCACAAAATAGCAGACGAAAAAACAAGTAATTTACTTACGCAAAATCAGAATTTAGTTGCCTTCCCTTATGTCATTATCTATTATTTTACAAAGTTTCAAGTTATTATAACAATATGTCGCCGAGAAAACCTCGAAAAATATAAGAAAATTGCATTTTTCAAGGTTTTCTCGGCGACATATTGTTATAATAATTTGAAACTTTGTAAAATAATAGTTAATGACATAAGGGAGGGCAACTAACTCTTGGTTTTGCGTAAATTTGTTATTATTAATTGTTATAAGTAAATTACTTGTTTTTTCGTCTGCTATTTTGTGGCGCAAAATTTGAATTTTTAATTGAGTATGATACCCCGTTAAATTCCTTTATATTCTTTGAAAATTCTGAACGTACAGGTCTGCAACGCGAGAAACAATGGACCCCGCAAGGTCGTCACTCGGAGCCCCAAATGGGTTGTTCACAGATAACACGTAGATGTTCAACCGGGCATGGAAAAAGGTTTCGTTGCTGTCAAAATACCATCCAAAGAGTTGCTTCGGATTCGGATTGCGTGTCTACTTGTGACACCGATTACCATTACGAGAAGAAAACTCGGAAACTCGTTGCTTACTCTTTGAGAAAACTTTTAGATTGCCCGGAAACATTAAAAGTTTTATTAACGAGAGATGGTAAGGATATGGTGAAAAGACAAATGATGATGGAAAGTGATAATTTTAATAATCGAATGGGAGATTCGAATTATCAATTTGGTAATACCATCAATCGAAACGAGGATACTGTCAATTTGATCGATGGACCGTAAGTTTTATTTTTAGACAAATTTTATTTCTCTTTATACATCGAACTCGAGAGAATTTTTCCTATTAAAATTGTCACGGCACCGCTAAAGATTGTAAAGTTAATACACGGTAAAAATATGCAGAAAAAAAACAGGTAGAAGATTCATAATTTTACAATAATAGTATATACTGGAAAAATTATAACGATCTTCTGTAATTTTTTTTATCCTATTACCTTTATGAATTTTCCGAGTTCTCGATCAATTGTACCGTGTCAATGGAAATTTGTATATAGGAAAATTCTTTCCGCGCACATGTTTTTCAGGGAGCATCTCGAGACAAATATTTGTTACATTATAATTCATGTTCTATACATTTTAAAAACATCTTTGTTCATTTTTCCTCAACTTCAATTTTATTCGCGAGAAGATTATCATAGTTTTAAAATTCAACATAAAATAACTTATGATTCATTTTATGTTTTGATAAAATTTTATTGTAGTAAGCTTTTCTTCGATTTATGCGGTCGTTCGTTGCATATCGTTCGATGATTGTAGCAATTAAAATATTAAATTTAAATCATCGTATCAATTAAGAAAAAACAATCAATTTCATTTGTTATTATTACAATAATACGTATATTGTATAAATAAATGAGAGTATTGAAATAAATCAACGATAAGATGGTTTACAAAACAGCAACGAATGAATTTCAACTCGGTATATATGTAAATGTACCTTAGCAAAAAAAAATGTGGGACATTACCAAAGAACCAAAAACGATGATAAATCACTGTCCTTAAAAAGAATCTAGGTGAATCTATATGTTATATCCTTTGATTCCTGTAACAGAGATGCCGAAGGAAGCAACAAGTCAACTGTACCGCGAGAAGCCGACGTAATCGAGATTCATTCGAATAACCCCCAGGGAGACAAACAACCAGATAGGCGACTCTTTAAATTAAAAACAGCCGGTATCAAACGATTAAAGTTCGAGGCATCGTCTCGATAACAAGAAATTGACCAACTTGTCATACAAACACACACACACACACACACACACGAATTTTATTTCTCTCGTTTACAGTATTTTTCGGGAGTTTAATTTACGTCCTGATCATCGCGTCACCCAAGATCTACGATTACTTTTTCTACGAGGAGGAAGAAGAAGAAGAAGAAGAAGAATACGATGCATACGAAGACATGAACTACTTTGAAATGATCCTCGATTACGTAGTGTGTTCGGTTCGCGAGGCATGCGACGGCCTCTTCGAATTGATTAACAAGACTTTTTTTCAATCGGTACACACGTAACGATCTTATTATTCACAAAAATGTTTATTCGAAACTCTATGTATTACATTCTCTTTTTTTTCCCACTCTCGAAACAGCGCACCTGCAAGAAATGTAGCGGTTTGAGATAATTCGACATTTTCGACCTTAATGTTCACCACTTTTTTTTTTTAACTTTGTAATACGTCTTTATGGTATCGAATAAAATTACGTATATATATATACATGGATTTATGATAATATCAAAATTCATCTGCGGTCGTATTATCAACGCGCGTGTATTAATAGACACGAACGACGTACGGCATTGTTTATCGTCGATTTTGTATGTTTAGTATTAAACGATCATCCTATATATTCAATGAAAGTATAAGGTCAGAGGACATCAATCGACCATGTGTGTATTCGAGTCGTACGTTATCCGCACAAATTAAATAATGGAATAATCAATTACACGTTTGCATAATACCTCTATTACAGTCACGTCGTAAGCTATTATTCACAGTTACATATTTTTATTATTCGCGACACTATTTTGATTCGTATATTTCTTTAAAATGCATATACGAGCAATATATATATCCAGGAACGTTTCAAAAATTAACTTTGACCGGTTGAAACGTTTCGATCGATTTATTAATTAAACTTAATTGATAATCGATTGTACCTTTGTTCGTTTCGCAGTAATATTCTATACAGGCGCATCGATCCCTCAAATTGAAAAGGAATTTTTAATTATAAACGAATAATAAATATAAAGATCGATGAAAAAAAAAGATATTTTCTTTTTTTTTTAAATAGAAATTAAATACAAGTTATATATGTGTGTAAAAAAATTGTATTGTTGAGATGAGTTTCATAATGTAATTTAAGAATATATACTTACCACATATGTAGGATCAAGTGTCTCTCTTGCGCATACGTACATTAGATTACGAAATAATCTACTCATCTTTCTCTTCATCCGACACTTTTATACATTGTTCCCCAAGATATATATTTGTACACTCGCCTCAATATTGTTGACCGTTGAAAATAATACTTATTGACAATCACTCGTTTTCGCGTACATACATAGTATTTCTATTTTCTCCCAATAATTTCCCTATAACTCCGCGAAAAACACTTATTGGATTCCGTACATCGTACGTATATTTTCTCGGGACGTTGTAATTTATCAATAATATAATACGTTATCTAATTTCAGAGGCGTAATTAAATCATCGTAACGACACTTTGAATAAACGCTGCAACGCAGGGGGTCAGAAATCAATGAATACTTAATATACATATTTTGTGTTGATTGTTTTGACGTTTCTCGAGCAGAAATCAATTTATGTTGTTCTTTTATAAATTACTCAATTCGCAATTATAGCGCGCGCGAATCCCCTCTCCGTAAACGGAAGTTCATATGGGTGGAGCTTCGTCGTTTATAAGAGAGAAAGAAAACAACCCTTCCATCGTATATATATTGTTATATTTTTACATCGCGCTCTCACTTGGACATTCTTTTCTACAAGTGTTGTATCACTGTGATATTAAGCATTTACATTTTTAACGTTACGCACGGAAATCTTTGATCTGGATCGATAAAGATTTAGTTCGGTTACAGTATTTCTTTATTTAATTGTTCATTAAACAGGTAAGTTCTCCTTTTCGTTTTTTTTTTTTCTCGTTGTTTAAATTTAGTGATTAAGTGCGTATTTTACGACGTTTCGATCGGTGTGCTTAATCAAGTCGTGCGATACAACGAAATTTCGAATATCCGTCTGACCGAATCTTCTGCTTGTTCTACTTGAAATGACCGTGTGTGACAGGTAGCTTTCTTCAAATAATCATAATTATTTCATTGCTTCGTCGTACAATATTTTGTTAATTGTATAAAGATTTAATTTCAAGACTAGACGGAGAAAAACATTGTAGTCTAATTTGTTATTGAGTTTGAGTAATGGAGAGGTAATAAAATTGACAAATTATAAAATATACTACATTTATAGGTATATTAATATTTACTTTATGTCCGGTAAAATTTTCTAATATTAGTATTTTTATAATTTGCAAGTCTATTTTACACATATATATGTATTTCTCGAATACTCAGTAGCAATTTATAAATTTTACTATAGAATTTTTTTCTTGAAATACAATATACTTATTTCACTGTTATCGGTTTGAAATCATTATTTACAATTTTTAAGATATCTAACGAAAATTTCGCTACCGGAACATCAAATTGATACATGTTTGAGAAGTATAATTGTACTTTCAGAAAATCGACTAAAATATTGAATTTTAATAAAAATTTCATATTTAAATATTTATAAAACAACCATTTACAATTTAAATTTATGTGATTTTTATTAACGGAAAAGTACCAAGAAACTTTCAATTGTTTAATAACGCTTGTAAACTACTATAACTATATACAATGAATTATAATTAGTTAACGATTAATTTTAATAATTTGTTAAATAACGAATAATCAATATCTTCATATCGAGCACATATCGAAAGTTAAGTTTTAAAAAGAAAACAATTTGCCCAGTTAATATGTAATAATATGTATCAGTGACTTCAAGTATTATCAATATTGTTATGCTACGTTTTCTTATAAATTGAACGAGAACGTGGATGGATCTTTTTTTTTTAATGTACGATTGAGTACAAGTATCAGTACAACATCGAATGTTAGGCACAAAAAAAAGTAGTGATAGTGTCTTTATCAAGTATACGAAATTATAATATATCAATTTTTAATTACGGAATTACATCGGCGACCAGTGAATATTATATTGAAGGAATATTATATAGGTAATTTTAAAAATAATCAAAATTTATACCTATTATAATTTTGTTTTTGTTCTATTGTTTTCCAACGATCGAACAATGTAATGAATAATGCAAATGAACTATACGATATAAATTAAAATCAATTATTTTTTTATCAAAATTTGTTCTTACTATTAATTATACGTATTATTTACTTAATAAAAATAAATAAATGGTATATAGATTATAAATAGAAAAGAAATAATGCACCTTGATACAAGTATAAGGAAGAAAAATCGCGATAAAACAATCGCGCAAGTACACTTACTGCGTAAAACAAATGAATAACTAGATTAAAATTTCAGCGCGACTAAGTAGCGAGAGTGTTACGACAAATTTCAACGAGTCTACATCGTTATCCCGTACTATAAATATATATATATATACCTATATATATTTTTCATTTTCTTCTATGAAACCGCGCGCAGAATAGAATCGATCCTCGAACTATATATTCATCGTATGTACCTATATATACGTGTATGTGTAGACGTAAAAGGTATATAGATGTAAAGTGTGTCCTCTGCCTCCCTCCCTTCCTCCGCCCCTCCAGTCGTGTGTTAATCCGTCGCGGGGGGTCCAGCTGAGACTCGGCGATACTCCGACTCTCCGAGTCTCTGGTGCGGGCTGGCACATTGTACAAAGGCAGGCCGCGCGCGCCACGATCGGTCATTTTTGTCTTCGTCGGGCGCGCGAACATCCGCCGTGTGTCTTTAGTTTGCTCTTCGAAGCCACGTGTTGCCGCTCTACTCTTCCGGAGGACCCACCGGTAAGAGAATGCCAATCGCGATGGTATTATCTTGAATGCAATGATGAGAAAAAAAAGAAAACGATAAGAAATATATTTTAGTTACATACCTCGTGTAGGTAGTACTGTGTAAGTAATTTAAGTTAATATCCTCGTGTGTCTCTTCAGATTTTATGCCAGGGAAACAAATGGCAGACTACGTTAACGACACCGCCAAGATCGCGACGATCGAGGAGGATGGTTTGTCTGCTGCACAACTATTTGCCAATGGTGATGGGTTGACCTACAATGACTTCATCATCTTACCTGGTTATATTGATTTTACCGCTGACGAGGTCGACTTACACTCACCATTGACCAAGAAGATCACACTCAAAGCTCCATTAGTCTCCTCTCCCATGGACACCGTTACAGAGTCCGATATGGCTATTGCCATGGCACTTTGTGGTGGCATTGGTATCATACATCATAATTGTACTCCGGAATATCAGGCTAACGAAGTTCACAAGGTTAATATTATTTTATATTTTTATCTATTTTCTTTTCTTTTCTTTTTCTTTTTTAACATTATTCAACCTGAAGAGCAATTCCATTTACATTTCCAGAACACAGTGTCACAATGTCGTAATCGATTAATTTACTCATTCTCTTGATAATAGTAATCAATAGTTAAGCTTATTCAAGGAAAAGTAGAATATAATTGCAATAACTCTTAGTTTCTTGATAATATCAGTCACTTGTTAAGCTTACTAGAGGAAAACTAAAATTCTTCCGTTAACTTTAATTTTTAAGAAAAGTATTTGTGAATTAATTAATGTGGTACAAACAAAATTTTATTAAAGTTTTTAGATAATTAAATGCATTTTACATACATATTAATAAATACAATTACACTTAGAATAATATTTTCAGTAAAGGTATTCTTAACAAAAAACTATGATTTTAAAACTTAATATATATTGTACATATCTTGTAAATATATAAATTAGTACAACTTTTTTAATGCTTTCCTCATTATATTTATTAAATCTGTTTTATAATTTTTTTATTTATTTCTATATAGCATACCTTTAAAGAAAGTAATTATTAAAAATTTTTATTTATCAATGTAAAAATAGTTGAAACATAAATAATAATAGATTAAATTATTATATAAAAGTTGCATGTCAATCAATTCTTATTGCAACATTCTATAAAAATTAAATTTACTGACTTTAAGATGTAAGTAATGCTATTAGTGAAAGCTGTACTTTATTGATTTTCATCACAATTTCTATTCTGACACATGAAGAGACTCTAAAATCAATGTATTATCTAAAACTGTATAATAAATGAATTTGATTAACACAATATTTTTATATTTAATATATTAATTTTAAAAATTAATGAATAATATTAATAATTGAAATAATGTGTCAAAAATTAATTTTTTTTTAATTTGTATAGGTAAAAAAGTACAAACATGGTTTTATTCGAGATCCTGTAGTTCTCTCCCCAAGTCACACTGTTGCGGATGTTCTCAATGTCAAGGCTGTGCATGGATTTTCTGGAGTTCCAATTACTGAAAATGGCAAACTTGGTGGAAAACTCCTGGGTATCGTTACCTCAAGAGACATTGACTTCCTAGATGACTCGCAAGCTCAACAAAATGCCAAATTAGAATCCATAATGACAAAATTTGAAAACTTAGTTACCGCCCCATCAGGAGTTACTCTTCAAGAAGCAAATATTATATTAGAAAAATCTAAAAAAGGAAAATTACCCATTATCAACGATAAAGGAGAGTTAGTAGCATTAATGGCTAGAACTGACTTAAAAAAGAACCGTAGTTATCCCAATGCTAGTAAAGATGAGAATAAACAACTTTTAGTTGGAGCAGCTATTGGAACTCGTAATGCAGATAGAGCTAGGTTACAGCACTTAGCAGCTGCTGGTGTTGATGTAGTTGTTTTAGATTCATCTCAAGGAAATTCCAAATATCAAATAGATATGATTAAATATATTAAGTCTACTTATTCAGATCTTCAAGTGATAGCTGGAAATGTAGTTACCGTTAGACAAGCCAAGAACCTAATTGAAGCTGGAGCTGACGGCTTGAGAGTAGGAATGGGTTCAGGTTCCATTTGTATAACCCAAGAAGTTATGGCAGTAGGTAGGCCACAAGCAACAGCTGTTTATAAAGTTTCCGAATATGCCAGAAGGTTTGGAGTTCCTATTATTGCCGATGGAGGTATCCAATCAATCGGACACATTACCAAAGGTCTTAGCATAGGCGCTAGTACAGTCATGATGGGATCATTACTAGCAGGTACCTCAGAAGCACCAGGTGAATACTTTTTCAGCGATGGCGTGCGATTAAAGAAATACAGGGGTATGGGTTCCATTGAAGCTATGGATAAGAAAGATGCCAATGGGTCTGCAATGGACAGATATTTCCACAACGAAATGGATAAGCTGAAGGTTGCGCAAGGCGTCAGTGGATCAATTGTAGATAAGGGAACAGTTTTGAAATTCCTTCCATATTTGCAATGCGGTATTAAACACGGCTGTCAAGATATTGGAGCAAAATCAATCTCTGCACTCAGAACGATGATGTACAATGGTGAATTGAAATTTGAGAAGAGGACACACTCTGCTCAACAGGAAGGCAACGTTCACGGTTTATTCTCTTACGAAAAGAGGCTTTTCTGAAAGTACGACAAAGATAATGTGACATTTACTAGACGATTTACATAATGAATGAGTACCTGTATTTCACAAAATGCCAGCGACTTCGGCACTAAAATCTCAGTGATATGACTTTATGCAAAAAAGATTCACGTTTCGAACATTATTTATAACGTGTATCGATTGCAAGAAAGTTATGATACATGCATTACACTTGTACCTGGTGCATAGATTCATAATTGTAATTTTTTTTAATTTCAAAGTAATTAATAAGAGCGGCATAAGAAATGCATTTTGACTCCTCCTTTTGGTAGGTTATCATTTGTTTATGACATGACCAGTAACCCGGTTTTTTTGTAATGTGTACTTATACATTTACATTTTAAAAATTTAATTAAAATTCAATGATTTTAATCAGAAGGTGAAGATAATGTTTTTAATACTTCATGTTATTAATTTTTTTTAATAATTGATTTTAACTGAAACGAGAATATATTCTATGTACATAAATACACAATTTATTTTTTAAACATATACAAAAACCAACTGATTTTACTCTTTTGAGTAAAAAATAACGTGAATTATGGGAACAGTATAAAATCTTCGAATATTTTGTATCCGCTTAGATTTTGTCTATCAGTTACATGTTAATGTTTCACGTCGCATGTTGTAATATAATATGCATTTTTAACAAGCGTTTTAATCCAATTGTATTATTTTGTAGTTTTTAAACAGCGACTCAACAATCATTGTTCTTTTTTATAAATTTTAAAGACTTTATTTGTCTACTGTATTCAATCGATTTTATTTACGTCATTATGTATTTTCATGAAATTAATTAATTGAATTTTATACAGGTAACAATGTGTCAAATTATATATATGTATAAAATAAAATGTATATTAAAGTTGGAATAATTATTGTTAGTTTATTTCATATTAGTTTTATAAAATACTCTTACGAAAATACAGGGGAATCTTAAAAAGATGAGAGAATTCAAATGTACATACAAAATAGTTTTTTTAAACGTAAAAAAGAATTCTTCTGTAATAACAATGTCTGCGAAGAATATCTATTTACATGTATAAGAAAGTAAGAGACTAAAATTAAAAGTATTAGGTATACACTACTGCATTTATATACCTGAATGATAATCGAAAATAAAGCAATATAATATGTACATATAAAAACCACTGAAGCTTGTACTTCATTGTGTTTTTCTGTTTATACTTTTAGACTACTCAAATCTACTTTACGGTCACAATTAATTTATCCTTTTTCTTACTTAAAACATTCATGTGACAATTCATCTAATGTGAAAATATGAGTTATTGGTTTCTGAAGCTAAAAAACACCATCAGTGTCAAACAATATTTTAGCATTTTTAAGCTTACTTTACGACAAATATATTGCCTTAAATATTTTAAAAATCAATTTCTGTGATAAAATATTATTTTCTCTGAATAGCAGACAACTTGCTTAACAAGCCGTACGAATAGCACTATTTGCTAGGAACCTTTCGTACGCATCACATTTTCCAATTACATATTAAACATTTCTTAAAACTAAGAAGGTTCATCAACATTTTGCATAGCATATTTCCATGTCCATGCTCGAGCAACTTCTTCAAACCTGGCCCTGTCATTCATATACATTTCTCCTAATTCTGGTTCCATACACACCTAAAAATATTATAATTTTGTTATAATTATATACATATAAAATACATTATTTAAATAATTATTTGAATCTTACCTGACAATAAGGATCTGTTAATAAACTTTGAACACTAATGAGAACTTTCGGTATTGTCAATGCCAAAGACCAATTGTGATGTATAGAATCAATTCCTACATCTCCATGTCTTGAAACATTTGGATGAAGTATTTTGGTTAAAAATCTTACTACAGGTGGTCTCATTGGATAACTGAAATAGAAAAAAAAATTAATTTGTTAATTTATTTAAAAATTTAATTTGATATTTTGAAATTTTAAATATGAAAATACTTTTTATATTTATTATGAATTAAAGATCAATAAACTTTTACATTTTTTGACATTATATTTGAAATAAGTTTATAGTTATATTTTAATTCCATATCTAAAACTATCATTATAATTTATCTATTTGATTTATTTATACCCGCATGGTACTTGCAGATAAAGATAAAATAACCCTCCTTCATATGGACTGCCAGCTGGTCCAGTAATTGTTGCTTGCCAATGACAACACATTTGATCAAGGGGGGTTGCTGCTATACCTTCTGGAGGATCACTTCGTAGACCCTTCAATTCATTTCGCAGTCTATTCCGCCTCCAAGTATTCTCTTCTACTTTGGGAGGCCTTATACGGTGCAGTGAAGTTTGCGATAAACAAGTTTTACAAGGAGCTGAAGATGCAAGTCTGTCATAGGCCTTGTACCAGTCTCCTAAATTTCCACTAGCCGGTTTGAATAAAGGCCATCTTAACTTGACATGACGTTGCCACAAGTCAGGGGTTATATGTGTGGATAACAAATTGCACCATCTTCTGCACACATTTGCTGCGCACCATAAACTAACATCATCTAAGTGAGAAAATACTGCTAAAAGTACCTCTGGTGGTAACCTTTCAACAAGACCAGGTTCACTAATTGGTTTGTGTTCAATGTATTTATAATTAGTTAACAAATCAAGTCTTTTTGACAAATTCCATGGTCTTGACGGTTCACCTTTCTCAGTGTACAGTTCATAATTTTTTACTGGTTGAAGTAAACCAGGACATTCATGATTTTCAGGCTCAGGTTCTTCAACTGGCACAGAGTCTTCTTCGGGACTTTGGAAATCTTCCTCAAGAACATCATGTTGTGGAAAATTTTCAACATCTTGTCGTACTTGAAGATTATCCAGCTCTAAATGTAACTCATTTGGATCGTGATTATTTTGCAAAGGATTGTCATTATTGTGATCAACACGATTGACTGCCTCATCATTGTTTACAGCTGCATTATTATACCTTGCAAAATTATACTGTTGAAAAAATGGAGCTTGATTCTGATCGGGTGAATCAGAAGGACTGGATACTATAGGTGTTGAATCCTGCGATGAGTTTTGATCCGTCTGACTTGCCCTTGTCTCGGTATTATAATACAAATCAACAGGTTCGTCATTTCCTGAATCTTCGTCATCTGTCTTCTACAATTAAAAAGTAAATATATGGTTAATTCCCTACTTAAACATTAATGTCAATGTGTTTTCATCCTGTATGATAAATACTTTGCTAAATATAGGTGCTTGAAGCAATCCAATATCATCTGGGAATAAAAATGCGTGACAAGTAGCGCAAACAGGTTCCCCAAAACATGGTCCATAGTAACCGTTGCAAATTGAACAAACATTTGTCTGAAAGAAACAATGAAACAACAAATGAAGAGGTAATTTAACAACTCCCAAAGGATGACAATGACCGTAATATCAATGTCAACAAACGTGATATACAAAATACCCGTCTAAACGTCATTAGAATCGTCATCAACAATAACAAATCAGTCAAAAGATTTATTAACAACATTTAAAAAATGTGTATAAAACGAAGTGTCGGTGGTATATATATGTACGATTAAAAGACTTACTGCGAATTCGAATTCCGGAGACGGTACAATTTCTATATTTCCTTTAATTTCATCCTCCAAATCCGAATGAACATTCGACTCGTCCTTGTCCATCATGTTTTCACCATTTTCAACGTAGCTGGCACAACAAATTTTATCTCCAGCCATGTTGACAGAATGCTATACTCCAAATGTGTACTATATTACTATATATACACAATGCGCGTACTGTAGATCGGTCCGAAGCACGCACACATATACAAGGACGCTCAGTCAGCCAGCATTAGAAAGAAGAATGCAAGAGATAGAGTGAGAGAGAGAGAAAGAGAGATGCAAAATGTAGGTGGCGGTATATCTCGCGCCTACAATATTACGCCTTATACGCCGCTGTTAAGGTAGTTTTCCCTCTATATTTATAAAATTTATAAAATTATTATCTGTTATATATAAAATATGGGAAGAAACTTATTAACGCGTAAATACATTGAAAAAAAAATTAAATTACTTTTGCATTTGAACCGAGTAAAAATATGGTAAGTCGGTTCGATCCTGCACGACGCAATCGTATATATATATATATGTATATATATTTTGTTACTTTTAAAATGAAAAGAATAAACAAATTAAAGTTAGTTGTTTACTAAATTTTACTAATTTTTTTTGTAAAATTTATTTAAACGTTATATTTCTATATATAGTTCTAGGTTTTGGTTTTAGGGCAAGTAAAAAAATGTGGCAACGTTGCACTACTTCTACTATATCTACGGCTCCGAGTTAATAGTAAAAGCGCTTTTTAGAATTAAAAATATACAAATCTTTAAAATTTACACAAAGTTATTACATCAAGATTTACAGTATTCTTATAATTATAATATATATAATCATAAAATAATACGAGATGCGTTTAAAAAACAGAAATATTCAATCAATATACCTAATAGCGACCACTTTCTAAGATATCTATTTTATTTAAAATAGTCTTCATTCTTACAATATAGGATACAAAGCTATCGGCAAAATTAAAGTATCGATCTCGGATCGAGCAAGATGTCTTTCATCACGATGGAACACAAACCATAGTGGTTTTTATTTCGGTCTTTTATTATACATTATGTCGAAATGTTTTTCTTTTATCAATATAAATGCATTTTTCCGAGCGAATACAGGGATGAGTGTATACTTATATATAGTAAGTATTTGACGGTAAAAATGCGATTTTCATAGAAAAAAAAATCGACTACGAGTGTCGATCAGATGGCGCATATCTTCGTGCGTTGCTTATTATTATTTCTTTCCGATATTACGGACAAATGCAACGAATAAAATGAACCAAAATCTTCAAAATACTATATGTATTAAAGGCATATTATAATAAGACACGTGTTGAACGTATGGGCGGATGTCTTGGGAATCGTAAAAGCAATTAATATATATATTAATCTTCAGTTATAATGACTCGAAACAACGTGATTTTCAAGCATTTTGGTTTCTCTGATTCGTGCAGTCCATTCGTGCACTAACGCATATAACGCATATATTATAAAACTCTCCACATTTCTAAAATGGTTATAAATACATGCAAGCAATTTTTGATCAGCCAAATGAATCGCGCATCAAAATGCGATATACCTATTATTATTCGTGATTGTTTTCATTGTGTATTTATCTTAATTTTAATAAACATTTTGACTATACTTCACTTAATAAAAGAACGTAAAGTCTCGATGGAAATTAACACGTCATCACAGATTTCCATTTTCCAAAACTGCTCATCATTTAGGTTTTCATGACCGTTTATAAACTGCGCGTCATTCATCAACTGTCGCGAATCGGAATCGAATCTTATCGAAATAATCAACAATGCAGTGTATAAGAATGAATATAACTATATTAGCGTCAAAAAGTAGTAAAAGTAATGTCCAAAAGAAAAAATTTAATTGTAAAAAAATGCTAATATTTAATTACTTATTTGTTCATAATTTCGTTTCTTAACTTATATAAGTATTATATGTATGTATACGTAAAGAAGTTTCTCACAAATTTTTTATATAGGAATGAGAAATTTTTGTAATTTTGTGCGGTAAATCTCACTCAGCGTGAGATTATAATTTCTTTATTTTTTAAATCGAGTGTTTGTATTCCTTTTCTTGTTTCTTCGGTTTTCTCGCCTCAAGGTAAAAATACCGAAAAAAAACTATCAAAAATTAAATTGCTCTACTTTGTTCTATAAGTGTTAAGTCCCTTATTGCATCCGGTATTCCGGTCCTTCTATCAAGTCGTTTCGATGAAACTTCTATCAAGTTTAAAACAAAATTTAACATTCAGTATTTGCTCTTTCTTCAATGCTATTTTTTTTATTTTAATGAGACACAAACACTGTTACACTGATGCACCAAAAATATCATATATACTTACGTAACTATCCAGATTCCAGAATCAAGTGCAATATGATTTATGCGTTGGTAGTGCACAAAAACAATGAAATTACAATTAAGTACATAAGAAAAATTTAATATTTTATATTATGACAATGTTATATTAAGCCAATGAATAATATTAATTGGAATTTTTATTTTTCGTAACGATTATGGACGTATCAACGATTACTTAATAAAAATAAAAATAAAAATATACAAAAAAAAAATGTAACATAAAACATTTAAATATTATCGTAATGCGTAACCGTAATCACGTGACGGTATTAAATTCGTCAATATTTCCTGACTCGAGAAACCTAAAATGACGGGCATGTAGTAACCAGTGATACATAGTTTGGAAAACGAAGACATAAATATGCGATTCAAAACAACGAAGAAAGATAGATAACGGGAAAGCGACCATTTTGCAAGACGTTGTAGCAACTAGCACGTAAGTAAACGATGCCAAGAGAAGTGGAAAAAAGAAAAAAAGTATAGAGTTGGAGAGTAACGTGTGCGGGAGACTAATAGTGCCATAACATTAGCAGATTATTCTGCTGCTTCCGAATTAATCTTTTTAATAAAAAAAAAAGACGCCGAATGCAGTGTGAATCGTATATTTGGGATTTGTCGTCCTTGAGGATAGAAACGAAATCGAGAAAAGGTTTCTGGAAAATGATGAACGATTGACGATAAAAGCGGCTGCTGGTGGAGAATCATGAAACGAACAAAATGAAAAAAACTTATAGTATTGGTGCTGATGCGAGAACCAGCGATAGCCTCGAGATTACGAGACGATTGTACAGGTAATCATTTGTTCTTTTATAATAATTTTCATTTGTTTATTAACAAAACTTTCATTTTTTATCTTCTAACATAACCTTTATTACTTTTACACTGTGTGCAGGAATATTACAGAAATTGCTAAGAAATTAGAGGAACAGAAGAGTCGAGCTTTGACTGTCATTGATATTTTTACACCTAGCGGAGAAGCATTGAGATCTAAGTTAAGAGATTATTGTGAAAGATTAATAGTCGACGATCCTATCAATCATGTACAAAAGACAGAGGAATTGTTATGGAGACGAGGCTTTTACGACATTGTCTCTGCAGCAAAGAAGCTGCGCAAGGTACACCTGCTTTTAATTATATATACTATTTTATTTACTTGACAATTTGTTTACTGAGATTTAACACTATTATTAGGGAAATAGCTGGAATGAAATGGAAAAGGCATTCTTATCTGCACATCTCTCAGTGGGTGTGGGATTTTACCATCACTTGATCTTGCGTTTACAACTAGAATACAATTTGAATTTGTTGGGTGTTATAGACTTTGCATATCCATTGTTTGACAAAGGAGTTACTAATGTAAGTATAAATATTATATATTTATTTATAACACTAAAAAAGTATAATAAAAAATTAAAAATTTATAATGAGTTGTACAACTGTAGATTATTTTATATTTGTATTTTTATATTTTTTTTATTAAAGTCTATTAAAGAAAAACAAAAAAGTTTATAATTTTTAATTTAACACAGGTTGACAAAAATGTTGGTTCTTCAAAGGTACATACTGCAGAAGCTAAAAAATGCATCTCTCATTTTATCCACCGGAGTTTAATATGCCTTGGTGATTTGGCAAGATACAGGTTGGACCTTGACCCACATTGGGATCCACAAATTTCAAGAAGATATTATAAAATGGCTATAGCTGTTGACAACAAATATGGAATGCCACATAATCAATTGGGTACTGTAGCAAGTAATAAAAATTATGGACTTGATGCTGTATACTATTATATGAGAAGGTTAATTATTTTATTTAATTTAATAAATATAATATAATATAAATTAATAAATAATATAATTTGACAGTTTATACTGAAAAAACTATGTTAATCTTTTTTTTAGTATATTGTGCCTAGAACCATTTGAAGGAGCAGAGGGTAATTTAAAAAGGACTATCATAATTCACTCTTTGAATGGTAAAGAGAAAAGTTTGACTCAATCTTGCATTGCAAGACTACTTTTGTTATTACAACTATGGGATAATAGCTCCTTAAACAATGATCGAATAAATCAAGAATCACAGGTACTTATTATTTGAATATATGAATTATTTAGAATTTATGATGTCTAATATAATATTTTTGAAACATCAATGTTATTTATAGACATTGATAAATAATATAGAAAACTGCTTAAATGTGGATAAATCAGATAATATTGATCACGAAGCTGCAAAGAATGAAGACAGTATTGAAAAATATTTATCTTACTATAAAAATGATGAAAACAATTATTTAACTGATAATATGATTTTCAAAATAATCGTGATTTGCTTAATGAAAATAATGAAAATGCAAATGAAAGAATGTAACGAAACTCACGGTGTCACAGCCTTTATTCTAGCTGTATTTTCCCAGCTCTTACAATTTGTGGTTATGAGATTGCAAGAATCACTTCTAGACATGTCAATGTCAAACAAGAATTATGAATTTGATAAAACTAATGACATCAATGAAATTGTTGAAAACGATAATAATTCTGAAAACAAAGTAACCAACGATAATGAAAAAGATTTAAAAGAAGAAACATTAAAAAACAACGATCTCAATTCTGTCCACGATAACGCAAATAATGAAATTAATGGAAATCACATTAATGGTAAAGTAAAAAAATTGCGAGATAAATCCAAGAGTTTGTTAACGAAACTTCGAAGACCTAGAAAAAGAAGAAATAGTTCTGACTCTGAAGGTAGTGATGGAGAAGGGGTTGCATTGGGTTCATCTAGTGAAGATATAAATTCTGACATTACAGAGACTGAGGAAGATATAATGAGCGATGAAAATATTTTAACTGACGAAGCTTTGTCAGAGGATCTTACAGATGATGAGAAAAATTCGACTAAAGAGAATAATATTGATGATTCAAATATTATTACAGAACAAGTCAATGGATTGAGTAAAATGGAAGAAAAAATTGTTGAAGAAAATGAAAATAAAGCAAAAGATATTGAAAATGTAATTGAAAACATTAAAGAAAATGAATATGAAAGTAAAGATAATACTGCAACTGATGTCACTAATACTTTTGATGAAAACAATGCATCAGCAAAAACGCTAACATATGTTGCACAAATGGAAAAACAAAATTTAGATGCCATCAATGTTTTAAAAGTTTTAAGTGATGAGAAAATGTTAATTTCTATTAAAGTGTGTTGTGATTGGTTATATAGTCACAAAGATATTATAAAAACATGTGCTAAGGGATCAAAAACTTTATTAAAACGATTGATTACATTGTTAAATTTAATTAATCTTGACATTGAAAAACTTTTGAAGAAACAAGACAAGGATTTAGAAATTTTTTCATCTTTACAAAAAGTGAAAGAAGCTGTATCAATTATTCCATTACCAGAAGACATTGATTTAAAAGGTTTGAGTATTTTTGATCATGCACATAAAAATATAGATTGGGAAATTTTAAATAGGAAAAATATAACTAATAGTGAAGAAACACTATTAAGAACGCTCAAAATAGTAGAATTTGGTCATCATTTATGTACAATACAAGAGTCTGGTGTGAGCTATGACAATAGTAAAAGTTTATTTATTATTAATGAAGAAAGCACTATAGTTAAAGAAAATCAAAATGACAGTAAAACTTTAGAATTGGATCAAACAAAAGGTAACCTCATGAGACACATGGGTAGACTATGGCTGAAAGCTGAAGTTCGAGCTTTAGAAAGTCGTTTACATCACAGACTTATGTCACCATATTTGGTTCCTGATCATGAAGCTTTCTCCAAATTTATGCCTCTTTTGAAAAATTTAGTTTATGCCAAAAAATTTATTTTAGTAATTCCATCAGTTGGTAAGCACATTCTTAGTTTCATTAGCTAATTATTAATAACATTATAGATCATTAAAATCAATTAATATTTTTAGTCGTTTCTGCTTTGGATGAACTAAAGAAAATAAGTAGCCATGCAAGAGAAGCAACTAGATGGCTCGAAGCTCAATTGCAACGTGGATCTCGATTTCTAAGAGCACAAAGACCTCATGAAAAATTGCCATTGCCTTTTATTAAAGGACCAAAACCCAAAGATAAAGAAGCTTGGCTTTACTTCCAAATAATAGAATGTTGTCATTATCTTACTCAGCAAAGTAAAGCTGGTGATACTGAAATACCTGTAGTAACATTACTTACAGGTATTGATGATAAAAAGAGTTTTTCATTTAGTCCTGATGGTTTAACTAAAAGTGCTGGTCAGTATTTTTTAACGAATTTTATTTCACAAAAATACATTTTGTTAAACTGTAATACATTTATGATTATAATAATTATTATTATTAATTAGTCTTAAACACATTATTCTTAAACTAATCAATCGGTATATAAATATTTATATTTATAAATAAGTTTAATCAAGGTTTAAGTGCATGTAATGATTAATTTCTTAAAAAAAAAAAACTTTTCTGCCCTCCGGCCGGAAAGCGGCAACTTCCCGGCCGCTGCGCGAATTGAAGTCGCCGTTTTCCGGCAACGTCGAGCAGAAAAATAGTATACACACCTTGGCCAGTAAAAAAGAAAGCCTCAGATCACATGATCGTCCACCTCGGCTTCGCCTCGGCCGACAATTACATGTGATCTGAGACATTTCTTATTTTACTGGCCATGGTATGTAATATACTATTTTATAAAAAATTACTTACATGTAAACAAAATTCTAAAAACTGGTTATGAAACAGTTGCTTTATTTAGTTATCATTAATTAATAAATTATTGCAGGTGTGAATTTTGAGCACATTGGCGCATTTCACGCGAAATGGAAATCATCTATTAAAAGTTATGGTTGAAGGAAGTAATATCATATATGATTGGCATTTGAACCTCCTCGCATCATCACAAAATAAACGCAAAATGATCAACTCGCCTCGCGCAAAAAAGAAGCCCTCAAGAATGGTTGATCCAGCGTCTAACGAGGGGTTGGAAACCCCGAGCGGAAAAAAAGAAAAAGTTTGCTTGAATAAATAAACAAGATAAAACTTCGGTTTCACGGAAACCAAAAAAAAGACCATCTGACAATGCGACTTTTTTGTAAAGTCATAAAAAAAAAACAAAAAAAAATTTGTTTTAATTATTAATAAATAAAGTTATTGTGTTTCTAACTACATAACCTTATTTAATTTTTATAATTCCTATGTGTATATTTTCGGCACTTTCGTAAAATGCAAATTAAACTGGTTCAATTTTCAAAGGAGAAAGTCAGCAATGTTGCAAAAGGAAAAAAGTTCCCTAGCTGGTGATTTTCGTACTCGTGAATTGGTAGTATGATTAACCTGTACAAATATTTCTGGAAAAGCGGTACTCACCATCTCCACGGGGGGAGATTATATATATATATAGAAGTATAACCCACGTAGTTTTTTATGAGGTACAAAAAATCGATGGTATTAAAAGGAAAAAAAATAAAAGTATTGAAAAAAAAGTGATTGTGTTGACGAAATAATCAACAAGAGCGGGATAGGATTAAGAAAAGGGAGAAAGCTCTAGATCGCGAAGCACCAAGTTTGTGAAAATTGAAATCGGTGCGTAGACCACTTGATATAGACCACGTAGACACTTGTTATTGAATCCGAGTCGGCACGAGATGCTCGTCTGTATTCTTTTGTATATCATCGGACGAATAAAGCCGAGCGTGCGAATTCACGCAGGTAAATTTTTCCAGGACGAAATCGAAAGTGCGAGTCGAGGCTGCGTCAACTAATTGAGGCGTCACGACGTGCCATTACTCGTGTTTTTCCTACTTTTCCACGAGGAAAAATTGAAGGCGTCGAAAGTAACGAGTCATCAACCAATCCAAGATGGCAGAGGGCCAGGACAGTCAGAAGAAAATTACTATTACCGTTAAAACGACCAAAGATAAACAGAATGTCGAGATCGAGGAGAATGCAACGATTAAAGATGTAAGTTCAATTATCATTTATAGTTGTTGACGTTTGCGGAATCGTATTTTATTTGCTTTCGTAAGTTTGCGACATCGCGCAATGAGTGTCGTCAGTACTTGGTTTATTATGTATTTGTACTAATTGTCGGTATGTTTCCTTTGTTATCTCGTTACATATAGTTTAAAGAGGAAGTCGCCAAGAAATTTAACGCTCAGCCGGAACAATTGTGTTTGATATTTGCTGGTAAAATAATGAAAGACCATGAGAGTTTGACAAACCATAATGTCAAAGATGGTCTTACGGTGCATTTGGTTATAAAAGCACCACGCAGTGCAACAACACAAAATAATCAGGAGAGCAGTGCAACACCTCCAAGACCAGCACGTAAGCAATTGTATACTCTTTAAATTCAGATACAATAGCTTAAATTGAATTAACCTCTTTACAGCCGATGTCAATTTTTCACCATTCGGTTTGGGCAGTTTGGGTGGATTGGCTGGTCTAGAAAATCTTGGATTAGGTTCCGCAAATTTTGCAGAGTTACAGCAAAGAATGCAACGAGAACTGTTAACAAATTCAGATACACTAAGATTAGTTTTTGATAATCCTTTAGTACAGAGTTTAATGAACAATCCTGAAAATATGCGCAGTTTGCTAGTATCGACTCCCCAAATGCAAGAGTTAATGCAACGTAACCCAGAAATAAGTCACATGTTAAACAATCCAGATCTTCTTAGGTGAGTTTGCATTGTTGTCTTATTTGCATACATCTTTATTCATAGGGATCATCAGTGTATGACTAAACATTTTTACTTGATAATATTAATTTTATTGTAAACTTAATGTTTTCCAGACAAACTATGGAATTAGCACGCAATCCATCAATGTTGCAAGAATTAATGCGTTCACATGATCGAGCATTATCTAATCTTGAAAGTATCCCAGGCGGTTATAGTGCACTTAGACGCATGTACAGAGATATTCAAGAGCCAATGTTAGCTGCAGCTGCTAATGAAAGAAACCCTTTTGCTGCTTTAGTAGAAAATAGTAATAATGCAGATCCGCAAAACCCACAACAGGGTCAAGAAAACAGAGACCCTTTGCCAAATCCATGGAGTCAAGGGCAAAACGAATCTGGAACAAACACTGGAACGAATACTGGATCGAACACTGGAACAACCACTGGAACAGGAACTGATATGCTCAGAGGTCTTTTGGATACTCCAGGAATGCAAAGCCTTACAGCTCAAATGATGGAAAATCCTACACTTATGCGTAACATGCTTAACGCTCCATACACACGTTCCATGTTAGAAGCTATGGCTGCGGATCCACAGATGGCTAGCAGAGTCATTTCGGCAAATCCATTTTTGAGGGTTAATCCACAAATGCAAGAACAGATGACGGCTATGATGCCTGCATTCATTCAGCAAATGCAAAATCCGCAAATTCAAAATCTTGCTACCAACCCAGAAGCATTGGCTGCAATGATGCAAATTAGGCAGGGCATGGAACAACTTCGAACTATTGCTCCAGATTTTGTTGACAAGTAAGAACACATTTTAGTGGATTGTATATTTATCCCTTTGTTAATTGAATGCCGCACTAGCTTAGGACTATTAGCATTTTAATAAAGTATATATTATTTTGCAGCTGATATTAGTTTGCAATTAGACTTGACATATACATATAAATCATTCCATAAGTACACTTAACGACAAGCATTTATATGCAATTATTAACATTCTTAAATTGATTTACAAGCAGAAGCAAATAAATAACTTCTTTATTTCAATTTTAAATCTTGATTCTCAAAATTAGAACCGAATTTACAATAATTAAAATACATTTTTGATTTTGCCACTATCACTATGATGATATTTATATAATCAGATAAAAGAAAACGGATTAAGATAATTAATTGAGACGTTTACAAATACTTAATTTGTTTAGTTTGGGATTAACGGTTCCTCCCAGTCCTGTAAGTACTCCAAGTGCAACTCCTACAACCAATTCGAGTCCAACACCAACATCAACACCAACAACACCTGCAACACCTGCAACACCTGCTCAACAAGCCAATGATGCAGCAAATCAAGAAGCGTTCTCACAATTTATGACGCGAATGGTAACAAACAAAGAATAAACTACTTCATGACTTAATATTGTATAATCATGATAAATAATATAAATAATATATATCTGGGTAGATCTCGACCTTAGCTCTTAATCAAGGAGCTGATGGTGGTCAACTTCCCCCACCAGAAGAACGGTACCGAACGCAACTGGAACAATTGACGGCAATGGGCTTTGTTAACAGGGACGCAAATTTACAAGGTAAATGAGATTGCGAAAATCACTTTGCACTTGGATCATTAATTGACTAACTACTCTGTTTTTCTTTCGCACGTCAATCGAGTTGATAACGGAAGTTTAATGTTAATTGTGTTAATATAATATTATTTTTTTATTTCCTTCAGCACTAATCGCTACGTTTGGAGATATTAACGCCGCTGTTGAAAGACTACTGGCCAATGGACAAGTTTCTATGAGCTAACCACCAACTAGTAATGCTGTTATTCCATCATAAACAATAATTTTTCCTTACTTTAACCTATTGCATCAGACGAGGTGACAGATACTTGAAGTAGCTTTTGACTGTCGAAAAAAAAAATATATATATATATATAAACATATATATATAGAAGTTTATTCGGGCTATCGTTGACAGAATACACGCTACTTTTCTTCATTCACTGAGCATTTTCCTTTTCTACTCAAATAGATACTTGTGCGCGATTTTGATCGTGCATTGTAAAATGTTAGACGTTTGATATTTCACCTGTCTATTATTTGATGTGCTATAGAGCTATATAACTGTATTTACATATCCATTTTGAAAAAAGAAAGAATTTATGTTTTAATTAGCTTGCTGTTATATTCGTCAGACGAAGTCATTAGACATTTTAAAATATACGTGTTTATTTCCTTAAAAATGTAATTTAGTTCTGTCCCACATATTGGAAATTTCATTATACATACCTACACTCATACCTAGTATCTCTTTTTATATATACCTAGAATCGATAAATCTTGCATGAAACACTGTTCGATTAGCATACATGAGTTTTATGTATACATAGAATTATTTTAAAATAAATAAAAGTAACTCGAAATTCGTCTTTGCCTATTAGAATTCAGTTGCTTCTGTCGGTGGTAAAATTTAAAAAAATACTTCTTGAAACTCCTATTCTTACTCAAAAGTAAAATGAATATTGATAAAGAAAAAAAAACACAAGATTGTTCTAAATGAATGTCAAAAGCAATTTACCAAGTAGTTAAGAAATTTGATATGGTAAATGAACAACAAGATTTAAACAATTAAATACAAGTGGTTATAAGAATATAAAAAAAGTATAAATATATATAGAAGCAGCATTAAACGCAATAAAAAAAATTTTACAAAGCGTGCGTATCCTAAGCTCTAAAGAAGCCTACACAACTAATTAATCAACGAAGGAATATTTTTCCTTAACAGTTTTTTGTAATTGTAATTGTAAGAGGCAAAGTTTTCAAACTAAGATTAATGCCCGATATAGTAAGCTTTATTGAAATACACATATTTTACACGAGATGGAATATTTTTATTTAAGTATTTCGCAAACGTGACGTTTAAATATGTGTTTGACGCAAATTTTAGACGATTTATTGAAAAGAAATAAAAAAAAAGTTCGAGTTACCGTAAGAAAAAAATAATAATAAAGCTTGTCCATACCGTTTGAAACATGAATAATAATAAAGAAGTATCTTGGGACTTGTACAAAATAAGAAAAAAAAAAGAAAGAAAAGGAAATCATACAATCGAATGTTGTTTTTTCTATTGCGATTCACGAATAATTTCAATCGCTGTGGGCAACGTATATATTATATTTGTTGATTTTGTTCATCTGTAATAAAATAAAACATAGTATCGACCAGCCAAGTAAATTGACAAGCATGCTTCTATCGTATTACAAATTTATAGATTTGTAGTGTGATAATCGAAATTATGGCGTAGAATTGTTATAGGTGAGCATGCGTATTGGTCGAATTATACATACATATATATATATATTATACATATATATAAAGATGTACCTGCATGCACGTAGACACATGCATACCGTATGCGTTATACGTACGTGTATATGTACAGAAAAAAAATAACAACAAAAAAAAGAATAAAAATAAAAATAATGTCACGTGGAAGTGTGTAACACGCGAAGGGAAGAGGAAAAAGTAAAACAAAACCAATTTAATTGTCAACTTAGATCTTAAGGATAATATGAAAGAAAGAACAAAAAAATAATAATATTAATAATAATATTGATGATAACAACAACAGTAACGAGAAAACAAAAAAAAAAGGTGAATGTTGTAAATTATCTTTATCGAAGGAAATGATAAGTTTAATATTTTTGATTGACGTATATACTTCTAAACGAAATATTCATGCGCATTGTATTACCTTTTTCCGTGTACACAGTATAATTCACTGGAGCAACATATTGTGTAAAAGCTATTATGTAACGAAATAAAATTATGGTTGATTCGTAATTAGTTTGAATATTTTATTATTTGCTTTTCTTTAAACATATATATATATATAATTTTACACGGTAAATTTGGTGTTTTTACATTTCCATTTTTCCGTGGGATATGTATCAGGCGTTTCATATTTACTCGAGCACATCACGGCAAATGGTATTAATTAAGCTGATTTCGATTTGAGCAATGATTGTAATCAAGTGACAATATATATAATAGTAAGTATATATACATATAGAGAGATCTGCTTTTCGATCGTGTCATCTAAACTCAATTGGTATCAATTCCTTTAATTTATCTTTGTTCACATGTTTATTTTAACGAATATCGCAATTTGATGGGTACGATATTAATCCTGTACATATTACAAACTTTGTTTTTTTTTTTTTATAACAACGAATTAACAGCTGCATATGCTAAATAAATGAATACTTTAATTTATTTTTTGATTAATAAATCGCTTGTAAACATAGGTAAATGTATTTATTCGAAATATTAAAAAAGTTTTATTTTGATTCGCTATCCATATGTTGACGATAGGATAATATTGCGAATAATTGTTTACATTTAAGTTGAATTGGTAGATATGATTAGAAAGTATTTTATATTGTAATATGATAAATAACTAAAAAGCACCAAAAATAAAAGCAACGTACTTATATTTGTACCCTTATTTATTACAAATATGTAGGAAACAAAAAGAAGCAGTAAATAAAATGACAATATAACTATATCCGCGTGCGCGGAAAAAACTCCACGTGGTACAGTACGGAGAGACAGAAACCGCGCGCGCGTGTGAGCGCGATACGAGAAACGTGCAAAAAGATCGTTAAATTTGATTCGCCGTGCTATACACATGCATAGATGTATATATATCGGTACTTTGTAAATAAGTGTAGGTAAAATGCGTATGGGGGCACCTGCGCATCGAAATACGCCGCTGTACCCCGAGCACTCGAGCAGTGAGGAGGACCGATCCCCGTGCATAGAGGGAGGGGGGTCGGAATAGGCGAGTGGGGTGGGGGGCAGCCGCAGAGGCCGGCGCTCTCGAAGAGTTCAACTGTTGAATGCGGCAGCAGTCGACGCGGTCGAGCGGTAACAGAACGCGTCGCGCGCTCGTCCAAGGTATAGAGAGAGCGAGAGAAAGAAAGAGAGAGAGAGAGAGAGATATATACTGTAGTACCTACACCTTGAGTACGTGAGTGTGTTAAGCCGTGGGGCCGGTCGCATAAGTAACCCATACTACTTGTGTATATCCTCGCCGAGAAACAGAGAATAAGAGGAAGAAGAAGAAGAAGAAGAAGAAGGAAATATAATTAAGAAATTGCGTAAACGAAAAAAGGATAAGTGCCTCGAGAGTGTGAGTGGTGATATTTTTTTGTTAGTGTTACCAAGGTGAAGGATCTCTCGCGAGCTTCGTCGGAATGAGGCACGAGGTAAGTTTTCGCGTCTTTATTACACACACACAGGGACGTACGAGACTCCTTACACTATACGTTTACTCCCATCGAGTAACATTTGATTTTTTCAATAGGATTCGAACCGTTTTCGTTGTTTGTTACTCCACGCATGAATGCGTGCAGGGCTCGTGGTCGAAACCCGCGGGAAATAACGCTAGAGGTTTTATTTAGCACGGGGATGATAAGGGGCCAAGCAAGTTTCGCGCGCGGCCCTGAACATCTGACCTCGCGGCGGCGTGTTCTTAATCCCTCCAAGCGCATTCCTTTGCCTTCATTATGTATACGCGCGGGAAGCCAAAAAATACACGTGTTTTTATCATATATATATACCTATCTATATATGTACACACACACAGGTATGCGCGCGTGTGAGCTCGCGGCATTTATACACATACACGCACGCACGAATACATACATAAATTTTGAAGTTGAGCTCCGAAAAATCGATTCGATGGGTTCCGAATAGTTTTACGGCTGGGATGTATCGAGGCATCTCGCATCGCGCCACATTGAATTTAGATGATTAAAAGATATAGAGGCACGGGTATTAGTTTACTCTGTACCGTTGGTGTGCCGTGCAACGCGATATTCCCCAACCTGGTAACCAATTCACGGTGAATATTTTACTTTTTCGTAGAGAGCATGTTTATACGTAGATAATTATATGGTTTCACGAGGAAAGTACTTGCACCCCGAAATTGTCTTACCATTAAATTGTTTTATTAATTAATTATTTGTTACTTAAAATTTGTACATTTGTATCAACAATGTTTATCTATCGCGTACGTAAATTCACATTTTCCCTGGGGCCTTATTCAGTCATTTTAACGCAATCATTAACAATGAATTAACGCCAAAATTTGTCGATAAAAGTCACTTAACGAACACATTTTGACGTTAAATCGTATTTAGCGCTTGCGTTAAAATAACTGAATAAGGCCCCTGTTAGAAGTTAAACCATTGTTTACGGTTAACGTATGGATATCAAATGGGTTACCTCTTTTTTTCGTTATTATCGATATTAAAAACTTGTGAAAAACATCTTCGTAAACGACAATATTATCAAGTAACAATATTACAATGTGTGTACGTGTGAATACATTCAATTTTTATCGTTTATGATAAAATAATAATGGAAATGACGTTTTGATAATCGATATTAACTAACAAAAAGCTAATAATCCGTTAAAATTTCTAGCATAGTTTAAACACGGATGAATAAACAACGTTCGTACTACTGGTTTTGTGATTGACAAACGCAATTTTAACTTGAGAACACTCGCTTACGAATTGACATGGTAAACTACGAAACGTATATACAAATGGCATCGATCAATATATCCAGAGGAATTCCAAGTTTCGAAAAAAAAAAAAAATAAAAATAAAAAAAAAGTAAGATCGAACAACCGGTGAGTCGAAGAAAACGAATGGTCGAGTGCGCTTTAGGAGAACGGTCGAAAACTGATAAGTATTACGCGAGGCGCGAACGGAGTTTAAAAAAATCGGTTGAACGCGCGCGCGCGCGCGCGCTGTGGGTTATCGACGCGGCTATACAGAAAATATCGCACATCGAAGCTAGAGAAGAACGAAGAGACGAGATTGATGCTGCGTGCGTATGGGAATTTGAGAGAGGGGCAGGCTGGCAGGCAGGCAGTCAGGCTTATGTAGAGACACACACATAAATACATGTGTATATATAGGTAGTAGAGGTATAGAGATATACGCGACTCGACTCGTCCAAGGTCGAGTTCTTCAGCTGGCCAAAGTACATACCTGTGCGAGCTCTCGCGCGCGCGCGACTCTTCGGTTTAATTTTACGCGCGTATATATACCGGCCTCGGCCATTCTTTTCTTTTGGAGCATTCGCGCACCAAGCACCGAGCACCATCCTCCTGCATGCACCGTGTACCGTGTACCGTGTGTATCGTTATATATATGTATATATAGGTACCCGCGACCCCGGTTGCGTTGGGTAATAAAAATTACCATATATATCCTTACCTCTTGTTCCTTAAAATGGAGATGTGCGGTGCAGTGTATCGTGTGTGGAACCTCCAAGCTTCAATTCTCTCGTTTGTGTACGTCTATATTTACAAAGCTGTTGAATGTCGATAAAGGGGCTCTCTCGTCTTTGGGATTTTTTCGTTCTCGGGTTTTGCATTTATGATATATATATATACGATTCGCTCGTTTTTGTACATTATTACGTGGTATTGGAATCTTCTAGATTATCGTTCACTCGTCGATTTCACACCGAGATAGGCATTTCGATCAAATATCCAGAGGCAACGGATATATCAGTGTATCCGTATATCGATTAGTATTCTCTACGGGAGCAACCCTGTCATAATTATATATATACGTACCTATATATCTCTACACGAAGAACAATCGTCATCCAGCCCGAAACGCAACTAAATGACATCGTCAAACGTGACGTACGAAGCACTCACGAATTCAATACTATTCGTTAAAAACATTAAAATTCCAAAATTACTTAGTCGAAATTTACGTTAAACATCAGCTGATTCTATCAATCGACAGAAACAAATTGTAATACATAAATTATCTCAAACAAATATCATCCCTCGCATGCACGCATCTCCTTCTTTCTATTATTCTCAACCGATACGCATCAGATATGCGATATAATTTTCGTATATATATAGTGACGCGTATAATGTGTACACACACACACACACATACAGAGATCGACAGAGACGTACATATGAAACAATAGGTCAAATATTCAGGGTGTGTCGCACTCCTCTTCATCTTTATACACAGAGTTCACCTCCCAATTAAATCGAGTCGATCTTCCTTAACCTTGTCCACGGCATTCCACGAAGGGAAGATCGGCGTGAATCTCGATGCTCGAACGAAGAGAAAAACAACAAGGCGCACCGTATACGGAAGGGAATTCTCTTGATATAAGACTGTATATACATATGTATATATATATATATAGGCGTACTGTGTAACCACCACCACCTCCCACACCTACATTTTTACGACGATTCTTGACTATTCGGTTTTTTTTTACTGTTACGCGGAATCGACCGTTTTTTTATGTATTTTTTTTACGAGATGCCTTTTATTGTAACGAAACTCGGTCGATGTACTTGAAACTCCCTTTTCCTTTATTTTTTCCTACGATTTTCCGAGTGTAACGATTTTGTGATTCTGGTTAACTCTGCGTTCTTTTTTTTTCTTGGGTCGTAAAATTTCGAAAGGTTTATTAAGTACGAGTTAATAATTTTACGCGTTTTCGTGAATCATTTCGATGAGTGTTACGTTTGGTCGTTAATGAAACGTGATAGACCATGGGAATAATCCGCGTAGCTCGTGATATATTTTAACTGTGTGATTTTTAGATACAGCCGCGAGTGTCCCCCCCCCCCCCCCTTGTTATGACTCAAATCTCTTGTTTCAGTACCAAGAAATAAAGAGAAAAATATTCCCATAAAATCGCGTTTCTTCGATCCATCTTACGTTTTAATATCGCTATAAAATTAGTTCGCGTCAACTTAAATAAGAAAAAAAGAAGAAGAAAAATGATGATATCGGTGTCATTGAAAAATCAACGTTTTCGAAAAAAAAAACCCCCATAGATCCTCTGACGTATAAAACCGATAAATTCCTTAAGATCGTGGCTCTCAACCTATATATATATGGGAATGCATCGACGAAGATAGGAAAAAAAAAGATGTAAGTCCCGCGCAGAAAAGATTTTGATATCCAGAAAGCGAAAATTCCGTGGAAATGATATTGGTCGTAGGTAAAAAAAAGGGCGCGGTGCATGGATGTTGGAGAACGGCGCGAAGGTGGTGGTACCTTCGGTAAGATGCGTGCGTATATATATACACGTGTCGAGACTGTAGCTTGGTAGCCAGCCGCATCCTACCTGTGGCTTGAATATCTGCAACGTCGCGGTCAGCCCTTTCTCTCCCTCTCTTTCTATCTTCATTGGCATGCGAGCCAACTGTACCTTGCAACTGTTATCTAGGCAACGACCTTGCCTTCTCTCTCTCCCTCTTTCCCTCTTTCTCTCTCTTCCTGCGCGCTTTCCTTCGACGCATCTATCAGGAGGTGTATCTGTATATATATATATATATATATGGAACCCTCTATACTCTACCTGGGTGTGTGTATGTGTGTATGTGTATACAACCGGTCTGTTGCCCCATGTCGTTCAATTTTGTCGTTGCACCCGGCTCGAATAACAAATATAACGGATTCTCGTATATTATTATTCGGTAATGATAGTAGATAAATATTTGGGTGCGATCGTTTAAGATGTAAAAATTCATTGGAGTTGTTAAAGTCTAGCACCGAGAGATCGATTATTATTATTTTGAGCAATCACATGTTTATTATTATCTTTCAACTATTACGACGAGGAGAATATTACTGTGATAAAGTCCTCGGCGGGATGCACACAACGATACGTACATTAAGAATTAAATTATATGTGTCAATGAATAATCATTAAGTTGGCTTAAAATGTCTACGTATATTCATTCAGTTATTAAGTAACTACCTCTAATTACACGGTTGTGATGCAATTTGCAATTACACAATTATCATAATAAATGTAACGTCCATAGTGTGCAAACGAGCGAGAGAGTATATAGAGGGACGGAGGGAGTTATTACGTCCTCGCAATGACGATTTTTCATTCGCGCAACTGTTTACGTCCAAGACAATATTTTACAGTTTAATATATATATATACTTATTATACTTTAGTTTCAATGTTTTTGTTTAGATGAGGTACAACCAAAATTATTCGGATGTATAAGGTTCTTGCGTCCAAACGAATCGTTACATCATTATCGGGATTGCTTGTTTGCTTTCAGAATTGTAGACTGATATAAATTTTGCTAGAATCAGCTTTACAGATTTTCCTGGATACACTTACCGTCAGTTTACAGCTCGAGTTTGAGAACGGCCGTTAACGATGTAATTCGTATTCGTATATATATTGAACAATATTTATGCACGCGTTATCACCTGCCGCATCTCTCAATAAGGTTGAACTTTGAAAATAAATGAGAGAGAAAATTAATTAGGTGTACGACGAAAACGAAAAGAAAACCAGTCCCTCGTTTACTCTCTCTCTATTCGAGAGAAAAAAGAAAAAAAAGAAGAAGAAGAACGATCCAAGAAACATCCGACATTCTTTAACACGCTCTTCGAATTTTCCTCTTTCTCTATATCTCTCGTATGTGTGTGCAAGTGTATAATGTAAAATTACGGGAGAAACGAGTCTTGGGTTTGGATCGATCGTGAAAAGAGTACCGAGCGGAAGACGGGATCATTAGCGCATCCCGGCTTTTCCCTAAGGGATTCGCAAAAAACCGGATCGCGCAGTTTTCCAGCTAGTGCGCGGGAATTCCATTAGGGAGTCCACGACGAGCGGAAGGGCTCGATGATGAAGGCGACTCGCGCGCGCGGGAAAATCGTTGACCTTGCGCGCAAAGAAGCTAGCACAAGGGAGAGATAGATAGAGAGAGAGAGACGCAGCTGGAGAACGCGCGGCAACATCGCGCCTGCGCCTCCGGCGTTTCCGGTGCACTTTTTCCTTCTGCCGATCCTTCTCCCTCACCCCCCCCCCCCACCTTCCTCCCACACTCTCTCTCTCTCTCTCTCTCACTCACTCTGACTCCCTTACGCCCTTCCTATACCTACTATATACTGTTGTTAATAACTGTGTGTTATTTTGTTGTATACTCTCGTAGATCTACGACATTTTTATGAGCTACATCGTAATAAAGTTTGGTAAGCGTTACACTCGAATGTCATCGTGGTTAAGTAAGAACCAGTTAGCTCGAGATCGTAAATAAATGATTGATAAATCGTCAAATCAAAATTAGAAGAAAATCAAAGATAAACGTATGATCTATAGCGATACGACGATTTTTATTATCGTAAATAAACACGATGTAAACGTTTGGTTTTTCACGTCGAATGAATTACACGTATTTATAATTAAATACACAACAACTGCGAATAGTGTACCGAGAACCGTGAATCAGATTTATCTTATCGATCGGATTTTCTCTCGGTTTAATTCGCGATGACTTAATTATATATGCGTCATCGTCTTGCTCATATAAAAAAAATGGAAATTTCGATAGATAATGTAAATCGATATTAAAAGTAAAATTAACGAAAGTCAATGTATAGGCAAACAACAGCTACACAAAACAAATAAATTCCGTTTTTATGAAAATTAAAATGTCTTATGCAATGTATTATACTATTATTAGGAATTCGGAATATCTTTTAATTAATCGTATATACATGTAATCAGCTCCGTTAATTTTTCTTCCACGCAATTCCTCGTGATTATATGCAAATAAGAATACTGTGACTAATCGTTTGTACGAATCTAAAGTTAGCGTCGCGTATTATCTCAGCGAAATGATTTAAACTTTCCTCCGCGCATATTTTGATCCGCTAAATTTAATATATAGCCAAACGATGTTTGCTCAAATCTTCGTATCTAAAATTCATCTCCATCAGTTTAGAATGCAAATTAAATAAAATTAGTCTAATTATTGATTAGATACATATATATTATAGGTGTGTATACAAAAATAAAGTGGAAGATGAATTTCCATGGTAAATTCAAGATCCACGTAGTGTATAATAGAAAAAAAGTCATTGAAAACAGGAAGGCTGCACTCGCGATCCGCCTTATCGTTTTTACTCGAGTTGCGTATATATATCTCTCTCTCCCTCGGTAGGTTTTCGCGAACGTACGGTCTCTCGCATACTAATGAGCCGGAGATGGTGAAGATGAAACCTCGAAGCACCTGCGACTCTCTCTCTCTCTCTCTCGGTATCTCGTATTTCCTCTTCTCTCTGCCGGGCTCTTGCGGAGCTCGGGAAAAAGTGTCGGATTGTCGGTTTTGACAATGTATATGCCGATCCGTTACGTCCTCATCGTTTCGACTCCCTTATCTTTCTCTCAAACGCTTCTGAGAATGAGACGATTAGCCGCGAGACTATTATTCCTATTGTGCCAACCGTTGCGTGAACGAAAAAAAAAGAGGAGCAGGAAAGAAAAAAATGTGACGGGCGCTGCTGCTCGGTCGTTGATTATCATATAACTGCATGTATTAACGTTTTCACGCACCAAAGCGTATCGCGATTTATTGACTTTGCGAAAATCGAGGAGGGTACGTTTTATCTTCTGTAAGACTATACATATAGATATTAATACAATGTGCATTGTATACGTCAATTGTCAATTGCGAGCAAGTGGCTATTTGAATACGATGGGTTTGAACTTGGCATGGAATTAATATCTAAAGGTTTTTTTTTCTCTTTGATGACACGTGGTGCTTTGTTGTGTAAATTGTAATAGCCTTTTATCATTAACGATTAGTTAGCGAAACGTTTTAAAATTTATGCTAATCATTATTCTAGTAATTGATAACGTGTGCAGTATCAATGGTGATTGTCTTTGATCTCTGCATTAGTAGTGAATATTTATTTATTTTATTTATTTATTCATCCAGAGTAACATATACATTACATAATTTTATACGATGAACTGTACGCCATTATTCAGCAGAGAAAAAAATGTTTTTCTGTACGCTGATCCGGACTTAAAACTAAAGTAACTAAAACTAAGTTAGAGTTGGTCTATGAGACAATCAAAAACCAACTCTTTACTATAAACTAACTTAACCTAAATTATGAAAATAAATAACCATTTATAGAATTTAAATTTTACAACTGTATATATTTAATACAATAACGTATAAAAATTAAATTAGACTTGTATCAGTCTGTTACTAAAATAACAGGATCAAGTCCTTAATTTACTACATTTATTTGAAATATGAATTGAATAACTTTAATATTTCTACCAATATCTAACAAGCATTGATCTTGCCGTAGTGAAGGTCTGTGTATTCCCATTTCTGTCTCTCGCGTATAATAATCTTTCCATATTGTAAATATTTTAAATTGAATATTTTAAATTGAATTATTTTAAGCAACGTTTAATCGTCTGTGAAGCAACCGATTAAGTTTGTACTGAATATTTTTGTACATAGATATATGTTGTACAACTAATGAACACGTGATAATTAAATATTTATATTTTACTTGTTATTTGCACACTGATATAAAATTGAAAAAAAATAACTATACTTTACTATACATATTACATCGATATTCTTGAAAAAATTATAAATGTTTCACCCAATTTCACAGTATTATCTAATATTTTGAATTTTGACAGTCTGCATTCTCATTACTAAAGATGATAATGTTAATTATTTTCAATCGTATTTTCTTCGTAATAAGCAAAGTTAAAAAAAAATGTGTATTTTTATATTTATTTATGCTATATCTAATCACACATAATCTGCAATAGATTAAAAAGAATGTTTATATTAAGTAAATCGCAACTTCGCGAGTTGACCACATAATATTATTCACGCCAAAGCAGATCTTAATTTATTCGTCTGGGACACAGAGAGTGAAGCATGCACTCCACATAAAATAAAAATATACATTTTTTTCTCTCTCCCATCCAAGCAAACACTATTCGTTCAGCAAAAGAAGAGAAAAATCGCCTTCCAACAATATAAATGTATAAAAGTTAACAAATACTCTTGGAACTTCGCATATAGAATGATATACGTATAGATCCTTGCCAGTCATAACAACTTAGTATAGATTTTCCTCCCGTTGCAATTACTCAGGCGCGACGTGCAACAACCACCAATTACAAAGAAAATTACGTGTATTTAAAAAAAGATAAATTCAAATGCCTGATATTTCCTTGGAGGACTAATAACGGATATAGAAACGAATGTTAAAATCAATGGTGTTTATACCAGCGAGCGAAAGAGATGACAATTTCTCGTCCGATAAGAATTTTCTGCACAAGGAGAGAAAAGGCTCGTGCAAGCGAGGTGCAAGGCAATAGGCCTTGGCAAAACTCTCACGTGGGACGCGGTGAGAGTCTGTTGACCCTCGAGCACGTCTGGGTTGTTTTCTTCATTAATAATATGTGGTGTACGAACCGAGGGACAAAGAAGAAGATACGTTGAAACCACGCCAAAGTATACAAAACCGGAAGTCCCGGAAACCAAGGGAGTTTCGTATCTCTTAATTGGATAAAACTGGCACGCGTAAGACTTCGTGGTTTAAGAAGCCAAGTTAATGCTTTCTCTCTCTCTCTCTCTCTCTTTTTATCCTACGATTTCACTGACTCTCGGATATTGACTTCTTTTTATACGTTTTGGATTATTTAAGTGTGCGCCATACCGGAGAAACGATTAATCCCAAGTATATTTTTGGATTATGAATTCTGGTGTTTGATTTCACGGGGCGTTGCATCGATTAACCCAGAAACACGAGTTATATGATTCTTTTTCTTTTCTATATTTATAAATCAAACGTTCAATGGACCTTTCTGTGCGAGAAGAATTTTTTTTATTAAAGAGTCTCGTTGTTGTTACGATTACATTGACCATTACATTTAATATTATAAAAAAAATCGTTGAAGCTACTATTTTTTATAAACGCGAACGTACAAGCGCGTTCCATTTTTAACTTGTTGTTCTTTCTTTCGTTTTATAACAGCCACTGTGCATACAAACTTTTCTATGGAAATATACATTACAACCTGGATATTTATCTGAATAAATAATAAAAAAAAACGATCATTCTTATTACGTGGAGTAGTAAATTAAAATGCAAATAACTTTTACACGAAAAGTATATATTGGTTAAACGAATAAATGGATCTCGTATAAATTTCACTGTATCTCGCGGATAACCATTAAATTCGTCGGAAAAAAAAAGAGCGACAAGAAGGGCATAAATCTACCGAAATACGATTGACACGCGTGTTGAACGCGAGTAAACGCGTAATAAAAACAATCCGAACACACAGTGCATCAATTGTATCAAAATATTTCGTGGATATATTTTTTTGCGCGACATCCACAACGCACACAATGGAGAGTAGTGTGTATACACACGCCCCCGAGGTATACATTCGCGGCGAAATGGCCTCCCACGCACTCGTTATATTTTTTTTTCTCCTTTTACTTCCACGCATCCTCCCCCTCGAGATTCTCTCGCGAAATCACGGAGAGAAAGAGAAAAAAAAAAGAGCGAGAAAGAGACTCGAACGGTTGAAATCCGATACGCGAGCGCGTTCGCGCGCAGCCACGCGTTACTCTTTAATCTCCGGCGCGCAAATGCATAAGCACGTATACACGCACACTTGGGCACATATATTAATGTACACATATATATCTACGTAGATGAGAATGAAAGAGTTACACCCAACCCCACTGTAGTATACCGCAACGAGTTTCTTCTTACTTGAAATGTAATCTCGTAGCCGCGTGAGTTTTCTCGTCTCCTCGAGGTTTTTGGTTCGGCTGGAAATTTTTACATATATATATATACATATATGTATACATACGTGTACTCGGTCACGTATGATTGATTTATCCCTGTGATCTACAATTTACATTATTTTTTTTGTCGGTTAGGTATAGACCTTTTTATAAATCGCCAAGTTTAAACGTTTCTTTTTTTCCCTCCCATCGAGTGAGCGAGAGTCGGAGTGTTATTCCATTGTCAAACTCGAAATTCACTGCGTGTTGTCGTACGTGACTAATTAAAAGCGTTTAATCGCCTATTTTCGTTACGCTAATTTTATTCGCCAAACCAATTCCGCGTAACAGCAGACCCGATATAATTCTCGCTTCTCAAAACATTAAGCATTTTTCAATTAGCGATTCGTCGAGAATTACCACCCGCAAATCCGTCGAATCTCGTTGGGAATAAAAAAAAAGAGAAAGAAAACGCAAAGCGAAAATAGAGGAGGAAAAAGGTAAACTATACAATTTTCGTTCCGATTTGCAAGCTCTGAATACGTACGAAATCATTAGCTTCGGTCTGTGTGTGTGTGAGTATGTACGCGTCACCGAGAAAACGTAGCGAGATGAAAGGGAGTCGTTTCTACGAGTGGCATGAAAAGCTTGCTGGAATACCACCTAGTAGTCGTGACGGATCGAAGCGGCCTAGTTTGAGCATACGCGTCGTGCTCTCACGACTTAGTTGTATATATGCATATATGCATATATAGATATACATATATCGAGCGTGGTAAAGCTCTAAATTTACCGGAAAAACTTGACTCTACCCGCGTGGGGGTGAGTATACACCTCTACACCTCTTGTTGACTATCACGGTCGATGAACTTAACTCACTTCGTCTATAACTATTCATTCATATTTCCAACGATCCACTTTTCCTATTGAAATACTTGGAAACTCATTAGGAACTGTTTATACGTACACAATGACTTTAGGATTTTATGTGTGGTTGAATTTTAATTATTCTTGAACCATCGAATATTCGCTGCTAATTTAGAATTTTATATATAGACACACTGTTGTTGTTACTGTGATTAATCGTTTTATGGATTTACTTTTGATGCAATTAATATATTATTAATAGTTATATACTGTTCAAACTTTTCTCAATTTCCTGATCGTTTAACAATTGCCTTTATATTTCTATTCATTATAACTTTGAAATAAAAGTGTATAAATAAAACTGTACGTTGGATTGATAATGTCAAACGAAAGTTTAATCAACAAGATACAGAGGTTAAAAATTGCTTTTTTAATACAAAAAGACGTATCCGTCTATAGCCTACAAATATTTAATAACCTTTATTATAACACGGGTTAAATATTATAATTATGTGTACCTTTAATTAAATTGTTTACAGTACTCGAATGTTATAGATTACTGATCTACACCATCATACTACAAATTCTTGACCTAATTTAAAATTAATATAAGCAAATAAGACTTTCCATTAAAAAAAAAAAATGCACCCCGTACATTAAAACACAAACCGTTATAAAATCAAAATAACCACACACCCATTACACAATAGACTATAAAACACAAAAACTCCTCTCCGAAAAAAGAAAGATACTTTTTGCGTATAATCTTGGTTGCGCAATGCAGGCCCTCGTTCTAAGAATGTACCACGATCGATTTGTAAATTCTCTCGATCGTAACGGGGGTACGTACACCCGAGGCCGTGGAAGGCAAGGAATGCGATCGAAACCCGTTCTCCCTCTCTCTCTCTCTCTCTCTCTTTCTCTCTTTCTCCGCGAGTCGTTGACAACCACCAGGGGCCCGTAAAATCGTTAGGGCTCCCCACGCGCGCTCGCGAGCGCGAAACTCCTACGCAAGCCTGGATTAGATAACCTAACGGTCTTCGTTACGGGAGACGATCGTAGAGCTTGCGAGAGTCTCTGGTTCCCCCTGGGTTTTCGTAATTTCGATCCCGCGAACGATCTCTTTCCTTTTCTTTTTACTCTCTCTCGCTCTCTCTCTCTCTCTCTCTCTCTCTCTCTCTCATTCTCTCTCTGTCGCTCTCTTTAGTTACACAATGCTCTACTTTTGGATTAGTTTAGGGCGTTTACGAAAGATTAGATAATGAGAGTCGTGCTGGATCTTTTTTATTCCTTAGTGTTTATTAAGTCAATATTAAACTTGAGGTCAAATAAATTTGGGTCGAATTGTACATACGGAGCCGTATATGTGTTATTGATTTTATTATTTTGTTTTATTTATGAGCCCAGAAGTCCATATTGTATAAAATATATACTAAATGAATAATTTAATTTTGAATTTTACGTTGCTTTATAAATATCATGGAATTCTTTCTAATGTGTAAAAATATGTATTACGAGAGAAAAAATGAATAAAAACTATCTAAATAAATAAGACTGAAATTTTGTTTTAGAACTAACACTACAATTTGTTTATCCAGATAATTTAGATACTTTTTAGACATCTTTTTCTTCTCTATATGTACGTGTCTCTGTAACTCAGTTCGAGTGAAAAATGACTTGTTTAGAGACAAACCTAAGTCAATCTAAATTAATTCAAACCAATTTTGGTCATTACTGCAAACTCGGAAAAGTAGTTTAAAATGCTTTTGATTTCTACCAGGACAACTGAAACGTCGACTCAACGACTGTTACAGTGACTGTTTTGGCAAGATCTACGAGTGATTTTTCCGTGTGACGAATGTAGGGAGAGAGAGATTGATTGAAAAGTTTTATTATGCCTAAGTTACAAGTAACCTTAAGGCAACAGAAAATTACATTATACTTAAATTATTTTTGTAACAATATAAAATTAAATATAATATTATAAAATGTATATAAACGTAAATATAATTAAGAGAGGGAGTGAGAGAGATTAATAAAATGTAATAATTAAGGTGTATTAGAATAAGAGAAAGTAACGTTTGTGGTTTGTGTCTGTTACAGCGCGTGGATCGATCGTCGGGCAGCAATGCCGAGTGCTAGCGCACATCGCGGCACCCACGACCCGCGGCAGCCGCCGTAAGACCCGAAGCGCTCGGTCAAAACGAGGATGAGCGCGTGAGCCGCGATGCCGGGCAAGCGATGCTGAAGCACATCCTGACGGGGCAACCCTCGTCGACCGCGGGCTCGAGGCTGCACCATCACAATGACTACCTACCCCGAGACCACTTTCATCACCACCATCACCCGGAGACGCATCCTCTACATCGTGGACCCCGTGCCCCGAGCAGCGCGGACGTCTACGAGAGGCCGCACCGTCACCACCCGCTCAACCACTCCCAGCTGAGCGTGAACAATCTCGCCCAAAGGTTGAACGCCACCCACCATTCCCACGGATTAAATTTGTCAACGTTGTCAACCTCGAAACATTCGGTTAACAGTGTCAGTCCGAATTTGGCTGGATATGCGGCACGACAAGCGTTGGCGGCTCAGCTCCACCAGCGCCAAGATATACATCCTCGAGCGGATCACGCGACTCCGTTGGATCGTTCGAAAATCAATGGAGGTCTCGATATCTCGAGGGTGTCGAGGCTACCGAGCCAAGCGACACCATCCCCAGCACCGGTGGTCATACACTCGGCTCCCGCAGCTACGACCACGACCACGGTATCGACTGGACCGAGCGTCGTCCCACTCAACGTTTCCTGGTCAACCTCGTCACTTTCTAGGAAGCAAGGGATTTCCACCTCACCCGGTGGTTTTGGATCCGGTGTCAAAGAGATGCTAACCAGCTTGGCACTGTTGTGCTTGGTCTCCTTGCTCTTGGCTCTGTTATCCTTGACATTTTTAATCCGCATGTCATCGGTATCGTTTATGCCTAACAGCTTGATCAGTCCCGAGGAGTTTGCGATTGTTTACGACGTCACGTTGGTCTTGTGCGCGATCGCACTCTCCCTCAACCTTTGCTGCCTCCTCGTATGCGCCATACAGTTCCTCTTCGCCGTCAAGCTCGTCAAGTCTTCGTATCACGGAAATCGGTAAATTACATCTTACTTCTTATATTCCTATACTTGTTTTTACTCTAATTACATATAGAGATACTAGTATTATTATATATAATTGTAAACAAAAACAAAAGTGAGAGAACCATATATTTAGTCGGATAAGAATCTTGAACTGTAGACCGACGACACTAAGCGCCATGCAATCGCTCCGACTCCCGCACGCAACAAACATTGTACACTATCACCTTAGAGATAACCTGTGAAATATATTATGTAGGTATCCTAAGGAAACATTTATGATTTAATATTGTCCTCTGTATAACCCAACAACAGAACAGTTTCGAGTTGTCCGTTAAACCTATACTCATACCTTTGTTAATTTAATTTATCAGTTATTTATTCAAAACTATACATATATACATACACACATAAATCAATCATTTACAATCTCAAATTTCAACGGTCAGAATAATAATCTATGAGCAACGTGTTATTCTATATATAGATGATAAATTACCAAATTTAAAAATCCGAATGAATCGTATGACAACAATCGTTAATTTATCATTTTATTACCGAAATATAAATTAAAACCTATAATTAATTGCGTTCTAATTTCCGTGATATATTTACGATATCTGCTACACCCATAAGAGAAAAAAAAAGCCGAACAGTTTTAAATTCAACATTGCGAAAGAGACGTAAGTTTTATACGCTTTTTTTAAAATTACGACGTGCGTTTAAAGAAAACACAACTGAAAAAAGTAGGACAGTTCTTTCTGGTACGTGCGTATCGTAGAATTTATCTGTTCTTGTTATGCATTTGACGTTCTCGAAAAGTTTTCCACTACGCGACTGCGAAGACGACGACGACGACGACGACGACTACGTCTGCGGACTAAGGAAAATACACGGTATATTTTCGGATCAAAGAACAAATTGAGATTCGCTCGAGACGATGTGTAAACTCAATTCCAGCTGGAACTCGAAGCCTCTAGGAAAATCGAGTTCGACGGTTCCTCTCGGAGAGGAGCGATAATTATATTTATAGCACCCTCCTGCTGTCGGTCATATTTGTTTTTCACGTATACGAATATCGAGGGGTGTGATGAAAAAAAACCGCCCGGAATCTTGGACAGGATTATTTTTGGTCTTTCAAAAATCGAGCATTTCGATCATCGACCGATTCCTCAGTGTAGTTTATCGATGTGTGGGGAAAATGGCTTTCAAACACTGTTAAATTAATAATGAGAAAATTAATTATTTATTCGATTGTCGAATATTTATTATTAAGAACGAATATCTTATTAGTTACAGAGTAGAAATCATTGAAAAATGTAGTCGTTTTTTTCATTAGTAAAAAATGTTATGGTTGTTATGTGAAATAAAAGGTATCAATGAAAATTTATAGTTTGATTATGTCAATACGGGATGCTTCTACAGCTTCCGCACCATTTTTATCTGCAAGTAAGAAAGAGATTTACTTACACCATTGTTAATACAACTCGAATAATAATTTATCTTAAAAACTTGTGAATTACGTTGACATTCTCGTTTCTTTTACATTTTATAAAAAAATAGGCGTTTAATTAGATTTATTTACTTATTAATACTAAATTTATTTATTAGTATATGGAACTCAATTTCTTTGAATGAATTTTCTTCAACTTAAAATAGTACTGATTTAATACCAATAGTACAATTGATTTTTATGAAATTAAATATATCAATGTATAGTTTTATCGAAACTTTAATAAATAAATGTATTTATTCTATAAAATGCTTTATATGTTCAAATTAAATAAACGATGTTTAGTAGTACTTTTAAAAAATAAATTTAATTAATTAAATTTTTTTTAACTTTTTTTAAAGTAACATTCGAAGCCAACTAAGAAAAGTACCTATTTAATAGCTTGAACGATGTAACGAAGTAGATATTTCATAGATATTATACATTTTTGACATTACATCTAGGGATGATGTATATATTAACGTTAAAAAGTTTAGGTGTATCATATCAAGTAACGAAGGTAACGAGGTAATTCATAACCGATTTTTAAACGAAAAATCAATTTATAAATCGTCTAACAAACCGGTTAGTTTAGTTACATTATCGCGATGAGTCGATTTTCCCGTTTCCTACTAACATTAAAGGTGACTCGAATATTAAGCTTTATCACTATAAAAGTTTATTAGAACACTGAACTACACACTCATTCGGTTAATTTATTAAAATCGCTAGTTCGTATAAAGAAAAAGCGTATCATTCAAAATGTAATTTAATTCACAACTATACGCACAATTTAAAAAAAAAATAACGTATGGTTTAATGTAACTTCCTATAAGAAAATATCTGGTATAAGAGTCTTGTATAGACCAAGTTCTTGAGGATCGTTTTATTACCAAGGGTGTGCTAGTTGTTCAAAAACAAGTCGAGCGATAAGTTAAACTAATAAAGATAGGGCTCGGAATATATACATGTGCTCGTAGTCTCGATCGTAAATATAGCTTAGGTGTCTTATAAAATGGAATTTAGGTATTAATTCGTACGGGTCACAATGAGTAGGCGCGGGCGTGCGCGCGAGCGAGCGCGATTACGAAAAATAATGGTTGGTGATAAATTGGTCTCGTTAAAAAATAAGAAATAATAAATAATATCGTATAAGGTATTTCGGATGCACGCGTCGACGGCTTACTAAGTGGATATAGCATTATTTTCTCACGAAAGAGAGCGAGAGAGAGAGAGAGAGAGATTGTCGAGACGTTAAATTGCCATGCACGCGAACGAATGCGTGCGAACCTCGTTAAGGGCGTTCCCTTCGTACAATCATCGAATTTTCGTGAAAAAAATGTTACCATTGTCTTGTTCTCCGGTATCTTAGAAAACGGATTTGAATTTCCATGTGAATTTGTCATTGTTTGATATAAACTTTGTTAAATCCGGATTGGTATATATATGGGTTCTAACTAGAAATACACGTAGGTATTATAATACAAAAGTTGTTGAAATTAGAAACTGTATATATAGTTAAGTTGTTAACGCATTTGTTGAATCACAAGTTAGTTAAAGTTATTACCTCATTAACATTATTAGCGTTTTAGTTGTTAAAGTTTCCAACTGCGAATCAATTAACACGCAGAAAATGAAACCTGCGTAAGCATAATCTCACACTACAACTATCGAATAAAATACTCAATTATATATATTGTTGCTCGTTACCTACAAGTAAATTTTTTCTATAAATTTTGAATAAACAACAGTGAAAATATAACTTGTTACAGAAATGGTCAACGAGTTTAACCTCTCTGTGTGCGTCTCTCGAGACTCTAAAGACAGACACTATTCCCATTTCATCCCAAAGTAATTAGCCGGGTTGCAAAAATCCGAATAATAGCGTAGGAAATTCTTCGGTAATACCAGGGTTTTATAGATTGGCAGAGCCCGTCATTAGCGCGCGTAGCTAAAAGAGAGAGAAACGGTATACTTTTATACACTTAATTGTTCTTTAGCCGATTGTCCCACTCGTTCGTAATTCTTTTTAAACGCTTAAGTGAGCGTCTATATATATAATACACACACACACACACACACAACCATTTTCGTTAAACGGTAGAGAAAATACGGGTACAAATTTATCTAAGACATCCTATCGTAGAAAATTTTGCGTCGCACGCTCATAAATCGAAAGATAAAGTTCAAACCGAAAAAGTGTTCGAGAGTCACGAGATAAGAGGCGCTTCTTTTTATTACTCAACTGTGTCACTCTTGTGTATCTTTCTCTCTCTCTCTCTCTCTCTCTCTCTTTTAGACTTTCGGTTAATTACGTCCCGTTGTGACTGAGCTCTATACCCTACGACCTTCGATGTGGGTTTAAACGATGCGGGATGGTATATAGCTTTTTGTTGTCGTCTTGCGTCTCCTTTTTTTCTTTTTTCTTTCCTGCGCGTGAGACATTTAGTTAGTAAAATATCGATCTATTTTAACGAAACTTTATTATATGGGTAGTTTATCATTATTTACGTGTTTTCGTAACTAAGTGTAATGGAAATAAAATATATCAGAATTAGCGCCTAAATTAAGAGTTTGACCAGATAAATTTATAAAGAATGCATCTGTACAATTTGAATAATTCATCTTCATTTATGTTTTAAAGTTCAATTAAATATAGTATTTTTCGTCATAAGATGCAAAATGAGTTTTTGCGGACGGAGTTGTTCGGCTGAGCGACGAACGTTATTTTTTGGTATTTTAGTCGCAAAAATCGCTATTTCGGCCTCGTATGAGGACGCCAAATGAATTTTGTCGGTTATGATACAAAAAATATTTTTATTTTAATAATTACCTATATATAAAGATATACTGTAATTAACAATTACCAACATTGATTAGTTATGTTCGTATTAAAACAATATCAAAATAACATGTGCAAAAGGTAATGCATTATATCTGGCAAATTAAGTTAATAAATCCACCAGTTTTTTCTACCTATTGAAATCGAACGCTGTATACAAATCTCATATACAAGATTCGACATCTTCGCGATCGGAACCACCAGTCCAACCAATATTTACCAAATCTCGTTAAAATCTACCATACTTCTCCTATAAATCGCACAAACATTTTGCGAGCATCAACAACATCACTTTCCAAAAAATAACGTTTAAATCTTGCGTGGGTGGATATCGAAGGAAATTTTTTTTTTTTAAGACGGTCCATTAATCTTGCAGCATTAGCGCGAGTAATCTCGGCGAGTCGTCGCGCGTTTGAGCCTCTCGAAATTTCCCACGAGGCGCGATGCACGCACACAGGAACCGAAAAAGAAAAAGGGAGGGGAGTGGGAGCGCGCGCGCGCGCATAATTTCGAGGGGGCGAGTATATAAGTAAGAGCGAGAAAGAAAGAAGGAGAGCGGTCAGGTATATAGGCGTGCTCGCCGGCTCGGTCGAAAGCCGCTGATCCTTTCCAGGAGCTATTAATGAAAAGTGTGAAAGAAAAGTTAAAAGGGGCGAAGTCGTAAAGACGTCTAGAGTCAGGAATAATAGTGTACGTGAAATTCTTCGGTTACGACGGATAATAAATTCGATTAAACCGGAAGGGGATGGATGGTCAGATTTCCTTTTTTTTCTTATATTGAGATTTAATTTTTTTTTTAATGTTTATAATCGGATTATAAATATGTTACACTACTGTATACATAAAAATTCTTTCTTATTTATGAACGACGGTGGACGGATGGTGAACGAATTGATCAACTTTGTTTATAATATCATCGACTTGAACTAAACATTTTATTACGTTTACACGATAATACAAACAAAATTTAATTTTTATAATTAAATTTGAATTCACCGATGTAAAAAAAAAAGAAAAAAAAAACAAATTTTACCGAAAATAAAGAGAGAGAAGAGAAAAACGACACCGTACAAAATCAAAATATCATTAAAATACGCATACACATCGGTCGCATGGGCATAAAAAAAGAAAAATTTCATGGTGGAACGAATCTGTGGAATAAAGGTGCAGAGGTCCTCTCGTCGTCGAGCGGAAATTTCAGAGGAAAAAATTCCCGGACGACTGGTAAATACCAAAGGCAAGCGAACATGTGCTGGGTAATACAAAGAGGTGCAGCAGGTTGTCGAAGGACCGAGGAGGCTGCAGACTCTCGAGTCTCTCTTTCTCTTACGCGCGAGCGCTTTGGGAGGTAGAGAAAGAGGGGGAGACGACATTGCGGTGTTGGCCTTGCACTTGATCCGGCCCGAGTCCACTTGGGACCATTGTAGCCTCTCGGGCGAAGACACCCCGTGTCTTTCCTCTCTCTCTCTCTCTCTCTCTCTTTCTCTCTCTCTTTCTCGACGGGGTGTGTCCCCGTAAAATTTTTGACAAAAACGCGCCTCTTTTCAAACTGACGAACGGGTTGCGCCATTTAGTCAAGAATGGTCGTTGCGCCTCTTTCCTGAATAATGAGTGTGTGAACGTAGGATTCTCTTTAGCTAACAAAAGAAATTTCTTATAAATACGTATTCGTAATAACAGTAATAATTGACATTAAAATGTCTGCTTAACGATAACGTTATGAATTTGCATTATCGATACAGAACTATATACATGAGTTGTACGTAGAGTAAGATATATACACGTGTACAGCAATAAAATAACCTGCGCTGGCATTAATCGGAGAAGGAACAATGTTTCACCCATAACGATATATTTGTATTTTCGAACCGTCGTACCAAACATTTTAATTATTACATTTAATATTCTGTTTGAATAAATTATTATATATATTTCTTTAACTCTTGTCAAAGAATTCTATTGTTGGATATTATTTTATTCAAGTATAATTAATTATTTTAATTAATATAATTATATATATATATATATATATACGTATCGATCGTTAAATAATACATATCAACCTCAATAGCGAACAAAGGAAAAGAAATGTCAACCTCGTTTCGAAAGAGAAAGACGCGTATAGATGTCGTTGAAATAATTAACAATCGTACGTATACTTAAAAAGTCAATTTTCGCTAGGGCAATAAGAAACACAAAAGGTCCTCTCGAAAGAGAAAGCGTAGTTGATTGAAAAAAAATGGTCTTCGTGGAATTATTAAGATAATAGGCCGTGTACTTCGAATAGTCTTTGTACGTAATGACATTCGTCTCGGGTTTACTTAGAGCATATCCTCTTGTCGGCGAAGGAAAATTATTTACCGAGAAAAATCTGTGCGAAAAATTCTCTAATTTTCCAGACCAGGTGCAACAGGCCGTCGATTTTTGGCCGCCGGACGTGCTTCTCTCGTACGATTAAAAACACCTGTTCCTTGGGCGAGAGAGGATACGAAAAAAAAAAAAAATAAATAAAAGGAAGAGGGGAGTGCATACTTCAACCGGTCAAGTGAACCGGCTGGAACTCTGGGAATCTTTCGGCTCGTCTTTTCCTCGCGCGTTATTATTTATTATGCGAGTTTCAAAATAATAATACGTAAGTATATGTAGGTCGTGTATTTCTCTACAATTTATTCGGGACTATTTTCATCGCGAAAACACACCCACGTATTTTCTTTTACGCGCGTTGTTTTTTGTGTTCGCAGTCGTTTATACACTGTACACGGTGTAATGGTTTTTTTTTCGGGGTTCTTTTTTTCGTGTGTAGAATACGAAAGACATCTGTGTATACAGTTAGATATATATATATATATGTGGACCTTTATTATTTAGAATTTTTTTCTTTACATGAAAGAGCTTTTATGGGTTACCTTTGGTGCGCGCGTAAAAAAAATATAATTTATAAAAAAAATGTTGTGTTAAAAATTAGTATAGTTTATAATTATATAAAGAATTGCAGCAAAAATTCGCTAAATACCAAACGTAAATATATTTATATATGAAATCCAGTCTATACACGTATATTACTAAACAATATACCAATTTTTAATAAAACATACGTCTCCGTGCACTATTTAATTGACAAATTATTACATAGATACGAACCTCTTGTTTGAATTACACACTTGGTTTCCTGATTCCTGATCAAATAACACGGCAACGTCCGAAAAAATACCATGAAATCAATATTACCTTGCACTTAAAGTATAAGAAAAAAAAAATTACACGCAGAGAGATAGAGCAGATGTAAGATCTAACTCTAGGCTTCTTTAAAGGAACACCCCCGGTAAAACGGAAATTGGAAAGCGTCAGTCGGTTTTGCTTGGTACGCATCACAATGGGTTCTCGTGAACCGGAAGTCCACTGACTAATACACTCGCATATGTAAATAGGAAACAGGTTTAAGGGCGAGCAGCGAGCTATGACGACTACTACGACGACGACCCGCACCCGTGCGTAAAGTCATTCCTGTACTATCTCGACATTGATTACCCGTTTCGACGAGTGTCTTTTCCCTCGACGATTACTTAACGCCTATATCTGACATTGCATAACCGTTATGTACGCTATATTCTATCTTTTTTCTCATTCCTTATACCTTCGTTAAATTATTTATTATATGCATTTTCAAGTTCGTAATATAGTTGTATTATTATTCCTTTTTTTAACGGTACGCTGTTACTACCATTATGCCAATTTAACGGTCGTAAACGATAAGTTTGTTTTGTAATATCGATGATCGGCTTGTATAATATTTTACTCTAATAAATAAAGACACGTGTCGTTGAATTTATGATTATTCTTTTTTTATATTTGTATTCACGAGTTAACGAATCAATATTCTTGTCTCTCGAAGTGTAACCGTTAACAAATTTATTTGACAAAGATGTATTTTTAATATTATCTTTGATTAATTTATTCGAATGTTGTACTCGGTAAGATTTTATTGAAAATAGTTCTGATTAAACGAGAGGTATTCGGGTACTGATGTCATAAATTAGAAATAACTGTTAAACAGCCAATTAATTACTGATTTACGAGTGTGAAATGTTAATTATTTTATCACTGGATATTAGAATACTAATGGGGATGCAAGTTCACGGATTTTAAAGATTTGTAAACAGTATTATATACGTATCTAAACACACGCTCAGTGTAAACAGCGATTATTTTTGTATCTAAAGAAAAAAAAATAACTCAAATATTTGTCTTGAGATAAAGTGATTTAATGTGCAAATAAATCAAAACTCACACTTACACAGCTGTTGTGCGCCTTTATAAACATCGTTGTAAAGTTTCTTACCGTAGCACAAAAGAAGGTACTGGTAGACATTTTTCTTACTAAACTTTACGGCAATCATTCATAGTTATTCATCAAATCTCATTATTCAAAAATGTTGAAAAAGTTCCCGTTTTAAATTGCGTAATAAACTTTTCAGAAGAAAAACTAAGCGAAAGAAATTTCGTCTATTACGAAAAGAAAGAAAAAACACAATTTACAAAAGAAAGGGCGTATATATTGTTATGACGATCAACGATTAATACACAATTTGATAAACAAACTAATGTATGTGTATATATACATATACCTATATAGGAAAAAACGATCGTTCGGAGTTACGATAATTGATTTCGAAGTACCAAAAAATTATTCAAATAACTCAATCATCGTATACTTGCTCGAATTTCTCGGAATCTCGGAATTGAAGAATGCAAAGAAAAAAATAATCACGGTTCACCACACAAAAGGCAAACGAGTCGATAATCTAAAAAGGTGCACGCGCGCGTCTTTGAAATTTCCATTCATATCATGTATTACATACATATATATATATATGTGTGCGTGTGTGTGTATTATGTGTATATATAGATTGTGTAATAAGGTTATTTGCCATATTTTGGTAATATACTGGCATTGTACAGCGCGTGCGTATTTTCGCTCGGTCAACGTCCGGTTCTCTGTTATATACGCACGTGACTTTCCAACCATCAAGGTACACACATATATATATATATATATCTTACGCTCGTTTCGTGCACACGAATAAAAGCCACACGCTCGCGCGTTTTATCAAAGACACAAGTATACACGCTCACTCACACATACATGTGCACTATAATGATCGTGTAAAGTTTTTCTCTCAATTATACCGGCATTGTCGAAATAATTAAGAGCTGTTTCAAGCGAATCGATTATAAACATTTTTAAATGGAAATTTTACCTTTTTTAATTGGATTTTCGGTGGCTTGGATTTTGGTACTGTCGTTTGGATCTTGATTAAGCGTTATATATCGATGTCTCATTTTGAATTTCTTTTTCTTTTATAATATCCAATTATGTACATAGGATATTCGGAGATAACGTTAGAAGGATAAATTTATACGTATTATAAACATTTTTAAGATCGAGCTTCGCGCAATAATTACTATTTAAAATGTTAATGATAGTCATTAAACTCAACGAGATAAAGTTTCATTATGATGTATGATGTACCATGTATGATTTTATTTACCTGAGTTTTTAATTACAAATGTTGAACGAGACGTATATTATAAAAAAATCATGGAATACAATAGTTAATGAAGATATAGTTTCCCATGTTTAATTAAATATTTGCCATTATCTGCCGCACCGATTACTCCGGTAAATTTATTTTGTAGATATTAAGAAAATACGCTGTAAACATTAGTATAAGTGAACTTTATTTAAACTTTCGATACAATCTTAGAATGCACTCACAAGGAGAGGTCACACCCTCTGGAAAACGGATCCTTATCAAACTCTAGGATATAATTTCTACTATAAAATCATGCAGAAAGCCGGAGTTTTAGCGTCCAATGGCCATTTGTACGATAGATATAAGCAAATAATGAAAAATCTCGCCGAAAAAACCGTTGAGTTTGAATGCTTATAACTCAGAAACAATTAAAGATGTACGTATAAATTAAATTTTGAAAGAAAACTGAGATCGAGTAGATACGTTTTAAAAATAAGGAAGCTCAAATATTTTAATATGGTCAAAAGTTATGGGACAAATAAGAATTAGACGAAATTTTGGGCTAAAAAAATCAGTAAATTGTAGCTTTCAATTTTCGATAAAATTTTGGCTAATTCTTATTTCTCCCATAACTTTTAACCATATTAAAATATTTGAGCTTCCTTTTTTTTAAAACGTATCTACTTGATCTCAGCTTTCTTTCAAAATTTAGTTTATACGTACATCTTTAATTGTTTCTGAGTACACTCAGAGAAGTACGTTAATAAATATTGTTAATTTAAGCGGAAAATGGAGAAAAGACTTTTATGCGTTTTTACGAATATAAAAGTTGCCATCACTTTACAGTGTGTGTACAGATATATATATATGCGGCATTCCACATGAAGTGGTCCGATCAAAATTTTAAAATGCACCAAATTTTGGGTACACTTTGCAAATGTTTTTCAGAATACAGAAAAAAATGTTTAGGTACTGGTATTTATTAGCTCAAAAGTTATTCTAATCTCAAAAAGTGAACCTTTTCCAGTTTTTTCAACACCAGCTGGGTTTATCGTTATTTAACCCAAAATCTATCAACTTTTACTATAGAACATTATATGTAACATTCGTTGCTGATTATGTCTAGAATTTATCCTTCTGGGTTAGAATTTCTAATTTCAAGGTAAATGTTAGATAAACTACATGTCAATATTCAACTTAAAAAAAGTGTAAGTGCGCCACAATTGATTTTTTTATCCAAAAGTCTAAAAGAAAGCTTGGAGCAAGCACCTTTCAAGTGGTCTGTATCATTTTTATGGCCTTCAATTCTGTAAAAAGTTATGATAATTTAAAGAAAGACAAAAAATTCACAAAAATTAACATGGTATTTCCCATTTAAATTTTTTAAAAAATTTGGTGTTTTGGGTTAAATAGCGATGAACCCAGCTGGTGTTGAAAAAAACTGGAAAAAGTTCACTTTTTGAGGTTAGAATAACTTTTGAGCTAATAAATACCAGTACCTAAAAATTTTTTTCTGTATTCTGAAAAACATTTGCAATGTGTACCCAAAATTTGGTGCATTTTAAAATTTTGATCGGACCACTTCACGTGGAATACCCCATATATATATATATATATTCATATCAATTTTTGATTTTGTTCGAAAACGTTGGCAACACACATCTCACCAATAATTAATATCAATTTTCATGTTTTGCTTTATAGTAATGTTTATCTATCATTTTCTTGAAAGTAAATGATCAAACATAAAAAAGTGTATTATTATATTTATTTTAACCATATAATCGCGACATTCTTTGTCTTAAATGACGATTTAAGCACCATTTTTCGATGAACGCTATACACACACAATAGAAACAATAGTACATTGCGCTCGTATATATAAGCTCTCATAACTTTGCTTTACAGGCAACACGTAACATTCGAAAGGGAACGTGGGGAGAATAAAAGCGAGATCGCAAGCGTGAATAATTTTCTCGTGTCCGAATCGAGAAGGAATTTTCGAAGCGAAATTTTCTACTAGAAATTCACGCGATATATATATGTATACATACAGTTGAACAACGGCAATTAGCGATCGTTACATTCTCAATGTATATCTAGAGAGAAAGTCATAATGGTAACTCTTCTTTGTATCGTTCAAGTTCTTTTTTTTTGTAATAATTACTATATAGCCATTGATAAGTCACGCGAACTTTGCATGTCTTTAGTGGTGAATATATTTTCTTTTTTCGAGTATATATATATACACGCTTTAACATACCTTTTACGCGATTATACAACAAAAGTGAGCATAACGTGTGTGCTTTTAAAATGCAATCGTGATTATCGTATAACGAATATATAAGTTTTACAAAGTAATTTTAAATGATAAATCGAAAAGAAAAAATGTATTTTATACGTCTTTGATGTTTTATGATTTTATTATGACAAATTATGCAATAAACAGGGTTAATTGTTATTATTGGATGTTAATAATTTATTTTTTATAAATAATTATTTGTACAACTCGGCTCTAATATACATATACATAAAGTATATATAATTTATGTCGTTCGTAATTTCAACCAAACGTTTTTCGGATAATTACACTAATAATACTGGGACGCGTGTATATATATATGCACATATACTTTTAGTACTGCAAATTAGACATAAAGTAGTTATAAAATGGCTAATTGTTAGAAAAATCATAGTCTCGTTAGTTAGTCTCAACGTCATTAATTTTTTTTTACTACAGGATTATATCCTGTGTATAAACTTAGCGTGAAGTTTATGTCTTTCAAACCGAATCCTAATAATTTTATGAATATATAGTTATATGTGTATACTATAGGCCGTTAAAAGTATCACCCAAGGTAAATATTGCACAAACTAACGGTAAAATTATTAAAAAAAAAAAAAAAAGAAAGAAATTTCTTTCCTATTTTTTTTATGTCTAGCCCGCCCGTCGTACAATATTTTCTATACGAACTGAATAAACTATGTGCATCCCAATGTGAAATTTAAAAAAAATGGAGGGAAGCGTAACCCTTCGTAAATATAATCATGTTGATATAATAAAGAACAAGAATCTCTCGTCGTAGACGTTCTAGACGAAGGGGTAAACCCGTGAAAAGTTCGGTCGTACGAGAACACAACCGTGTGATCTTTTTGACACTCGCTAAAGATTCGTATGTATACATCTATATATATATATATACACACGTAACCCTCCATTCACCTTGTCTCGTCGATGCGGCACGCGCGCGTAAATCGGCGGCTCGCCTCATTTATCAAATCCAGGATGAGTCAGCCCCGTGTAGCGTGTATATAATTTTTTTTATTTTTCCGAAGCAGCAAGACAGAGAGAGAGAGAGAGTGAGAGAGAGAGAGAGGGAAGGAAGACTACTATACTAATCTCGCGCGGCTGTTTGATCGTTCACCTCGCGGAAGCTCATTCACGGGTGGACAAAAGCGCGACCTCGTCGCTTGGCTATGTAAAATGTACGACGATGGTGCCGCGAGCGACGGATTTCTCTCTCTCTCTCTCTCTCTCTCCTGCTTTCTCTAGGGAAAGAAAGAGAGAGAGAGAGAGGGAAAAGGAGGGGGTTCTCTCTATATGTTACTCGGCCGGGTTATATACCAATGAATGGGAATGCAAATCGCGCCCACGCGCAAGGAGGCTTTGACCTCAACCAAGCTCACGCGCTTCGTTTTGTTTGGTTATATTCGCGCTCGCGCGCGATCGTTGGATATTATCCTGATGGAGTTGTCGCGGACTGAGAGATCGTTTTAATAATTTCGCAAATTGAGTCTCGATCGTTTTATAACATCCCTCTTACTTATTTCTTTTTTTTCTCGGTCCCACTTATACAACTGTAATGATGAGACAAGCGTTCTGTTATAAATTAAAAGATTGTTTAAAAACTAATATTATTTTTATTCAACTTTTCTTCATAATCATAATGTATAATATATTATATAAATCTATTATAAAATTTTAAATATTAAATTTGACACTACACACGCGTATACTTATATTATAGTATATACTTTATAATATTCTAACAGTCCATTCGTTACTAAATAGTGTACTAATTGAAGATTCATCTGTACGTGTTTATTCATCGATACAATTAATAATCTAGTTTTAGATTTAGACTCCAAAGCTATTTTTTTTCAAAATAATTGTTACTGACTTTTAAATATGGTAAATGACTACACGGGTATATCGTATCGACAATTGCAAAAAAAGAAATGTTCGGTGAAATAGACTGATTAAAAATTAAAATTACAATTTTAGTTGACGTTTAAAAAATCGATTCTCGAGAAACATTCCACACTCAATCCTTCTATCAATTTCCACAATAATTTGTCCATTTCTCCTTATTTATTTAGATTCACATTTGATTCCTTTAGTCGCAACCAAGAGGACGTGTGTATATATATATATATATATATATGTAACGAAGCCTTCGTGACTACTCAAGATCACGTTTTGTCGTGCCCCTGCAAACTGGAGCGAATGAATTTCAATTGCCACGAAATTCCATCGCGTCTTTCGCGTCTTCGACTTCTTCTCTCGTACATTATTTTACAATTCTTCGTTGAAAAATACCGGGGGAATTGAACGAGGAGCTTTTTATTGGCCGAATCGTCGTCGAGCCGCACGTCACTTTTCGATTAAACTGTCCCGATCGAAAGTGATATTATTATACATTTCTATTTATTTACGGTCGAATGTACGTGGGGTTCGGTCAATCTGCAAATTACTTGCGATGTCAAAGTATACTTTCGATGATTTCGCCGTGCGATATACGCCATGCGCTTTCCATTTATATACTGTGCTCATAATGGGTGATATCACGCACACGAGGTTTACGCTCGACGGATACGATACAACCTCGCGCGCGTGTACTGCATTTCGTAGTATTTTCTCTTGACGTATACGTATGTGCCCTAACATCCATGTGCGCTATACGCGTAGCAACTTAAATTGTATCTACAATTTTACAAATATTTTGCATTTTTATTGCTAACGAATTAAGCGTATTCCGATAAAATATATATGCGCGCGTGTGCGTGTGTGTGTGTGTGTGTGCATATAGAGAAACAAAGGTATTCCTTTGGGTGTATCTTATCGTTAAAAATTGTGTAAGAAAGTCGAGGAGGATATATCCTTGTAGCAAACTCGGTGGAAGTATGATTTATACCGCAGTATGTGTGTGCACTTTGAACAAAGAAATTGGTGATCCTGCTCATGAATCTCGTGGCTCAGAAAAACTTGCAGGACTCGATTGATTCGCAGCTTGCGGAGTGGCACTTTCTGGATCAAGCGCTCGCCAACTTCGGAGGAAGAAGCTCTCCTCCGCTAGAAAGTCTCACGGTGCCATTGCTACGAGCGAGAGAGAGAGAGCCCTTGGGGTCAACGACCTTTTATGACCACTTGGCGTTGGTTCTCTCCAAGAGTGCCGGGCTTAATTGATACCTACTTTGCAACCTTTTCCTATCGCTAAAGTGTGTATATATATATATGTATATATCCATGTACACACACGTATATATATATAAAAGTACCTGGGTATGGGTGTATGTGTGTGCATGTGTGTGCGTACGTGTATGTATTTTCGAAACGAATTCTCACATGATCTTTTCTCTTTCTGTTTCAGGACAAACAAGTACCTGCAGAAATCGTCGATCAGCCGGGTCTGCGCGGTCGGTGGTTTTTTCATAAGCATTCCAGTCTTCTTAACTGGTAAGAGGAGTCTTTTCTCTCTTTCTTATTTCTTCTTCTTCTTTTACTTCGCGCAGCATCATCGAAAACGTTTCGGAAGCTCTATTCCGATGACTAGTCGATGAGCCTCTCTCTCTCTCTCTCTCTCTCTCTCTCTGTTTTCTTTACTCTTTTTTTTCTTTTTCTTTTTTTCTTTTCCCCGTTTTTTTCGGAGGAAGAGAATGATGATTCTTGGGAATGTTTAAGGGAGGGACGACGTATATAAAGATGCTGTAATGGCGCCTCGCGCGAGCACGCATACCTTTCGTTTATTTTAATCAACCTGGCTTTACGAGATATAAAGTTACCCGTGGTGGGGATTTTCTGATGGGTTATCTTAAGTAGGTATTAATTTTTTCAAAAGTTATCAAGCAGGTGTTTTACAATTTATGAAGTTCGGTTGTAAGTAAGTTTACTTGGCTCCCTTTTCTTTTTTTTTATCTTACGCATACTAAATAATAAGATTTTGGCGTTTTAAGTAACAACAGTTAACCTAATAAAATGTAATAATTAATAATCAATTATTAACTTCTAGTTGCTGCTACTTTATTTTTATTTAACTTTTAAAGATCTTCCGTGTTAAAATAATATTAATTTCTTTGTCTGGCAAAGATTTTATATCTTTATTTTATTTTGAGGGTTAATTAAAATATTTAAATTGCGTTAATAATGTATGAAAAGCCTGCGTTTATTGATGATACTTATGTGCTTCAATTAAATTTTTCCGTCTCGTTTAAGCTTAAAATATAAAATTGTAAATACAAAATAATCCTTTAACAATTTTTTGAAATTTTGTAAACGCAAGTGGACGACTTGAAAAAATTGAAAGATGTACCCAAATACACGAAAAAATAAGAAGCACAGTTTACAGAGGGAGGTAGCTTACTTCGTGAAAGGAAAAGAAAGATTAAATATAGGTATACAATTGAAAGGGTAAAAGAAAATTAGAATTGACGTAACATGGAAAAAAGGAGCCGATATGATTACAAGCAGTAGTTTATTTATATCGTAACCAAAGATTGTTTGTACACATTGAACGCATCACGTCGAGCGTTTCAATTTAACACGCATTCAAGACGTATAGAATGAAGAAGAAGAAGATGAACCTGGGCTTAAGAAGCTCGGCTAGACCCTTTGACTTTTTGTTTCACAATCTTAACCGGTAAAAGAGGGGCTAGAAATTTTAATGGGAGAAAAAAGATTCATCTCGAGAAGTGAGTGAGAGAGAGAGAGAGAGAGAGAGAGAGAGTAAGTGGAGGGGCTTCTTTTCTCTTTCTATCGACGCGGAAGGCTTTTCTACTCTTACACAACCTTACTTGGAATTATGTTCTCCTCTACGCTCGAGGATAGAAAGCCCCGTGCCGCGCAATAAAACTGCGTAGGTGGAGCATTCACTCTCAAATCTAAATCACTCGAGTAGTCTTCTCTCTTGTATATACTTTTCCTTCGGTTAAACGTTAGAAATGTGCTTACACACATATATACATTATACGTACCAAAATTACCGATTATATATATTTTTGTATGTGTTACAGGTATGATACTCTACACGTTCATTCAATTCCAATCGACACCGGCGATCGTAACGTCGGTTTTCATCGGTCTAGGAATCGTCTTCTGTGGTTGTGCGTTGGTGCACACCGTGTTCGTCTGGCAAAAAGTTAGTCTTTCATTTTTATAAATAACATTTTACTCGTAAAAAGCCCGAAAATTCGTAATCTACCCGAAAAAAAAGATTATAACGAACAATTTTCATTTACGTAAGATTAAAAAAAAAACGTTCACTTTTCTCGCAAATTTTTATCCGTGTTTATAAAACCCATTATTTTTTTCCTCGGTATAGAAACGTAGACGACGACGACGACGACGATGATTAGGGAGTCGGTGATCGATAAGTCGGCAAAGGAGGTCACAAAGCGCGTGCACAACTAACCGATTAGCATAAACGAGCCGATTGCGCTAAGCCGCTCGGCACTGTTTACATTTGTCGCAACTCGAAATCGCTACAAACTGTAGTCGATCTTTTTCCATTTTTTTTTCTCCTTTCTTCGGCGGTTCGATGGCCCGAGAAAGAGAGAAAAAAACCGGCATTCCCGGAATGCCGTAACGCAGAGTCATCATTTTCTCTTAATCGATCGATGCATATACACGTACATAAACGTGGTACGATTATCAGTGTATGTATTTGTGTGTGTGTGTGTATACCATACATACATATACATATATATATTTTTTCTCTCTTAAATTAATAATATTTCGGCCGATATATCGAACAATTATTTTGATCGAGTTAGTTTTCTTGTCGAATCATCATATTCGTGAAGGTGCGGCCGGCAACCGGGTCCCACCTGTTTCGTGACTCGATCGATTTGACACATTAAACGCACGTCTATAGATACATAATGAACGAGCGATTGCTCGCGATAAGATCGAAGGAAACTGGTACACTAAATAAAAATGTAAATTACATTGTAACGCCATAATGAGATACACTGATGAATAAATATCCGAATTACGTAATGGTATTATTGATCGATTGGAGATGCGTAGGATTTCGTTAGCGCGTAACAACGATTCGGCGCTTCTTTCTCCAATGTCAATACCAAGAGTATATTCGCTAAAGATCGATCAACTCGTTGTTGCAGGAAAAGACGAATGCGATGAAAGCGCTGAGACGCGAGCAGTACGAAGCAGCAGCCCAGCTCCAACGGCAACAGACCCTCCAGCAACAGCAGCAACAACAGCAGCAACAGCAGCAGCAGCAGCAACAACATCAGCAGCAACAGCACCATCTTCACCAGCAGCAACAGCAGCAAGCTAATCAACAGTCGCGCCCGGTGACGTATAATCCGGCGAGTCGATTAGTTGGTAACGAACAACCGCTGGCTGGTCACCCACGTGTCGTGATACCGAACCTCGCGGGACCGCAACATCGGCACATATCGATGTCTCCGCCACCGTTGCTCATATCCACACCAGGACTCCATGCGGCTCAACGGCCAACGGTACTCGGACCTGTAAGCCCCCCGGCTACACCTGGTGATCGATCACCTACCAGTCCTGCGAATAACAAAATCAACCGGTCTCAAATGGTATCGAGGGAAGCCACAGGCAGCGTCAGCCCAGGATTACCTACTGCTACTTTGGATTTGAGTAGCGCGGGAAATACTAATAGTCCCCATGAATTGTCGACTTTGGTTTAATGCCCCTACACGACGATTATCCTTGTCTTTGCGATTTACGGGACACTTATTACTTTATTTTTATTATTAATATTATTATTATTATTATTATTATTATTATTATTATTACTATTATTACTTTTATTATTATTTTTTTTTATTATTATTATTAGTCGTGTTTACGTGTCTGGCGGAAATTGTTTTTGCAACGAAATTCACACGAGGAAACTTGACATTTGTTGAAAAAAGATTTTTTTTATTGCGTTAAAAGTGTAGAAATTGTTTTTAAACGTCCCTTTACTTCGCTTCTATTGGAAAAGAAACATTTTGCTGCTTGGCAAATAACAATTATTAAGAAGAAAAAGAAATGTATTAATATTAAACAAGATCAACGTTGTACAATCACTAATTTTAATCTTTACAAACTTACTACAAGAAAATGTAATCTTCATTCTTTAGAATGTTCTTATTAGACGTAAATGTAATTTATAATCTTGAATTAAGTTTACAAAGATTTAACGGTATTATTTAACGCAATTTTCTTAAATACTTCAATTGTTACAACTAAAAAATATACAATTTTATAGAGTGTTAAAGTAATTTTAAAAAATTTTATAGTCATTATTAACAATTATACATGCTATTATATAAGTAAATAAGTATAACAAGAATATTTATTAGAAAAATATAGATTCACTTATGTATACTGTATTTTTTAATTGTAACAAATTTAGTATTCGTTCATTGATATTCGTTTTTATACATTTTATACCACTGTGCAACTTTTTATGCTTATTCGCAGAAAATGCATTTGTATGGATGATAAAAAAAAGGGAGATCCAATTTCCTATTGTTAGCTTAAGACTTTCATGATTCTACGAACAATTAATACAATTTTACAGATGATTGTACTTTGTTAAAACTGCATATACAATGAATTTAATTGTACATATACAAGTACAATAAGATATTGTAAAAATAAAAAATTGCTTATTAATTTTATTACAATTTTAAAGAGTGAAAATGTTTTTTAAAGAATATTATACAGATCTATAATTTTTTAACACGATTTAACTAATCAAAATTTTTTAAATCTTATAAATACTAATTACACTTTTTCTTGCTTGAAATAAATTCCGCCAGAAAATGTAATTGGAAGATTTTTACAACCAATAATTTGGGAAAATATTAAGACTTTGTTTCAGATTGTTATATAAATATAAATATATGCTTCACCATGTCCTATTAAATTGACTTTTTTTACAAAATCAAATAAGTTTAATGTACTTCTTACGATTTTAAAGGAAAACAAAGAAAACAAACTGGCGTACCTCTTGAAATAATCTATATACAAAATCGTGAAAAAAAGTCTTACGTATTGTTTATATGCACGTTAAAATCAAAAGAAAGATGTAAAACATCTTATATGAATCTTTATCCTAGTTTACACGTGGATATTTTACGACTATGGATTTGTTTTCAAGGGGAACCATTAAAGCCATAAGACTGATTTGAAATATTTGAAACTTTATACCTCTGAAAACACTGCCACTCTTTTTTAAGAATGACTTCGTTGATTTTATGACTTTATATAAACTATCGAAATAACTATTGTAACGATTTCTTGCCTTATTGCGTAATTTTTTTTAATTGTACACAAAAGTACGTGCATTGAATGTTTTGTTATGAACGAATTATTGTTGCGATTACTGAGAATAAATACCAGGTTTATCGAATGTAAAAAAAATTTACAATCATTGTAAAAGTCTATATTTGCATAAATAACCTGTTAAAAAAAATCAATCTATTTTATCAATTGTATAAAATTTATGATTAAGATTATACGAAACCCAACGTTATCAATTTTCGCGAACATTTTATAAAAACGTTCAAGTTTAAATTTAAGTCGACATTAATTTTCGATGTGTGTAAATAAGCATATTAGCTGTATTTCACATAATTAATAGCCTATTTTTTTATTATAAAGTCGCCCTGTAAAAATCGAATAGGGTTGCAAATGAAAATATGTAAATTATATAATAATATAATGTGTATCGTTGCCACATCATGTAAGTAGTGTAGTTAAAAACAAATAATTTTCATAGTTTATATAAAATTAATGGCAAAAATAATAATAAATTATTGGGTCCACATAACTTACCAAGTACAAAAGTGTTTTAGCTTTATGTACTAATGCATATTATGTTATACAATATTGAATCATTGTGTATACTTAGAACCCAGATGAATACAAAAAATAAATTATTTGATTACAAAACTATTAAAAACTTTTTAATTAAAAAATCCTTTTCATTACCTTTATTAATTTCTTACAAACAAGAATTAATAACTTAAATATTTTTTTAATTACATATTCAGCATTTTGTAATTCACATAAATTTATATACTTTAATTTATTTACGAATATCTAAGTAAGTTTCTTTAATAGAATTTCGATTTAAGATTTTTGAGAAATAAATGTGCTTTTACAAATAGATTAAATATTAAAATTCTAATTATATAATTATTTACACATAATTAACACTTAACTCTAGAAAATCGTAGAAGAAAGATATTAGTATTAAAAATAATAAATAACTCACAATTTTGTTTAGAAAAATCAATTTATTTTATATTAAAATGTATATTTTTACTCTAAAAATTTAACTATTTAAAAATACTTATTCTAAAGTACTGATAAACTATAAATTCTTTATATAAACCAAGATTATATTCATATCCAACATGATTTTTCATATATACAAAGACAAAACTCAACATTTTGGCTGCTTGTAAACGTAAATTCGTTAAGTACAAGGCTACCATTGGTATCAGCAATTTCTTTATGTACAATATTTCTTTACACTTTTGCAAACAATTATCTTATGCATTGAGCTATATTGTATAAAACAGGTTTATTTCAAATGAAATGTGGAACTTGATTTAATTGTAATTGAATATATAGCTAACATGTACCAATGTTACGATCTTGCATCATTGATTGTAGATGGAACTTTAACTTCTAGACCATTTAAATCTTTTGTCATAATTATTTGGCATCCTAATCTTGATCTGTGAAATAAAATATTTTAAATTATAGATTATGATGCACGTAAAAATAATTATTAATATAAGAATTAATATTGAAACAAAGAATGAGATATTTTACAATAATATTTAAAAGTACAAGATAACATTAAGAGAATGATTGTGCCAAAGTTGCACATGTGCAAATAATGATAAAATATTGTTTTGCTTCAGTAACTAATTTTAAAAATACTTACGTGTCAGTTAATTCATATGCCAAGTCTAACATATCAAGTTCCTCATCTGTTGGTTTATCAGGCAATTTGTCATAATCTTCCTTTGATAAAATTAAGTGACAGGTACTGCATGTAAGAGTACCTTCGCACGCACCTAGAAACCATTATTAATTGATTATAAAAAATTTTGAATTGCAGTAATAAACAACAACAAAACTTAACCTACCAAATCCATCTAAATCAATTTCATTATTTACAACAACGTCTAACAAACTATCACCAACTTTCCCTTTTGCTTCTATTCTCTCACCATTTGCTCGAACAAACGTCACCTTGACTCTATAATGAAAAAAATAAATATTTAAAGAAAATGTTAAATATATACTGCCTAAAAGTGTTACACTATACAAGTACACTTACTCTTTCTGTTCACTAAGAAGTGGTTTAGTCGTCGATTCATGCCTTACGAGAAAAACCGGCTTGAATAATTGACTACCTGCTGTCGAAGATTTCGAAATCGAAGACGAAAAGATGGATTTTGAAATTCCTTGTAACTTTCTTACAAGTGCCATCTCCTTTTACTTCTTTAGGTCACGAGAAAAAAATACATATCGTAAATTATATAATAAATTAATTGTTGTCTTTGATTATTATTTACCCTTTGCACGAAAATACCTACGTAGTTAAAATTACTGCCTAATTAATTTTTATAAATTTAAAATAAAAATTTCACATAGCAAACAGATTGCTAATAGACATTCATTCTTACTTTCTACACGGTGGAAACAGCACTGAACAGCACTGACTGATTGACGCATGCTCAGTTTCACACAACATAACCTCTTTCTTATTATACCTATAAGCATTAAGCATAAAGACCGCCCCCCTCCCAGCCGTGAAATATATGATATTGTAAAAAAAAAAAATATACATCGATAGGGCCCTAATTGTACAGTTCATTAATAATATTTATTAAATTTGTACAGTTCTATGTTTGGCAGAAAAAAAATATTGAAAATCTGGTCAAATACAAAATGTTTAAACACGTGTAACTTGACTCCTATAAGGTTTCTGAACCATTAAAATGCATAGAAAAATTGAACATTTTTTTCTTTAATTTGTACAATTTCAATTTATTGATAATAATTATTAGTTTTCATGCAAATCGATAAAAACAGTAAAAACTGCACGACTCCCAAGATGCAAGCATAATGCGCATGCGCAATCTAGCCCGAGCTAAGTGCAGCAGCTTTCGTAAGTATTTAATGTTAATAAAAGATTAAAATTTAATTTTGATCTGTCGCATATTCGTTTAATCATTTGTCCCTTACTAATAATAATAAAATATAATATTGTCATCATAAAATTATATATATATATATATATATTGTAGCGAGTACTACCTTACCGATGGCAGATGGTATAATTAAATTAGATGTGAGGCGATTTTGTGAATACATTAACGGCTTAAACTTTAAAAAATGTATGTAAATATAAATACTTTTGAACGATTCAAATAATTACGATAAACGGAGTAGTATTTTTTGTTGTCTAATTAGCATTTTTGAAAGTTGCCTCACTTAGTTCGGGCTGCACTGCGCATGCGCATTATGCTCGAAACTTGGGAGTCATTCTGTTTTACAGTTTTTATCGATTTAAGCCAAAACGAATAATTATTTACGATAAATTGATGATGTACAAATTAAAAAAATAATTGTTCAATTTTTCTGTGCATTTTAATGCTTCATAAACCTTATAGGAGCCAAGTTACAAGCGTTTAAAGTTTTTTGATTTTACCATATTTTCAATATTTTTTATGGGATATGTATAACTGTACAAATTTAATAAAGACTATTAATAAACTGTGCAATTAGGGTCTTATCGATGTATATTTTTTTTATTTAAAATAACATATATTTTACGGCTGGAAGGGGGGTGGTAGCATAAAGCTATCCTAACCTAAGGCATTTACACACACATACACTGCTCCGCCCATTTGTGACGTTTTTCTTCACATGTATACAGAAAGAGAAAATGTTACATCACGTGTCACAAATTCACAATGATTTTCACTACTTAATATTTTCTTTCTAATTTCAGTCACTTATTATAGCAATCTAACTATGTTCTTTTCGTAAATTTGTAAATTACTATTTTCTATTAATCTTTTTTATTAATATAATTTTCTAATTATTAATACTTATTATAGGAAATAATAATACAAAATAAAAAATTAAAAATTAATCCAATCTTTTCTAGAACATTTTTTTATTTGAATAAGTATAGCTGTATTCTTAAATGTAATTTAGTTTTTTTTTAATAATTGAGGCATACAATTTTATTAATAATTATTCGTTTAATTCATTTTATTATATAACTATAATGTTTTTAAATTGATCATTATTTATATATTTGGTTTGGTCATAGACTTATAGAGATAGACTGCGTGTTCAATAGGGAGATCTGAAGTATTGATTAAAAAGAGAGAGGTAATACGACAGTCCTTCTTTCTCTGTCTAAATGTGAGAGTGGAGGGGATGCGGTAAAGAAAGCAGTACGCAGTTACCGACATAACGAATATATATATATATATATATATGTTGTTTACGTATGAAGATGCTTTGTGAATGCGTAACAATATAAATAAAATGGTTTGGAAGTGTTGCATATGCAAATTAACTTCAGGAGAAGTAGAAAATGTGTCTTTTCATAGGTAAGTAGTATAAGTAAGTGCTATAAATTACATAACATTTAAAAACAGTTAGAATTTAGAGGTTAGTTAACGTTGTTCGTTTAAAATCTTTATATATTAATTTATGTATAAATTTATATAACTAATATTTGCCATAAATTTTATAGAAATTTGTTGCATAATCAAAAATTTAAACCTTAAATTTTAATAGAAATTAATTCAACCCGTGTAAAATTTGTATGTAATTACATTTCAGCTTTCCTAAAAAGGAAGATTTAAGATCAAAATGGATCATCGCAATTGGGAGAGAAGTAAGTAAAAGTAGTTCTGTTTGTAGCAGACACTTTGAAGAGTGTAATTTTCAATACAAAGTTTTTGGAGACGGAGTAAGAAGATATCTCTCAACAAATGCAGTTCCGTCCTTAAAATTAAGTCATTGCTATGACAGGTACTTAATAAGCATTTTACTATTTTTCTATTGCATTACATGATTAATATTAAAATAAATGTTTTGTAGAAAAAATTTAGAATCAATGCCTGAACCGGAGATAACTAAACCAGCTGAGATAGTCAGTCAAACTGTGGAAATTCAGTTACATGAGTAAGTCTAAATTGTAACAGAAAATAATTTATGTTTATTCTTTTTCAATACTTATAAGAATATGTGAACAATGTAGTGTTATATTTCTGTAAACAGACAGTATGAACAGAGTAGAAAAAATGATTCTGTTTTAAAAGAAAATAATTTAAATGATTCCTTGCCAAATCAATCACTTGCACAATTTGAAGAATACAATTGTTCCATGCAAAATCAGCCACTGATAGAAGCTAACGAAGATAATTGTTTTATCCAAAATCAGCGACTCGCAGAAGTTAATGAAAATAATTTCTTGAATTGTGACTTAATTTTGCACCATACTTCAGAATATATTCAAAATAGCAGCGAAATTAAACACGTAGGCAAACAAACAGCACAAACTGAAGAAAGAAAAACTGCGACAAAAAGGTTAGTGTATTCTATTAAAAAAGTACGTACTCATATAAGAACCCATCATAATAAATAATACAATTTGTCTGTATTGTTGACTTGGTATTGTATTTGTATTTCAGAAAAAGTAGTAAGTTACCGTTGACAGGTGCAAAGAGATTTTTGCAATCCTCGCTCTGTTGGAGATCTCCGGAGAGATGACTTTACATCAGACATTACTTTTCAAATTGTGCAGAAGTATGTTAAAGAAACAAAAAAGATGTTGAAAACAAAAAATCAACAAGTAAAGCGTTTAACGAAAAAAATAGATAATTTACAAGATCTATTAAGTTATTTAGAAAAGTACAATATACTTTCTGAGGAAGGTATTAATGCTTTGCAAGTGAGTACATAGGGATATATAAATAAGTTTATTAATTTATATTTTATCAAGTCAACATCAGTGAGAAAAATTTAATTTAAAATAACAATATTATCTATAATCAACTGATATAAAATTTATACAATGAATATTCATTTTATATAATCTTTTAATTGTTAAATTAAAAGATCAATTTAACATACGATATTTCACAATATTCAATGCAGATGTTTTTGTAAAAATTAAATAACATTTTTCTACATTGCTGCTAAAGATAAAAGATAAAGTAATTAAAGTATGTTTTATAAAATATATTTGCAACTAGCATATCATATTGGATTGTAATAGATTAAAAGGATGAGTATATTTTTAACATAATTGAATATAATATTGTAAATGTAAATTATGATGAAATTAAAAAATTGTAATGAATATTTAAATTTTAGTGTAAGTGTATGATTTGAGCATATGATTTTTAAATTGTGTGGAAGAATGTTTTGAATACTTGTAAAAGCGAATCATTCGTAATTTATTTTGTAAATTAATTAAGATATTGTAAATTAATTAATTAATGATTAACATAATTAACAATTAATAGTTAAAAATCATGTTTTATATATTTATAATTTATATTTATACTTTAATTGTTCTATCTATTGATATGAAAATTGTTAGAACTATAATTTTAAAATATCAAAAAGAAATCATTAAAATAAAAATTATTTACAAATAATTAAAAGTACATATTTCTAATTAAAAATTGTAGTTGTAAAGAACATAAAATTTTAAACTAAAGTAATGCTGAAAATTACAAAACAATAAATAATTTTCTTTTTTTTTATAAATAATACACCATAAGTTATTATAGTAGTACACCATAAGTTATTAAATGTGTAAAGTACGAACATTTGTAAACAATATTATAGTATTGTTTTAAAATCGTAGGGGAAAACGAAAATTAATGTAATTGTAATAAATATTACATAAAAAATAAAAATTATGAAATATACGACTAAAATAAGTTTTTTATTAATTACTGTACCGTTATACAGACTAAAGAATTTATTCTTTAATGGTGAGTTTTGAACAGTGAATTTTTCTTTACTTAGTTTATTTTTATCATGAGCATGTTAGTTTAATTAGTGTGAATATAATTTATTAGTAATCAGTTTAACCATTCATATTTCTTACTAACATAATTTTAAGGGTAAAATACTTGTACTAACATATTGTAAAGATAAAATAGTAAGTTTTATTAGTAACTGAAGCATGTATGTTTTTAGATTATGCACGCATTCAAAAAAATATAATTTGTTCTATTTTGTGGAATTTACAAACTCTTTTACAATAATGCACATTTGAAAGCAATATTTAATTACACATACTGATTATTTCAATTAATTTTAATTTGTTATTGTTATTAGATGCGATCTTCAACTGCTTTGCATGAGATATTCAAAAATTCTTTAGTATCGAATAAACCAACATCATATTCAACTGCGGGTAAAAGAATTTGCATGCACACTATTATTTTATTCTGCATCTGCATATAAACATGTAAGGGAAATTTTTTCAATTGTTTACCACATCCGCAAACAGTTAGGAGATGGTTTTCAAACTTTCAATTAAATCCTGGTATTAGTCAAAGTGTATTACTAAGTGTAAGAAATATGATCGAAGAAGAAAGACAAAAAGGTAAAGAATTGCAGTTTGGAATTCAATTGGATGAGATGTCGATAAAAAAACAAATGGAAATACGCAATAATGTTTGTTATGGAATGGTTGATTTGGGTATACAAAAAGCAGAAATACAGTCTACAGAGGAAGCTTCATATGCTCTTGTTGTAATGCTTGTGTGCTTGAATGGCCATTTTAAGACGCCAATTGCTTATTATTTATTAAAAGCTTATCAGGTAAAGCAAGGGCTAATTTATTGCTAGAAATACTAATGACACTGCATGAAAAGGACATTAGTGATGTCCGTGCAATTACGTTTGATGGAGCAAGTAACGAATTTTGCAATGGTTGCAAAACTTGGAGCTACTCTTCATAGCGTAAAAGAAGAATGTTCTCTTCAACATCCAATCACAAGTGAACCAATTGTTATCATTCCCGACGCATGTCACATGCTAAGTTAATAAGAAATTGTTTTTTCTGAGTACAAATTAATGGACGAGAATGAGAATGAGATTGATTGGAGTTTATATTAAAAAACTTGTGGATTTTCAAGAGAATGAAAAATTGCATACAGGCACAAAAATACGACGTCGGCATGTTGATTTTCAAAGAGAGAAGATGAAGTGAAACTTGCAGCTCAAATTCTTAGTGTCGGGGTAGCAAATGCATTAACTATATGGAATATAAAATACCCCAAGAATTTCTTTAATGCTAATGCGACCTCAACTTTTTGTAAAAATATGAATGACACTTTTGATATTTTAAATTCGAGGAGGAAATTTGTCAAAAATGATTCTCAATCTTGTTTTACACTAGATAATATTAACGAAATGGAAGACAAAATTAATGCTCTAATACGTTATATTAGTTCTTTAAAAATTATTTTAGATGACGGTCAAATTAAATCTATATTAGAAAGTAAAGAAAAACGGGATTTTGGGGCTGATCACTGCTATGAAAAGTATTTTAAAACTTTCAAAGTATCTTTTTAATAATAATTTAATGACGTACGTTTTAAGTTATAAACTATCGCAAGATCATTTAGAAACTTTTTTCTCATGCATTAGAAAACAAGGAGGATTCAATAATAATCCAACCTGTTTTCAATTCATCTGCGCGTACAAAAAGTTAGTGAGTCACGTAAACTCAATAATTCCGCATGAAGGAAATTGTACTCCTCAAGATTGTACTGGCATTTTAAAAATTAAAGAGCAGCAAAATCAACAAACGTGTGACATTTTGACATTAAAATATGATCATGATTATATTGGTACTAATGGTTGGTGCTGGAACGAATATAGAAACGATGTCGTTACTTACATCGCTGGTTCTATTGTTCGATCGTTGACAAAAACTATAAAATGTGAATTATGTTGCGATTGCTTAGAAAGTGCCAGTACAACGTGCGATTTGATTAAAATTAAAGATAGAGGAGGTTCCGATGAAGTAATTACGGAAGCTTTACCAGATAAAAAAAAAATAAAAAGAAAAGTGGCCTATTGTTCCCCAGCCCAGACGTTGTGTCGATTTGCAAAACAGCTGAACAAGTTTTGAGAAGCACACAAAATCTTTTTTCGCGAAAGAATATTATAGACATACTTGTAGTAACTGCTAAAACACAATTATATTTTTTACCGTTATTTACTAGATTGGATAATTTGATGGAAAAGACTGTTACTTCTACTCATAAAGTAGAATTAATAGACAAAATTTTAAAAAAATATTTTAAAATTAGATTATACGCTGAAAGTCGAAACTTACAAGACCACATACAACGCATACGAACTTTTCATAACCGACTGGTGGTATTCAAAAATCAATAGAATAGTACTTTTTGCATCAAGGGTGTTCAACTATAATGTTTCACTTTTTAAATTCTAAGCATTACAAAACTAAGTTTATTTGTTTACTTACTTTAATGCATGTACAGCGTAGCGCACATTCAAGAAGGTATATAATTGCTTTTAAAATTAAGTAAAAATATTATTGTAAAAATTATTTTTTCAAGTATATTTAAGATATTACTATATTGTTTTATCATATGTACGTATACATATGAACGATATTTATTTTTATGAATATTACAGAAAAAAGTGATATAAAATTCAACCGATTTGTAAAAATTTATTAAAAAATAGTATTTAAAAAAATTATAAAAAAAATCTACCATTGGATTTGAACTACGAACATTTGCCTTCACGAAAACGTGAATTTAGACCACACGACCAACATTTTGCATTACTTGTATCAGTCATAAAATCGAACTTAATAATTTACCTCCTTCAACGTTTATGCATACACATAATTCATTGTTAATTAAACCATGATTTACTCATCATTTTAGTACTTTTTTGTTATTTTATGTACACACGATTTATTAAAATGCATTTAAATATCAAGAACATATTGTACCCCGCTTATTTCTTAGGCGCATGCGCAATTAGCATTTTCTTCCCCGACAATCTCTTCCCCTTACCCACTTTTCGCCTGTGCAAGAGAGACAGAGTGACTGTCGACATATCTCTGTCCTTCAATCGAGAATTCAACGGTAAGGTAAGAGCGCGCAGTCTATCTCTATAAGTCTATGGTTTTGGTATCTTTCTTTTAAGTGACTCTGTGACTTTGGTGTTTTTTTTTCTTCAACATCATACCGATAGAGGGCTCTTGGGATATTTTTATCACGTGACTGACGTAACCATCCATGACCATGAGGAATGAGACTCTATTTAATTTACATGGTCCGTGCAATTCAGTAAATAAGCAATAAGCATTGAACAAAATATTGTAAAGTCTTAAGTATATACTTATCGCAAAGAAAATTCTGACAGAAGGTCTGTACTCTGTAAACATGCTAGAAGAAAATAAAGATAAAAGAAATTATTACTTACACAATTTTAACAACTGATTGTTAACTACATAAATTAATAATTTGTAATAGTCCTCTTTAATTACAGTAATGCTACTGTCAACAAGTATTAATAATGAATATTCTATTTGAGTATATTTGAACTAGTTGAATTTTAAATAAAATAATGGATAAGTTAACAGTGATTTCTGGAACTTTATTCCTTGCAGCCGATATGTTTGCAATTGTTAGTTTAGCTATGCCAGATTGGATTATCACAGATGTTGGAGGTATTTTTATTAATTTTTAGTACTTGTTATATAATTGTCAGAATAGCTTACTTAAATTTAAACATTCTTTTAGGAGATACAAGATTAGGATTAATGTGGTCCTGTATGACATTGTACAATAGACCTCAAATTTGTTATAAGCCTGAATTGAAGCCAGAATGGTCAATGGCCTTGATTTGCATTTTAGCTGGTTGTATTCTAATTACGACCACGGTTATTCTTTTAATAAGTTCACACTGGGATAGAAATGTGATTCCTTATGCTCGTTGGGTTGGATTTGCAGCAAGTAAGATTTCAAATAAGTGTATTTTCATTTAAATATGCATAATTTTAATTATAATGCTGAGAAAAAGTTTGTAGGTCACTAGGTATAGAAAAATTAAAACTTTTTTTATTTTTTGTGTATTTTAATTAATATATTTGTTTTTGGCCTTTATTTTAATTTATATATTTGACAGAATTATTGTTTAAAGGCAATCGATTTACTTTTTATAATTGTTGATCCATGCTTATTTGCTTCTATTTTATGTTATTTCAATATTATTAACATAATATACATTATTTTAGTGGTCCTGTTCTGTTTAGCTGCTGTAATATTTCCAATGGGATTTCACATAGATGAAATAGGTGGACAACCTTATCAGCTTCCTAATTCTCATCAAGTAGGCATTTCTTACATTTTATTTGTATTAGCATTATGGATTACTGTAATTTCAGAACTCTTTGCTGGTAAAGTGTGTTTACCGCATTTTTAGCATCTTCTGACAAATTTTTTTTTCTTTTCCTTATTGTTAAGTATTTTATGTATACCATACATTTACAGAAGAGATATTCCAAGATTCGAAGAGTTTTTGGAGAGATTTAAGTTGTAATTAAATTATAAATAGTTTAATTTGTATTATACATTTTTATTAAGAATTTTCGATTCATCAAAACATTTATAACTTTTGTACATAAACTAATTAATGTTAGTTAATATAAGATACAATATGATCAGTGCAACAAAATAATCAACCCAATAATTGTGATTGCATTTGATTGTAACTATTTGTATAAAAATCAAAAAATTTAGTAAATGCAAAGTACCAGTGTTAAATAATTGTAAGACGACCCAAATTTGTTAGCTGTCTTTTGATTTAATTATAAAGTTTAAATCAACAAAAATTTGGGTTGTTAAAGTATTGTACTGATGGTTGTGATACATAATTTAGTATATTAAATAATAAGACTTACAATTATATTAGTAAAAATAAGAATCTTTTACATAACTATTCAGATTTATACTGACAAAAATCAATGCTTGTTAACTTCCAATGTAAAATACTATATTAATATAATTAATAATTATATATGTACATATATAGAATAAAATTAACCATATTTAATTATTATAACATAAAGGCCTGTAAACAATTGCGAGTAAAATAAAGATTTTATCAAAAAAGGAGAATATATAAAAACGTGTAGAAACTAATAGTTACAATTTGCATTTGTATATTTCACAATTTACATTTACATAACTAAAAAATAGTTTCTCCTTTATTGATATCTTTCAATCTACTTTCATCTGTTTATAGTCCCTTACATATCTTTATTTCACATACCAAAGATTGATTACATCAAACTCATAACGATCGCATTCACTATATATATAACGATAAGAATATGATACATTTAAAAAGTGTAACGCTTTTTTTATCTTTTCTACAATAATATAATTTTCGATCTGTTAACGTTTTATTCGTTCTTTTCTTTTTCTTTTTTGTAAATCGCTTAATTATCGGTTTTAATTTAGAAAATATAAAAATGCAAGTTTTCTTTCAGTTAAAACGAATTGTTAGACTATATAGTAGGACTTCCTTTTGCTGCTAATAACCTATCGCGCTTTAACATTATTTGATTGGTTATTTCCAATAGTATTACGTCTTCTATAATATAGTAAATATGGGACTCTGGGTGGTAGAGGATTCAGTACATTGGCCTCGGAAACCCCCTTAAGTGAACTGTCATCATAGCGGACCCAGCCGCCATATCCAACATGAAAAGCATCGGTTACATAATGACCTTTGGTTGCTTCTTTTCCATCGTGATACGTCACGGCAAACAATTTGTATTGCCTTTGTTTGAGACTTAACTTTGGCCTGGCATTTGTTGACATTAATTCTGCAAATAATTTATGCAATCGAATAATTTCCCCGTGTTATTTTAAATTGCACTATAGAACTTATCTTTTGAAATTGTAAACGACTAATTATCATAAAAGGATTTACTTAATGATTTACAGTTTAATGATTATAATCGAATTTTTTTCATTTGATAAATTGTTATACCTCAACATTATCTTATCTATTTAATTAATGATATGCAACGTATTAATTGTGCTTATTTTTTAACTACTTTAGTAAATTATTAACAATTACGTAAATGTAACCAAATTTAAATAACTTACTGTTATCAATATTGAGAAGTATTGGGAATTCTACAGTTTTGAGAATTTTAGAGCATCCATCAGGTTTGTAGTCGAACCACTTTAAATGTAATATAAGTATTACAGGCAGTTCTTCCAAAGTAACCTGTTTCCAAGCTTCAATTTGTTGTTTTGTTTTACTGCATGTCATCCCTTCAAGTTGATCCTTTCCAACAAGTATTTCCAAAGCTGTGTTAACTGACTCAGCTTTCTACAAAGTTTTCTTATTATTAGTAAATTTTATTTTAAAATATAAAATTTAGTATTAGCAGTAAAAAATAAATGCATTTTACTTCAATATCAAGTTGCAATGTGAAAAACGGTTGAACGTAGTCCGTCGTATGATCCGTTGCTCGAGAAACTCTTGATCTCAGTTGACCTCTAAATATGTCTGATAATGGAGTTCGTCCAAAATCTGTACTTCGCGTGATTGAACCTTTGTTTTTAGGACCCATTACCTTAAAAAATTATTTAAATTGAGTTTAAATTATTATTACTTTTATTTTAACTGTTATTATTTTTCCTTTAGAAATAATGTAAAATTACTTACTTGCCACTCTTCTTCTCCTTGATTATAATTGACATTAGTCTCTACACAATCTACTGCTTTTTGATCATTGTTATTCGCTAACTTCATTAACTGAAAACAAATAAGATATTATAAAAATTAATATTAAATACCATGTTTACATTTAATAATATAAAATATATATGTATTTATAAATATTTACCTCTAACATTTCATCACTAATTCCGTTTAACAGGCACGATAAAAACTCTTCCGCATCTTCCTGGCGACCTTCTACTGAAAATACTCCAGTGGATGATGTATTTTTTAATATAGTATAAATATATGACGGTTCAAAGGGAACGCCACTTTGAATATCTACAATAGCATCTTCATTTCTTTTTTGAGGTCTGTCTCTCCTCGCTAACCGCGCTCCTTCCGATAGTGGACTGAATTCCCGAGCAAATTTAATCCTGAAGATAATTTTGTAATTAGATTACAAGTAGAAATGTTTGTTATGTAAAATTTTTTAAACTATATTTTCTTACATATTGTCAATAAGGGGACTAGGAGAATTCCTTGAAGGATTTTTTGAGTATGGCATTGCCATTAGTAAATTATAAAATGGAGGGCAAGCAAGTAGCGCTTGCAATATACTGTTAATGTAACAATAATTGCTACGATTTGTTAAACCACGTGGTAATAAACTGACTGTTTGTTTATCCATTTGATAACTAAGTAAAAATTCTAAAATAAGAAAAATTGTTTTTATTATTTTTAAAATTTTGTAAAATTCTTCATAAATCATTATACTAAATTAAATATTTCTTTTCAGCCCTACTAATTCGTACAACCGACTCTTACGTGCAGAGCGCGCTCCGCTTGTAAATACGTTGCGTACATACAAGTGGCTCCTCGCTGTATGCAGCCCTCTATACATCCTCCTAGGCGTATAAGGTGTCTATACATCCTAGGATCTGTATGCAAAGCGCTCCGTAGGATATATGCGCGAGCAATATAACCTTTGCCGCGCGAACGGTATAGAGTCAACGTGTTTGAAACGCGTAGTACATGTATCGGAGATATATCTATGGCTTTTTCAACGTAACACAACCAGTTTAAAAACGTACGTTTGCGTTACTTTAATCATAGTTATCTTAATATTGCTCAGATACGAAAGTACATATATTATACATATATATTAGAATTATATTTTAGAATAATATAGTGTGTATATTATACAACCACGCAAAAATTTAAAGTAACAAATTACAATGTTGTCTAGTAATGCGGAGACATACAGACGCAATCCAAAAATGTACTATAGTGTATATAAAATTTACTAGAAAGTTATTAATTTTTACTACAATTCTGGTAATATTTACTACAACTTCAGTTAAATTTACTATATACACTATATAGTAATTTTTGGATTGTGCACTGAGAAAAGGATTTGTTAACTGTTAATAAATCTAATTTTGGAATACGGGCAAATAAGAAAATTGTAACGATGAATATAGGTTATGTTGTGGTTAACATGCGTTTGTTAACAGTTAATAAATCGGCTGTTGAACAAAATAAATTTTGATTTACTTTTCAAAAAAATTATATTTGAATTATATTTGTTAACTATAAATAAATTCTCTCTCAGTGTGTCAGTCTGTCTCCGCATATATATATATAATAACGCAAAAATGAGTCCTATATCTTTAATAAACTGCAATGTTACGATTAATATAATAAGTAATTACTAAATATTTAATATTCTCTGATACTAAATGCCGAATTTAAAAAGTTAAAATGTTTTATAACGGTCAGTATACAAATGTTTAAAAATTATTGACATAATATATAATTATTTATATTGTTAAAAAAAGTGTTTATTACATTCCTTTTAAATGTATAATAAATTACTTTGTGAGCAACGAAAAAGTCGTATGTACGAATTATAAAGCTGAAAAATTGTTTACGTACCATGGGTAAGCATCGCGTCATTACAGTTCTCGGCCTAAATTTCGTGGATGGTAGTAACATCCTTGGCCGCTTCCGCTGGGCGCTCGCGACCCGCGGACTTACTACACATACCACGAAATTTCCCGCCCTCGAACAGTATAATGACGCGAGGCTCACCCAAGGTAATAAATAACTATTATCACTCACCTCCACTTCTGTAGTTGATTGGATCATCACAGTGTATTTGAGGTAGTTTCGGTATTTGAAGACTTAACGTTGATCCTAAATGGTGGATCAACTTTTTGTTGTGTAATCTTCTGTTTCATGTTAAAATGAATTATTCTGAATAACTTCCTTGGTGTTGTTATGAGCTTTTTCAGCAAACGAGTGTTCAGTTTGCATCAACTATGCTGATTCATTAGTAGGTGCAATGAGGGCTGATTTGTTTACTAGTACCTAAAATATGGTTCTGCATCTGTATTATGTCTCAATAGACTAGCATACGATCTACACTCTGTGTTGGCAGAAGGTAAAGTATTAGTAGACGCTTCATTTGCTTCTAATATATTTTCTGCTGGTATTGTGTCTTTAACAATTTCTTTGTTTTGAGTTTCTTTTTCTGTTGTTTTAGCAGCAGGTTTGGAAGCCGTACTCGAAGTTGGTGCTTTTGTATGTGAAATAGCTTCATCGTATTCTTTATTATCATTACCATTTTGCTTAACTTCTATTCTACTTTTAATATTAACACACGGAATATCATTTTTTTCAACACCTTTATAATTTTCGTTAATCTTCGAAACAATATGTTGCTCAATTTTAAAATCAAATTTCTTATTAGAGTTGTTAATGGCAGTTACATTTTCATCAACATCATTAACAGATGATTCTATATTACTATTATTTACAATAACTGTTGTGACTATGTTTGTTTGGGATGAATTATTATCATCATGCGATTGATGAATGGAAGGCTTTGTCGTATTTACATTTTGCACTTGTTTTTCACTTGATTTGTGATTTGTGCTTTTAACAGTTTCCCCATTAGTTTGCGGTAATAAACTTTGAGATTGACGATTATATTTTGTGTTTGTTGGAGCCTGACGAAACGGTATGTAACTAAAGCAAAGATAGCAAATTACAAATGTGCTACTTATGCGGTATATAATCTTAAATATTGTATATCAACTTACTCAACACGATGAGTTTGTTGTGCCATTGTAGGTGATTGATATATCGCAGGAGAAGGAAAATAAATTGGCTGTCCAGCAGCTGGATGTTGCTGCGGCGTAACGGAAGGATCCGAGATACACACATATGGTTGGTATTGCATACTTAGAGGATATTGACCGTGATCTCCCAAGTAGCCCGTTTGAATTTCACTCGTATGAGTTATATTTCGGTTGTAACCCTTATTAGCGCGACCGCGACCGCGTCTACCTCCTTCTCTCATTTAATGATTTATTCTGATAACTCTTTGGTGTTGTTTGAGCTTTTTCAGCAAACGAGTGTTCAGTTTGATCACTATTCATGACATTATTAGGTGCAATGAGGGCTGTTGGTTTACTAGTACCTAAAATATTAGGTTCTGCATCTGTATTATGTCTCAATAGACTAGCATACGATCTACACTCTGTGTTGGCAGAAGGTAAAGTATTAGTAGACGCTTCATTTGCTTCTAATATATTTTCTGCTGGTATTGTGTCTTTAACAATTTCTTTGTTTTGAGTTTCTTTTTCTGTTGTTTTAGCAGCAGGTTTGGAAGCCGTACTCGAAGTTGGTGCTTTTGTATGTGAAATAGCTTCATCGTATTCTTTATTATCATTACCATTTTGCTTAACTTCTATTCTACTTTTAATATTAACACACGGAATATCATTTTTTTCAACACCTTTATAATTTTCGTTAATCTTCGAAACAATATGTTGCTCAATTTTAAAATCAAATTTCTTATTAGAGTTGTTAATGGCAGTACATTTTCATCAACATCATTAACAGATGATTCTTATTACTATTATTTACATAAACTGTTGTGACTATGTTTGTTTGGGAGAATTATTATCATCATGGATTGATGGAATGGAAGGCTTTGGTCGTATTTACATTTTGCACTTGTTTTTCACTTGATTTGTGATTTGTGCTTTTAAACAGTTTCCCCATTTTAGGTTTTGCGGTAATAAACTTTGAGATTGACGATTATATTTTGTGTTTGTTGGAGCCTGACGAAACGGTATGTAACTAAAGCAAAGATAGCAAATTACAAATGTGCTACTTATGCGGGTATATAATCTTAAATATTGTATATCAACTACTCAACACGATGAGTTTGTTGTGCCATTGTAGGTGATGATATATCGCAGGAGAAGGAAAATAAATTGGCTGTCCAGCAGCTGGATGTGTGCGGCGCGTAACGGAAGGATCCGAGATACACACTATATGGTTGGTATTGCATACTTAGAGGATATTGACCGTGATCTCCCAAGTAGCCCGTTTGAATTTCACTCGTATGAGTTATATTTCGGTTGTAACCCTTATTAGCGCGACCGCGACCGCGTCTACCTCCTTCTCTCATTGAAGGAATCTCCTGATTTTCAGTATTAGCTGAGTATATGTTTGGCGGATAAGCCATTCCTTGCATGTAAGTGTGAACATTTGGATCACTGGGAATATTATTAATGTACATATTCGTTGGCCACTCGTGGTAAATTGGAGCCATCATTTGTTGACTATATTGTATTGTGGATGGTACAGTAACAAGGACGGAAGATGAAGCATTAGCTTGAGCTTCATATTTCATAATGTTTCCTTCCATTCCTGAGAAATCATGGGATTTCAAGTAAACTAAAGGAATGCTATTTGAAATGTAATAAGAATTAGCAAGAAGGTGGAATGTATGTTTACCATATTGTTGCCAAACTTTTGGCATTTCCTGAACCTGGACCTGATCTAAAAGTTCGTCATAGTCATTTTCCTCCCTGTCCAAGGTAGTTTTAACCCTCGGTGACAGTGTTGGGTTTGTAAAATTGCCGTCAACTCATCTCTGCTGTTTGCGTCAAATTTGTTAAGTCTAGAAATTCAAGCTCGTTCTGAAAAAAAAAATTAAAAAGATAGCGAAAAATCGTACGTACAAAGATTTGCAAAAAACCAGAGTTAATGGTATTACAGAGGTAATAGCTTAAAAAGAAAGAAAAACGAGCGAATTAGAAACGAAATCATTACTCAACGCACTAAATACGTATCCTCGGCGTTTAGCATCAAATTAAAAAGCGACATTCGCATTTCCTTTTACATCAGCGTTTGCCAAATGGAGCAGTTGAGAAAAATCACCGCGTGTAACCTCAATACACGAATCGCGACATATCTTTTTTTACATTCCCAACCGGATAGCCGCACTTCGACGACAAATCGAACTGGTACATCCAGAAACGTGGGATTATCAAACAATCCGACCCAATTACGATTTCGGAGTAACGAAAAAAATAAAAAAAAAAGAATAAAAGGAATAGAATCGTGTGGTGGAATTTTAACCTCAAAAATAAATCACATGACTGGAGCAAAGAGAACGATCGCAGGGCACATCGACGTGTTGCAACGTGTGGCGTTACAAAAGATAAATGTAAAAATACTTACCTTGTACGAATTGTCCATGCTGTCGGATTTGAACGTGTGAAAACATCAAAATTCATGCGGGAGGCGAGGCAACATGAGGCTGACTCGCACGTCCTTTTTTTTTCCTTTTTCTTTCGTTCGCTCTTTCTCTCTCTCTCTCTCTTTCTTTTTTTTTTGTTAACCCTCCTCACTCTTGCAGATAAGCAGCGGCGAAATATTTGCCGCGTTTAGTAAACGCACTCGACATTTCACTAACCGGATAACCGATCTGTTCTTGTCAATGCGTTTCCCGTGGGCTAATATAACGCGTATAATGATATAACGCGGTGATCTAATTATACGGTGTACGCGACCACGATGAATGAGCAAAAGACCGATCCGCAAAGATCGAGGCGCTGAGATGGCGCGAGTTATGTAGCTGTGTATATATATATGAATATATATATGTATCGCCTCGTGGGGAAAACCTGGGCATTAAAACCCATACCACGTGATACTTCTATTCTACTTTTAATATTAACACACGGAATATCATTTTTTTTCAACACCTTTATAATTTTCGTTAATCTTCGAAACAATATGTTGCTCAATTTTAAAATCAAATTTCTTATTAGAGTTGTTAATGGCAGTTACATTTTCATCAACATCATTAACAGATGATTCTATATTACTATTATTTACAATAACTGTTGTGACTATGTTTGTTTGGGATGAATTATTATCATCATGCGATTGATGAATGGAAGGCTTTGTCGTATTTACATTTTGCACTTGTTTTTCACTTGATTTGTGATTTGTGCTTTTAACAGTTTCCCCATTAGTTTGCGGTAATAAACTTTGAGATTGACGATTATATTTTGTGTTTGTTGGAGCCTGACGAAACGGTATGTAACTAAAGCAAAGATAGCAAATTACAAATGTGCTACTTATGCGGTATATAATCTTAAATATTGTATATCAACTTACTCAACACGATGAGTTTGTTGTGCCATTGTAGGTGATTGATATATCGCAGGAGAAGGAAAATAAATTGGCTGTCCAGCAGCTGGATGTTGCTGCGGCGTAACGGAAGGATCCGAGATACACACATATGGTTGGTATTGCATACTTAGAGGATATTGACCGTGATCTCCCAAGTAGCCCGTTTGAATTTCACTCGTATGAGTTATATTTCGGTTGTAACCCTTATTAGCGCGACCGCGACCGCGTCTACCTCCTTCTCTCATTGAAGGAATCTCCTGATTTTCAGTATTAGCTGAGTATATGTTTGGCGGATAAGCCATTCCTTGCATGTAAGTGTGAACATTTGGATCACTGGGAATATTATTAATGTACATATTCGTTGGCCACTCGTGGTAAATTGGAGCCATCATTTGTTGACTATATTGTATTGTGGATGGTACAGTAACAAGGACGGAAGATGAAGCATTAGCTTGAGCTTCATATTTCATAATGTTTCCTTCCATTCCTGAGAAATCATGGGATTTCAAGTAAACTAAAGGAATGCTATTTGAAATGTAATAAGAATTAGCAAGAAGGTGGAATGTATGTTTACCATATTGTTGCCAAACTTTTGGCATTTCCTGAACCTGGACCTGATCTAAAAGTTCGTCATAGTCATTTTCTCCCCTGTCCCAAGGTAGTTTTAAACCCTCGGTGACAGTGTTGGGTTGTAAAATTGCCGTCAACTCATCTCTGCTGTTTGCGTCTAAATTTGTTAAGTCTAGAAATTCAAGCTCGTTCTGAAAAAAAAAATTAAAAAAGATAGCGAAAAATCGTACGTACAAAGATTGCAAAAACCATGAGTTAATGGTAAAGAGGTAATAGCTTAAAAAAGAAAGAAAAACGAGCGAATTAGAAACGAAATCATTACTCAACGCACTAAATAAGTATCCTCGGCGTTTAGCATCAAATTAAAAAGCGACATTCGCCTTTCCTTTTACATCAGCGTTTGCCAAATGGAGCAGTTGAGAAAAATCACCGCGTGTAACCTCAATACACGAATCGCGACATATTCTTTTTTACATTCCCAACCGGATAGCCGCACCTTCGACGACAAATCGAACTGGTACATCCAGAAACGTGGGATTATCAAACAATCCGACCCAATTACGATTTCGGAGTAACGAAAAAAATAAAAAAAAAAAGAATAAAAGGAATAGAATCGTGTGGTGGAATTTTAACCTCAAAAATAAATCACATGACTGGAGCAAAGAGAACGATCGCAGGGCACATCGACGTGTTGCAACGTGTGGCGTTACAAAAGATAAATGTAAAAATACTTACCTTGTACGAATTGTCCATGCTGTCGGATTTGAACGTGTGAAAACATCAAAATTCATGCGGGAGGCGAGGCAACATGAGGCTGACTCGCACGTCCTTTTTTTTTCCTTTTTCTTTCGTTCGCTCTTTCTCTCTCTCTCTCTCTTTCTTTTTTTTTTGTTAACCCTCCTCACTCTTGCAGATAAGCAGCGGCGAAATATTTGCCGCGTTTAGTAAACGCACTCGACATTTCACTAACCGGATAACCGATCTGTTCTTGTCAATGCGTTTCCCGTGGGCTAATATAACGCGTATAATGATATAACGCGGTGATCTAATTATACGGTGTACGCGACCACGATGAATGAGCAAAAGACCGATCCGCAAAGATCGAGGCGCTGAGATGGCGCGAGTTATGTAGCTGTGTATATATATATATGAATATATATATATGTATCGCCTCGTGGGGAAAACCTGGGCATTAAAACCCATACCACGTGATACTTATATTCCTCCTATCCGCGTTTTATGCTAATGCAACGATTTGTACTTATATCCTATACATGTGTCTCTCTGTGTGACGGATATTAGATAAATTTTTTCTTAATTTACACGTTTTGGGTCTAAATATTTAAATCATTAATTATTTATCGGTTGAAATTTCAAAGTCATTAATCATTTTATTATATACTGATTAAACTTATATTATGGCGAATCCGATTCTTTACCGCTAGGTGGCCAAAGTACGTGCAAAGAAAATTTATATATATAGGTATATATAACGTTTAATTACGGATTCCGTAATGAGAAAATAAGTAGGTTCTTTTTTACGTAAAATTAATTTTACTTTAAAATTGTTCATTTTTTTTCTTTCTTTTTTTTGTTTTAGATTTAACAATGTAAATTAATTTATCATTTTATTAATTTGAACATGTTAATGAAAAAATATACCAATTTAAATAATTTTTTCAATTTTTTACCATATTAGTTTTTAATTTTTAAATAATATTAATCTACCATGAAGATTTTACAAATTCTATCATTAAATTATTCTATGTAGTTTATGTAGTATTATATAAGTATTTACTAAAAATTTGACAAACATTTCTCATACAAATTAATAGTTTATGTTTCAATATTTTTAATGTATTTTACACATTGTACATAAAACCTGCATACATTCAAAGGATATACAAAAATTGTGTATGGTACACAAAAAGTCGTATTGTACATTTTTACAAAGCAAATAATATAGTAGAATTTGTATATTCAATTTATAAGTGATAAATATTTTAAACTTCTCTGTACACTAGAATTATAATTGTCAATTTTATATTATGCACTAATCATACTGCTATATTGTATTCTCTTGTAATTTGTGTTTAGTTGTTACGAATATTCAAAATTTATATTCAAATTACACATTGTATAATTATTTATTTTAATTTGTACTTGCATATAGTAAGAAAATTTATAGTGTTATCAATTCTTAAATCATTCATTTGAGAACACATTATTGCATTAAAATTAATGCTTCAACCCCTAAACATTTTAATGATATTTAAATTAATTTTTAATGTTCAGTATTTAACACTTTTGAGATAAATTTTCAATGTAATAATCAGACTTTATCGCCCTAACACCTGACCACGTCCCCAGCTATGACCTCTTGGTACATTTGCAGTGGGTTGCGAAGGTGCAGCTCCAAAACCTCTGATATTACTTCTTTGTGGGAAATAATGCTCCAAAATAGATGGTGTATTTAATAAACTTGGACCACCAAATTCCTGAGGGTATTTGAATTTTAAGAAAAAGTACAAGTGTCCAATAAGAATACCAACAAGTTCTTCCAATCCTTCTTGATTGATGATGAAATTAACTCCAAATAGAACCCATGGTAAATACATGGCTTTAAATTGTAAACCTATAACAAACATAAAGAAACAAAGTTAATTACATTAATACATATGATATAACTTTAATTAAGAAACAAGTATAATAATTTTGTATTTACCAAACCAAAAGTGGACAATAGCATCTTTGTTCAACTGACACCATACATATATAACGCTAAGAATCATAGCATTCATCAGAAGTTTAAAGTTTAGTAATAAACCAGCTACAAGGCAACAAATCCAATTAAATATTAAAAAGTAAAAATAATCAGCTGGTCTGCCTTCAAAGTCTATTCTTTCCAGTCTTAACGAGTAGCTGTACAAAAAGTACAAATTCATGAGCAAATGAAAACTCGTTGGATGAAAAAATAAACTGGTGAGTGCTCTCCATATTTCAAAATTGTGAATAAAAGGCTCGTATAACAATAATAAATTAGCTACATTGATGATACGAAATCTTCCAATCAAAGAAAACACAATAGTCAAAGCTAACCAATATCTTGTAAATATTGGTAAACTTTTAAACCAGTCTCCTACGTCAGACATTTTTCACCAAATAACAATCACTCAAATATTTATCTAAACAATCGTCTTTTGTTCATAAATAATTTGGATAAATCAATTTTTTCACTTAATGTATACGTCACTTCGTGTGCCCCTTATATCAAATAAAAATGTACATATTTATATTATTTAATGAGCGCGTACGTAAATTTATCTATTATCTGGCGTGAATAAACCGAATGACCCGCAAAACCGCGAGTATCTTTAGTTGTGTCATTCGTTGTTGTTGTTACATGAAAAATCTCTTTCGTTTTCCTATATATTGCGAATATATATTAAGTATATATTATAAAGTATTCCGGCGTTTTCGGCATTGACGTGGCCTCAAACGCACAATTTTCCTTTTCATGTCGCTCTTTCTAAATTGGACTTAATACTTTTCAAAAATATCAAAATAATGTAATTTCTAAAAATCATTGAATATATAAAGAATAATAATAATTGTTTAAAATTATGCGATATTTTGTTTGATTATTCATTAAAACAAAATGCTTATCAAATAATTTTTTAATTAAAATGTATTGTGGACAAGTTGCGATGAAAATTCGCAGAATCGTATATAGATTTTTTATTGGCCGAAGAATCTCATGTGATAAAAACGATATATGAGATAATCGACGTGTCACAAATACAATTTAATAAGCTTTGTAGAATATCCTAGGAGCAGGATACGTGATTCTTAATATTTTTGTTGTACAAACATTTATAGAAAACCATGTTACTTGTTGTTTATTTTGTGAATGTAGCAAATATCAAACTCTGTTACAAGTAACAGCTATCATAACTATACTGACAGATTGTACTTGTATGTGTACAGTATAACAATATTGTTTACATTTTTGTTTATTTGGTATATTTAATTGATATTTTATTTTTCATAGAACTCGGAACCTGAAAACAAGAAGTAAACATGGAGTACGAAGATGATTTCCTGTTCGAAGAAGACAAAATGTTTGTTTCTATACTTTTGTAGAACTTAGTGATTTATGTTTTTTTGATTGTTGATTTTCAGTTTATATGTGCCTTTTTGTTTTGCACTATGCACACAAATCGCCACGGCTCGGTGGAACAGTTTGACTAGCAAAATAACACCGCTCAACAATCCAACTTGTCTGACGGGCTCTTCGCGAGAAGCAGAATTGATTGATATTTCTGATTGTAAAACCACCGTGCCTTTGGCAAACGTTGAATTGCAACAAATGAATATGATGGAAGATCGCATGTATGCATTGTTACTTTTAAGTTTAACTATGACTTAAAAAACAATATTCTTCTTTTGGCCTTTTTTGAATTATTTCTATTATTGGCTGCTCTGGAACTGATAGCCCAGATGTAGAACTGGTCGCTCAAGATCAGTCTACTGGCTTAGTGCAACAGCACATTGATCAAATGTAAGTTTCATTTTTGCATGTGCCTAGCTGAAACACTAACATTAACAACATTGCTTCTTGATGTGCATCCATCATCATTTCCTTGCAATAACATAATATCTGATTTTTTTTTAATTAATTATCGCTCAGTCTATAGTTTTATTTGCATGTGTTAAGGTATGAGGGGAAAATGTGGATATGGTGAACCGTATGTACTTAATCTATTTTAATATTATAGAACATATACAAACAACAAATATTTTAAAAATATTATTAAAATAAATAATTTCAAATTATATAGTTCTATATTCAAAATCCTTATCCATTTTTTAATTAAAATTGTGGACAAGTGCGATGAAAATTGCAGAATGTATATAGATTTTATTCCGAAGATCTCATGTGATTAAAAACGATAGATGAGATAATCGACGTGTCACAAATACAATTTAATAAGCTTTGTAGAATATCCTAGGAGCAGGATACGTGATTCTTAATATTTTTGTTGTACAAACATTTATAGAAAACCATGTTACTTGTTGTTTATTTTGTGAATGTAGCAAATATCAAACTCTGTTACAAGTAACAGCTATCATAACTATACTGACAGATTGTACTTGTATGTGTACAGTATAACAATATTGTTTACATTTTTGTTTATTTGGTATATTTAATTGATATTTTATTTTTCATAGAACTCGGAACCTGAAAACAAGAAGTAAACATGGAGTACGAAGATGATTTCCTGTTCGAAGAAGACAAAATGTTTGTTTCTATACTTTTGTAGAACTTAGTGATTTATGTTTTTTTGATTGTTGATTTTCAGTTTATATGTGCCTTTTTGTTTTGCACTATGCACACAAATCGCCACGGCTCGGTGGAACAGTTTGACTAGCAAAATAACACCGCTCAACAATCCAACTTGTCTGACGGGCTCTTCGCGAGAAGCAGAATTGATTGATATTTCTGATTGTAAAACCACCGTGCCTTTGGCAAACGTTGAATTGCAACAAATGAATATGATGGAAGATCGCATGTATGCATTGTTACTTTTAAGTTTAACTATGACTTAAAAAACAATATTCTTCTTTTTGGCCTTTTTTTGAATTATTTTCTATTATTGGCTGCTCTGGAACTGATAGCCCAGATGTAGAACTGGTCGCTCAAGATCAGTCTACTGGCTTAGTGCAACAGCACATTGATCAAATGTAAGTTTCATTTTTGCATGTGCCTAGCTGAAACACTAACATTAACAAACATTGCTTCTTGATGTGCATCCATCATCATTTCCTTGCAATAACATAATATCTGATTTTTTTTTAATTAATTATCGCTCAGTCTATAGTTTTATTTGCATGTGTTAAGGTATGAAGGGGAAAATGTGGATATGGTGAACCGTATGTACTTAATCTATTTTAATATTATAGAACATATACAAACGAATCATTTTCAAATTTATAATTTACTAATTTATTACTAATTATAATTAATATATTCTAATAAAGCATTTTCATAATGTACAGTGTACAAAATTGTTCATTAATATTTATATTATAACTAATTATACTTTTGTTTTTGTATAGGGGGATGACAATCACTTCTGGAAATGTAGTGATTGAGAAAGATAATAGTAATCTCATAGGAATCAGCATTGGAGGAGGAGGTCCACTTTGTCCATGCCTTTATATTGTACAAGTTTTTGACAACACTCCTGCAGCACAAGATGGTACATTAGAAGCAGGTGATGAGCTTGTTGCAATAAATGGCGAATGTTTGAAAGGTAAAACAAAAGTGGAAGTAGCAAAAATGATCCAAGCTTGCGAGTCCAAAGTTAGAATCAACTACAATAAATTACATGCAGATATTCGTCAAGGACGTTCTTTGGACATAGTATTAAAAAAGGTATAAAAGAAATTTTTTAAAATAAGTGTCCATATTTCTATATAATTTATATCAACTTGAATGTAATATTGATCAGGTAATAATAAATATGAATTACATCTATATATCTTTTATTAAGGTCAAGCATAGATTGGTAGAAAATATTGGTAATGCCACTGCTGATGCTTTAGGATTATCTAGAGCTATTCTTTGCAATGATACTTTGGTTCAAAGACTAGCAGCACTTGAAAAGACTGAAAACTTTTACAAGGGACTTGTAACATATGCCGAAGCTGTTCTAGATGCATATTTTGATCTCTTCCAAATCTATAAAGGTATAGTAGCTTCATTTGGTCTTTCATTAATTTAATAACTTAAATCTTTATACATTACTATAATTGTTTCTACAGTATTTGGAGATGCTTTTGCAACAATGGGTGTTAAGGAACCTCAACCTCGAGCCAGTGAGGCTTATACAAAATGTGGGGAACAGCACAGACAGATGGAAAAATTAGGTATTGATATGTTGAAATGTGTCAGGCCAATTTTGAGCGATCTTGGAACTTATCTACACAAAGCTATACCGGATACACGCATGACTATTAGTAAATATGCAGATGCTAAATTTGAATACTTGTCATATTGTTTAAAAGTAAAAGAGATGGACGATGAAGAACAGAGTTACGTTGCAATACAAGAACCATTGTACAGAATTGAAACAGGAAATTATGAATATCGTTTGATATTAAGGTGTAGGCAAATAGCTCGTGCAAAATTTGCCAAACTAAGAGCGGATGTTTTGGTGAAATTGGAACTTCTTGATAATAAACACGTAGAAAACGTTGTAACTCAACTTCAAAAATTTGCAAATGGATTGGCAGAGTATTTCACAAACGTATCGAAACTTGTATCAGAATGTATGCTTTTTCCAGTTGAAATTGATTTATCCGAAACGGCATTTCAATACAAACAACCTGGGCAAGTTGTTACACCTTACGAAGATGAAGAAGAGGAGGAAGGAGCTTGTGGTTTCGATCCAAGTAAAATATTAAACTTTGATGTAGCTGAAGAAGCAACTTCTATTAATAATCCATCAATGAGCTCAAAATTACAAACACGAGCTGGTCCGAGTACTTCGTCTAAAGGACCAAGCGACTTATCCGATTTATTAGATTTAAGTGGATTTTCGAATATGAATGAAAAATTTGAACAATTATTAATTTTAAGCGATGCGAAAACGGCCGAAGATAAAAAAAAATCCGAAACCGAGCCATTGTTATCGTTAGATACGAAAGATAAACACGTATCCAAAGGTGCTAAAAAGAAATGTCCGCCACTATCACTTTTAGATGATAAAGATACCAATGTACCGTTACTTAATTTAGAATCTATTGACAAAACTGGAAATTTATCAGAATTGCTCGAAGAGCCGAAAAATGCTTCCGAATCTTTATTATTTTTAGAAACTCTCAATGAACCACTTATTAAAATTGAGACGAATTAATCGATAATTTTACTGCTTTCTATATATAAATATCGTGTGAGCTTGTGTGTTTGATACTACCGTGTTGTATTTTATCTAAAGTTTAAAACAAACACTGTACTACATTCCTCAAACATTATGTAAATAAATAAGTTTATAAATGTTTATTACTTGTTTTTATTTTTACTTAATAATATTTGTAGATTTGCACCTTTAAATTCCTAATGGCTGCATATTAAATAATATAAAAAATGTTAAATAACTTTATTTATTTAACAATTTATTTAACAATAAATAGTTGAATATCTTAATCATTAGGTAGTAAATAATTTATTTTAAAATTTCGAATCTAACTTAAAAAGAAATAATGAAAATAGTGCATCAACAACTTTAGACAGTACTCACAAATAGGAATTATAAATATTTATAAGTGTACGATTCGTCTAGAAAAGTAAAGAATGATTAATATTTATAACGTTATTTTTAGTTAATTTTGATTCAAATGTCAATTTGCATCATATAGTTTTGAATTTGTTTGTATCATAGCTTCTGTATAGACTTAAATAAGAATTTCAAAGTTATATACATTTACAGCTTTAAAATTTAAATAAATATTTAGGTCGTATCATACAATGCTCTTAGCTTGTTAAATTGATTAATTGAAGATTTTACAATGTATTATTATCATATTATGAAAGGCAAATTCAATATTCAATGTAATAAGAATGTTAATGAGACATTGTATACTATAAGGCAATAATGCTAAGTACTTAAAATACAAAAGCTTTTTCTACATTCTAATGATTTTTTCTTGTTTTATCTTTATTTTATCACTCATTACTTGAATTTTTAAGATCATACTATCATAAAATTAGAATAAACACGAGTAATTTAAACAATTGTTTTTTGTGTAATTTTAATAAAATGTTTGTAATGAAGAATAAATGCGAATAAATGTGTAAATCAGTTAATTCTATTAATAAAATTATAATTTTCCTTTTATCGATCCGAAGTGTTAGCGGCGAATATTGGATTTACTCCGAAAAAAACATGATATTGAAATATTAATGAAAAATGAATAAATAATAATGTACAAATTTATTTAAAGTTTTGATCGATTGGTTTAATTTTCTTCTTCGCTAAAAACATCAAATTCTCGATATTTAAGCAATACAACTAGAAAGAAAAACAAATAAAAAGAGTAATAGTAACATTATGTCTTCAAAGTAATTGCAAAAATAGAAACGAATCGTTAATAGCAATTGACAAAATGAATAGACGCGAACGATGATTAAGTAATAAAATTGTTCTGGGTAATGTATACTCGTACGGTACAAAGAAAATAAAAATGTAAAAATTGTGTGGGTGTTAAAAAAAAAAGAAATGGAAATCACGTGACCAAGCAGACGACACGATATGTCAGGATTTAACGGCGGCAAAATATATCCTAATGAAGTCTATGTGGAACCATCCGAAATAAGGTAAAATCGAAATCTACAGTATAGCAGTGTAGGTCGAGCTACCTCATCGGTAACATCGAGGAGTAGGTGTATCATCGTCATCGCCGAATGAACAACGATCCTTCGTACACACGTAAATGGAACAATGCCTGTGACTCGTCGACACAATGGGTAATTTACAAGGTTCGTCCTAACATAAGTATACAACTAATTTCATCGGTATAAAAATAAAGAGAGCACCCGGGAAGATAAAAAGAATCGAAAGATAAAATACATATATACATGTATAAAATGATCCGTAAGGTCAATTCATTCTCCGAGATAACGCGTAAAATGCATATATATATTCTTTGCGTCGGAATATTCGCGCATGCCTTCTCTCTCCCCCACTGTATGCATGTATGTATATGTATATATAAATGCGTGTATATATGTTTCCCTCTCTGTGCGCGGGTAACCGAAGCGGTGGCACTAGGCAGTCGGACGTTTTCTATCCCAGGGGTAAATTTGTGTTGATCCGTGAATACGCGCGGTGATATACGTGAGATCTTTTGTGCAGCACGTCGCAAGAAGCGGAAAACGATGGCGAGCCCGGTGGTGATCGCTGCGACCGCGAGGCACACGGCTACGGTGAGTAATCGTTTTAACTCCTCATCTACACCTCTCTTTCTATCTATATGTGCCTGGATCTATATCTATATATATACATACACCCGCACACTGCATTTTCTCTCTCTCTCTCTCTCTCTCTCTCTCTCTCTCTCTCACTCTCTCTCTCTCTCTCTTTCTCTCTCTCTTTCTATCGGAGCTTTTTTTTGGTTAGGTTACGTATAGACGAAACTCTGGAACATTTTTATTGACTGATAAAACAATGTTTTAAACTTATTATTTCTTACATAAGCTTTGCTAACTTGAGCAAGGTATGTAAGTCGATATGTACTCCGTGTTACGAGGCTACTTCACTTTTATTTTTATTTCTTCTTTTTCTTTTTTTATTAATTCACCATTCGCAGGAGTTCTCCAGAGCTCTCTCTTGCCTTATATCACCTACACCTTTTTTTTTGTTCTATTTATAAATATTGTTTCAATACTGGGTAACCGATACCTCTACCACAATGGATTTTATAAGGGAAAGTTATTGTATTATCGTTAATTGCATTTTTCTTTTTTCTTCTCTCTATCACCAATGTGTTTTCTCACCTCTTGTCACTTTTATCTGTATTCAATGTACTCTTACTCTATATATTTTATTTATAAATACAATTTTGTTTGATTCTTTTTTTATAGACATATTAAAAGTTTATTTACGTTGTTTAATCAAGGTTGTTACTACTTTAATTGTTTGATAAATGTAGTCTATTTATACACAGTATAAAAGTGAAAATATTGTTTCAACATTTAGTTATTTTTATAATAAAGCTTTAATTATTTAAATTACTCATTTGTCAATTATTAATTTAAGCATATTTTAATACATTATTTGTACTTTACTTATAATTTTTAAATTTGCATTGTATAAATTGTTTAATTAATTTTAATTTGAGTTTAATTGTTACCTGAGTATAAAGAATACTAAAACATTTATATCATATTTAAAATTTCTTTAATAGATAAAGAAAAAAGTAAATAATATATTTTAGAACTGAGGTAATCATTTAAAATTCATAATGAAATTTAAAATACTAAATGTGTTTAAATTGTAATATTATTTATTTTAAGAAATCAATAGGCTCTAAGTTTGGTATAACGGTACAATGCAATTAAGAGCATTAATAATACTTTACCTTGAATCGTACATTGCATTAAAGTATCATTTGGAAAAAAATTTATTCATATGAATGGCTTAGAATAGAAGTGCAGTTAACTTATTATTTTATTTTAAAAAATGTATTTTAGGAATTTTTACTAATTTACATTGCTATTTTAAAGCAAAATTGAAGAGTTTGTTTTTTTGATTACATTAGATTCATTGACGTTATTCAAACAAAATTTGTAATTCAATAACTAGAATAATTTGATCACATTATATGATTGGAAAATTTTTAATTCTAGTGTTGCTTTATTAACATGATATATATAAACTGTTTTGTGAACTTATTAATAGCATTGAAATGTACATGTATTTTTAATAAATGGTTTAAGCATTACATTAATTCCTATTAGAAATATATACATGTTCAAGTAATCAATGGTATTTGCATTATTAAAAATTTACTTTCTTCATGTAAATGAATCAGGTCTTTATACTATGATCATACTATACATAGCTTATAGATCTAGAGAATTAATACCAGTTTACCTTCTTTCAGCTGATCTTTTTCCATGGGCTGGGTGATACAGGGTAAGTTATAATATTTTACTTAAACATTAGTATGTACCTATTTGGCATTGACAAACATTATTTTTACATTTGCTAGACATGGATGGGCCAGTTCATTAGCTACTTTGCGGCCATCACACGTCAAAGTAATATGTCCAACTGCGTATGTATTCTTTTGCAAAAATATAAACTAACTTTTTATACATTATATTTATTTATAAAATATGATTTTAGACCAACAATTCCTGTTTCTTTAAATCAAGGATTCAAAATGCCATCTTGGTAAGCATTTGATTGAAAATTTTGCAATTATTCATTATGTAATTAATATATTGACATTATTTTTAAACAAACATAGGTATGATCTGCGATCTTTAGATGCCAGTGGACCAGAAGATGAAGAAGGTATAAAGAAAGCAGCTGAAAGTGTACATTCCATGATTGCAGAAGAAGTAGCGGGTGGTATACCAACAGAAAGGATTATTATCGGTGGTTTCAGTTTGGGTGGAGCATTAGCTTTATACAGTGCTCTGACGTTTCCTCAGCCTTTAGCAGGTGTCATAGCTATATCAAGTTGGCTTCCATTACGACAAATGTTTCCAGGGGTAAATATTTCAAAATTGTTTTTAATCATACATATAAAATGATAAAAATTAAAAAATCTTTTACAAATATACATATATTTTCAGGCTGCAATAGGTAATAAGAATACACCTGTGCTTCAATGTCACGGAGATTACGATCCACTTGTTCATTACAAATGGGGTCAAGCAACTGCAACTTTACTTAAACAATTTATGACTCAAACAGAGTTTAAAACGTATCATGGTGTTACGCATACATCATGCGATGACGTAAGATTAGTTTTTCTTTATTATTTCTTCTAATTTGAGCATCAAATTAATAATTTAAACGTTTGTTGCAGCAATTACACGATATAAAGGAATTCATTGAAAAGTTACTAAAACCATAATAGAAAAGTTTAAATTAAAGTAATAACTTAATTACCGCCACAATTACTCGAGTTCAAAATACTGAGCAAAATGATTCCAGAATTACTCAACTTACATTTCAGCAAACAATCAAGTCGAGCAAGTTAGATGAATATTTCATCGATCGAGGAAGTAGAAGTACCAGTACAATAACTCTTTGATTACCCTCTAACACACAAAGAATTAAGAAGAAGTATTCTTATTTATATATACACTATTATCTGTAATTGTAGAATATTTATCACAGTTAATTTTAAATTCACTTTCTAAGCTTGCTTTTTCACGCTAATTGTTTATAAATCAATGTATTTAAAATTGAAATAATTGTAAATTCTTACAATGCATTAATTAGAAAAAGAAAAAAAGGTACGTTTAAAACGTTAGAGGGTTAAAAGCATTTTAATCTCTATCCTGCTCCAAGAACTAAACTTCCATTAAAAATAACATGTATGTTAAAAAAAACGAAAACAGGAAAAAAAAGAAAACACACAATTGCTATTGATAGGAGTAGATAGAAATTAATTTATTTCTAGATAATAAAAACTACCTACTGTATTGTAATATTTTGTAATGGCAAAATATTTTTGCATTTCATGATGAATAATAAGTTAATCTAAATCTCATGTGGCGTTTAAAGTTAAATTAAGAGGAGATAATAATAACAGTTATGATATAATTTTTTATGTCTTTTATTATTGCGGTTTCTTTGTTCCACGTTACATCCGTAAGACAATAACATCGTACAACTGTTTGTTTGTTTGTTTTTCATTTTCTTTATATATATTCTACAAGTTAGTTTTGATGAAAAAAATGATTGCTGTGCGTCTACAGCTTACGTCCATTAACGGACGCAAAACACTATTATTGGTTAATCGCTGCTGCATATTATAAATGTACAAAGCTCACGATCTTGCGCTCTTAAGGTAGGACTAGGCTCGTATATATTTCTTTTTATTCTTTTTTTTTTTACTTTGTGAGTCACGTATTTTTAACAAAAGATATTACGTCCCTCAAACACTTTAGATTTAAAAATTTACTACAAAAATCGTTTCGGTGCTTTCTATAAAAATTCAATCGTAACAATGTTATCTCGCATAACTTTCTCTCTCGCTCTCTTTCTCGCTTATGCTCGTTCTCTCTGTTACCAATCTCTCGTTTATTTTTTCCTAAAAAAATTTTTTATCTTAAACAGTTTACTCGGTTTTATATAAAATAAACAGCGAGGTTGTACATGTATATAGTTATAAATCTATAATAATTGTACAAAAGTTCATCTTTATCGTAATTGTTATTATTATTATTATTATTATTATTATTATTATCTGTTTAAATCCTTTCTATTTCTTAAAAATGAATCAATGTCCAGTCCTTCCCTTATAGTTAACTAATGCGCTCTCATTATTACTTAAATTGTTTTATTATTTATTATTTTTTTTAATTTTCTTTTTCTTTGTTTACCTTGAATCTACGACTAAATTGTTATATTTAATATTTCATCATCGACGGTCATCCTGTAATAATTGGCGTTTTCCACGAACTCGTTGTGCGAAACGCGTAAGGCGATCGATTACAGTTCTAAGGTTTTGGCACTTGGAAAATACATACACGTGAAAGAAAAAAAAAAACAATAAATTGCACTAGTGGTACGAAAATACGGGTACCCACCTGCGCTACAAATTAAACGATCGCGCTCGTAAATGATGGTCTTTAATATTCTTTTATTATAGTTCCTTCGTATAGAGACGGTACGATATTTCTTAGTTACACCCGATATAAACTTGCTTGATATTAACGAACTTCGTATACACGTCGTTTTTGTGTGAATACAAGAAATCTCCTATAGTGAACGAAAACAATTACAAAAAATAATAATCGCTTTGGCAATTCGCTTTCACGGAGTAAAGCGACGCAAAACTGCTGATGTTGGTGCAGAATTTTACAAAGTTACATTAAACATTTTTTCTCTACCTTATAGTTTGTCAACGAAATACATATATGTATATATATATATATATATATTATTATTATTAATTCTCAAGCAAGTGAGAAATTACTAATGATCAAAGACACCTTTTTTTATTCTTAAACGCTTTAAGGCCATTGTTCGTTCTCTTATTTTTCTCTACGAGGAATTCGATAAATTGCTTGAATACTATATTTATTAATATTTTCTAAAAAAGGTGAGTCACACTGACAAAATAGATCAAAATTCGGTATTTTTTTTTGTAAAAAATATCGCCAGGTTTTATCCCGGAATTTCTACTTTGTATATTTCTATCATTTGATGGACTTAAAGAGTTTTGGAACGCGTTTGATCAAATAAAGAAAAAATTATTCATTTCTATTTAATAATTTACTGTAATCATCATTCACATTATATTAACGACGATAAGCTCGTGAGTATCTACTTTAAGTGGTCCGAATCTATATTTTAGATAGGTTCTTTTTTTCTTTTTTTTTAATTGATAACTTATAAACATTCTTTTTGAGAATAATAACTCTCGAGAGTCTTGATTTTATTTTTGGTTACAGGGCAGTCTATTTGAGCTTTTTATTTATTAAGCACACCAAAATTTATTCGAATCGATATATAAATACATTAAATAATATAGTTTCTTAAACATTTTTTTTATTAAGAATTGGACCACGTTATAAATTCGAATAGAAAGAATATCAGTGACGTAACAGTTTCTGATTATTACTACTATACATGTTTTAATTTAAAGTTATTTGACATCCAATTAATTTTAAAAAAAAGTGTGACCACATCACAACTTTTTATTTACACTTAAAAAGAAATTATTTAAAATCAAGATTCAATAATTTATATTAGTAATGAAATAAATGTAATTTTTCAATTAATGCACGTATAAGACAAAAATTGCAGATGCTCGATGAAAAATTATTTTCTTATGATTAAATGATTTTAAAAATTAACAATAACAATGAAAAAATAATTATAATTAGTTATAGTTGGAATATTACTTATTAATTAAGCTAAAGTGACAGTTATTATTTTGGAGAAATAAAAATCTGTCTATTTATAAAAATGTAACTATCGCTACAAACTGCTCTAATTTATAATTATTTTAAGAAAATCCGTACTCTCTTACTGACGCATTGAAACAACAACAAAAATTACACAATCAGAAACTATTAACGTCAGCTTAGGTTAAACGTCGATACGTAAATTCGTAAAATTAAAAGAAAACAATATTAAAAGTGAGAAACAGTACAATTTCACATATCGACGTATAATAGAGTCATACTCTTCTACGATAAAAATTGAAAGGCAGTGAATGGCAATGCGTGTCTAGAAAAAGAAAAAAAAATAATAAAAAAAAAAGAGAACTGGCGCCGTTCGTAACCGAATATTATTAAAAAAAAGAAGGGTATTATGTATTATACATATTAGATTTTACACTAGGCCAAAATCAGTGTGGACGGTGACGTCGCAATTGTTGGGTTTGTCCGCAGCAGCCATGTTGACCTCGAGTAACGTGTCGACACTGTTTAACGGGCAACCTTTGAGAATCTTTTGTGCAGCCAGACTCGTGAATTGCACTTGCATATCGCTCAGACTAGGATAAGAATAGAGGTCGGTTTTTTCGAGATTGGGCTCGGAACCTTGCTGCTTCGTGCTTTCTAAATTTTCGATGTAAACGTTGTTGTACGAGCCGCCGAACCCATCGTACGATTTGGTAGGTGACGGTGGATTCGACGACACGTTGTTTTTCGATCCTGGCCGCAACAGATTTCGATAGCTTAACGTGTCCTTCGAAAGAGACAAGCTGAGCTTGCGCGAATTGTTCATAGCGTCGTTCGTTTCTTTGCTCGAGCCATCGATCAAGTGGACTTGGCTATTATTTAATCGATTGTTCGTTAATTTGTTCGACGATTTGATCGACGCTTCCTCTTCGAGTTTCGGTTTGTTCTCCTTGTCGGATTCGGACTGTTTGCCGTTCGTGTAAAGCGATGACGGCCGCTCGGGTTTACCCGATTTCTCTTGGTTCTTCTCAGTCTCTTTATCTTGTTGTTTCTCTTCGGTTTTGTTCTCGAACGTTATGACCGAGCGCATCGGCGAGTTGTTCTGGTGGACGTAAATCTTGGTACCCGGTGACCCGGATATCGTTGTCGTACTCGACGCGTTCGATGCCAATGTCAAGCTACTTTGGACACTTTGTTCTTGGGACGGACTCAGGTTCGTTGATACTTGCAGTGTTATTGAATTTTGGCCTTCTTGAAGGGGAGTCAAAGCTCCTTGTTGTATTACTTTTAGGGGTGATGAGTTTGCTGAGAAACTCGATGTCTTTAACGGTGATGAAGAGACTCGGCTGCTACTGCTTGATTTTCCGCTCGAGTGACTCGAATGGTTCGATGATGATTTTTGGAGGACCTGTCGTGCAATTTTATAGTTTATTAGTTTATTCCATTACCTAACATTTTATTATTTTAAGTTTAGTTAAGAAAAATATATAGCTAAACAATAATTTTTCATACTTTTTTATTTTTTACTTTTACAATAATTCATAACTAGACGAATAAATAAATAATTCCATCAGAAATAGTACTTATGCAGTGCTTTTAATTATATATTTCTTTGCATATAATATTTAATAAAAAATATTTAAGTTTTACTTATATTACTTATTTTTACGAAAATTCTTCATAATTCATTTGTTTCAATTTTAATAAAATGTCGAAGAAAAATGTGAAAGAAAAAATGCTTTAAAATTAATAAAATAATATATCAATTTTTGCGGATTAATGACGATCTTCCGAAAAACTAAAAAAGTTTTAAATTGTATTTGGTGTACACAAGTCTTATGTTCGATTCTATCTACTTTTAAACTTGTAAGCTGTTCACGTATTTGTTTAAAATTTAATGACTGTTTTCCTGCGTATTAACTGCTTAATTAATCTAAGAGATGTTCGAAAAAGGAGAATAACTAATTCGTTAATTAGTAAGAATTATACTAACTAGATTTGGTTTATATTTTTTATCAATTTTTTATACCTAAAGTGATTGTTAAATGTTTTTAATTTTTATCACGACTATAATTTGATTGGTATATAATACTCTTGCTTATAAAATTATACGATGTAACTTTCAAAGTAATTAATCTAATTAACATTTCACAGAGTGATCAATTTAATCTTTACGTATAATAGAAAAAATCCAAAAATTGTAAGCGCTTTGAAACATGATTTTTATTACCTTCGACATCTTATTTTATGCTATTTTGATACTTAACTGAAAAGAAAATTCTATAAAGTCCTATCTCAAAAAAAAATTTAGTCAGTATTATAAAGTCCTATCTCGGAAGTCAATTTTATAAAGTCCTATCTCAAATGCAATTCAATAAAGTTCGATCATAAAGTCAATTTTTTTAAGCCCCCCCCCCCTTCCTTTAATACACTTTCTCTTAACTTCATAAAATTATAATAATATTGATAATTTATATAATTTGAAAACTATTATGACAATATAATTTATATTATATTATATTATTTATATTATATTATTTATATTTATATTATATTTATTTATATTTGTTTCTTTTTAAAAAATTGCCGTTCTCATAACATTGAAGTAAAAGGGTAACATTTTTTATTCAAATATCACAAATTTCAAAACTGAATCTAAAAAAAGTTGCGGCAGATTCAGTCTCATCTCTGTCGTCAAGTACATTTTAAATGTCTTACTTTTTTATTTTCTTTTTAAATGAATTACTTATATATTTTGACCTCTTAAATAATTCTACTTATATAATATATAGTATATATATATTATATGATATATATTTATAATAGATCCAATTGGCAGGATATTTACCCTAGTGGAAAAGTTAACATTTTTTGGTTAAGTGAAACGTTTTTTCGGGCATTAATGTACGATTTATGGCCATTTTAATGCAATGGCCAATTTCTTGTCTAAAAAACGTTTCATAAATGCTCGAATTTCCACCTGGATACAAAATTCAAATTTTAATATTTTTTATATACTTATAAAATCTCGATAACGAGGTTAATGAAATATAATATATTCGGTAAAAGTGTACTCTTTACATGAACATTATTATCCGATTCTGCATATATATTTATATTTTTAGATAAAGGTGTAAATATTATTTTTATAATTTATTGTTTTATTAAAAAACTTATTGTTTAATGATTTTGTAGCTTTCAAAATTTGAGATGAGATAGGACCTTTATAGAACTGACTTTTTCAGATAGGACTTTATAAAATTGTACTTCTGAGATAGGACTTTATATTGTTTTTGGATTGAATTACGTAGGTTTCTGTAAATTGTGCACGACAATCCCTTATTTTAGTTATATGTACATTTTGTTGATTTTACTATAGTTCAGATGTTGACTAAAAAAAAAATAAATATGAAAGTACCTTATGTTGAGGGGAACTATTAGCCGACTTGGTACCAGAAGTGGACAAATCATGACTCGGTCTCCTGGACGAATGCCTCGAACCTTGAAGCCGAGCGAAATGGCTGGACGTTTTAGCAGGACTTGGATTAGCAGCTCTGACCGAACCCGAACTACCTCCGCTTCGACTAGGTGACGAATTAGTCGAATTTTTTCCATTAACCGGTTGACCATTACTCGAAGGTACGACCGAAGCTCTCGAAGTACATCTACTCAAACTCGAACACTTGGATCTGGGTAGAGTGGAGCAAGGTGACCTGTGCCTCCTTGAGCTACGCGGTGTCGAATTGGCCAAGAGACTCGAGGAATCGCCACTCGGTTGTCGTCGATGCCTACGCGGTAACGTTGCCGAACGCACCGAGCTCGAATCGTCCCACACTTGAAAACTGGCTTGTGACTGGTCTAATCCTTCTAGCATCTGTATCGACAACGCACATTTATTATTTATTTTTTTTTTATGAAAATTTCAAATTTTGCAATATAACAAGGATAAGCTTTCTCTTCTTTTGAATAGGAATAATGGTATATAGTAAACAATTTACCGAAGGACTAGCCGCTCGCGTTTGCGTGGCAACGCTATGAAGATGTACGACCCGAGGATTGAACCATTCGGTCGGTGGATACTGTGCACTGAACGTACCCATCAAAGGTGCTCCTCCGCCCTTTCTCCTCGTGCTGCGTCGAAACAATCGAGACAGCAATCCTATTTTTTCTGAAAATATTCCGGATAAACCTTTAAACGCAAACGTTTAGTTTGTCATCCAATTTACATTACGTATACCTATAATGGATCTGGGAGAAGGGATCCGCAACTACAGGTGACTAAACGTATAAGCCAATTTTTCATTGTTTATGTATAAATTATTCATATACATCATCACATATATAAATCCGTACTTTTATCTTTACATGTATATACATTTCCTTTTTTTTCCGATACCCACTGGTTAGTCAAGTGCAAACGATGATAACTAAACGTGCTGTTTTTATAAATATGTATAAATGGGTGAAATGTTTAAATACAGAGTGAGAAAAAGAGAGAGAGAGAGAGAGAGAGATAGAGGGGGGGGAAGAAAGATATGTATAGATATATGTACAAGATTCACGTGAGAATAGAAAGTTCTTGAGTTCCGATATTTTATTTAGTACAGTGACGAGGAGTGTGCATGTGTATATATGTGTACGTGTGTACCTGACCTCTGGGAAATGGATTTCGATCTGGTTATCTTACCTATCCGACATCACTTTCAATTTGCTTATACTCTATTGCTCTCGGATTTCATTAGCCGTTATTTTTTGTTTTCTTCCCTCCTTCCAACTTCATAATTTCTTACTTCGCGATTTCGTTAATTACAGACCGAGTGTTTCAACTACCACGGAAAGAAATATGACTGTAAGTGTATATACTTTGTGCACCGGGTGTTTAGAGTTATTTTATGGATTACAGCCTCCACGATTTTATATATGTTATTAACATGGATAGCAATTTCTCCCGGTGACGATTCACCCGTTTCGTTTACATTAATTCCAATTAATTTATCAATAATATTCCAGATCGTGACGCCAATGAGAGTAAAAGAAAAAGGATAATACTTCTATATAAAAAAACTAAACATTCAACGAAAAAGCAAACTGTCCAGATAGATATAGATATATGTACACATAATATAGAAAGTGAAAACAGCGTCGACGACGAAAAATGTAGTATTAACCCATCACCAATTGTGGCTGCTTCCCCCTTCCCCCTGGTGTATCGATACTTACTCGTTGGACTGTGGGGTGCACTGTCAGTGCTGGCGTACTCGGCGCTCGAGGATGTGTCGCTCCTCTCGGGCCTCCGTGGTAGCGACCTCGAACTTCCGCTTCGGTGCAGACGCCTCGCAGAACCCCAGAGGCGTAAGGAATGCCTCCTCTCCAGTCGACCCGGCATTGATCGGCACCGAGCGAATAGCACTTTATCGTTCGGATTACCTGAGACATTGTATTTCCTTTAATTTTGTATTCCCTTTTTTTCTTTACTAATACGTATTTCAACATTTTCGGAGTACAATATACTCGCTCGATTACGTATGCGTGTTGGTTTTCGTGCGGTTACACGGGTAACCCGGTTGTTCAAACGATTATTTATATATTATATACTATTTTTACAAAACGTCAATCATTTATATACTGCGCGCGCGAGTGTACGAGTAATTAATAATCCATTAAGATAGTTTAACCTATCGGAATTACATTGATTATTAATTAACGCGTCGTAATTCATTATAAAATACGTACAAACGTACTAATATATCCCATTACTTATATTAATAAACGATATTACGGTCTCTTAATTAACTTCGCGTCAACTCAAATTATTCCCGTATCGCTTGCACACCTTCCAATGTAGGAAAACCTCGACTTTATATAATTCCGAAAGTGTACAAAGTAGTTACCAAAAAAATGTTGTAAAAATAAAAAATTGAATATATATGTGTATATGTGCATACAGACGTATGTGTATATACACGTATAAAATCAGGTCTTCTCACGGCCGTGGATCCCCACCCGAATGAAAGTCGCGCCTTTGCTATAAAGGAAAAGGCGATAACGTCGCGCGCTTGTCGGCAGACAAAAATCCATGATTTAGAAAATGCAAACGGGAGCAAAAAGACGCTTCGCAAACGAACGGAGGAGGGAGAAGAGAGAAAGTAGGATTTTATTGCAAGAAGCAGAGAGTCCTTTTCAAGGCTGTATATAAACGCGAAGACACACACACACACACGCGCGCTAGCGCTCACGATATGTTATAAATGTGTTTAAACGAATATCTGATTTCCCATCGTGAAAGAAATTAGACCAGTGTATAGAAGTTTAAACAAAAAAATTTATTGCCGCACATACTGCGAGAAAAGACACATCTTGAAAGGTATATTGGTAACGGTGAAAAACATTGTCGTGACCAATAGATTATTCGTATTTATACGTATACGTGTGTGTAAATATATACATCGAGTTCACTTGTTCAGATGTATTCGCGTGATGCTGAACGGTTTATCAAACCGCTTGTAAAGCGACACTACCCCTTAAACAACGGTACTTGCTCGGTGTGTGTGTGTGTGTGTCTGCGTGTATCGCTGCTTTTATTTTTAAACAGTCACGCACTTGCAACGGATAATTTGTGGATGAGTTGAGACAATCTTCCGCTTTCCTTTTTTTTTCGTAACGATTCGTAACGACGTATCAATTTGTAACTATAATTAATAAAATTTAGATAATGAGAATATAAAGGAAGTACGTTTGCTCAAAATTTATCAGAAATCAATTATACGTATCACGTACTGTTTGATTAATGAAATACTTTCATTGAATTATCATAAATCTAGAATGTTTCTCTAATAAATGAATTTGTAAACAAGATAAAATATTAAAAATGACGCGTATATATACCTATACGGTATTATCTAGCTGATCGGTACATATATATACATGTATATGTATATGGGGTATTCCACGTGAAGTGGTCCAATAAAAATTTTAAAATGCGCCGAATTTTGGGTACACATTGCAAATGTTTTTCAGAATACAGAAAAAAATTTTTAGGTACTGGAATTTATTAGTTCAAAAGTTATTCTAACATCAAAAAGTGAACTTTTTCCAGTTTTTTTCAACACCAGCTGGGTTCATCGCTATTTAACTCAAAATCTATCAACTTTTACTATAGAACATTATATGTAACATTCGTTGCTAATTATGTCTAGAATTTATCCATCTGGGTTAGAATTTCTAATTTCAAGGTAAATGTTAGATAAACTACATGTCAATATTCAACTTGAAAAAAATCTAACTTCGCCACAATTGATTTTTTTATCCAAAAGTCCAAAAGAAAGCTTGGAGCAATATCTTTCAAATGATCTGTAGCATTTTTATGGCCTTCAATTCTGTAAAAAGTTATGATAATTTAAAGAAAGACGAAATTTTTTTAAAAATTTAAATGGGAAATACCATGTTAATTTTTGTGAATTTTTTGTCTTTCTTTAAATTATCATATCTTTTTGCAGAATTAAAGGCCATAAAAATGCTACAGACCATTTAAAAGGTATTGCTCCAAGCTTTCTTTTGGATTTTTGGATAAAAAAATCAATTGTGGCGAAGTTAGATTTTTTTCAAGTTGAATATAGACATGTAGTTTATCTAACATTTACCTTGAAATTAGAAATTCTAACCCAGATGGATAAATTCTAGACATAATTAGCAACGAATGTTACATATAATGTTCTATAGTAAAAGTTGATACATTTTGAGTTAAATAGCGATGAACCCAGCTGGTGTTGAAAAAAACTGGAAAAAGTTCACTTTTTGAGGTTAGAATAACTTTTGAACTAATAAATTCCAGTACCTAAAAATTTTTTTCTGTATTCTCAAAAACATTTGCAATGTGTACCCAAAATTTGGGGCATTTTAAAATTTTGATCGGACCACTTCACGTGGAATACCCCATATATATATATATAAAATAATTAATCTTTCGTTTTCATAAAACTATAATCTGATCGATACAAATTGCTCCACCTAATAATTCACTTTTCGTCTCTAATCTCGGACACTGCAACTATAATTATCTACTATTTTCTAACTCTTTGAGTTAAATAAACAGGCGATATATTCGAAAAGGATTAAAATAAATGGCACATTTGAGAAACACATGTGCACGCGTACGAGTTGATATATAAAATTTAGTAAACTCCGACGCGGTGTAAAAAGCAGGGGAAACTCAAAGTCCACGGGTATATATACCGTAAAAGAGATACGTCGGTAGCCAAGCCGACAAGGCCGTCCTTTTTCGCTTTTGCGAGATACGAAAAAATCGGCGAGGGAAGGAACGCGCCCGCGATGTGTCAGGAGACGCCGCAGCCGGCGTTGCTGCTGCTGCTGCTGCTGCGGCTGCTGTTGCGTCCAAGGACGTCGAGCTCGACTCCCGCAAATTCGTACATTTTTCTGGTTATGTATATAGATAATTTACAGGCGCCGTTTCGACGCCAAAAATATACGAGAACGAGGTCTCGCGATTTATTCGTATAATTCGCTTAATCATAATTCCAATTATTTCGTTTTATACATATAATAGGTTTATTCTTTTAATTAATATTTATATTATATTTAGTCTTACCGGTATTTCAATTTAATTATTTAAATATATAATTACATTTAACTATTGATATCTGAGGTAACATTTTAATAAATGTTACAATTGTCAATTAAGATCGTGGTCGAATCAGCGTCTTCGTTGTTTAAATTTAATTGTGAAACTGAAATTATCACTTGAGTAAAATTAATAAAGTACGTTTATTATATTTATATTAAACAGATAATGCGTGTACTGTAAAGTGCATTATATTAATTATTGTAAGAATTAATTATTATTATAAAAATTATTATTATAAAAGATTTACATGATTATTTATTATTCATTTAATAGGATTTATAGAATTAAACAAAAGTACTTATGAAATTAATGAATTGTATTGAATTAATTTTTAATGTTTAAAGTTTATACTTATCATAAAATACCATTTTATCGTTGTAAAGTGTTTAATATTACATTTACTTTAAAAATACTGATTCCTTGTTATAAGATATCTTGAATTAATAAAACATTTAAATATTTGAAAAATTACATCCAACAATAATATTTTTGAGGATTATATATATAGGATTATTTAAACGACGAATACATTGTATTTACTAATTGATCGTGCCACGTTAACGTATTTAATATATAACATCGAAAATGTACAATATATGTTGTATTTAAATAAATACAATAGGAAATCATGCACGTAACCAAAAACACATACTAATCATCAAGAGGATTACAGATAAAAATACTTATCCTGATAGATAATGAATATATAAAAAATGTACAAACCTCCACATATAACATCGGCAAGGTTAGTCTGTACAGCTTGATGCGTAACGTCTCCGTCCCTAAGAGTGAGCATCTCGCCGTGTACCAAAGCCATAGCCTCATCGTTGGTCATGAGCATACCAGCTTGAGATCGACCGTTCGACACTTCGCGAGAAGTGCGTCGAGTACTGGCGGAATCGCGCCTAAGTCGCCTCGTTTCCGGTGTGACGACGAAATACCCCTGAGCCGTGTGATAAATCTTACGCTCCTGCATCAATTTGGCAAGGGCGTCGTAGACGAGCTCGCGACTTGGCCGCTGCATCGCTGGAAAAGCATTTTTCAATGCGGATCTCAAAGTGTCCAAGGTCGCCGCTTGTCGCTGCGACGTCAACTCGAGGATGGCCCAACACAAAGCTTCGGGTAATGGAGTGAATTGCCCTTGGGCGACCGGCGCTACCAGACAATCTTCGATGTCTCCTGCAATCACAAATTTCATTCACTCATATAGTTATTAACTTCTTTTTTAGTCTTTATCATTCGCCGCTTAAATTATAGTGATTATCGATTTTGAGATATTATCATTTCACAAGGATTATTTATTATTTATTACGATTCTTATATTACAAGCTATCTTTATACGGAAACAACAATGTTTTTTTATTAAAGAGATTTCGGATACCTTAAAAATGGGAAATTGTATTTCGAAAAAATCCTTTTCGCCTGTTATTTGCTTTTAACAATATATAATCGTTTTAAGGGGACCATCCAGTGTTAAAATTGAAAAAAGCTATTCAATATTAACAATTAATAATTTTTTTTCATAACAATTAAAAACATTTCTTAATTTTTTATATAAATTATATTATTAATAACTTTTATTTAAAATTTTTTAGTCTATTTATATTTCACATAACTATTTTAATTAATTAATGGACTTACCGCAGGATATCTCAGGAACCATTTTTTCGAATAGGCTAAAATTTTAACAGTAACTTTTAAATATGATTTAAATCCATTTAAGCGGAATAGAATTTCAATAAAAGTCTAAATATTTATTTTAAAAAATGATTTAGCTGTTTTTTACACAATTTTAAAATTTTTTAAATAATTTGATAAGAATAATTTTTTATTACAATGTTAGTCTGTTCCGAATTTTTTCCGGATAATAAATACCGCTTACCTATCTAAAATTTTAATATGATATCAACTATAGTAAAATATACATATGAGAATTTTTCAACCGAATTTTGCAGAAAATCGAATATTATCATAACCTTCTTAAGTAGATTAAAATCATATTTAAAAGTTACTGTTAAAATTTCAAGTCCATTACACTGGCTGGTCCCCTTAATGTAATGTTTGGGTTATCGACTGTGACCGTTTATTTAAATTATTTTAGTTTAAAAAAAATTACTTCGTCAAGCTCTCCTATATAGATTCTGAATTTATTTTGTAAATTTTGTTTGGATTTTTAATATAATATTTATAAACGGTTTTCGGATTGGAAAGGGTAAATATCCTTGTAATTCTGATCCGACATCTTCTTAAGTTGGTGCGAGAATTATATACACCTCTCTCTATATAAATGTATTTCTAATTATTTAATTAAAAATAAAATTCTTCAAAAAAGTGTAAAATAGAAAGCTCAAGAAATTTTCACTTTTATTACAGTTGTATCAGTCGCTAACTACGCTGTATACACACACACATAGTACAGAGTAAAAAAAAAAACTTTTATACCATGCTGTAACTGAAATTCAAAAGAAAAAAAGAGTCTACACAGCCTTTCGATAAAATGTTCAATTGCGAAACCTGAGTTTACGTTCAAGTTTCAAAGCGTCTCCTAAAGGATATCGTCTCACTAATCCAGAAACATTATACGTTGTATACCCGATACTATATAATCATCAAATCGACCAAGTTTGCACTTTCTTTCGCATTCGACTATCAACGCGTGCGTATAAATATTATTTAAAATTCTGACGACGTAAAAAGGTATACACATACACGCGAAATTGAACGTCAAAGGAGCGCGGTACGATTAAAAGTTAATGAAATTCGTACAAGAAGATTTTTAGGTTTATTTCATCTCGTTGATTTGTATCCAAAAGTCACGTGCGACATCACGTCTCTTTGAGAACCATCTAAAAGGAGGAAGCTGGATTATGAACGTAGCTTGTATTACCGTCTAGTCATCGTGCGACGAATGCGTAATGAGGTACACGTGTTTCGCAGCGCACAATCCATAAATTTTGAAGAATGTTCAACCTTTTCTTCTTTTAATAGAAGAAATATCTCGGATTCTTATAATCATTATATGACTTATTTCAGGTATGCACGTCTTATGTTTGATTTGTTAGTTTTATTAGGTGTCGAAAATAACGAATTGCTCGATTATACCGCACGTCAAAGTTATAATTTATTTTAATTTTATTCTCCATATATGTGAATATTATGTACCTATGAGAGTCTCGAAAATGTTAATTTCATTCCATAATACTTTCATTGTTTTATTTCTGCGAATAGCCTGTAGCTTTTATTGAGATTGTTTGAATTCCTTTTGGCGATGTTACTACGAGTTTTGGAATGAAACTTTATGTGAAGCACGGCTATGCGTGTATTACATACTTTTTTTTACAGTATCCCACTTGCTCTAACGCATTAAAATTCTAATTTTTTGTTTGTTTTGTAAAGTACATATTTACATCGTTATAAAATTTTACAGCGAAATAATTTTTATTAACAAACTTAGAGCGAAAAGTATTAAAGTAGACGCTATCAAGGCTAATTATTAAGACTACTCCCAACAGGACCTTGACTATAATTCACAAATCGAACTTTCCTTTTTAAAAAAAAAGTCAAGATCAAAGGATCCCTAAAATATAGATACAACGAAACGGAATCTCATCAGTTCCAATAATCCATATATACCTACACACACACACACACACACGCACACATCACACACACTCTGTAACACAAGTATGAGGTTACACGTATTGATCGCATTGCATAAGTGCGAATATAATTAAAGCTCGAGCATGACCGAGAATAAATTTATATATATACACTTTCTTTTGGGGAGAATCGCGGGTCGAAGACCATAGATATATGTATATAGTTCGTCGCAGATGGCTCCTTTAGAAGATCGAGTAACTGCGCGTGCGCGTCTCCCCTGTCGCATTATACTGCCGCAGCCAGTAGCACACGCTGGGCATCCCAAAAATTTTTGAAACCCACCCTCGCGTAAATAAAGGAAATGGATCTGCGTGTCCCTGTGTACGACAGAAATTACACGAGCGCACTGTTCCCCTCTCGGTTCTCTAACAGTCGAATAAATCGTTCCTCGTAACCGAGCTTCTCAACGTTACAGTTAAAACCTTTCTTTTTTTTTATTCACGATAGGGGTGATTTCATTGTTAAGGAAGTATAGGACCGATCGGCGTTGCGAACGATACAAATTTCTCTATACGCCACGTGCAGCGACATATGATCTCATTTAAAATTTATTAATTGCCGCATCAGTAGGAAATAATTTCGTTGATAGAAACTTTAACTTGGTACAATTGGAAAACGTAAAATTCACTTGTTCAACGTTCAGAACTCTATCTGTACATAAATCCATTCTCTATTCATTCGTCGGTGGAACTCGACCACTGCGACTTGGCTTCCATCATCCTCTCGGACAAAACAAACTGAGCTCCCACCTAAGGTCAAATCTCTTTGAGATCCTTCAAGAGAAGAAACTAAAAGGTAACCCAAGGAAATCATCGACAAGCTGCCTGTATACGTATATATACATTCAGGTTGGAGATACGGTTGTATAGCGCAACAAGGCAATACGCGAGTCGTAATTCAAAGTGTACGCAGAGCCGATAAATACTTCAAACCTCGTGCAAAGAAGGTCTCCGTTCTATTTCCTATTCATTCCTCGCACCGTATCGTATTTCATCCAACGTGAATTTTACAGGTATAATATTTATATATACACCTATACACCTATATATGTGTGTGTATTCTTATATACCCCTCTCACACCTCTATATTATACCCGAATATCGAATTATAGACAATTATCATCGCATCGAAGGGATTCTCTTATTTTTTTCTTTCATCTCCTTTTTTTGGTAAAAATTTAACCTCGGGCTCGTAAAATGGTAAATTTTACACCTGCCTCAGCGTGGGTGGACGGAGCGATCATCGTCCACCGAAGAAGAGCCAAGGTCTCGGTTACGTGATTTACGCGTATACATAAAATCGCGCGGTTCCCTTTGTCGGAGAGAAATCGTAAAGGGCTAGATGATATTTTTTTCTTTTTAATAAAGATGAGCATCAAGAGTTTGTGTGTATATATGTATATATATATATACTTGCGCAGTGTATATAGATACATCAAACTTTCCATTCGATTTGTATGCATATTCCAAACGGGGATCAATTGATTTTCTATTTGAAATTTTGCGATGGAATATAGATGCACCTTGTCGCGGTGACATTCGCCATTGGCTTTTCATTCCGTTTGATTAATTTGTTTGATTGCTCATTTTCCGGTATTTAGAATTTCCCGTTTTCTTTTCGCTGTTGTTGACGATTCTACTCGATGTATATAAATATGCATTGTTTACCAAAGAATTTATTAAGATTAATTCGTTTTAAATTATTCGAAAATGACATTGACGTAGCTTAATGCGACCGACGCTTTCGCATTTCGTAACATTTGCATTTTGAATCGATCAGTTTTATTAATTCCAGTAAGCCTTTTTCGTTGGATTATTTATAATATTTGTATTGCGTGCAAGTAATTACCCAATTTGTTTATTTACATTTGTAATAAATAAACTTCGTTCGTTTCAATTTTTTGCACGCTTATCTCGTGATATTTCCGAATAAGCATCGATATAAACATTTATTGCGTATAAAGATAAAACGCGTAGTATAAAAAATAACGTTAATTACGGTATATGAATAAATAATCGGTGTAATAAGGCTGAAATAAAGAGAGACGAAAAACGAGTATAAATAACTTAATAATAATACATTGTAGCTAAGTGCTTTCAATTAAGATATAATTCAAATATTTCCCTAATTGCAGTCATAACATGCACCGCCACCACCGTGTAGCTCAACGCCGCCGCATGACTTTGAAATATCGTTAGCAGGTGATTTTATTAATAAATTTTCCTCTCCCTTCTCCCTCTCTATATCTCTCATTAAAACCGCATTAATTTGTGCAATGTAAACATAGATCACGTATAGGATTTCATAAAGTTTACATTAGAAATCCAGTGTACCATGAAAAAAATTGTACGTGTATACTCACAAAATTTCACGGTGTGTATGTGTGTGTGTGTGTGTACGTCCGTATAAATTAACGATATAGACTGAAAAGTGTATTAAAATTGACGTAAAATATTCAAGTTAATTACGAAAAGTTAAAGTTAATAAACATGGCAATAAAGCTCAATGTTCCAGAACAATTCTGCAGTGTACGTTTCGTCGACGATTTTTACGATGTTTTCCTAAAAAAAGACAACTTGTATACGAAGTTTAAGATCTTGAGATTTGACGGTGTCTGCGCTTTTTTTTCCTTTTTTGAAAGGGTATGTAACATTTCGAAGGCGAATCACGGAAGAATTACTCGGTCGTTTCCACGTGAGTGAGGTTTTGCGCGCGTTTATTAAAATTTATGAAAAATACGGCGGCGGCGGCGGCGGCGGCTTACACGCTCGGGGAAATTGCCACTCGGCGAGAAAGTATGCAATGTGAAATGTGTCGTAATGCACATCTTTGTACTGAGCATACACGTCTATGTACATGCTAAGGTACAATACACATATATATACATATACTATGTTTCCTACATCTTCTACGCTTGGATGCAACTTTTTTTTCGACTCATTACGCGGGCTTTTTCTTAAAACGTTCGTTTTACTTTCAGCTTTATGTTTTCGTTTGGATTGAGTGTGGCTACCTTCTTTTCCCCTACGCTTATAAGCAAAATAAGTTTGAATCCTTTTTTGGTAGTATAACCGTATCATATTCAATTTCTAATCCGCAGTATCTAATATTGATCCTTTTTTACTATTTCAATAATACTGATAAATAATTTTTGAACTTACAAAATAATAGATCCAGTAAAAATTATGTATAATATTTGGAAATATTAAATTTATTATTAACATTTTTATATTTGTATAGGTATGATCGCAAAATTTGGGTATGGTATGATATAAAATAAAATCTATCATTTTATACGCGATGCTTTGCACTATATTGTTATTATAATTACATTATAATTAATAAAATTAACGGGAAGCCAAAGTTTCGTCCACCTTTTTTCATATATTGGATCTCTTCTGTGTTTCTGTATGCCTTGAGCAAAACGCTACTCTTTCATTTCACGAATATTACATTTATATTAAACAATTATGTAGATTACTTAAATTTCCCGTATGTGCATAGGCCTCTGAATTTCAAATTTCTTAAATAAACGAATAATTAGATGGCACAATCTCAATTGAAAAATAATTTTTCTCACCGACCACTGTACAGTTCTGCTATTTATTTTTTTTAATTAATCATTTTTATATAATATACACAGTAAAGAAAATGCGCAAATATCACTTTAACTTCCCAGTAACGTATAAAAATAATTCTATAAAAAAGGTAAAACACACTCGATTCATCCATCAAAAAAATCAAGGACAAGTCCAGTCGATCTATTATCTTCTCCAAAAATTTGCATACGTGTGTGTTCGCAATAACACACCAACGACCTATACAGTTTGTTGAACGTAAACGTCGACACGATCGAGTGGTCGTCTGATAAAAGCAAAGCTTAATGTCTCGAGGGATGAATTCCACCCTCTAGAGATTCCGTAGCTTTTTCTCAATTCTTTTCGCTACAGTATAAGTTAGCTATTAATCTTGCAAACGGACTCCGCAAGTGCGTTTATTTTCCTTTCAAGAACAGATGTCGGATCGAATATGTTCATTACGCCTGTTTACTTTACAATATATGTACATTGTTCAAAACTGTTTACATTCGATGTTTTTAATTTAAAATTTTAATCGAAGGTACGAAATTTTTCGTTATGTCATTCACACCAGTCAAGTTTATTTTCCAATTAAATAAAATACGTACTTTAATGTAATGTGCAATACGAAACGTACACGATTTATTTTATTTATTTACGTAAATATGTGTATAGGGCTTGTTATAAATAATTATTAATTACATTTTTGTTGGCCATCGCGTTCCTTAATTTTTTGAATACATGCATATCTTATATAAAAAAATATTTTTTTATCCATATCGAGTTACGAGTGACTTCATAATAAACACGTAACGCGCGTAAACATTTTCGGAAAAGAAATACATTATTTAAATAAATATCGAATAAAATTTTTCACTAAATTAATTTACAACACGATTTATTTAATTTGATGTATGCATTGATAAAAGTGTAATGTTAATCCTTGAATATGAACGATCTTGATCAATCATATTAATAATAACAAATTGTATTATACGATATTATCTAATGTATATATGTACGGTATGCGCATAATTATGCATTAATTTATAAGATTTTATGGTTTAGTATAATTTTTATTATATTCATAAATTACTTGTAGTGTACGCGTAACAGGAAATCACTTGCAATGCATATAAATTTACAATGAAAATTCTAAACATATTGGTTTGTCACGTGTGTATATTTATTATGCATCGTCGATAAATAAATTAAACAATAGTCAGTCTAATAAACAATTGTTTTATTATATTTTACGGTTATTAAAATTTTACAGGACACTTATTACAAGCGAAATAAATTGATTCAACGCGAGCCAAAAAAGAAGGATTGATCAAAACTAAAAATCATTGTTACCCTTTCCAATCATTCAATTTAATAGCGTGTACAACGCGATATTCAATTAGGTAAGTAGGTGTAACGAGACAGTGCAAAACAAACCACAACGTAGAATTAAAAATTTATTATTTTTTTTCACACTCTCATTAAAATAGCGAATTAAATAATGAGCGTTAAAGTTAACTTTGTTTATAAATAGCGTATATATCGAGATCACGCAGGCGGTTATTAACGGTAAAGCTTTCAGACGTCTATAATCAAATGCAAATTTTTGTTTTTGCAGAACCTCCAATGTGACTCGGGTATTTTACGAGTTAAGTATCCGCGACATAATTAACGAGTAGCGCAAACAGCTTGGTCATGCTTCGTATAACTTTGCTAAATCGCCGGTTTAAATATAATTAAGATTTAGTCGATCCAATGAACGATCGACGCCACCTAGAAAATTAAACTTTTAGTCTTGTTTAGTTAGGTTTACACGACTAGAAAAAAAAATGTCCAAACGTGTATATTCTATTTTAAGATTCTTGTCGATCGTATCTGTTCGATAATATTTTTAGTGCGCATACTTAATTGATGGAAATTTAAATCGAGACTATTCACCCGCGGAATGTTTCTGTAGTTTTACAAACCAATGCGTTTATAAACTGGCGCTCGCGAGAAACGAAAATTGTGTTAATTAATTTTTGTATCTTATGGCGAGGAGTTTTAGGTAACAAAGAACCACGTGCGATCCGATCGAAAATTTTAATTGTTTATTATGTCGCTGTAATAAGATAAGAATTTAATTATTATGTATACGTTGAGTAATAGCGTAATTACATTGTGTAATAACGCCGAGAATAACATTCGACAGGTTATTTTTCGCAATGTAGCCTTTAATAATTTAATATTCCATCAAATTAGACGTCCTATCTAAAATTGCCAAATTAATTTTTTCATTTCGTTTAATTAATAATACGCAATTTATAATTTAATTTTTCAATTAAATTGCGTATAATTATCACGTATGCTAATTACCATTAAACGAAAGATTTTTATATATACAAAGTACCTATATCTATAAGCTGAAATTTAATTGTTCGACGCGGATTTTATTAATTAAATCGGCCCGATCGTAAATTCCTGCAATCTCGCGAGGAGGAAAAAAGAAGAAGGAGGGTATGTATAGAGAACCTCCCATAAACCAGGAATCAAGAAAGTAAATCGAAAAACCCACAAGCAACAAGCTAAACGTCACACGAAAATGATTTAAAACAGGTCGTAAGGACGAAAGTAAAAACATACACATACATTAAACGAATAAAAATTATGTAACCTCGAGGGCCGCGCAAGTTGTCACGTCTTCCAACGCGCGACACCTGCCCCGTGCTATTATTAGCTATGTGTGCGCCTTTCTATCATTCCTTGGGTACCCCCCTTTTTTTTTTCTTCTCGAACCAGCGCGCGCGCATATATCGTATTATACTGTAACTGCAGCCTACGTGCCGGTGAGAGGCGACCTATAGGCATATTCGTTCAACCAACTTAAGCCTACGCTGTATACCTTTGAGTTTTCAATTGTAAACCAACCGATGATAAATTTATCGCGATGCAAAAAAATAAAAGAAATATGGTTCAGGTCGTTTTATCTATCTATACATATAATATTCGAATTAACCGTGTGGTCAAGCGTTTGATATTTTAGTGTCGATTATGTGACAAAGGTGTGCCAGTTGACGAGTTGACCGACGATTAGTGGCTTATCACAGGTTTTACGATACACCTCTTTGCATACTTGCTTTTTTTTCTTGCATCCACGTGGTGTAGAAGAAAATCTCTTTTCTCGTATAATATCGTACTTTGAATTGATTAGTTTAATATTTTTTAATAATAAGTGTATAAATACATCGTGCCGCGTTATACGTTTATAGAATCTAAAATATACATCGATTTCGTGGAATTTCTATTAAGAATTACACATATTGTCAAAGAGAATGTATTAAATGCAATTACAAACGAAGCAAACATATTCGAAAAGTGAAGGTCGATCGTTATTCATCGATTAGAAATTAGGATAATCACTATTGTTGAATTATACCAAATAAAAATATTGTATAATAAAGAAAGATTATTATTTTCCACGTTTACGAGAAAATTTAACCGTTATTATGTATATCTATTTCCAAGCGGTTGAAAGTGCGTCAATATATTTATAAACATTATATACGTGTTTTATTGCTTTTGATACGCAGTTAAACTTTCATCGAATTGAATATATTTAATGATTTACACCTGCATAAGCTTAAACTTATATTAAGCTTTAGAAATTTATTATATTACTCCTTAAGTACGTGCGAAACGAAGCATTTTCACGGCGATTACTGGTTAACAAATAACGTAATTATTATAAAGTGCAGTTAATAAATACAACCGTAACGGATATAATGAATATACTGAATTTTTCTGCGGCGTATATACGCATGTGCGTAAAAATTAAATTAAATTACATTCCGCGTATAGTATTTTTTTTAAAAATATTAACAATGACATTATAATTGATAAAAATGTTACAATTTATCGGACGATTAATCATTCGCGTTCAAAAGAACCCGACGACAAAAATATAAAGAGATCGAGTAATTCGAGATCAATCACGCTAATGAACACGTGACGGACAGGTAAAATAATGAAAATTATTATGCATTATCGTATTAACCCGTGGTACATTAAAACGAAAAAAAAAGGAAAATGATTCGTCGTAATGTGCACGAAATTTCGGCTGAGTGGCCAATTTTAGTCGTCTAATTACCCAAAAAAGTGCCGTATAATTACAACTTCAATATTGAAGAGTGCATACGTATATAATGTGTATGTATTATATGACTGGAAACCGGTAATAAAGATATAACGAAACACGTAATAAAACCCATCGAGGTTATATATACATATAACAAATTTCATCGATATAGACATCAGAGCCGTAGATAAATAGTCCCTAAAATATCCCGTTTAACAAGGGACAATTTCACTGGAGAGTGTGACAAGATCGGGAGAAGGAAGGATGAGGGAGAGAGAGAGAGAGAGAGAGAGAGAGAGAGAAGATTTTATCGGTACCGAACCGATCCACCTGCAATAATTTCTAATCCCTCGCGAGATTCTAAATCGACATTGCGCGCGAATTTGTTCTCGCGCGACAGTTCCGCATTCGCGATTTATGTATTATTCACCCGCGGAGAGTGGCAATCGATATAACGGGTCCACTTCTGGCTGGCGCCGCTTTTGCGCAACCCAGTCAATTATATATATATATATATATATATATATATATATATATATATATATATATATATATATATATATATATATATATATACATACATATATTGTATAGGTTGGCACTAACGAGGCTTCCGTCGGTTTATATCTATATATATATTTGTGTGTATATGTCGAAAGATCGTAAGAACAATAGGATTCTTCGGGAAATGTTTCTTTCCTCTTCCTGGCTCCCTTTTGTCATTCGCTCGCGAAATGATAGTCCTTTCGAAAGTGCATTATTATAGGCCACCGTAACGGTGTGTGTGTGTGTGTGTGGTACCACCCGAAACACAGTGTTCCATTAATCCCACGTATATAACGATTGCAATTTCCTATTGTATTATACCTTGTGAGAGAATTTGTTTTACGAGTTACTACTTGCTGTAATTCTATTCCGTTTCTTTTTTCTTTACTCTTTTTTTTATTCTCTTTTCTTCTTTTTTTTCGTTGATCGAGATTGATGATGATGAGGAGGTTGCGAGGTCAAGGAACACGTTTCGAGATTTAGTTATAAACCATGTGAATTAGTGCGTTTTGTAATACACGAACGTTTGTACGCGTTTTGTAGAGGTTTACGGTCTTGAAAAAACTAGGGCAATTAGCGTATATGTACCTGTATCCTTTCAATTTTTGTTTTATGCAAATCACTCGTTAAATCGTATATCGTGATAAATAAAGATTTTTCTTTGATAATCAGGTAGGATCGTCGTTATTGAATAATATTTGGTTACTTAAGAAAATCGCACGTACAATTATTTCATTCGATAATTTACGCGGTGCAGTGCAGAAAGTGTTTGATATACTCTTTGCGAAATCTCCGCAGCGCAACTGTAAAATCAACGATTATGCTCACCACCCGACTGTAAATTAACATATAAAAACTTTACTCAATGAAATTCTCACCTGGTGGAAAGAATAAAAAATTACAAAATCCTTTTAAAAAATTTCGAATCGGCATATTACAAAATTCATTGATATAATACATAATAATTACATAAAAGAAATTTTGCAAATCCTTCTCGTGTTGCACGAAAATTCGTCTTCGCAACGCGTTACATATACACATGTACTGCACGTGTAGTATTCATTGATTTTTCGCTCGGATTACATCAGTGCCGAGATTTTACGAGAGGAAATTTTACAGTGGCCAATATATACGGAATGTCATAATTTTCCTTTTTTTTTCTTTTCTTTTTCATCCTCTCGGTACGAGAGTGCAGTGGGAATAAAAAATAAAAGTAAACGCGCGCGAGAAGAATATTTATGGCAAGATGATGCGTGGGTTGTCGTTTGCGTTATCTCGAACTGCCTGGAGCTCTCCCACTTGGACGCATTTCATTCTCTCTCATTCGCTTTTACTCCCGAACGCCCAGTACTTCCGCGCATATTTTCTTTACACCCGCGGTTTTCCCGACTCCCATGATCCCAATGGGTTTCACCTTATGGGTACACCTTACATGGACATCCGTTCGGTTATTTACGACCCGACCCGTTTTAGATTTTTTTCCTACACTCGATCGGATTTTACTTTCTTTACGGATTCTTTTTTTTCTCTCCCTCTCTCTCTCTCTCTCTCTCTCTTCCGTTCGTTCAAACGGTTCGATTTTTCGTTCATCGCGTATCGCGCAGTTTGTTATACAAATAGTCCCGGCGACTACATCGAAAATGTTACATTATTTAAAATTTTGATGCATCATCGTGCGGGGAGAAGGACGCAGAATGAGTTTTAACTTTGTGTCATTAGAAAGCTAGCCATATACATAATATAAATATGAATAAATCAAATCCGCGCTTATGCGAATTTGCATTGTTATAGAGGGTTATTGGGTATATGTACCTACACTGTTAAATAATTTAAAATGTTTCATTATATTTTGTTAAATGGTGTACAGCTGTTAATTGTATTCAAATTGCACTGCGATCAACGTGTCGCAGTTACTTTATTTTTACGATTTTCCCGTATATACAGCGTTACTTGTACAATTTTCTCGAGCCTATACGCCGCGCGCAAACGCGTATATGCAAATATACCTTTACCTGAAGGAATAACATTGGATTTCATAACTCTGAGCCGAGATCAAACGAGTAGTAAGTTTTCATAATACAACGCGTAAATGTTATTTATAGTAAATAAAATCCAAATCGTTATTTATGACATTTCATTTATATGTAAGAATATACGAAGTACAAAATAGGTATAAGTTTTATTGATTTAAATAACGAAGAACGAAAAAAAAACGGTTTAAATTATTCGTATTTTGTTATACGTTACGTAAGTTATTATATTTAAAACGTGTGTAATTGTAAAGATTTTTAAAAAGGTAATTATGTACGTAATATTGAAAAGGAAAGAGGTTGAAAGGAACTTTGCTTAATATAATTACAGTTTTAAAAATGATCGAAATAATATTTATTAGCTTGTTTATTGATACAAATTTATCGTCGAGCGATTTTTTTACGTTTTTTTTTTGTTTAAATTCGCGGTGCGAAAGTGTTACAAAAAGTGGATTATTTAGCTAACGCGTGCGTTCCTGAAAGGCAGTTCTCACAGGTAATAAAAAGTTAAACATCTCGCAACAAAATGATCCAAGACCCTATACCAGGCTCATCCAACTCGATTGGTTATTTTGTTTTTATCTTGTACACGCGCCTACTCTTCTACCGTTTCCTCTTGGGTGATTTGCGAGAAAATCGGAAGAATCGACAACACAGCCTACACTACTAGACGAAAATTTAAAACCGCGCATCTTCGAGGCAATAAAAAAAAGCTCCAAGGCTTCCGCGAAACGTAGCCAATTCGAATAATCTTTGAGTCCGTAGTTCGTTTCTTTACGAGTCGATAATACGCGCCGATCCGAGAGGATCGTAAAATCACTCGGATGGAAATTACGAAACCGTTGTAAAGGGAATTATTATCGTGCACTTCGCTTTCGCCTCTGTTTGCTCGAGATCGTTCATTTTGCAAATTAAACGATATATATATACAGACACTCGTGTAGACACGCACATACACATCGGAGCAGGATTACAATGAAAGGCCAACGTTATGACTATATTAAGCCTCACACGCGGTCTTTGAAACTTAGTTTCACTTTGCTTCGGGATCTTCGTTTTGCATACGAGTATACACTCGATCAAACAAAAACTACGGTATATACTATTTATTAAAGGCTGGAAGTGTCCGTGTAACCATAGTAATCATTGTGTACGTAGCGCGTTATGGTTATAGTTTAATGGAGGTTTAATGAGATTTGATTGTACAAATTTTTTTACGAATATTAATAATCGTGAATCGATTATTTTCACAAAGGTGAAATAATGATCGACAGACTTTTTGCGTTATTTAGAAAGATATTTGAGTAAATCGCTTTGGTCATTACACGACGTCTTTATTATTAAGCGCGTTATAAATAATATTTTAACAAGTTTCCGAATATTATTTATTTCGACAAAAAAAAATATTAAAAACATCGTTTCTTATCGAAAGTTCATATAATTACTCTGTAATTATAATATAAACAATTATACTATAAATATTATATAAATAGTAATTACGAGATAGGATAAACAGTGGGATTATGAATTTGAAATTATACGTACCAACGGAAACATTAGTTTTAGACATTTTTATGTGCATATAATTATCGAGATCGAATATATATTTTCGAATCGATTTAAAAATCACAAATTTGATCTAGCGCATTCAGTTTTTCTTTGATCGTTCGATTTTGTTTAATGGACGTTTTAATCGTAATTTATCAAAATAATACAGTACGATTATTTTTGTTGATTTGTATCTCAAAATTTAGTGAACAATATCAACCAATGCAATTGTATCATTTATTGAGAGAGAGAGATGTTTATTTCTTATATATTTTATGCAATTTTCTAAATACAGTAAATTATATTTGACAAGTACTTTCAGTATTAATTTAATAAATATAATAGTAATCTAAATCTCAATGTAAGTTTCTTCAATACGCGTAATATATTCTAAGAAGAATAAATTTTATTTTGCACAACCATTCAGCAAGACGTTATTATAAAAAATAATAATCTTAATCTTAATGCAGTTTGTTTAATAATCATGCACACGACGTAATATTCGAAAATGATATCAATTCAAGAATTATCGACCCACTCAACTCGTTCAAGAGATTACGCGCATAAATATACGTGTGTGCAGATAGTTACGCAACTAAAACTATAGGTATCCCTTTAGGTAGACAATAAACGTATAAACGACGTGTAACGTCAACGGTGTACACATGTAAGAAAAGCAACTTTTGAGCGTTCGCGCGATCTCACGACGATCTTAATAACTCGAAGCGGCACACGGTAAAACAAAACGAACAAAAAAATAAAGAAATAAGGACGCTCGAGATGGTCGAGTTTAAGGATAGGTTGATGATGACGCAATCACAGGACTTCCTTATTGTCCAAGTTTTTTATTACCAGCGTAAAGAGCTGGCGTAATGGCTCGCGAACGGGGGTAGGTTTAAGAGTTAGTCTCTTCTCGTAGAGTCATACAGGGTTGTCTTGTCTCGCGATCGCGCGAAACAACAAAGAGCCGAGACCCAGTTACTGTTCTATCTCGACGATCTTACCGGTATATCGCTTGGTCGATCGGTTTTATATACATATATGTACGTATGTATATACCTGCCTTGGGCTTATACATTTACCTTTATTTATATATATATGTGTGTGTGTGTGTGTGTGTGTACATTCACGATTTTGCGTAAAAGTGAATGGATCGATTATGTTCGTTTTGACGAAATCGAGTGTTGATTAAATGAGATCGATTAACTCGGAATTATGTATATCGTGTATATATATATGATTGGATATACGAGAGCTTCGTCAGCTATTTTCACGTGCTGATAAGGTTTAACGAGAGATTCTTCCGATGGTTACCGTTAGAGATTGTTCCTCTTTTATTTTGCTGAGAAATAGAATATACATATATACGTTGGGTAGTTTCGGAAAAATGTTGGTGATGATTAGTAGACCGTTAAGAATTAATTGTACATAAAGGAATTTATATAAAATATTTCTGTATTGTCCGATTCTTAATGTACATCGCTTATCGATCGACGCGAATTGCTTTTATTACGCGGACTTTTTCTTTCGGTATTATAAATTATCAAGTGAAAAATAGCCGTGTACGACAAATTCTAAAGTGAAACACGCGTACACGTCTGACCAGATCGTATCGTTTTCTACTTGAAAAGTTTATAAGACCGAGCTGCTTCTATACATCCCGCGTTAGATAAACAATAAAGATTATTACGTAAAATTGGTTAAGCATACCAGTTCGGAGCTTTGGAAAATTAGACGAACGAAGAAACAAAAAATCTAATTTCTCGACGTGTATATATATACCCCGGAATTTCTCCTCATTTGTATACGAAAGAAAGAGAAAATTGGCATACAACGTAAGGTTTCTTCTCCTCTCGGATGTTAAGTAAAAGCAAGTAAAAGGAAAAATCCATGGAGATCGAGCACGTGAGCTGCATTGTCCATGTATATATACACACATATACCTATATATAAGAGATACAAGCGTTGATTCGCAAGCACCATATGGTTATATCCTCGGGGGCAGCAACGCCCTTATCTTCGCGATACTTTTTCATACACACACACACACACACACACATACATACACGTATATACCAGTTGAATCGAGGTTTGGAACGCTGAATCTTATGGTTGCGGGTGCAAAAATTTAAATGAAAATGTACCTTCGAGTAGGTTAATTTAAAGTCTTGATTTTACATTCAACTTTAAACGCGCTATATATAATTTTCTTTGTACAACATATCTATACATTAAAGTCTCTATATATAGCAAAAACCATCGTGTTAAAGATTTTTTTTTTAATAAAGTATTATTTCGTTATACTTATAACAGTCTTGTAATTATTAATTTTAATTACGTGAAATTTTAAGTATAGACACTAATTATACAAATAAAATGAAATATTTAAGCACCGAAAATGTTAATCTCCGAGTAAAACTTTAAATTACGAACAGTTCACCAAGTATTTTAACGTGACGAAAGAAAAAAAATGTAACTTCGAGTAAGTTAAGAGTAAAATAATGTTTCGACAAAATAATTTATTTACTATGTATTTTTTTTTTCGAAAGTCCATATAATTGGTTTTGACACACAGGAACTCGTAAAGTACTACTAATTGAATTATATGTTGAACACGTTATTGTTTTCTTGCTCAAAATTTTCCGCAAACAATTATAAATTATAAACTTTTGTCTACGTAAAATAAAACGTTCTCGACTTTGCAGTACAGCCGGTGTATTACGTATATATGCAGGTAAGAAAAAATAAAAGAATTTAAAAAACTCATTAAAATATTAGATAGGAAAAGTAAATCACTCGTCGGATTTCCCAACTATAAAATCAAAACGACCAAGTTCAAAGTCTCGCATTAAATACCCTTAGCACCTTTCATACGAATGAATTTTATCAAGATCCAAGGAATTTACGAGTCTCTTTTGCGCCTATACAGTTACGTAAGGTATACACACACACACACACACACACAACATGCATATATACACGCGCGTTCGTAAATTAACGCTAATCACGAGCTAATCAATGTCCAAGTTGATCGTTAAAATTATTCAACGTAAAACGATTGTTTGGATTGTGGTTTGGATTAATAACCCTGCAAAGTAAGCCGATAAATCAGAGGAGGAAAAGCTCTCTTTCTCTTTCTTTCGTACTCGTCTAATTCATTATCTCGGAAGGCGTTGCGCAATTCAAGAGCACGCGCCGCTTTTAGTACCTCGCCTCGTTTATACGTATATATACGCGTATACGTATACTCTCACGGAGAAAGTCCACCTTTGCCATTGATCATCGTTCATTATACAATGATAATGAATACTCGATGCTCCTGAGTTAGTTGACTTTCGACGAATTCTTTTTTCTTTTTTTTTTTTTTTGTTAACTTGTGTATAGAACCGGAAGGGCCTTAGGCGTTATTTTATATAAATCTATATATACGCGCGCGTGATGAATCACGTTACATTTTTCATCTTTCCGTGAAATTATATTTTATATTTGAAATATTGAATTAGATTGTTAGATACGGAATTTCTTCGGTGATTTATTATTTATGTTTGTTTCTTTTTAAAACTCGTTTATTTCGATTTGTTGTCGTCTATAAATTAATTTATTTCGCGTATACACGCGTGTACGGATAGTTGGTTCTTTGGAACGACAATTTCAATTTTCATTCAGTCGGTTTTGTTTGTGAAATTTCTTTGCCGAGTCGTTGCAAATGCCTGGGATAATACGACAGTCACGTTACAACAATAACGAGGATTAACGTCATAAAATGACCATCGAATCGTACTTGTCATGCTACAGTGAACGGTACTCTCGTATCGATCTGACAGTTATAGTTAGATTACGCAGGAATTTATAAACTTTAGCGAAGCACAACATTGTTTCATGCTTACCATTTCCATTACGAGTGATGCATACATATTTTTTTTTAATCATGCGCGTTAATCAGAAAATTATTGATTATTATTGTAATTATTTAAATATGTTTATAGTGATTTGGAAGCCGTTAAGAAAATATGAAATGTAAAACTTTATCGATTTTACTGAGTCTAAGTAAGAAAAAGAAAAAAATCAGCGGAGGTTCTTTTTTAGGTTTCGGTGATGAGTATACTCTCCTCAGATTTCTAACTTTGTCGTTGTAAATACAAAAATTTATATAGGAAGCGAATTTTCTGATAAAATTCACCGTGTAAACAATATATTTGGGACGTTTACGGTGACAGTACGGTCAAAAGTGTGGTTATCATTATACGGAAGAAAGTTGATAGTATTTTTTACAAAACACTTTATTAGTTACTAAGCATTATTATTATCGTAAATGGTTTAGATTAACGAGATGTAAACCCCAAAAAATAGCAAAATGTGATGTAGATCTTGTGTTTCCTTTGAAGATATTCCGTAAATTTTTTCAAATGTTTTTACTGATAAATCATCGAGATTTTTGGTCAACCACGAAACATTGTTTTATAGCTATATAGTTTACCGACCAAAATTAGTTATTTACATATAATTAATTGACAATTAATTATTTCGTAGAAATCTTATTGTCACGGTATTCTATTTGTTTTGAAGTTATCAGATTTTTTATAATTAGGTTTTAAAATTTTTGGAATTTTCTAGGGGAATTGGAATTTTCGTATCGCATCCCCTTAACTAAATGTATTGATATGTGATCGAAACAATACAAGTATATTACCTATACTTAAGATGTGTAACTTGAGCAAAATACGTTTTGTCTTTTTCTACATATATGATGTCTGTATATAGATGAAAAAATCTTATGACTTTTCAAGTTAATTTGTTCAGGAACTGCTAATACGTCTTAGGTTTTCCGCGTTGTGAGGGTATCTTCAATTACAATATTCTCTCCGTGTATATGAAACAACCATTAAAGTTTCGTTATTTTGAATTAGCTAAAGAAATTTTCTCAAATTCGTCTAATTCCGAATCTGAAATTGACATGTGGTTGAGAAAAAAATGTGATCTCGAAAGTCGATTCAATATTGAATTCGAATAAAGTAGGCTAAAATGCATTTTGTAAAGAAGCTCCAATTTCACGATTACAGTCACATTAGCGTGAGAAAAAAAAAGTGTATCCGTCATTGAAGAAACTCGTGGATAATCTTTAATGCTTTTTTTGACATTAGCCTATATAAGTTGGATGCAACCTGCTATTGTTGGTTCGACTATAATATATATGTATATATATTACGTCTTTCAAAATGTATGTGTATGTATGTATATAGGTGGATTGCACGCGCCGGGTAATTATGTCGACACGCCCTCGGACGATTATGCGTGACGAGAGTCGATTCGTTTGGCGCGAGCTCACGAGACTCCGAGAAAGTTGCACCGTGAGTTCCCGATTTTGAAAATGTTACGATATACACGTACACACGCACCTCGAGTGTAATGACAGGTTCGGGTGAGTATTTTCAAATTATTACCACAGTTGTACTGTACATACATGTTGCACCGATGATCATCGTGTCTTTCCTTGCATCCCGGTGTGTCTACATCTGATATTAACGAGTGCAGAGAAGGAGATGCTTTTTCAGAGTATAACACTCATCTATACGTTCGGACTGTTATTACGAATGATTATTCGTGGGTGATTGAAATATTAGAGATGATTAGTCGGTGTTCGTGATCAAAATTGAATACGTTTACAATGCGCTTGAAAAAATAAATTGCGTAATAACGTCTCTAATTTTATTTCCCCCATCTGGAATTGTGTGAGAGTGCCTATATGTGTGTGTGCGCCTGTGTGCGTATAACTCTTTTCTTATTCTCCTTTGTTGATTAATCTTACGACGGTTTGGTATATGCATAAATATATCTCTGTGTTTCTGTATACAAATGGATACGCGAGTTTTCATCGTATATATGTAGTTGGATGCGCGATGGTTTGCGTAACAATTACAGTACTTTGTCGTTAATTAATTTTAATGACGTAACGATTTAATCGACCAGTAAAGATTCTCCATCTTTAAAATCTTGTTTTTTTTAATCTTCGATTGGTTATCCAAATTGATAATTGTATAATTTCCTTTAATTTCTTCCTTTTATTACAATCTTTATTCGTTATTTATTGAAAATACTGATTTAATATTGAAACAAGCAGCAATTGTTAAAATTGTATTAAAAAATATAAATATAAATTATAGGTGCGTGTGTAGCAGTTTTGTTAAAACTCCTAATTTGTTGAAGTGAATCATTCAAATAACCCCTGATAGGACTTCTATTCCCGTTGTTAATAGTTTTGGACTTATTGTAAACTCCGCTCAGGACTGCTGAACCAAAAATCAAAGCATCTAAGTTTTTTCAATCTTTATTTCTTAAAAATTATTAGAGAAAAATAAATAAAATGTGCTGCTATTACATAATAGAATTAGTAAATGCGTTTAAATACCAAAATATGAAGAAGAAGATGCACAGGCGTATGCACAACTTTAAGAAGTTGAACGAAATTGAACTATTTGAATTGTTTGGTTAAACAGTCCCAATAAATTGCAATTGGCAAGGGAGATAATGCTCATCGATAGTTAATTTTAATATTTTTTGAAAACTTTATTTTCATGCAATTCGTTAAATTATCCTATTAAATTAAATAGGTCTGTGTAGAGAGATGCTAACAAATTGAATGTTTTATTTACAAAAATGAAGGTTCGTTAGTCAACCGAACTTTTGAGTCTTCCTGAACAAAGTAGTTTAGCGGATCTATTCGCCAAACGAGATGAATCGCAAGGACGTAATGCAGCGTGAGAGAATCCAAGATTTCGATTTCAGCAATCCCTGAATATACACACGGATATATATATATATAAAAGACGATATTATATCGGGATGTTCGTGTATGTGTGTGCGCGTAAAGAGCGAGCGAATTGCTCTTCTCGGAATTCTTCGGAGAAACAAGGGGAGCGCGAACCAGTTTGCTCGTTCTCGCTCTATCTCTCTCTCTCTCTCTCTTTGACTCCCAGAATCGTAAGACGACACTCCCGATAAAACAGCCGCTCTATGGATTAGCATAACTTTCGATGGAATTCGAATTTTTTCTAAAAATAACCCCACCTCTGTCTTACCTGCGCTAATCCCGTAAATAATAAGAGACCGTTTGGGACCGAGCGATTAAATAATATTTATGATAATATTAACCCTCTATATATATATATATATATATATATATATATATATATTGTATTATATTCTTATGCCAATGTTAGGGTTTTCATTTTAATCCCCGATGTTTAATTATAGTGGAGGTTGGTAATGAAACAATTTATTGAACTGGATGTATCGTTTATTACGTGCATTCCATATACAAAGATTATATCTTTATCTGGCATTTTCGATGAGGTTGTGCATTTCGTAAATTAGCTTCATTTTATACGATAATATAGCTGTTCGGTCGTAACGTTTTGTTCACGATACTTTCAAGGAAGTTTCAATGTTATAATAATACCATTCAATTTAAATGTTGCATTCGTGATTTTAATGACGATAATAATGATTATCTATGGGTGTACGATACACGCGGTTATCATTTTAATAATGTAAGTGCGTTAATATTTATTGTAAGGGTAAATAGGAATAACAAAGTTTTATTGTATATATACATTTTACTCGGGTTAAATGTCCTTGCTTAATAAACATTTTAAAACATTTTTTATTTATCTTCTGCGAAATGGCAAATTTTAAACGTTAAATCAACGCGCTTATCAAAATCGTTTTTAACACAAAACTCAAGAAAATAATAATAATTATAAATAAGAATAGTTTTATTACAAAATCAATTTTTTAAAAGGTCAATTACGTGCGATGGAATCTTTAATGTTACACAGTGAGAAATTGAAACATTGTGTATTCTTATAACGACTAGTCTAATTCACATTAAACCTAACAGACATTCTAATGGTTCACCCAATAATTTAAAAGCTGTATGAATTGAAAATAAGAAAACAAAATGATAAGACTGATTGTTACAACAAATAAATTTAATTTTCAATTTTGTCTTAGTTACATGTACAATGTTTATTAAAATTTGACGTTATACATAGAAATTTTAAAACGATTAGTAAAGTAGTACCTATTGTATTTTAGTTAAAGCTTTCCTTATTTCGAAGATGTTTAATTCCATTAACAAATAACGAAATTTATCTCGGTGTAGAATACACATTTGTTAAAACATTGGTATACTATATGTAATTTTGTACTGACTAATAAATAAATAAGTCAATTAAATCAATTAAATTTTATTATATTTTTAAGCATAACGATATAAGTTAAAATGTTCAAGTGGTTAAAGAAAAAACAAGGGGTAGAAGCGCATTGGAATTCAAAACAAAGTTATTTTAGTCGGAAAACCATTAAAGTTCCTCCAATATTTGCGAACGTCTCTCCTTGGTCATCGAGAGTGTACAACCAAGTTAAATTTTGAAGTAGAGGGGTGGGGAGGGGGGGGGAGGCAGAGGGAGCGAGAAAATAAAAGAGTTGTACAAAGAGCTGGTAGGTCGAGTGACATCCTTCAGGGACGTCTTGTTGAACGCGTTACGATACGCGAGCGCTCGCGCGCGCGCACTTAGATCGCTCGCGGCGCCGACTTTGAAAGTGCATTTCGTTGTCGCACTTGCGAGCGCGAAGACAGTCAACACTCGTGCACTTCTCTCTTGCTTTCTCTCTCTCTCTCTCTCTCTCTCTCGCTGTATTCTCGCAATTATAGTAACAAAATGAGAGATAAACGAGAAATGCCAATGCTATGTCGACTGAATTATTTCGCGATGCGATTTACTTTCGGGACTTGTTAAAACTGGTTTGTACTCTCTTTATGTACGTCAGATCTGTGCCGCACCCCTTGTACGTACATCTTTGATTAAATTTTTCTTATCTTTTTTTTTTGTTTTGCTTCGATAACGTTATAAATATTTAACAGTTGGAAATTTAATTAAAATTATTTTGTATTTTTGCGTTTTGACGAAATAATATTGACTAAATAAAATTGTAATATGAATGATGAATCGTAAATCTGGAAGAAAGCTCGATTTTCCATCCATTAAATATACACTTCACGCGTTGCCATAATTGCAGTTAATGTTCATTGGTAGCGGGTCAATGAAACGAAATAAAAGTCACTCAATCTTACTAATCACCGGGTAGAAAGACGTTAATGTAAAATCGCGTACGTGCCGAATAAGCCCACGCGAATTTCTCTAATTTCTGAAAAAAAAGTGAGTGAGAAAGAGAAGAGAGAGAGAGGGAGAAGAGTATAAAATTTAGCTGTACACGCGCGAATAAAAGAAACTTGGAGCTTAAAAACTTAATGAATTTTCCGAGCTCTGCATTGTAACGTCACACCGTTGTAATTAGGGAAATTGCGTTCTAGTATGTCGCAAGATTGTAAGAAAAGGCAAATTAGTCGAGACTATTGTGACGAGATACGTGTATATATGTGTATGTATATATATATATATATATATATATATAGGTATATACATGCAGCGGGAAAAGAGAAACGTGCTAAGGGTGTTATCCGTTGAACGATCCCATGAGAGTCTCGAGGCAACTTTGAAATACATGTATCACGATTCTTGGATGATCGAAGAAATTTAACTCTTGGTTGACTATATACAGTCGTTCTTATTCATCTTTTATGATATCGTTCACTTTTCTTGTATACCAAACTATATACGATATGATTTTATACAGATCGCCGATGTATAAGGAATTTACCATTTGTTTAACGATCTTCCGGGTTGAGCTTTTAAGAGCTTTTTCGATATATCTGCATACGTGTATAAAAATAATTATAGGCCCGTATGTGTATTTGTAAATTATACGTTTTGGGTATATATATGGATAAAAGGGAGTGTTGTAACTCTCTGGTTTCGTAACTAATTTTATAGTCCAAGTTTTCACTTGATTTGATAAAAAGATTCCGTTGAGTGCAGGGCTCGTTTTAACTTTTCGTCGGTCAGTCTAACTATACAACTTCTTGTCGGTTTTTTAATTACACATATATTTTCAGAAATGAATAGAAGTAGAATTGGTATTACCAATTTTATGATCAATAATTTATGGAAATGTTAATGGGTTTATTTTTCGAATATACCGTACCGTAATTTCCTTATGTCAATTCGATAAAAATTCTTGATCGTTTGTTACACATATGTAACTGTACCTTACAATATTGTACGCAAAAAGTATCCACTTTATTTCGTGCATACAATATAACTACGAGATTTATACATTAACTCAATTAGAGCAGTTTTTAATTGACCTAAAGTGTAATTAAATCGTCCAAACATTAACCACTCTCCGTTAAAAAGTAAAATCGGTAGTAAGGAACAAACAAACATAAAGATAACCGCGTGAATTTACATAACCCGCCCAAAATTCAAAAGCAAGTATATAACCCCATTAATTTCGTAGTGCTCTTGATCTTACTTTGTGTGTGTGTGTGTGTGTGTGTGTGTTTGTGTGTGCAGCGCAGTTTCACAAATAAACGATTTGGTTCCTAACTAAGAAAAAGGAAAACATATATACATATATACATATACACGTAGAAAGCAGACCACATAACAAACGGAGGTTTACGTGACGCAAGCAGACGGACGTTTGTATCGCCTTGTTGAGAGATTTTTTTTTCGGTAGGCAGGATTTATCGTTTATTTAAAAACATGCTTCTTAACAGGAGTCGGCAAGTTTTAACACAGTAGAGACCGCAAGAAGATCCCCCACGCCGATTTCATTCGGGTCCCTGCGATTCATTGTTGCGAGAGGTGAAAGCGCGACTTCGAAAGCGACGACACTCGGCTCCTTATTGTGTTTTCCCCTCGACTTTTTTTTTTAATTTTATACGTATGAAACAAGGTCGGATTATAACGATTTACTGGGTTGTTACTTTGTGCGAGGGTGGCGATGTCGGTGGCTTCTCTTTTACCTTTAAGAGTTTATCACCCGTTTTTTTTACGGTCGAAGCCAGCTAGAGAGTCGCTCGAAGGGTGATTTCATTTGGAAAAAGCGTCTGTAACCAGTATACTCATTTTTGTACCGTTGTTAATTAAATTTGTTAAAGTCTGGATAATAATTCTGTTGTTATTGTATCTTGACTTTTTTTTCTATTAATTAATATATTAATCAACTTACATTATATATTCCATATGTAAATTTGCATATTTAATTTTTTTTTGTTCATTAGGTACTTTATATGCCATTACAAGATTATTCAGTTCTATCGTTGCAATTAAGCACTCAAGTGTTGTTCAATTATTTAAAAATATGTTCACACACTTTCCAGTTTTAAAATGTTCAATATATTCGAGGAATGCAATTAATGTGAAAATATTTAGGCATTTAAATTTACCACCGGTGTTTTCTCACATTAAAGTTACACACTTTGAGAACAATGTACGATAATTCTATTTACAACATTTTTTTAGACGAATTCTTCAATAACGTAAACGATTCGTCTAGTGTATACCTGCAGTTATAGCATCTTATATATATATTTAATTAACTTATATAATCGAATATTAAAAATATATAACAACGAACCTTTAATAATATAAAAGGAAAGAGTTCCGTGTCTCAAATGAAAAATAAATAAAGTGTACGAATGGATATATATCCTATCTGTATATTACATATATGTATACATGTATATATATAGGTTTATATACGCGATGATTCTCGCGCGGTCTTATGAAAGTGGATATTAGATCGCGGCACCTACAGCGATTAGCCGATATATTCTCAAGGTGGGTGTATACATGTACATACCCTTCAGGTTATAAGAGTGAGAGAGAGAGAGAGAGAGAGAGAGAGAGAGAGAGAGAGAATAACTCGAATTAATTTATACTCCGACGCAATTATCCGTAGTTACTCACTCAATCCGACTCGCGAGCGGAAAATCTCTTTTTAATAACGAAATTCCGGCTAGGCATTAGTACTTAGATTAACGTCGGCGGGTTAATAAATAATTAAATTCCGAGTAGCAGCTGAGTTAAACGTTATGGATTTGCATCGAAAGAGATGATTAATGCACTCAATTTCCACGTGTGCGTTTACTGTTTACCTCTCTGTGCGTATATATATATATACACGCGTATTATTCTTTTTCTCGGTTTTCTTTTGTGAGCGATTACGTTGACGTACTTTCGTTCAGTTTGTTTTTCGTATTCGACCGATTAGTTCTATATCGTTTTGTACATTACGCATTACGTAACAAATATATATTTAATTGTATTATTATAGATCATAATGCGAGACGCGTTGTGAAATTGGATGTGTCGAGAAAGTATTAAAAAAACGTTTAGTTGTAACAATCGAATAGATTAAGGGACGCATGGAAACGGTATTATTCGAATTAAATAATATGTATAATTTATGCACTTGTACGTGTGATTGTGTGCACGTGTGTGTATGTGTGTGTGTGTGTGTGTATGTGTGTGTGTGTGTGTGTAATCGAGTGAGTCGAGCGAGATCGTATGCAATCTCGCGGTCTCTATAGACCAAAGGAAACGGAGAATACCGTTATATTTATCCGTATACACATCCCGACGAGGCGGAACGAAAAAATAAAAAAAGCTCACCTCTTATCGATCGACTAACAAGCCCGAGGAGAGCTTCCACCATAATTGGATATCCGAAATCTCGGAGAAGCTGCACCCCGGAAGTGAATATCAAAGGGCAAGATTGAAATGAGGAGTCGTACACTCTGTCATCCACGTGTGCCGAGAGAGAGAGAGGGAGAGAGGGAGAGACTAAGAAGGAGAGCGTGAGAGAGTCTAGTCCGGCGTTGCAGTGACTCTTGCCAATTTGCATCATGACTGACCCGCAACACGCGGACGCCCCGGGCAACGTAAGATCGGACGATTAATGTATACTCCGCGTCAAGGGTAGAGAAAGCGTAATTGTATTTTCATAGCGGAAACATTGTCGCCACACGATGCGATATGTCAAAATTTCTTTCGGTATTATTTCTTTGATTTTAATACGTAGTGTGCGCTTGTGTCTGCTTGTGTCTATGTGCGCGGTTGGCTTTCTGGCCTCGAGATAACTGTGTCGAGGGAGAAAATCATTGCGGCACATAGTTTCTTCATTCACTTCTACACATCAGAGAAGTAGAAACAGACTGAGAGAGAGAGAGACAGAGAGACAGAGAGAGAGAGGGAGAGAGACAGATTCGAGTAATTTATTGCTCGTGATTAGTTTTCTGATATGGTTCATCGTTAGGATAAAATTCCTTCATTTTTCTCTAATTTGAAAGTTATTGGTTTATTTATTACGTACAATTGTACGACGTATTCCAATAATCGAGTCGTACCATCTAACGGTATATTTGTTATACTTAATTATTATTTTCATCTCGTTAGAGTTAATTTTCAAACAATCTTTATTTTCTCCTCTACTAAAAAAAAGAATTAATCACTGGATGATTCCGTAATCGCGTAGAGATTACCTACAAAATCGGGTACTTCGTCACCGGATAAGTTTGCACTCGTTGATTTCAAGAAGATCTCGAGCGGTCTGTAGATTTGTTTAAACATACACAGATGTGGTACCACGCGACGAAGGGAAATCGGCGCATTTACGTCAAAGTATCAACCTCATCCACCAATTCCGTTATCGCTCGTTTCTCTCATGAAAGTTTTAGGTGCACACGCACACACACACATATATATATATATAAAACTACATTGAAGCTATGCAATCGAGATACTCCGAATGGTATAGACCCTGCGGCGATAGCTACAAATCACTCGTATGCATTGCGGAAGCGCGGCTCCTTTTTCATTTCCTTGGCCAATTGTCCTTCGGATATCCTCTTTGGACCACCGGACGTCGCATAAATCCTAGTTTTATGCATTTAAATCATATATATATACATATACGTATACGTATGCACGTCGATCGAACGATCGAAAGAATATTACCGGATGCGTAGACGCGTGTATAATTTTTACGCGGATTCTTTCTTCGTTTGTTGGCCCTGAGGCCTAAATGTTACACCCATCTTATACAGGTCAATCTCTCACGGTAAATTTATTATCTTTTACTTGTGTCTATACAGATATATATATACGTGCATGCACGTGTGACGTAATTTTATTGTACACTTGGAGAGATTACGATCGATACCGATTTAATTTTAGGCCTATCGCTATACTATATCCTTTAGCCATTATTTTATTCTCTCGGATTATTCCCTCTGTGTGTATAGAAATTCGCGGATTATTTTATGGTTGATAAAAATTTTACTATTACCTCGGATCGAGCAAAAAATCGTGGAATGCTGTATATTGAATTTTGATACGCGGGAGCCTATATTGAATTGTAAGTATGGACGAATCGATATATATACTTATGGATATCAGGTTTTATTGTTTCCTTTAGGAAATGTTGTAACGTTTTTTTTCACTCCTCCCGATGGTTATTACGGCGATCTATTTTTTGTTGTTTGCACATTTAAATTATTATATACACATTTTTAGAAAATTATCTTTTACATTTGTGGGATTTCGATTGCAGGGTTGCGCGGCTGTCTTTACGATCGTTCGGTTATGCATTGCACGTATATATAAACTATGCATTTTTAAAAATAACAAAGTAACAATTACTTTTTCTACTAAATTTTATCGCGCCTTTTAAATTAATCAATAAATATACTTTTTATTGTACAAATCGTATATATATATATATATATTTAACAATACCCATTAGCCATAAATAATGTTTGTAGATTGAAAAAAAAAGTATCGGTCAAATTATATACGTTTATATCACCTACGCTCCGATCTCCTTTATACAGGCACATAGATATACACGTATACATGCATATATTACGAAAATTGTACAGTACTTTCAAACTCACCCCGAGGTGGTAAGCGCGAAAATTCATCCGTTCACACGAGTGTGCCCACACAAAACTCACTTTCCCCTTTCGCTCGGTAATCTAAATTTCCCTATATAAGTTACGCTCGAGTCAGTAATTAACGATTCAGCATTTTAATTAATTACATGTGCGCGTGTGTGTGTGTGTGTGTGCGTGCAAGAATATATCGACATGTAGATTTACGGCATCTTCGGAAGCGTATGTATATATATATATAACAAGATCTTTCTAATATGTGCTGGAATTACCAAAGGACGGGTAGTTAGAAGTTGTTGTTCCGCCCTGTAAGTCGTGTCGATTCACTGTATTATATATAGGCGTTGTCTATGTCGCGCGCACATGTATGTATATATATAACACGCGTTGGAATATATAAACTGTTCAGTTGCTTCTATGTTTAAGTCAACGTGTCTATCAAGAAACGAAAGCCTCGCCGAGAAACTTGTACATTTGGTTGTACAAGATCGAGAGGGGAATCCGTTAAATTAATGTATATACATATAGTTTTACTTCTTTATACGTATATGGAGTTACGCTTTGTACGGCAATTTATTTATTGGATGACTAATATAAGTAACTATTTCCATTTCACTTAAAGAGAGGATTCGCGTTGCCTTTTTCTTTCTTGCGTTTAGCGAAATGTCATTATTAATCGCAACTTTGTAAATTTTTAAAAAGCTTATTAACATAATCAGTAGTTTGAATTGATTACGATTATTCGATTAATTATTTCGAACATTACGTATACATTAGTTGTATAAATCGGAATATTTTAAATAATTCGTTAATATAATGAATAAATAAATACAATCGAGATATTCTTTTATTTAAAAAAAAAATCTAAAATTTTTGATCGCGGACATCCTCCTGATGCATACATTCATAATTTATTCGATCCGAAGTTTTATTTTTATTAACACACTTGTACATCGCGGTATCAATTTCTATCCTCGTAAAACTTTCAAAGTCTCAATTCAATATATGAAAATATGATAATTCGAAGACGTGAGACGTGAGATTCGCAAGTGTAAAGTCGATATGTCAAATGAAACAAGATCGGATTGTATTAAAAATCGTCTCGTCGTACTCATATACATATACATATACATATACATATACATATACATATACATATATAACGTACGTTAGACATTGTACAGTTGTAGAAAATAAACCTATATATAGATGAATAATGGGAGCGCGCAAGATACCCGTTCGAATAATCATTTGGGTTACTTATGATGCAGAATAAAAGGAAACGACGTAGGTATACCCACGACCTTGCATTACGTAAGAAAAATAATACCGCTGTTATAATTGGATCCGTGCGCGCGATTTCGAAAGGTTTGGTCTTGTCTCTCTAACTGTACGTTGGATGGTAATTGTCGGCGTCAACGATGTCACTTGCTCAAACTTTCGTTTGAAATTGATTTTTAATTTTCGATTCATATCGCGCTACACGATTAAACAAACATTAAATAAATACATTTTATATTTAATTATACGCAGTGAGCATTATTACGTAAACTCCGTTGCAGAGAAAGAAAAAATGCGAAAAACTCATCTTCACTTTTTTTTTTCGTCTTCGTCAAAAAGAAAAGCACGACTCCTTACGAAATCGACGTAAGTCTTTAACTCGAGGAGGTGGACAATAAATATTATTAACTATGATCGTGCAGGCGGATTCAATTTACTCGACAGAGTGAGAGAGAGAGAGAGAGAGAGAGAGAGAGAGAGAGAGACAAATGGAAGCCCATTCGTAGATCGGTAACGTGTAATAAGCCCAGTGCATTTGTAAATACGCGCGGCAAAGGAGAAAGTGAAAAGAATAATAGAGGTGTATTAACTCGCCTACGACGATTAATAAGAATGATGAAAGAGATCGGTGCAAATATAGACGTGTGCACAGAAAGTTCGTAGAAAACATTTTTTTGTATCGTTGGTTAAAGAAAAATGAAGTCGCACCCTGTGTGCAGAAAATGGCGATTATCGCAGTGCGTGAACGAAGAAGAAAAAGAAAAAAACTAAGAAAAAAGATGACCGTCAATGATTACTTATGGTCCATAAGACCGTATGGACAGTGAATCATTATGCGCGCGTCTCCGAAGATTTCACGCGTCGAGAAAAGCGGGTCAAAGTCGTAAGTTTTACCTATATTTCCCTCCGACGCGTCTGCGGTGTATAAAACAATTTTGTATATATATACGTACGTGCCCCACTGTACTTGATTTGCCGAATACCATACGAATAAATATGTTGGACAGTAGAGACGTGGTAAATGCCAGTGTCTCTCGCAATTCGAAATGATTTTCCCGAATGGTCCGTCAACCGAGAAACGGGGTGAAACCGTTTTGAATCAATTTGTTGTAAATTCTGTGTCACATATAGAAATCACTTAGCTCCGTGATAAATCAAAAATTAATGTACCGTTATATCGAAGCGAATTATATTGATTTTCTAAAAAAAGTTTCTCATCAATTCGTCCAAGTGCAAAAAGATAATAGACGCTCTATAACTTTTCGAATCACGTATACATAATGCCGTTCGCACAAAATTTCCCAGCCTCGATGAAGAAAAAGTATTAGAGTTCAGATATTTTAGTCGGACTCGCGGGGGAGAGAAGAGAAGTGGAGGACGCACGAGATTCCAAGAACGAGTTAGGGTAATAAGCCTCGCGGCCGGTGCATTCCCAAAGCATTAGCATAAGCCAAGTATGCCGAGGATGCGCATATCCTTGCGCGTTTATCTACGGGTAGAGACCGGAGCGGAAATCGCGCGGCGAACCCGATAAAGCACGCGAACTTCTCCCCCGCGGATGCCGCGCGAGCGCAAAAGGGACACTCGCATACCCACACACAACTACGAACCGTCGGTCGATAGGGAACGATCGCTTCGGTATATACCGTAGCGCGGAGATAACGATTCGATAACACACACACACACACACACGTACAATCCTTTTTCTCGAGCTGTAGGGACGCGACCGGACCCTATATATATATTTATACAAGATTGCGATTCAAGACAGCTTCTTGCCTCCGTTCGATATATATTTTCACTCCTATGTATAGTCTTACGAGTTTTTATGTTTATTATGTGCGTAGCGTAGACACCTTCGATACTCTTTCTTCGATACACATATAGGTATATACGTATATGTACGTTATTACTTTTTTGTATCATAGTATATATATACCGTAGCTTAACCGTTAATTTCAAACGAATTTTTTAACCTATTGTAAGTGCAGAGACAAGTCGTATAGACAAATTCTCAGTTTGTTTGTACAAAAATTAAAGCGACAACCGGCAGTTGGAAATATATATATATATATATGTATATATAGACGTCACATCGCATGCATGATTACCGTGATTAACGCTGTAAATTTTATTCAAACATTTGGTAGATACGGTTGAACAATTATTCAAATAGCAGTGTAGATATAATGAACAGGTTTCCCCACCACCCCCCCCCCTCTCCCACCCGGTGTTCGCTAATCTTAACTTTGTTGGTTCGCTTTTTATTATTTACATATTATATCCTAATTAAATGAAATATCCGGTACCGCGGGTGACATTAGCTAAATTAATACTTTCGAGAAACTCGTTATTAAATTGTAACAAACAAGTGGTACGAATTAATTACAACAATAAAAAGTATATATTTGTCTTATACCTCGCGGCAATCTACACTCGTCGTTGAAAAATATATTTCGAGTTTGCAACACCTATTTCCGGGTCGTAAATAAATGTACAACCCGTTGTAAAAATTTTCGGTGGATCGTCGGCGCGGCGGTACGGTATCTATATATAGGTATACGAAAGTAAAACTTGTTATCGAGACGAATCTTTGATAGTAATTGCCTTACGTTGGAATAAGGGGAATGAAAAAAGATCGGTGAGGTACTTACCGAGACAGCTGATAATGTGATCCGCGGGAGGTCGTAAAACGTTGCGCGCCCAAGCGGCTCTTAAGACCTCGAGTGCACAGGGAGGACCACCGACCATCAAAATTCCAGGAGCCACGTGTCCCTTATACCTCAACTGTCGAGTAGCTTCGACCAGTGCGACATTCCACCAACATCTTGAATTCGCTTCCAAGAACCCCTGAAAATTACCATTATACAATTTATTCATTAGTCAATTATCTACTACGTGTTCGTAATTACCAAGAGATTTGTAGTAAAAGGAAAATCCAATATGTGTGTATAGTAAAAACTAATAACTGTATATGTGTATACGCATTAACGTCAAACTTGGGAGGAAAACAGCCCACCCAAAAAAGTATGTTTAATCATAATTAAAAGAAACCACACACACACACACACACTTATACATCTTTATTTAAGATATATATGTCAAGATGCATACCAAAGAAAGATAAGGTGAGCGTTTCTGGTAGCGCATCTGCGTGTAATATAAGAATCCCATATAAGTGTGTAAACTCATTAATCGGGCGGTGTACCGTCAAAAACTAAGAGAAAGCTTCTAATTAAACAAAACCTTCGGAAATGAAAATTGCGCGACTATAAGTATATTTCTAACGTTTCGTATGACCGTCTAGAGAACTTAGAGATAATAGAAAGTGAAGTCACATTTTAACGACGCTCGGGCGGCGGTGTAATTGAATGAAATTGATGGAAAGCCATATGGAGAATGAAGATTCCATAAAAAATGACGGGCCAGACACAAAAGAAGTATACTCTTTTATTTTTATCTATATATACCTTCTTTTTATACATTCTCTGGCAATAAAAGGGCAAAAATCGTCGTTTATACGTTTCGCCACGGGATATTTCCGATACAGAGAGGCCGTAAATATGATCGGTATTGCCACCTTCAACGAATTTTCTTTTAATCTTCCTTTTTCCTTGATAGCTATATACACGAAAATTTCCAACTCCCTCGATTTATGGGATTTGGCTTTTTTCTTTCGGAGGTGATCGATTAATCATTCGAGATGCATTTCTTCGATTAGACGGCGCGAATTACTGGCAATTAAAACATTTTAACGTTTAATTCCTCGAAAGCCAATTAAGGTAACGCATAATTTATTGCGCTAATGTTTGTTACCCGGGTCTCGTTTAAATTAACAACAAATCTCTACCCGATTATCGCGGTTATCTGAGAGACGAAGGAATTATATTAGTTACTACTTATGGATTGATCCTTTTTCGAGAAAAAAAATCATTAAAATGTGCACACAATTTATTTTTTTTATTTTTTAAATCTTAAAGATCTTTATACTAAAACATTTTGTCGAATGCTTACGATTGACAAGATAATTGTTTGAAACGAAAAAATATTTGTTATAAAATTTTTTTTTAAATAACATTGCTCTCTCTCTCTCTCTATGCTACTAATTCGCTGCTAATCAGCGAGGAAGGTGATACGATGTCTTTGTTAAGACAGCATATGTTGAAAAATACTTTTCCTCAGTGGTCAATCGGCCGAGGCCGGGAATCGAACCTGGGAATTATAAAATATTAGTTATAAGATAACATATGTGAAACTACTACAGAGAAAGAAAATTAATGAAAGTTTCTTAAATGTTTCAGATGAATGTTTTTCTTGATTGCCTGTTTGTACACTAAAAAATATAATACATAGTGATAAAAAATATTTGTTTAAAACTATAAGACATATTTATAAAAGATATAACGTATAAAGATTACAAGATTTTTTTTATCTATTAAATAAAATATTTTATTGAATGAACTAAAGTATTTTTGTATACATAATTTTCGTTCAGAAAGTATTTGTTCATGGTAGCACTACAATTTTTATCAAGAACATTTAGATACTTTAGTAAAACTTTTCTCTCAGCGTACAAGAAATGAAATATTTGATTGAATAGACTACATTTGTTTTCCGTATAACTTCGAGAGCATATAAAAGATGCTAAGGTATTATACGAAGAAAAAAAACGGTAGGTAAGTGATTTTCTTTTTAAAAGAGGAAGAATAAAGCTGTCGCGACGCTGTTTAATCAAGTGGAAGAGACGGTAAAAGTTATCGTACACGGCTAGTCTACACCCTTGTTCGGGTTTTCTCGTTGGTTTCCGCTTAATAGATTTCTCTCTTGGTCGAACTCGAGTCCCATATCGTCCTTGAAAAATGATGTTTACGAGCGGTGTCGACGCTAAAGAGTAACCTGGACACGAGAGGATAATTGATATCGGGTCGCACACGACTGCGCGAGAGGTATAAACCCCGCGCTCTCTGCTCTGTGCTTCTGACAAGGCATTTCTCATCCACGGGGGTTTCAGTTACGCCCCCGCGAAAATTATATGCACCAACTTTCCTACGCTCGACTCACTTCGCTATTGTTTTACTTATTTTTATCAACAATTTATTCTTTCTTCACTTGTTTAAATTTGATTTCAAAATAAAAAAAAAATAGTACGGTGTATATAGAAGAAGATCTACTTTTTACAGTAGTTCTTTACGATGCTACAGTGTAAACACAATATATAGATTTTAAATTATGTAAGGAGGACATCGCCACTTATCTTTTCTCCACTTATATTAAGTGAAATTTCTTAACTGTTAATGAATCATCTATTTGACGGTTGACTACGTTATATGTAATTTTTTTTAAAAATCATTTATGTCCTTAACTTTTTGCGCAAAATTATTTATCTTATTTCTTCATTATCTTTAAAATAATTGGTTAATAGTAGAATTGGAAAATTTTATACTCTTACACGTTACTACCGTGTCAAATTATACGAAGAATATCAATGAGTGATAGCTTACGTTTTCTTTTTCATTTGTTATTCAATTACGGATTAATAATGCATATATACTTAACGTCATTCGATTTATTTTCTAATGTATATTTAGCAATTAACGAGGTGATTCATTGAGAATCAATGAATACATTTGGAAGGTCAGCGTCTAACACTTATGTCAAAAACATTGAATAACCGCACGATTAATTTATTCAAAGAATTATAAATCGCATACGATCTACCGACAATCATGTGTATTAATTTGAAAAATTATTATTATAGAAAGTGTGAAATATTTATTAATTATTGCGACGTGTAAAATTGTAATTATATGCATTACAAATTAATATACGTATTATTGTATTTACTTACACGTTACGACTAATTTCATCGTTGATTCATTAATCATTATCATGGAAGAAAGATGTACACTTTTTTTTATAGATGATGTACGTCTTTCTCAAATACCAGTAGAACATTTTCAAAATATCGAATTATATAAAACGAAAAGTCGATTTACAATTTAATTGGAAAAAAAATGAACTCTTCATCAAGTTTTATAATTGATGATCCTTTAACATCGAATAATCGGGTAAGAAATTAAAAATTTAATTATACGGTATTTTGGTAATTAATAACACGCAACTGGAGTATCGAGAGAGAAAGAAAAAATGAAAGAATAACTTAACGGACGTTTACTACATTATTAAAGTGAATGAGAGAGTGAGAGAGAGGGAGGGAGGGAGAGAGAGAAAAAAAGAAAGAATTAAGTGAAACTTTTTGATTACGTATTTACACAAACTTCCTCGTGTATGAACAGGTGCGTGCCGATGCATCTCGAAGATTGTACCACGTCGATTTCACGATACAGTTTTCTTTTTCACACTTTCAGAGTTCATTCTTGGATTTGTTTGACCAAATAGATGATATTATTTCGTACGTCCATATGATCAGATAAAGAAAAAATATTAAAGATGTAATCGCCGAGAGAAATACAAACCACTGGCAAGCATTTATATCTAGAACTTTCTAACAAAAGGTGTTTCTTCGATATATATTAAGTGAAAGAAAGAAAAGTAAATTCTTCTTCACGGCTAAATGATGTGATTTTAGTGTAAATAATATATAATTATAGATAATAAGATGATTTTCGAGGAAAACAGATTGGGAAGATTATTAATGCATAATATTGTGAGGATTTAACAAAAAAGAAGAAATGTGGTGATTTTGAAATCTTACGTCGTATAAGTACATTTCAAATAAGCGCGAGCGAGTCGTTTTGACGCGTTTGAAAGAGAAACAAAAAAAAATATAATGAGCGACATTTCACTTTTATGTAATAGGAAAGTGTTTTAGTTAAAAAACAGTGAAAATTACTGAAATGAAGTGTCAAGTTGATGCGAGGATGAAATGAGGAAAATGGTCAGTTTTTTTTTCTCGTATCTATATGAGATTTCAAGATCTTCTGAAACACGTGATTATGGAAACGTTTCCGTTAAACAAACGTTGACCCCATGCTTATTTGATTTATAATATTTACAAAAAGCGATATTACCTCAATTATAAATATTTTTATAATAATCATTTAATATTACATTATTATAATCAGTTTCATTCAACAAGATCAAATTCATTCAAAAATTTCTTGATATATCAAAGCTTAAAACGGAAAGAAGTCACACAGTTTATTAATAAGAAAATATTCTTTACTTAATGTACACAATGTATTACTCTAAAATATACAACGCAAGTTTATACTTCCAAATATTAACAACATTTTCCTCGAGCATCCATCAAATCTACCACGCATATTTACCATTATAAAAATTGACCATTATATATATACGAAAAGATGCATATAAAAGCAGGGGCAGAAAGTTTCTGATCGCCAGTCGGACAAGTAGACATAAAACGAACGGCCTCAACAGCAATTATCGAATTACAAAGACGCACCGCGTCGACTGTGAAAATCTTGAGGAGAATCAATTTCACCTTCGCGGTCTTCGTCTCGTGTTTCGCGTGTATATAGGTGTGTACGGACTGCTCATATGCGTGCACGCAGAAAAGAAAAGAGCGAAGATAAAAAAGGAGCCACCGTAAAGGAGAAAGGTGTGCGCAAGTGCTTTGCTAATCCAAGTATATACTGGATCTCCGGATATACTCAATGCCGACAATGAACTTGCTTGCGTATATATATACCGTCGTTGTTATGCAATGTACAATCGAATACGCCCTGCGTGTGCACGGACGGTGTCCTTTTAAAGCCTCCCTGTGCGGGACGTGCAATTAATTTTAGGCTCGATTTTGCGGAGGCCATGCACCGGCCTCTGCTGACTAGCAAAATTTTGACGCAGCGGAAATTCTCACGTACCGCCGAGTTTCCATCCTGTACGTTATACACGCGTACTCGCGCTTATTGCAATACACTTCATTTTTTTAATGTAGGCTATTTTATAATTTAGAAATACATAATATACATGCACGTATAATATTTTAAACTTCAAAAATAAACAATTAAATTTATTTAAAAATGTTACAGGTGTATGCTGTGCAGGACTTCATTATTTAAATATGAAGTTTTTTACCAAACATTAGCTGAACTGGTGAAATATCTACTAGCGCAAAATTTGTCTTTTTCTAATATAAAGAATAATGCATACTTTGAATTCTTTGCTATGTGAGTTATTGTAAATAAGAAAATAATAATTATCAACGGAAAAAAAATGGTGAATATTAATAAATAAATATATGTATTTAAGAGGCCCTGTATATACACATAAATTAGTAAATATAGTTGAATTTTAACGTTTTGCAATTTATAGAGTAAACATAATACAGTTCCCAAGCAACGTACACATTTCAAATTTGATAAAAAAAAAATACCCACCCGTGGAAATTTCTCCGCTATCAAAGTTGTATCGACAGATGGATTGATTTATCGAATTTTGATTTTAGTTTTAAAATCAATATATCTATAAACCTTAAGAAAGTTAATTTGCATAGTATATTTTGCCAGATACGATTGCCGTATACCATGGAACAGCTAGTTAATGAAAAGTTTATTGCGCGTCAAAAGGGATTTAATTTCTATGTATGTGTATACAGACACACACAGACACATGCATATCGACATACATAGGCATAGTACGGTCATAATTTTCGGTCAAGATTGAATAGAAAATTTATCGTTCTTTCTGAGTGTACTAAAAAATTGAAAAATAAAAGGAAAGCAAAAGTGTCTTTCGAAGGGTTGTTTCAATTTCCATTTTTTGCTATCTCTCTGTCCCTAGTACAATATATACATTTGGAGATTCGAATTAGCGTACGTCATTCAAGCGCGTAACGAGCGGATGGCAACAAACTTTTGGTTGTAAATCACGATAACATTATTTATATGGTAATGCACCGAGAAGACTCTTCTTCGGTGACGTTTACATATATCTATAGGTATATACATATCGATGCGCGCAAGTTCGAGCTGAGGCTATTGTCTTGTCATTGGTATATGGGGTTGACTTTTCAAAGGGAGGTTTCTCTATATACGCCTTTGTGTGAGCATTTTGTACGATGCCCGCGCACTATTGAAGAATTATAGTAGTTTCGCGTACGCGTGCATACAAATCAAAGTTTTAATTTAAATTAATAAATTCGTAAGAGGTAAAATATGTCATAATAATGCTAAATAACATTTTATAACGTTTACGTAAAATTATATGTGTGAAAAACGTGTTATTTCACTTAAACTCGCATGTGATGTATTAAAACGATAATTTCCCAATTAAAACTTAAAAGTAGCTCGGTTAACGTTTTAGATAAACTTCCTTGTGATAATTAACCGATCGAATGGATTTTCGTTGGAATAAAGTGATATACGTAATTTGTTTAATAAAGCATGTAAAATATGCAAGTATATACGGTAATCTTTAATTTAAATGTAGTTTAGTGCAACACGTATACGATAACGTTATTTTCAAACAAACGCATTTTGTTCGAGTTTTAATTTTCATAACAAAGTGTGTCAGGGATACGAGATTGCCTCTTTTTTTACGTAAACATTTAGCGCAGAATTTCCACAAAGATATTTATAAAATGTTAAATATTTGCTTAACAAACTACAATCAAACATTGCATTTTAAATATTTACTTTGTTAACGCGTGTTTGTATTATTTTTTCTGTACAATTGTAATTTATAAATAAAAACATTTAATTAAAAAATAAATTACAAAAATCAGACAATTTATAACTTTTTTAAATTAATTGTTTTTAAGACTATTTTTATTGTAAGGGTCATAAAAATTGATTGTAATCGTACTGTGAATGTTATACTGTATATACTATCTGGAGAAACAATATAAAGTTAATTTTATCTGCAACAAAGTTACAATGTCCTAGGTGAGCGCAACATGCATTCAATATCGCGTAAATCTGGGAGGTGTTTCTCGATTAATTCGAGTATTAAATCGACTCGATATATTTACATGTAATGTTTATCATCGAATGTGTCGCTCGGTAGGTGAAAGTCCAATCGAGGAAAGAGACCTCGAGGCGATTATTCGTGGGTGGCTCGGAAATCTGCATAGATGGACCGAAATGAAAGTCCACACGGAATATAACGTCTCTGTCCGATGACTCGGCGAGACGCATTTCCGTACGAGAGAAAATGCTTGCGTACGATTTCGTTTTCTTGATTTATGCGCTCGCGTCACGCTTTTCTTCCCTGATTTCTTGTTGTTCTCCTATATACCTACGAGATGTCGACTATTTTCCCAACTGATCAATTTTTAACCAAAAAGTTCCACCCTTTTTTTTCATATGTACGGTCGATCGGCTTTTACATTTGATTACATTCGTGTTTTGTTGAAATGTGGCGTTCAGGTAGATATTATATATTATTCTTATTGCTATATACGATACGTATATGCGTGTCCTTTTAAAATATCGATTGCTGGTCGGATAAGCCGATTGATAAGGAATTTTTTTTTATTCGAATAACCTTTGGTGTCAAGTTTTATTTCGAAGTAACTATATAGTTTTATCATGCGTGCATCAGTAAACCACGTTGATTAGTTTAACACAATTAGGTATATTGCTCGTAATCATCAAAATTTCATTATTTAGCGTGGAACTCGTAAATATATCGTGTTCGTTTTAAAATCTGATTATTATCAACTTATGCGTTCGAGTCCTCTTCCAGTTTTCAATTCAACCGATGCACACGAAAAGTCTTATACGTTTGACCATTTACATCCTAATTCCACGCGAAGGATCACAAACACGCGTTAATATCTTGAACAAACATCAACGTAAACAGCAGCATAATAATTGGATAATATACATCTACGTATGTAGAATACGTGCATAAAAACGTGTAGACAGTATATATACACATATAAAAAAAAGGATCAATGACATAATCATTACACACGCTCGCACGAATCCGAGCAATTTATAATTCCTCTACGTACAAGCTACCTTCGTTCGTATGATCCTCCCTCTCTCTCTTTCTTTCTGTGTGGACGACGAGTGAAAAACGACACGGTCGCGAGCGTTAATTAAGCGCTACCGAGGTGTTTGCGCATAATTGACCAGCCCCGAGAAGAGAGCAAGAGAGCAAGAGAGAGAGATTAGCGAAACGCGTGTATAGATGCATCTTTATACGTGCGCGTCCGTTTACGTAATAATTACCGTGGACTTTTTCGCGCGCGCGCTCGCGCGACCGAGCGATTTCGCTGACGCACGACCGGCGAATTAATTGCCGAGAGAGGAAGAAGCCGATATCCGTTTCACGATTGCACGGGTTCCTGTCTTAGTAGGAGATACGGGCTTTTCTCGTTAACGCTTTATCGATCCGAACAAAAGGAGAGAACGGTTCTCTATCTGATTGTAACAGCCGCCAGTAAGCGCACACCCCTTGCGACTTCTTTTTCGCAACCCCCCCTCACCCACCCCACCTTCGATTCGCTTCTCGTGGAGAAGGGACGATTTTATCGGCTCTCTTTCTACACCCACTCTCTTTTATACTATAGGGTTCTATTGATTCCTTACGGTTTTCCTTTCCCTCTTAGTCATTCGGGATGGTTCATCTTTATAGTTTACGGGACATTTTTAACATTTTTCCAAAGGTAATTCAACTTTCCTGGTTTTATCCACCTTGGATGGCTTTACATCTTGTTTTCATTCTCAAATATCATAAAATAAAAATTGTATATACATTTAGGATCTTTACGTAATTTTTCAATTAAGAGTACTTACTTCAATGAGCCTTTCGTCACTCTTCCTGCGAGTTTTTTTGGTACAACGCTTTCGAGAGTGATTTCGTGTAAAGTAATTCGAAACAAGCAGAAATTCTTACATAAAATTGTGTTATATCTCTGTGTTCCTCGTACGATCGAAAGTTGATTGATAAACAATTTTTTAGCATTATCACGTTTTTAAATTAATAAATCAGTATGGATCTCTAGCTAAATTTAATACGATATCCGCGTGATTCATCGTTTTTCTGCAATTATCTGGTAGATAAAATTATAATTAAATCTAGGTATAAATTTAATATTATTTCTTTAATTATTCATTATTATTATATTTAGCCCCCAACTCTCACTCCCGGTATTTTTTCTATATTACTCTTACACTTTATACGCTTAGTTTTCAATATGAATACACATTTTAAAATTAAATAAAATTTTATTATACCTATCTTTATAAATCTTAATTTTCTGAAAGCCATGTAAATACACGTTTTAATATATCACATCAATATTCACTTTAATTAAAATCGTTTTTTTTTTCATTCCCATACTTTAAGATGATGCATCGACGGTATTACAAGCGAATGAGTACACGTGAACATTTATAACCACAAGTTTTACATAAAGGAGATAGCAGTACTTTCGAATAGATTTAAATATATCTCTCGATATAAATAACGTATTCCCTTAAATTTTGACTTTTTTTTCTATATATCAAATATTTAATATCCATAATTTTTTGTAAAATATAATTTATCGTAAATAATAACATTGTCATGGTAATACGAGAGTCTGTACATTTTTTAAAAAATAAAAATGCAGGATTTTCCTAAACTATTGATACACAACGTGTACAGCTAGTCACTCACAATTCACAGTGTCTCAATTGCGTCAAGAGCGAGGGAGAGGAAAAAAAATATTGTTTTCAAACAACCGACTTTATCATTACAATATTAAAAATCAACATTTTTATGCAAAGAGGCAATTACTTGTCTCAATAAATGTTTATTACTCTTAGGAAAATCGTTATTGTCATTTGAAAGGCGAAACAATGGATTTTTAATTATTTAAACACGACGATTTCCTATATACTTCTCATTGGTTACAGCGTTACACTTTTTACTTGGACTCGCGTGTATATTGCCGTGATAATAAGGTGTTACATTATTTATCGTTGTTCACTGAATTCGCCACTTTAAGACCAAAGTGCATTATACATTTCTGCAGTTAAAGATTGTAAAGAGAGATAATTGTAGCCGCCGGTAATAAATATGTAAGGAAACTACTTTGAAAACATAAAACTCGGGTTATAAATATATCTGCACCATTGGTCTTTGTGCTTCTGTTACAATAACAGCAATTAGGATTACTCGACTAATTGCCTAATTTATCATAAATAGAGATATTATCGGCTATGCTTTCAATAGTTTTCGTTATTAATTTCTTGGCTTGTATCGTGATTTTACGTTGAAAAATCTCTCACGATGGATATCTCGTATTTAAATCGACAAGGATTTTATTTATTGCCGTTTTGCGTTTTAATATATCGATGAATTGTTTGATTTTTGTTACGTAACGCGTAATTCATGATGATTGTTTTATTTTAAATAAAATGAAGTATTACGAGTTAATCGATTAATATGCGTACTCTTGAGCAAACAAACGTTAATTTTTTAACCCAGCACTCGCAAAGGTTAAAACTTAAAAAATTTATTAAGAATTACATAATTAATAACGTCTATAGAGTTGCAGAGTTATTGAAATAATAGAAAATCTAAAGTGCATTGAACAAATTGCTATATCTAAACCTTCTGTCGAACAATATTCTTACATAATTGTTTGGTTGCAATACTGTTTTTTAACTAGTTTTGTTACTCCACTATTTGATCATAATGTACGATTATTTTAAAACAAACTGATACAAAAGACTGAAATTTTAACAGTAGATTTGAAACATGTTTTTTTCTTGACGCAATAGAGTAAAATTTGAAAATATGCTATTACACAACTTTTTTTACATTTTATTATTTACATATTGTATAAACAAATTATTCACTAATTAATTGGCATACAAAAACTTTTGAAATGTTTTGTAACATAATTTCAGTATTGCACTATTTTCATATTTTAGTCAATAAAATGAGTGATGAAACACTTTTATAAAAAATGACGTTACTGTGAAACGTATGTTCCTTGTAATAAACCATTTTTCTCAATATAGATTTATGCCCTTAATTAATTAAATTCTTTAAATAAAATATAATTAACAGCTTTGTCGTCTCGAAAAAAAAATTTTTTTAACCATTTATTGAAAATTTGAGGTTAAAGTAAGAGCTACCCTTCGCATTTTCGAGCTCTCGATCGTACATAAATTCGCTGAGCGTAAAGGTTTCTTTTTTTTTGTCGTACATCGACCAATTCAGCACAGTCCTTTGAAAAACACTTGACCGCAACGAGAGCAAAAGCAAGAAAAAGAAAGAAAAAAGAAATAAGGATGAGACAATGTAGGACGCAAAAACAAATATATGTCGAAGCAATGAAAATTACCTTATACAGAAGATTTTAACAAAAGGGTCGCTCCCTTAAGATCGAGGACCCTTGGGTCCAAGTGGCTCGATGTTCCAGTTTTTATTTCTCTTGAGTGTCATGCTCGGATAGAGAGAGAGAGAGAGAGAGAGAGAGAGAGAGAGAGAGAGAGAGAAAATGAGCGAGAAAATGGGACGTATATAGGTATATGCACATCTTAGCGAGTATACGCAAAAATGTCTTTCTCGCGGCGGAATCTTTGTTTCTGTTTTCTGTCGACGAGACCGAGAGACAGCCGGACGTATTAACGAGAGCCGAGTGTCGACGCGCCTCTTCGACTCTCCCTTTCGCTTATATAGTCGTGCCTGCAGCCTCCGCGTTGATCATTCGCTTGGGAAATATCGCTTGTCCGTGATCGTAATCTATATCGCGATTAACCTTTTGACTTATACAATTGTTTTGACTTGCCATAGTTTTTTTTGCTTTAAACACATACGAAAGTCTCGGAGAGATATTATTTTATTCGACATTTTTTTTCTCATTCCGATCGATAATTATTAAGGATCGTTGAGAAATTCAGAGATTTATAAGCTCAAGTGCAATGTGATATTTATATTTATATTTTTTCATTACAATAATGCATGAATTTTTAGATGTTATTTATTTGTAAATATAGCTTTGGCCAATCCTAAAATCCTAAAATTATTGTATCAAGAAAAGTGCATATTTAAGTATATAAGTATATAATTTTCGTTACAGATAGGTTAACACTGGGCATGTATTTTTTAATAATTTCTGTAAAAGAGAACCAAAATTGTGTAAAACTAAGTATTATCCTTGAGTTATAACCTTATACAGTAAATCCTGAATGTGTAAAAGAAAAAAAGAAACTTCATTATCCACGTGTCCCTCTAAATATGAAATACAAATCCGGAAGAACGTTACTTCCCGTTTGGGTAAAGAGAGACCGATTCAACGAATCGATGCCAACAGCCGACTCATTTCAAACTAAGGGAGTGAATTCACTACAGGTACATATATGCAATGGTATACATATAGATGTGTATATACATATATAAATGAAAGAAGGAATGAAGAAAAGGACGGTAGCCACAATTACGTATGCGGCAAGGGTACTTCTGGTTTTACGGGAAAAGATCGTGGCGGCGCATCGACGCGCTAATCGAGCCAAAAGAAAAGGCCGGAGCGCGCGAGACGAGCTGTAGACGCGATTTAAAAGCTCCACGAAGCCAAACGAGTTTCCGCCGTTTACCTTCCCTCGACGCGTAATTTATCGTATTCGACTGCACGAAAGAAAGAGAGGGAGAGAGAGAGGCGGTATAACGGTGAGGCTAATCAGTCGACGAGTATATAGAAGAGACGGTTTAACGGTTTAACTCTCTTTTGCTACTCGATGACTTTTCTCGTCTGGCACCTCATCTCAACCTTTTCGGGGAAATATTTCCCTTTGTATGTAGATATATATATATATATGTATTCTTAAGAAAATCTCGTCTGTACATTTATTTTTCTTCTATGTTAATACGCACACACATTCTTATGTTAAACGTTTGTTTAAAATTGACACGTCGTTGAAACGTATGTTATGGTAAAAAAAAAAAAATGTTTAAGTAGCTCGCACCGAGTACTTGAACTACGATGACTTATTCCTCTATAATGTATTCCGCTTATAATATTATTTTTACCTCTCTATAGGTTTTGCATGCACGTAGACTGGTGCTAAGAAATCACGCGGTACAGAGTATCGAGTTTCCGCAACGCGTCACCGTAAGACAGGTTGAGCAAGTTTTAATTAAATAAAATTTATTCGATTCGAAAAAATTTCAATACCCGTATACGCGACGAAGAGAGAGAGAGAGAGAAAAAAAAGAAGTTCTTCTCAGAAAAATTTTTTTAACCCTTGTGCACTTGATTAATTAAGGGATAATTTACAGTACGAAAAATTATCTCTTAACTGTTGGATATAAACGCTATTTTCTCCTCGATTCTTTGTGCACTCAGAATACGCAGTTAGAAAATACTGCGGCGTAAATTCCTAAATCCAGATTGCGCGTTTAAATATACTTGCAGGTATTGCGACAACTTCGGAAAATATAAAGAAAGATAATTCGAAGAAAGTCGTTTAACCGCGGAGTCAATCGATGCCACCTCTAAACAACCCACAATTACGTGATAATACTATTTTTTTTTAATTGAAATATCTATATGCAGATCGGTAAGAAGGTGTATTATTTACGAGTACTCGTTGTCGATAATTGCTCGTAAGAATTCGTTGTTATTATCGGTTACGCTTCCACGATACACTTGTTATCATAATATATGTACACCTATTACCTTTCGAATAAAGATCGGCGCGACAAATTGTATCGCGAAACGTTAGCGCGCGCATAGGTTGCGAATATCTATTGAAATTGGTTATCGGAGCTGCGAGTACGTAAATTTTAACGCGTGAAAACACGAGTCGCTTCCGTAATTTAAAAATTTTTTTTAGTCACGAAAGTCCATTGGCGTATCGGACAAAAAAATGTTTGTATAAAAAGAGGTATATAAATATAGAGATAGTGACTGTATAAAAGTATATTAATAAAATAGCAGTATATATGTATATATAAAGATCGTTTAAGGAGCGACGTTATCACGTACTCAATAACGATCCGATAGAGATCACCCTCTTACTTCGGTGGACGGGTATGGTATATAAGGAGTAATAAATCATCCCACGTAATTTTTCAAGCAAAGAAATGTATGAAAAAGGAAGAAAAAATATTGGGTGTGTGTGTGTGTGTGTGTATGGGGCGCGTATGTATAGAGGATGGATAGTATGGAAAAGTTACCTGAAAGAGATTGTAACCCTTGTCGTACATCCACATCTCGTCAGCGGGATGCTCCTTGCAGGAGTCATGCTGAGTGGAGTTGAGAATCTGCGGGGGTGGGCCTCTCGTTAACTGAATCGCTAGAGACCTCTGCAGGAGCAGAAGACAGCGAGAAGGCCCCGGACCTCCAGGGCCCGATCCCTCGTCCATGATCGAGGACATCCCGCGATCCGGTCCTCGATACTAGCTCAGGCGATCGGGAGGTGGCATCGCGATCCCTGTAATCAATTGTTACATTCATAATTCTAACACTGCACCATACTCCATTTGCTTTACCCGTATATACATTTACTTTTATTCTTTATTTATATACCTTATTCTATTTAATACCTACGTATTTAACTTTATTTATTATTATATTTATAGATGTTATTCGTTAGATACGATCTATTGACAGTGAGTAACACTCCGCTATGTAAAGCTAACTAATCGTTTTCGTTAAAATGCTCAAAATGATCTCATTTTAGTAGCTAATGTTTGGCTTAATTTGAAATTTAATTTAATTTGGCACAATGTGAAATGTTAATAAAATCGTAAAGTGCTGAAATAATATTCAAAATAATATTTATTATTAAAATGATAATTATTATATTATCAAAGTTTTCAAATTTCTTCGTTTGAATGCGAGCATAACATTAAAATGCATCGAATTGAGATGTTGCAAAAATTATGTATAAATAATTCTTACTTGATAACATTTAATTATCAAGCTCATTGTTTTTATTAATATGGTATTCAACCAAAAAAATAGGTTATTTGTTAATTAAAAATCTAAACTAAAATTTGTTAGCTAAAAAGCGCGATTTTTTCAGTTGAAGTCAGGAAATTCGTTAAAATTGAGTTGATTTCGTTAAATCTAGCTAATAAATCCTAAAATTCCATTATTATTAGTAGCAGGATATGTTCATTATTTTATATATTTGACACAAAATGGAAACAAGTAAATAAGCAGTTGGTAGATTTAAATCTATTCTACACAGATAAATATATGTTTTATTAAAAATTACTAATTTATCTAGTAAAATTTAATACAAATCAATTAACTTTTCCAATAACAATATATTAATTTATTAATTAATTAACGATCGATTTAACGTGCCAATGGCACGTCAAGTTTTGTAAATGACGAGTAATTGGGTATTTATTATAAAATCTTATTATCATATATGGCATGTTTAAGTGATTGTAGTTACTTATTTTAATAATTTAATAAACTTTACCACCTGTGTAAAGGGATACAAAGTTATTAGAGAAACGTATCGAAAATTTAAATCGACTCGTTAAATTAATTATTAATTGCACTACAATTAATTAATCTTATTCACATAGTGTCAATATATTCATTACTAAAGAATACACTAATTTTGCTTAGTATATTTTCCTTAGCGTTAATGTAATTAACTTAACATAAATAAATATTCATTATTCTTTGAAACATATTCCTTTGAATTCGTTTTAAATCTTTTTCCGACATATATATATATATAATTATAGATTTATAACGCTCGACAATTTTTCGTAGCAAACTATGCAAAATATCGTATTTTTCATACTCTTTTCAAGAATTCACAATGGGCATTACACACGTCAGGTATATATAGGATATACGAAGAAATAAAAGACTGCAGGTATATAGCTTTATGTGACGTACGCCAAGTCAGTATAATCGTGTTACAGTATGATACGAAGACAATGCGAATCAAATCGACTGTACTCTGGCACGATAACTCAGTGCGGTTACTCCGTTTCAACATAGATCGAAATCTTTATGATTTTAACTACATTTACGGTATACGCCTAAACATGACATCCGTCACATTTTCTTCTTTTGTCTTAAATCAATATTTATTAAGGGGCGAGATAAAATTACACATTATTGCCGAACACATACGCGTCGAAACTTTTGTAAATACACAGAAGGAATAGTTTAACTATTTAAATTTAATGAATCAATCAGGATCGTCATTTTTTACATAATAAATTAACCGGAACGCATTTCCAGCCTGATCATTATTTTAAATTGCCCGACTCTAATCTTCTGCGTTAAAGCAAACCACTTGGAGTTTAATTCAGGGCACGTCGGGCATAAAAATGAATATAACCCAGCGATAAAACGTGATAATGAACTCTAGGTTTTTCTTACGACTTTGTAAGGAACTTGAGCCACGTGGAGGAAACCATAGTACGTGTGTATATATATATGTATATGCGTATGTATAGGTATTTGTTTATTGTTTTTCGTATATAGGTATATTGAAACGTTGAAACGCCAATGTCACGTAGCGGCTGGTTTATTGTATCAACACCTCCCTTTCACCCTCGACGGTTAATTGATTTACTCCCCCTTTTACTAGCTATAGAAGCATCTCAAGGATCGCCGAACGAAGAAGGCATAAGACATTTTTACGTCCCTCAAAGGTACTATACGCAAGTTAACTGGCAACCGTCCAAAGGATCATCACCGACTCTCTCTCTGAAAAGCCTTCCTATTAGCCTTCAAAGTTCCCTTTTTACCCTAGGCTTTCCTTTGTCTGCAACGATTTGGCAGTAATTGCAAAGATTTTTTTTGCTCCCCTCTCTCACTCTCGCCCTCCCTTAGCTATGTGCCAAGACATGAATCTCTCTCTGATACAAGAACCAAGCCAACTTGTGGAAAAATATTTGTCTGGGTCAAATCCGAATGAAAGAGACAAGTTTCTTAGACATTTCTTTTATATAAATGGATTTCGAGGAAGAATTTTCCAAGTTCGAGCTTTTTCCTCAACAAGTGGATACATTTTTTTTTCCGCTTTCGTGTATTATTTATGTTTATTGTGATATAGATTATTGTTCTTTGTTTGGCTTCATATTATTTATACATAGAAACTTATATAGTTTTTATTCAAAGAACGGTTTCAAATTAATTTTTGCACTTAAAAGTTCGGTATAACAAAAGTTGTTCCAACTTCATCCTGTATTTGTATTATATTAGTCTTTTACAGATGCATATAGCATTTTAAACTAAATCGTTATTTCAACTTTTTCGTTTTGAAGTTTTTGCTTTTTAAAATAATAAGAAATGTATATCTTGGGGTATAATTTAATTGAAAGGACTTGAAATAATTTTTCGACCGAGAACTTCGCAATAATATTTGGACCAGCGAAATAAAACTTGGAGATGGGACAATCTTTACTTTATTACTGAAATCAAACTTTGTATTGGTAGGTAATTCTCGATTCTCCTTAATTTCTCAAATATCCCAATTTTCGAACGAACTAGTAAAATTTATCAAAACTCTATTCATCGCAACAAGAATTCAAATTACGCAATAAAAAAAATGATATCTGATCATTAAAAAATTTAGTATTTTCTTAATGCTACATGGCAAATACAATGAAACAATCGATTCCCCCAATATCACGCAAATTTGTCAAGTAAAAAATGAAATGTATATTCATTTCTATACCTCCTTTCGAAATTGATAAAAAATGAACGGATAAATAAGAAAGGAATGGACAAAAGGAGGAACTTTGGATTTCACTTTCTACACAGAAAGGCGAGAAATTTCGCTCTATCGAATAGATGTATACGACGTATAGAGTGCAGCAGCAGGAGATGAGCAAATCGATCCAACCGAAGAAACTAGAGTGCGCGGCTGCAGCAAGCAGTAAGCCGGGCGTTTCCAAGAAATCCGGATGGCCTTATACCCAAGCGCCCCCGACCAAATCGGGAAGATGGAAGAGAGGACGCCGCCACCGCCGCCGCCACCGCCGCCGTGAACGGCCAGCGAAAGAGAAATGGAAGGGCGACCGCGGCAATTCGATTGCCGGCTCTCTCAGGGTCATTCCCAACTATATAAGCGTCTGAGCCTGTCTATGTGCGTGTATGTGCAGGGTACACACAGACACAGCGATGTAGCAAAGTATAAAGCAGCTGAGAGACTCGCGAACGCGTGGATCCTCCTTTCGCGCTCGTGCGAGCCAAGACAAGACGATCGGAAAATCGACGCGGTGACTCACGCGACGGGAAGTAGACGTCCTTCCGTTTTAGCTAACTCAGAGGTGAAAATTATACTTGCCTCGATCTATACGATACATTTGCGTACATAAGGTTATTCCTTTGAATAATTTCAGATATTCTCATTGATTTATCTTAATTGAACATTAACCTGCAGTTGTGGAAAAGAAAAACAAAACAAAATTAACCTTTCGTCACAATGCATTTATTAAACAAATGTTCTTGGAAAAAAGATAATATTGATTTATGAAAATACATCCCACGAGGATAAAAATGAAAGGAAACCGAGAGAGAACAAAGTTGCGTGCGAAACGTATCGTGCAGACATTCCAAGTATAGAGAAGAAGACAACATGCCGAAAATAGAAATTTCTGCCATCACCCGATAATTAGTTTCCCAAGAGAGAGACAGAGTGAGAGAGTGAGAGGGAGAGGGAGGAGGGAGAGACCGAAAATATGTATTCGACCGCAGTTGGACAGCAAACTATCCGCCCCTAATCATAGAAGAACAGGCAAACCCTGATCGAATCACCAGATAAAACCAACTAGAATTCTTTTGTTTCTTTTATTTTTCGCCTTTCGGAAAAGTTGTCCCATGGATTTAATAAATTGAGACGTTATCTTTGCAACGTAACAATTTTCCCGATCGTAAATTTTAGTCTGTCGTTATTAGACGCGCTTGATTTTTGAGGTGATCGATAATTATTTGAGACTTTCCCGAAGAGACGACATATACATAAATTATCATGGAAGCTCGTAAACGTAGATTTTTTTAAAATCTCTATGATTTATTTCTCTTTTTTTTTCTTAGAACAGGATGGATTTGTAAAAGAGAAAAAAAACGGGATACTCTTCGGCATTGAATTTTATATTTGAGAAGCGGCGAACTTTTCTGTAATCTTCGGAAGACGTTTTTCACGAGGATGCAAGAAACAGAACAAAGAGACTAGAAAAGAACCCGAGTAAATATTGAATTCGACTGTAGTGTCATTCAATATATATTGAAATTTTGCGGTAAAAAAGAAAGAAACTGGAAATAATAAGTTAAATTTAGATTTTCAATCAATAGCTTTGACCCGTATATTATTTTAAATATTATAAACAATGTTCTGGATCATAAAAAATTATTATTTATCGGTTTACTTATTAAATTGTTATTCTGTTGTTTCGTTCAAAAAATAATGTATCTTAAAAATGTAATATTAATGCATATCAATATATATGCTTTATATGGATGTAAAAAATAACCGAAGTATCCATATTAAGGTCATCGATCTTTAACGAGGATTTCAGTTTTGAGGGCACACTGATATACATCTGACATCTTCAATCTTTCGGTTTTTGGCATCTTTGTAAAGGTATAATTATCATAAATAAAAGTTCCATTTTTAATAAAAAAAAATATTGTACCACTTCTAAAAGAACTTGTTAAATATTTTTAACCTGCAAAATAATTTAATAATTTATCAAACAAATAATTGAACATACTTTCTACACAAATTTTCCAACTTGTAATGATAATAAATAAAAATTAATTTAGATATTAATTAAAAATGTTACTAATATAAAAGTTCTGCAAAAATTGCGTATACGAAACGTTTATCATGACGAATCTTAGTTATATACAGTTTTTCGTCACGAAAAAAAAGGTAGATATCCTCGCGTCAGTTAAGGACACGTTCGGATGTTTTTTCAACAGACGGTCGTTATGTTTAACAACTAGAGCGTGCCAACAATAATAGCTATTTTACGATAATAAACGCACCGTGGAAGACGAAGGAGATGATGAAAAGAATAAGCGAAGAGAAGATCGAGGTGTACGGACACATCAAGAATATATTCGCTCCAGTTGAGTTGGAAGAAAAATGAAGTAAGAACGTTACCGGGCTTTCGCGTCTGTGTAACTGATTTTCCGGCAGGAAGTTAAGAAAAGCTAAAGGATAATTCCAATAGGTTACTCGTATATTGTACATATCTGTGTTGTACACACGTATAGTTGCACTGTTACGCAGGCGTTCTTATAATGGATGAACGCCAGCTGCGTTGTTGCGGCTCTGTGTAATCCTTGGGTGGTCCCGTGATGCTCGCGGCGCAAATTCACGTGAGTCTAGGTATATATAAGTATCCAATCTCCCTCTCTCTCACACACACGCACACACTCTCTTTTGCCTTCCTCGATCGAGGATAACGACTTAAAAGAGAGGTGCGTATCTCTCGCCCACGCTGTGTTTATTACCGATCTGAATTTCCCAGTCGATACTGGGCGCGTTTTCCCATTATTTTTTTATCTTCGTCCATACGCACTTTTTTTCGTATAGGGTTAATCGAATAATTATTTGATCCTTTCTTTTTTTTTTTAACTGAGAGATAAGTTTAATAAAAATACCAGAACGTTCAGGGTAAAACGCTGACGTGTATGCTGAGTAAGTTAATAGTTATTTTATTGCAATAAATTTTAAGTACCGAATTCAAATATTGTCCGTGTATGGTAATTTTTCACAAACCGGAGCGTCTCTACAGAACGTGGTTTCTTTCGGAACTTCATCCACGCTGCCACTACAATTTTTATCCAAAAGGTTCAGATATACTTTTTCGAAAAATGATTTTCTGTAGACGAATATCCAGCAAATCGTATAAAAATTTTTGTAATGACCGTCTGGGCATTGGATCGCCGACGATTAATCTCAAAGCGGGAAAAAGCGAACACGAGACAAAAAATTATAACGTCCCGGAAATTAGAAGCGGATCCTCTACGACAACGGATGTGAAGGCGCACTCACTCACACTCACTCACACTCCCTCACACGTAGACGCAGACGCGTGCACACCTATATATATATATATATATATATATATATATACACATATATAAGTGAAAGAGAGAAAACTGAAAACTGTTGTATATAGAGGCGCGTGCGTGATGGAATAATGACGGAGGCGGTATCATTACGGGAATCCAAGCAACTCATCGTCAAACGTTATAATGCCGACTAGACCGCTTGCATATATACGGTGAAAGAGTGTGTCACGACTTTGCCTTAGGACAGATCTTTAATGACGATCACTCCGAGGGGTAATATACTCTACTTGGTCAAAGGATGTCAATTGCTCTCCTCCTCGCCTCTCTCTCTCTCTCTCTCTCTCTCTCTCTCTCTCTCGGTGGAAAAATGCACAATCCCTTGAGAAAAAAGCCAGTTTTTTTAACGCACTGCACGAGACGAATCTATTAAACTGAATGTAAACTTCTAACTCGAAAGCAAATGATACATCTCGCGTACGCTTTTTTGTCCCTGAAATTGTCTTTTCGTAAAATTGCGCTTAATTTTAGTCGCGCATCTCCTAAGTGTTTAAGGAAACGTATGTGTGCGCAGTACCACTGTACATATATACAAACGTAATCTATGTAATTACATTTCCTGTCGTCGTCGTCGTCCTCCTCCTCCTCCTCCTCGTCGTCCTCCCTGTTTATAATTTGACGTCCCGTAGAAAATATCGCGAGGTCTAATGGGATTTCCTCTTCGAGTAAAAGCGACCGGGAGGAGGATGGAGGAAGAGGAGAGGGAGGAGGGGGGGGGGGAGAGACAAAAAATACCTTTAGACGGGGGAGATGCCTAGTCTGTTGGAATCGAAGAAAACCGTGTGAAACTTACCGTGTGCTGAAGATCCGAGATTGTAGGTATATTTTCGTCGGGAAACTGGAAATCGACGTCAAGAGTTGTTGTTTTTTGTCCGTCCTGTGTATATACGTATGTGTGTAGACACGGTGTGAGAACTTATATTAGACGGATATATGCTTGTACGGAGGATTTATTATCGAGTTTGTTGTATATGGTAATAAAACTGATATCGTGACACGAGGTTAAAATTGAATAGTTATTGTACGTTTTACCGAATGATGCATTCTCAATTTCATAATCAATTTTGTATGTGTATACTCTCTAAATTTAAATTTCACTCCAGGTGGTTATTCCTGATAAGAAGGAAAAATACATTCATATCACGTTGTTTTTCGTCGATTTAGCGTAATAAAATATTTTTCTTTTTTTTAGAAAAGGAAAATTGAAATTTCCACGTTAAACATAACGTACGGCAACGATGTTATAAATAATTAATGTAAACTCGTTCTCGCGCAATTTTCTGTATCGACGTCGCGTTTCTGCAAATATATATATATACATATATTTATAAACAACAAACTCGTTTATCAAATAAAACGTAAAAATGAAGAGGAAAATAAAAATAGAGAAACACGAATAGGTTGGTAGACCGATTATATTTCTGAAACCGCGAAGGGGAATAAATTGCATATATCGCAAGAGAGTCGAACGTGACGCGGGCGTCGAGGTCTCCTTACCTATAGGTACGTATATACGTATATCCAAGGCGCGTCTTCTTATCGCAAACTCCGAATATAAATGACCGGTCCTCGCTCAACGATATGAGAAAGTTTCACGTATATCCGTCAAAAAGAGATGATTTTCTTCACCGTGCGGATAAGACTCAACTATATACGTGTGAGAGAGGGAAGGAGAGCAAGAGATGTATATATACGTGTGTGTACGTATATAGTGTCGCAGAGACGATTGATCGATTTCTATGGGTGAGATAACCGCGAGTGCGCCGACGCGCGCGACCGGACAAGTTTATTTCTATATAAATTGCTATACGACTCGTTTGTCAATATCCGGTACGAGATGCACAATCTTTTGAGTAATTGCAGAACCCCGTGAGCTCCTTATAAATCGAAACTCTCGATTAATGTCGGGATCTATAAAATTTGTAATTGGGCCTTAAAGCATTGTCTACTTTTATTTATTTTTTTTTTGTTTCTATTATATTTATTAGTGACTAAAATTATGTTCGTTCTTATATATATACAGTACGGTCTATATAACTTGACGTGATGTAATATGATAGGAGGGTATATATACATTTTATTACGTAACGATACAATTGCAGTAGAAGAATCAAATTTGAGATTTTTCTTTTCTATAGAAAAAAATATTTTTTTTTAGTTTGATTAATATATTTTTTGGATTTTTATATAATCGTACTTCTAAGTGATTTCTTTATTATAGACTCGCGCACCATTGCGGGTTGTATACATATACCCTTTTTTTGAAGCTTACGTAAAGTAAAAGCAGCGTTACCCAAGTTTCTTCACTCGATACGTCTATTCGTATAGAAATATGAGTATCACGCATTGCTATACTTGTGTGTGTATATATATACATGTATATATACATATATGTATACATATTGATATCGACCAGAATTTAAACACGAATGAGCACCTACAGCGGCGCGTTATAATTATCACAATTTTGAATTCTGAAAGCAGTCGTGTTTGTTGCTTGTATAAGAAGAAGCCTCACTTTTATCAGCGTAATATCATATAATTACAATATTTCTTTTACAGATATAGTTTCAACACTAGTGTTGTATACGAAATTTCTCATACTAAATGACCGAAAATTCACTTTCAACGAATTTTACAATGCCCATCGTGTGGTTTATCTGTATAAAGAAAATAATGACAAAAAAAAGAGTGTAAAAAACGTATCTCATTATCGATCGTAAAGAGAAATGGCAAATTACTGCAAGATCCTCCAGACAGGACTTCTCAAGACGGTTCGGTCGCGATCGTCCGCAATTTCAGTAAGAAAACACAATGGACGCTCGAAAAAAGCGCGGTGGTTAATCAACCGAGAAACGAGGTGCAATCAGCGAGTTCGCGCGCGCACGATTTCGCGTCGCCAAAGTTTCACGTATACGGAGGTGACGATTTTTCCACCTCAAGGTCAACGAGCGAATGTTACGATTTTCTTGGTGTACACGCCCACGCTAATGAAAGTATATATATATACACACACACACATATATAAATATATACGAGACACCTACAGCTAATTGGCCTTACACTTAGCGTCCCCGGATTTCACTTTCCGCAGATATCGTCTCTTTATTCTTCAAGTGATCGATCCCTCTCACAAACACACATACAAAAATACATATATATATATATATATATATATATATATATATGTATGTATATATAGATTGGAAAGTCAATTTTCTATAAGCGCAATATAAACAAGCGCGAGTGCGCTTCTTCGCGTTATACACTGGATTTCACTTTCGATTTTTTATTTCTTATTCTAACTTCCCCTCTTTTATTATCGTGTATACACTACAATTGTAAGCTACCTTGTAGATCCCTTCTACTTTTTTTTTTAAGATCATATATTGAAAATTGAGATTCTTCGTATCGATGTGTGTACGTTTGAAATTGAATGTCTTAATACAGAATTGCGAAAAAATTATGTTTTTTTCCTACGTAATAGTCGATATGCGGTTTTTTGCAGATTTGAATTTTCCACTCGGCGATGGGTTCATTGAAAATTCCGTAACGCCGTGGTGGCTAATGGAGCAGAAATGAAGATAACACTACGTCAAGGAAGAGAGAAAGAGATTCGTGATTCAATGGGCTGTAAGGTGAAACATCATTGCATAGGAAGTGCACACGATTTTACTATGTTAATAATCAGTTTAATACGCGATCCCCCAGACGTTTTCATCTCGTTTTAAACGTTTTATGTACGCGGTTACGAGAAGAGTTTTTAGCCGGGTTTCGCAACGATTTACGAAGCGAGATACCCAAAATGGAATTATTTTATTTTCTATGTAGCGGCAAAATTTCGATATTTTTATTTATAACGTTTATCTGGAAATATTTTACATTTTAACTCATAACAAAAATATAATTCGTTTGCTATTTACGTGTACAATAACTTTCAGTAAACAATAAAATTTCCTTGTGGTTCTTAGTAATGATTTGAAGCATAGAGTGACAGCTTAGCGGTGTGCACCTAATTATGCACATATTCGCAAAACGCACTGCGACTAATTTTTTCCTCCGAAAATTTAGGTATATATATATATATAAGTAAACAACGAAAAAAAATAAAAAAAAACTCCAGAAAGTCCATTAGAAAAATATTATACATCCAAGAGTCTCTCCTCTCTTGAGATTGGTAATTGCAAGGTGGATTTTAATTCGAGAGCAAGCCGGAGGTGGATAGTTTATATATATATATACAAGTAGACACACGGACACACAGACACATATAGGTATAGTGATGAGATAAACGAAAACAGTACTCTAAGAAGGGCCGGACCACGCGCGAAAAATAGAAATGAAGATAAAAGTGGCGCGTGCGATACAAGGGAAAAGATAATGTGGAAAAATAAGAAGACCAGAGGAGGTTGCCACGTGCTCGAGGCTTCTCGCGGGTGTGGTCGATCACGCAGGATAATATTAACCGCGAGTACGTTTATGTGTACGTATGTATACGTACACACACACACACACACACACACACACACACACACATATATAGATGCATGCACGTAAGATGGAAGAGCGATCGATGCCTAAAGGCTTTATACTTACACTTCCTTTCTCTCTTCCACTCTGTCACCTTGGGCTTTGGAGAAACGAACGAGCACGATAAAGTTTCCGTATGCTGTATGTATAGGACTTTTATACACATATATATATATGCATACGCATCCCTTAAGGCTATCACTATTATGCACTTGTTCTTTCTTGATAGTAATTTAGGTAATTTTTTTTCACTTTTCTTTATGGTTAATTATTTAATTTTTAATTCGATTATCTGCATATGTGTATACATATATACATTATAGATATGGAAATGTATACGTGCGCGTGTATATATATTGTACGCGTGAACGATGTATATAGGTATGTACGTACAGGTACAATTGAACGGTAAATATCTCTTTTGAAACATCCGCGGATTCGTTGAGATTTATTGTCTAGTTTAGGATAGAGATAGAAATCGTTGGTTAAATATTTACGTGCTTCGAGATATTAGAATTCCTCGGGATCGTTTACACGTTAAAATGTATATCTGTCTAAGGATTATTGCTCAAGTTAAATATTTACGCGGAATATCAATAACGACGCTGACGCGTTTTAGCTCGGATTATCCTTACATCTCGGTGTAACGATTCCATTGAAATTATTGTTTAATATCTCGTTAATTAAATTTAACAATAATTTTTTAACTTGGGCAGTTGAGATACAATTCGAATACCTCTGCGCGTTTCTTTGTAATCAAATTTGCATATAAATGTTATGTTATAGAGTACTAAACAACACTTTACGTGAATATATATATATATATATATATATATATCTGATTATTCGACTAAAAAACCAACTGTTCACGCAAATATTCCCATAACGCTGAATGCAGAAAAGAAAAACACACATACAGACAGAGGGGGAAACGTAGCCGTAAGTGCATGTGCATACTCAAGGTTTTCCTTGCACCATCTAAATTATCGTTAGAATTACGTAGATTGTAAAAGAAAAAAAAATGTAAGATAAGTATCTAAAGCGAAACGAGTGCAGTCCAATGATAAGCCGGAAACTCAAGTATCTCTCTTTCTGCTGTTAACCGCGAGGTACTTAGCATAAAAATAAAGTACCTTGGATAAAGTTAGTGGGTGCGTGCACGCGCGCTCGTTTCGCGAGAGCCACCGGCGAGTTAACGGTACCGCGCGACGCCTTTCCCGATTCCTCAAGCTCTCTCTCTCTCTCTCTCTCTCTCTCTCTCTCTCTCTCTCTCTCACGGTGAACATCTTGTATTACCGGCACTTCAAAGACTGTACGTGCATCTATACGCGCGCGTATGTGTGTGTAGTCGGTTCCGTCTCAACAGAAAGACATTGTGAATAGACGCGCGTCTTTCGATGCGTCTGCGGTAACGAAGCCTTCCGTTTTTCTTTGCGCGTTCGTTGTCTATCTATACACCTATATCTATACCACCTTGAGCAACAACGACAACCAAAAAAAATGAACCGAAGAATGTTAAAAGTGGTCGTAAAAACGTTTTATGACTAGTTCGCAGGTATTTCTCTCCTGTATAAATTGCAATTGGGTATAACGCTCTTCGATCCATCTTTTCGTTTTCTTTTCGATGGATTTGTATCAGATGATTTAGGGACACGGTTGGGACAAGCATTTTCGAATAAACGTGTGTATAATAAACCTGGTAGAACAGTTGTATTTAATTCTAAGTAGCTTCATAAACCATGTTAATATAATTTTTTTCTCATACTGCATAACGATTCTTTGTTTACTTCACATTTAATTCTAATGCGGGACGCTCGCGCCAAACTGGCTTGGGGAAACCGGTATATCTCGTGTTATTATGCATTATTTAGTGAACGTAAGGATTTTGTAATTCTACAGCGCAAATTCATTTTTATAATAAAAGTTACTTAATATATTAAATAGCGAGAGAAAGAAAAGGGGGAAACGTAGCCGTAAGTGCATGTGCATACTCAAGGTTTTCCTTGCACCATCTAAATTATCGTTAGAATTACGTAGATTGTAAAAGAAAAAAAATGTAAGATAAGTATCTAAAGCGAAACGAGTGCAGTCCAATGATAAGCCGGAAACTCAAGTATCTCTCTTTCTGCTGTTAACCGCGAGGTACTTAGCATAAAAATAAAGTACCTTGGATAAAGTTAGTGGGTGCGTGCACGCGCGCTCGTTTCGCGAGAGCCACCGGCGAGTTAACGGTACCGCGCGACGCCTTTCCCGATTCCTCAAGCTCTCTCTCTCTCTCTCTCTCTCTCTCTCTCTCTCTCTCTCACGGTGAACATCTTGTATTACCGGCACTTCAAAGACTGTACGTGCATCTATACGCGCGCGTATGTGTGTGTAGTCGGTTCCGTCTCAACAGAAAGACATTGTGAATAGACGCGCGTCTTTCGATGCGTCTGCGGTAACGAAGCCTTCCGTTTTTCTTTGCGCGTTCGTTGTCTATCTATACACCTATATCTATACCACCTTGAGCAACAACGACAACCAAAAAAAATGAACCGAAGAATGTTAAAAGTGGTCGTAAAAACGTTTTATGACTAGTTCGCAGGTATTTCTCTCCTGTATAAATTGCAATTGGGTATAACGCTCTTCGATCCATCTTTTCGTTTTCTTTTCGATGGATTTGTATCAGATGATTTAGGGACACGGTTGGGACAAGCATTTTCGAATAAACGTGTGTATAATAAACCTGGTAGAACAGTTGTATTTAATTCTAAGTAGCTTCATAAACCATGTTAATATAATTTTTTTCTCATACTGCATAACGATTCTTTGTTTACTTCACATTTAATTCTAATGCGGGACGCTCGCGCCAAACTGGCTTGGGGAAACCGGTATATCTCGTGTTATTATGCATTATTTAGTGAACGTAAGGATTTTGTAATTCTACAGCGCAAATTCATTTTTATAATAAAAGTTACTTAATATATTAAATAGCGAGAGAAAGAAAAAAAGAAAAAGTGACACAATTCTCGAAACTAATCGTTCCGGGAGTTATATATATATATATATACATTTTTTTTCCGTATAAAGATATCGAATCGGTATCCGTATATCCCGAAAATTGGTAAACGTAGCGAGATAAAAAACGAAAAGGTAGAAGATCGAAAGAATCGACAGACACGTCTGTCCCGATTTATAACGCACGACCGCTTTGCAGCGTTATTTTTCGAAGATTCGTCGCGTCGATTGGCCTCGATCGCTCTTTATATTCTGTATTTCGCATTCGTATATATATAGCGAGGTCCTCTTGGATTCTTGTTGTTGGATCGATTACCTTTTTCGTTCCGTCCAAGAGAAATTGGGGAATCATTTCTCTCTTTCTCTCTCGCGGTCAAGTAAAAGTCCGCCCGGATCGCGCGTATATATACGAATTAAGAGCGTTTACGCGCTGACAAAAAGGTATATCGTCGCGTACCGCTTTCAATTAGAAGTGCTTTCTTGGATCGGGTGAAATCTCGATCCGAAAAAAATAGTTGCCAGTGACACCGTTACTACTTGCTCAAAGATCTTTTCGATTGTTGCACTACTACACGTATTCCCTTTTCCTCCGCGGGATTACAAAGTATGCGTTAACATTTTTAGTATATATGTAAATAAATAAAAAAAAAAGGTACAAAACTAATCTTGTAACGTGCGACAGGTATCTCGAGTTACGAAAGAAAATCGACTACTTACAATTGAATCTGCGTTTGTAACAGCGAACGGATATCCGCGAGCGGAAAAATAATCAACCTCCGGAAAAGGCGAAAGTTGGTGTACTCAGGGTTAAAGGAAGGACCGCACAGGAGGCATTGGTTTTCTCTCGAGTAAAAATGACGCGGAATCTGCGACATCGGCGGAATCCGTGTACCTCTCGACGGTTGACGACATTGTTGTCGCATTGTCTAGTCGAGGACTTTCTAGCTACACGCGATTCCGAGGGAAAACCACGTGGTTGAGGAAAGTACCGGAGGCAACAATGACGGGGATTCCGCTTCATCGAAAATGAGATCGAACCGCGATTGTTTACTTCGTTTGACGAGTAGACGGCCTATCGATCCAAGATCTATGATACTCGATGCACCGCAGAAACAGAGACAGAAAATCGTGATGCGGTCATGTCTTCTACGTACATATATATATATATATATATATATATCCTTCGGACTCTTTTCTCGGAATAATTAAGAGAAGATTTAATTGTTATACTATTATTTTTAAACTTTCTCTCGATTGTTTTCTCGCACTCGATTTTCTGCAAGTACGACACTTTTGGCATATCGGGTTCTAAAATCGCTTTGTTTTCAAGTAATCGCGTAGTTTTTCTTATTACCATTGAGATTTATTGAAATTACGTTGAGGAAACTGTGTGGATGTAAGAAAGATTTAATATAGTGATTTTCTTCAGAGAGATTATTTATGTACGACTAAATAAACATTTGCAATTTAATGGATTTTATAATTAACTACTAATAAATATGATTATTCGTATACTCGGTGCGAACAATCTGCAAATTCACCGGAGTATTAAGCTTCGTTTCGAAATTTACGCGGATTTTCAAATACTTCCGTGGGCTTCCGACGACTTCCCCGGACATCCGGAATTTTCTTTGGGAATTTTTTTTATACGCTTCCCAATGGGAAGTCTTGGAAGTTCCACGAAAGTCTCGCAAACGTTTTATCGTGCACGGAGTAACTTAAAAATTTAACTTTTGTAATAAAAGGAGAATCTGGAAGTGTTTTGTTAAATTTTTATAGACCTCTAGAGGATTTCGACGAATTGTCTTTAATATTTTCCGTTTCGAGCTTCGTCCGGATGGTTAAAAAATAAAACCAAATCGAGGAAATAACTCTTTTAACTTTGTATAAAATGTGTTTATTTTTCAACAACCAATTATTCATTAAACAAATATAGTATATACACAGACATATTTATTTCTATGCTAACAAACTTTCTCTACTTACATATATCGACACTAAATTCAGCGAGCGCATATAAGAGACGAACGAATATAATTTTTGCACGATTTTTCGTAATCCACACATCCACCGAGAGAAAGAGATATATTTATACGAATATTGGTAATTAAAATTATTATTTACGTATACAAAAGTTTATGAAGCGGATAAATTAATAATTTTTCTTCGCGGTTCATTTACGCAGAAGAAGTGTAATTTATAACAAGGTGTTGAAATTTATATGGATATTAATATTTCCCCGTCGAAAAGGAAAAGAAAAAAAACAAACGTGTTAATATTTTTGTTTCGCGTGATGGTAAATATAATACGCGTAAACGTGTGTATATTCGTAGTGTTGCATCCTCGTCGGTCGGACAATGTTTCATTAATTTAAATTTTGTTGCGCTCGTTGCTTTCGGATTAATCGATGAGCGATTATTACGATGCCATTAACTTAACCGAGCCCCGCATATTCATTTAGATCGAGGTAATAAATCTAAAGGTATAGGTATGCTACTCCGTACACTGTCGTCTACAAACTTACTTTCCTGTGCAATTAATACTTTATTTTATTTTCTCGTCTACGTATATATATACGCACGTACAAAATCTACTTATGCACACACACAAACACGTATTTTCTTATAGATATACTTTATTTTTCTCGAGATTGTAATTCTGTGTAATGACTCGATTACAGACTATTTTATTAATTTTCACATCTATAATTATTTTGTAGTTTTATGTACTTAAAGTGTATCATTATTGAATTTTGAAAATTATCCAACCTTTCATTTTCTTGTAAATTAAATTCGCGTTTTTCTCGTACGATTTTTAAGATTGAAAGATTGATGAGGAAAATGAAATAGTATATGTATATATATATACACCTTACACGGTTACAAAGTAATTTCGACAATTCGTTAGTATATACGCGAAAATATAAAATTTTCGTATTGAAATAATGTTTGTGCATTTGTACCAAGCCGTATAATTAACGATTTAATCTTATAAGTAAATGATGTTACTAGGCATTCCCTCCAGAGTGAAGATGTAGATTGACAATGAGAAATTCCTGTTTATGAGGTTAGAGTTGTATATACTATAATATACACAGTGTTAGATGAAATCCCATTTAAATTTAATCTTGAATTTAATTTCTTTTATGACTCGGAGATGTTGAGAAATTGTAATAAAACCACCTTGCGACATTGCCAGCATTAATAATAAATTTTTTGTCCGAGAGATACGAGTAACAAAAATCGTACATCGCATTTATTATAATATTTATCATGCTAGGGAACCATCAGCTATAATCTTTTTCTTTTCAAAATTATAACGAGTTTATAGAATATACTATGAATATAATTTATGTTTGATACAGATATGATTTATACTTGTTTAATTAGATAATATCGTAAAATTTTGCAAAAATTAAATTGAATTAAATTTTTTTGCAAAACATATATCTTTTGCCTAATATTTGTTCGTTATTCAACGTTTAATATTTTTTTACGTACACCCAAAAACAAAAATTTAAGAAATTCAATAAAATGTTCTGTCGCGTAGGAGGAAGCATTCGTATGGTCTAATAAATATTTTGTAAATTTGTTCGATTATAATAAATGTTTATTAATTTCAAACAATTGTTTATATACAAGTACTTAATGAATATATATATTTAAGTAAATTCACAAAACTGTTGTATGTGCGTTACGTTAGCAAAGAATAAACTACGAGATTAAGAGTAAGTTTTAAAAGAAGCATACGAGTTTACGAAAGGAAAGTATACATTTGTTAGGTACAAGGAGTAAAACGTTGGATCGGTTAGCGAAGTTAAAGAAGCGCTTGAGAACCTTCGCGATTCAGGTTTCGAGACGGGCAAGTGTGCGTGGACTAGAAGATCGTTCGGGGGCTGGCCAGTCAGACCAGTTTCTATGCGAGCGTATATTTCGGGAGAATGAAACGGCCCGAGGTGCATCCCTGCAACATCCCAGGTATATAAGATCCCACCTCCTCCTCCACCTCCTCCTCCTCCTCCTCCTCCTCCTTTTTCTTCTTCATCTTCTTTTATCCTTCCATTATTTACGTTTTTTTCTCGTTCGACCATTTTTTTTGCGTTCTTGCCCTTCGAGACAGCGCGTATAGTCGTCAAACGAATCTTCGAGGGCAACACAACCGAACACACACACACACACACACACACACACATACAGAGCTTTCTCGGGCGTTATGACATTTGCATGATTCCGGTCGATTTGATCCCACGCTCTAGACCGAGCGAACAATCAAGCGGATAGAGACATCTCTTCGGTTTTTCTCGATCGCTCGACATTATTTTAATGATATTTCCTCGAGTCACGATTTTGAGACGATGCGATCGTCAAAACAAGAGTTTTATCTGATTAACGGCCTTACCGTCGCTTTCGTTTCGATCGGGTAATTAATATTCGATAATAGATTGACAAAAATGAAAAAATCAGTCTTTTTTATTGTTTTTGGTAACAATTTTTTAAAAAATTCGTATGTATATGTAAACACACACACACCCACACACATATATATAGGCACGAACGATGGTGTTTCTTTGCGGAGAGGAAGCTTCTCTTGGGTTTATCGAAAAGACCGTTAAAGTGGTCTGCCTCGACCTGCTACCAAGGCGTTCTCAAAACGTGTACACGGACGGGTAATTCGTTAATTAACTCGAGTGTGCGCTTCTGAGATGTTCCTTTATGGTTTTCCTTAACATCGCGATATTCTTACATGTTATAAATTAGTCAAAGTATTATTAATAATTAAATAACGTTGATTAACTGTAATTATAAATTTTGACATTGCGAATCGTGTTCGATAAGAAACTTATATATATTGAAAAAATGAGAAAAAAGAAAATGGGAATGATTACTTAACCGTTATGAGTAAAAATCTCGGGCACGAGTAATTAAATATTAATTAATCAATTACATTTATTACATTTTAATAATTAATCTTCATTTTTCAAACGTTTAATTGCACTCGCGCTCTTCATTCGTGTTTATTAATCAGATAAATTGTCTGTATATATAATTCCGTTACTTTTGAAAAAAGGGGTGAATAAGCGTAACAGTAACAATTAAATGTGAAAAAATTTTAAATAAGAAGAAATTATAATAGTATCGCGTATACACAAATACGATTTTTATTTAAAATTTACTTTTTATTATACGTTTTTCGCAGCTTACAAATTATTTGTACTTTTTACCAAACATTTTCTGTAATCGCACATCTGGGTCAATTTAATAAACATATTTCTAACATTTACGATCAGAAATATCATAGTAAAACCAACGTCGTAAAATCTACGTATAAAGTAAATGTCCTACAAAAAAAGAATGTTATCTGCAAATCGTTTTAATACACCGATTAATCGAAATTTCGGCCTAATTAACAACGCAAAATCTAGTTCAAGTTAACAAAAAAAAAAAAGAAGTAATCGTTACTATACATTACACTGTTGTATAAAACTGTCAGTCACTTTTTCCAAGTGTGTTTTTTTTTCTTTCAAGCGGTGGACAAAAAAGCCCCGCGTCTTTTTCGTTCACGCTCGAGTGTTTTCGAGAATCTGAGAAAGTTAGCTTCGCGTGGACACATCCAATTTGCGCTTCCTCCGATTGGCTTCCTTTTTCTTCTTCTTCTTCTTCTTCTTCGTTTTTTGTTTTGCGACAATGTACAAACACATCTTACTACCACTCGATGGATTCGTCGAATTTATTTGCATAACGGCTCTCGAGCGTGTGTGTGTGTGTGTGTGTGTACGTCATTGCGCAATTTCGACGTCGTTACCTCGAAAAATTTACGGTAGCTCGCGTATAAATCCGCAAATTTCTCGGATTCATTATAAGATTACGAACGCATATATCGCGAAGTAGCTTCGATGTATTCGATTCGGGTGTAAGAAAGTACTGTGTGTTTTGGAGACCTGAATTTTCCGAGGTCAAGCTCCGCTGGTTGCAAACATTACGCGAAACATAATACTCTTGTTATTCAACTCTGAATCATAGGATTACATTGTAAGGATATATATACATATATATAACTGGTTACAGGCTCTCTACGACTTTTACCGCTATCTAAGGAGAGAAGCCGGCTAGGAGAGTCACCGTGCTTACCGACCTTCGACCTCGATTTTCAATGAATATATATATACTTCTATCTCTCTCTATCTCTCTCTCTCTCTCTCTCTCGACCCTTTTTATTTTCCATCATCATGCAATTCTGATTAATCACGTTAGGACGGTTAACAAACTTGTCATTCACTATCTCTCGGATATATAGGCGAAAGGTTAAGACGATATTCGATAAGTTTACATCGAATAGATAAATAGATAAGTCGTGCGCGATGAAAGCTTTGACCCGGACCGTTTAAATAACCAACGTGGGATTATTTCGTCTTACAAAAATATCACACGGTTCTAAGTGTCCTAATTACCTTATTCGATCTGTATATATACCCATATTTACACACTTTTAATTAACGATCTTTTGACCAATGTTTGTTGTACTGCCTGGACGTTACCAAATTTCACGCTTCGGCTCGTAATCTGATTTTTCTTTCAGATACTACTTATTGTCCTAGGTGTTTAATTATAACGACGTACTGGTTTATCGATCTTTTCTTTTCTTATTTTTTGGCTATTGTTACTTAATTGTAATTGAGTTTGTTGCGACATTTTATTTATATGTACTTGGGAAAGTAAATTTCGGTTAAATTACGTTTCAAGTTTTTTGACCAAATTTTCTATTGTGATAATTTGTACATCCCAATCATGCAAATTGGAGAAAAATAAATTCTGATAAAAATTTCCTCTTGTTTTGAATTTATACTAGCCGGTCTTTTACCGATTTTTGAAAAACACATAGTTTTTACCTGCAACATTGTTTCGATAACTACTCTAGGAAAAGGTTGAATATTTTGTTTTAATAAATTGTTATAATGATATCAATGTAAATATATCCAATTGTGTAACTTAATTTAATTTCACAATAGCAACGAATACTAAATTGTGTAATTGATTAATGCACATAGCGATCACTAAAATATGTCGTATTTTGAATTAGAAACATGAGACCTACTGGTGTTTATTTATGTGTTTCTGTAAACATAATCCTTAGATTTTCAATTATTTCATTAATTATGTAATGTAGAAGACGCTGAAAAAGAAAACAAAAAACATTGATACACGAAGCTGTTAATAAAATTATTGCGTAATTCAATGTAGAAATGAAAATCATTTAAAAAAATTTCGACGCTCTCCTATAATAAAAGGATATGTCGCGTATATAAAAAAGAAATACACGAAGTGTAAATATTTATTTATTATTAATATAAATGTTATTTATGTAAGCTTAAAATTGATTAAAGAGCAAAACAAAATGTATATAAGTTTCGGTTAAAATTTCTTTATTCGACCAAACCAAATATTAGTAAACCACAAAACAGGCATTTAGTTTGGCGTTACAGCATCGTTCTTACAGTGTAATTTTTGATAAAACAACGCAATTTCAATAGGCGTAAAAGGTACACCGCGAACAAATCAATTATCGCAAGATTTTTCTTTCGTTAGAGAAATAACTATATCTATATGCGCATTGCGTAAATTCGTTATGACAGTTGAAAAATTTCTCAACGAAAAGGTGCGCCAGCAAAATGTAATACGAATTTTTAAGCGATCTGCAATAACTTATACCTCTTAAAGATCGAGGAAGCTAAGAAGAAACAAAAAAAAAAAAAGATTTAGCGCTAATTTTGCTGAAACGTATCGAGTCGCAAATTCCCAGGGGAACAAACGGCTACCATAAATAACGAGAGTTTCTCGGTTGACGCGCGAGGTGAATTCGTGAGTCCTTTCGAAAAGGTGGTTTTATATGTATATACACACGTATATACACACATATATATACATAGCCGCCGTTTGTCGGTATTGTACCTCGGAGCTCGTGATGTAGGCATCGTTTGAAAAATATTTCGAATTGGCAAGTCGCGCGAGTTAAATGCTGTAATGTATATACACAGGGAGATGTGTAAAAGTATTACTTTAAGTTTTATTGATTTAAGTTTTATTGTCTAAGTCGCAATGTGATGCTAAACGTACTTTTTCATGATTTTCTTTTTAAATTTTGAGTATCTGCGAAGTCAAATTAATTATATAATAATATGAAAAATAATATGAAAAAGTTCTATTCTGACGCTTTCGTGAAATAGTGTAGAATCCTATAACTCAGTATTACACTGAGAAAAAATTTGTAAAAATGACAATACTGTCTAGTAATGAAATTACAAGCTGTCAAAATTAAAAAATGACTATACTGTATTTTAAAAATTACTAAAAGTCTAATATTTTTTATTACAATTTTTATAATATTTATCATAAGTTGCATAATTTTACTATATAATATAGTAATTTTTTAAACATTAACAGTTTAATTTCATTACTAGAAAGTATCGTCATTTTTACTACAACTTTTTTCTGAGTAGTACCCTGAAGATGACCGTATTAAGGAGTTAGACGGTCGAAACGTTGACAATAAAATTACACGGAGAGAAAAGTTTCAGTAAAATTTACCAAACTTCCTGCAAATTTTACTAACTTTCACTAACTCTGTAAATTACTAAACTTTTTGTCAATGTTTACTGAACTTTTTAGCAATTTTAATGAAAGTATACTAATTTTAATAAAAGTTTAGTCTTTTTTATTGTTTTGATAGTCTGTTACCCTATGAGTGAAAGTTTAGTAAAATTTACTAAAATTTTTTTCTCCGTGCTCATTTTAGATCGAAAAGATCAAGACTTTTATTTATCTGTTATTAACAATATCAAAAATAATTATAATTATAATGCAATATACCTCGTTTACTCTCAAATGACTTTTTTGTAAATATTTGTATATATTATAATCGAATTTCGATTTTCGATATTTATTTATTATATACTGTGCTCTTCGCCATGTAGCTCTACTTTTTATTAATAATATATGTATATCTTTTGAGTGAATGCATGAATATTATATTATAAATCAACAATTATATACCTAATACATATAAGTTTTCCTAGTTTCTCAGACATTTATTATCCACATATATGTCGATCACCGTACCACCCTCGTTCAACTAAATTGATTAAATTTTCGCTAACGTGAAATTCCGCAAGACCGATCAGCTGATTCCAATATCCTATTACAAATTCTTACCGTAAGGTTAAAATGTTGAATCCATCGATATTACATAACCGGTCAATCAAACAACCTCATTCTACATCTATACGAAGTAACAATGCACACCGCAAAAGTGATTCTCCCCGCGCGCACACTTGAAACCTCCAATTTCGCAGATTCCCGGAAACACGAAAATTCGTATGGGAATTTTACTCCAGAAAGCGTATGTAACGGCAAGCTTGTATTGTACGTGTATGTATATATGTATATAATATGTACACACACACAAGCAAAAACGTGGACACACGCACACGTACACACACACACACACACACAGACACACATATTTGTATGTTTATACATATATACTCGGGTTTAAAGAAGATAGGCGCGGCCCGAAAGAGGAGAAAACGCAAAAGAGTGGATGTATACGTGTGGGAAAGCGCGATCACTAGTTCCCGTAACCGGCGGTGTATATACTCCCGGTTGCAAACCGTTAGAAGGTTTCAAGGATATCCTGTGTCGCGTGTATATACACACATGCATATATATATACATGTACATACGCGTTGATGTGACTGTATATATATATGTATATATATATATATATATATATATATATATATATATATATATATAAAAGAGATACGACCGAATCATCGGTGTTACAAGATAACGTCTCCGATCGGTGTGTGTGCGTGTCTCTGCAAGTTTTCGATCATTTGACGATGCTCACCCGCTATGATAATAATAGCCTAATTTCCAGAGTCGCCAAGCAGCTGACAGGTGCCAGGTCTTTTCAATGCAAATGAGACCTCAACAGTCTTTCTACGTGTGGTACGTTCGTTCCTATATATACCTGCGTATACCACTTACACTCACGCTTACACTTACACTTATACACCTCCTGCCATTATAACCGTGTGACGATTTGTCCTCGAGAGCCCGCTACGCCGATCATTCGCATTCATTATTTTACACTTTGCCCTCATTTTTTTTTCAATCCTTTCCTTTTCTTTCATAATACTTTTACCGCTTTCCGCGAGTGCGTCGGCATTTTTCTTTTTGGTATATCGTTGACTTTTCCGGGATTATATCGCTTGCTCTTTTCTCAATGATTTGTACAATCAGTTTTTCATTACGATACGTACAATCTCGGTGTGAAATTGTAAAAAAAAACGAATGAACGAAATGTTGTTCAGTATTTCAGTATTTGAAATTATATTATATACAGCGAATGGAATATTAAACTAATCTTTTTACGTAATTAGTAAGCTTAGAGTGGCTTGTGCGTTAGGAAATGTCATACTATACTCTATCCTTTCGATTAAATAATTAATTAAAGTCTGGTGTATAATTTTACATGCAAATTCACGAGAAATAAATTCACTTTTCTTATGAACAATTTATTATTGATACATTTATGATTGATTGCTGTTTTTAAAAGATTTTTTTTTATTGTTTACAGCATGAATAATCCGTACATTTTGCAAATTCATTAGTAAAAAATAATGTCTATAAATAATTTAAATAAATCATTATAGGAGACATGTTAATTATACACATATATATGTAGTAGATACATATTAAAAAATCAAAAGTAAATCCGTCTATTACGAAACAGACGTATTTTATAATCTCAAGAAGCAACGAGCTCCTCGTCATTTTTTTGTTACTTAGGCTTACGCACGCACTGATTATCCAAGCGCAAACGATAAGACCGCTGCTGGTTTTTCTTATAGCGCCGATCTTATCGAACGCTTTGAAACCTTTTTTTTAGAATACCGGAAGACGCCCTACGATACTAAGCAACTGACTATGGGTGTTTCTTATCGGATAATTTGGAAAACCGTCGGTTCACTGGCTGATAAGACACGTAGTTACCGATGCAAAGAACTAACTGGACTCTCTTTCGTTTAAATTATATACGATGAAGATGTTGCGGTTGTTCTACAACGCCGTGTTAACCTCGTGATCGAGTTGGTTCTCACTCCTGTTTGGTTAAACGTATACAAAGACGTTCCGTAGCTTACTACTATACCCAAATTTTTTTTTATTTCTTCGTTTGGTTTTCTGTACAAGTTATATTTGTTCAAACGAATAAAATTATTAAAATTTCGAAAGAGAATTGGAAAAATCATATATATGTACGGTTACACTCTTACTTTTCATCAACAACGCGGAGTTTACTTCGCCCACACGTGGGTATCATTTTTTTTGTAAACTGGACCTATAAGACAGCCGTTACGAATTAATCGAATAAAAGTTTAACGATGAAAATGCGTAGGAGAAAAAGCTTTCACCCGCGTCTTTCTTACGCTAACCCGCATTTGTCACTACTCGTTTATGTGTGCAGCTTATAAAAAAAAAGAAACTCGGTCATTCTTTTATGACTTATTGTACCCATATATATATATATGTAAAAAAGCAGGGTTATTCTATAGATTAGTTGATTAAATTCGATATACGAGCATGTACTTTTTTCATGGAAATCAACTAGACATTTGTTTAAAAAATAATATCTTATAAATTCGACAAATTGGTATTGAAATACAGATTTTTTTTTTTCTCTTTCTTCAGAACTCGATATTTAATTCTGAAAAATATTTCTGTTTTCAAGAGATGCGTGTAAATTTATACGCGATGTGTATAAGTCTCGTGTACTTATTTGTATTTTATATATGTAATAAAAACATTTTTCTCAGAGTGTGTCTATATATAGATTTTACGGCGCTGTAAAAGCTGTGACTTAATTAATATACGTATATGTATGAAATCAAGTAAAAGCAAATAATTATAAAATATGTATAAATTATATTGTTTTGCTTTAACGAGAAGTATCGAGTACACATTTATAAAATTAGTAATACTCAGTTTGTCAGTACGAAAAGAAAAAGAAATGTGATAATTTACATCTTTGGTTTGGTCCTTATACGACTGGTTAAACGAAAACACTTCGATTTGAAAGTTAAGATTTTCTCGAAGTACGAACGGGTTGAGATCGTTTAAAATTTCTTTCGGGAAGATCCGTCAAAACACACCGTTCAATCATTCTAAAAGTGTACTCGAGAGAGACAAAAAGCCATACATATATATCTTGAACGCACTCCTAAATGAGACAACTAAAAATATTGTCGAAAATTTTCTCACTTTTACTATACTATAAAAACAAAACAGTAAATATTTTTATCATTCTATTCGTTCGTAAATATAATTTTCATATTCAATTCATTTTTAGTTTCTTTTAGATCTATTCAATCGTAAAGTGTATACATATGTGTGTGTGTATACATTAAAACTTATCAAAATCTCTAGTGCTCCAAGTAACGACAGTTTCGTCGAAAGACGAAAAATTTCTACGTACATCAAATTGCAAAGTTAAAAAAATTTACTCGGAAACGTACGTTTTACGATCATTAGAAACTATGTACACTCTAACCTAACGCAAAATCTAACTCGTATAGTGTCTATATATATATATAAAGGTATAACTCTCGGAATTAACAAGAGTGAGCGCTTCGTGCAAAGGAAGTCGAGGATGCCTAAGGCAATCCTAAGTTTCCTATATAACACTCGAAATAAAATGGGCAAACGTTGACCCCGCGCACATGCTAAGCTTCCGGCGTATGTGCGAACCTGCGGTATATAAAGGGGGAGGATCGACCGATTATGAATGAGAGACACGGAGCCATGTACTTTCCTCCAAGAGAAAGAGGGAGAGAGAGAGAGAGAGAGAGAGAGAAAAAGGAAACAGGAGAGAAAGAGAAAGAGAGAGAATGCGGACGGTGAACGTCGTCGCGTCCTACATCCCGGGATGTATATACTCCGCGAATCCAAAGAGAGGACTTATGTATATATCTCCTCTTTTTTTTTCCTTTTTAATAACCACGTGTAACCAAAATTTATGAGATGCAGTATACGGATTTTTCTAATTTTCCTCGCGGTTCATTTTTTTTTCCAATCACGTTCGTTTGATCGAAACGAGGAAATTATTTTGTCGCGTAGGAGAAATTACGCTGGTTCGAAAAGTCGACCGATCATTAGCCTCCTTCGACGTATACGCAATACGAGAGGAAATCTCGAGTGTGTGTGTGTGTGTGTGTGTTTGCGTCGGCGATTTCGCTCGGTTCTTCTTCTATCGTTTAAAATAAAGGTGATATATATTTTCACCGTGATGTCGTTTCGCGAACGACGATTCATCGTATTACGCTCGTTTTATTTCACCTTTAGTTTATATGCATATATATATATATATATATATATATATATATACATATGTAAGCCGTATAATAACAGAAAAAAGTGCGTAATGATTGGAAGAAAGAAAGAAAAAAAAATAAATTATTGTAATTGGACGTTAAGCGTTATAGTTTCAAGTATAATGATACATTTTTTATTATTGTTGATTATGAGTTAGGTATGTTACGCACGATTGCGATCCGAGCCGAGTTTCGATTCGTATATTAAAGTTATTATTCGTATATTAAAACGTTACGTATTTTAAAGCGTGTCACAGGAATTCGATAAAGAAAAATGTTTAAATGTAAATAAATCAATTATCACGTTTCATCGATCTAATTTTAAACTCGAAGAATTTTGCAACGAAGCAAGTGTACGCGGAATAAGGTTTACGATCCATAAAACGTACTAATATTTAGTGACAATTCAGCATATACATATGTGTATATACGTATAACAGTATACGTTTACAAAACGCAATTTTTACGATGTGAAAAATTGTTACCAAATCCAACGGGTCTCGGTAAATAAAACGATTCAGTTTTAACATTGACACGCAGTGTACACTAAATTTTTTTCTTATTGTAGTTTTTATTTTATGTTAATTATGTGTACATTTATTACGAGAGGATATAACATTGCTCTGTACATTGGCGGTGTACACATTATAAACGATTAAATAAGTATACATTATTATTGGCTCGTATAATAATTACGTGGAATATTTGTATCTTGCAGCGTATTAAAAAAATTTAGTGCGTACGGAGGCTTCGAATGCAAAGATGTAATTTATACACGACTCCCCAACGTCGAGAGTCACAATGAAACACATAAGTTATCGTCAAGTTCAACAGTTCCATTCGCTAATTGCTCAAGAACCCGTACTCGTCAACGATAAAATTGCGTTTACCCTTAATAAACGTTAATTTTATTAATACTTTTTATTCGGCAATTTGAAATTTTATAAGTCAAACGAACCCAACGAAAAATTAACAATCAGCGTGTCGGATCTTTACCAAGAAACTTAGAATGTATATATATTACGACGACGAAATATATTTTTTCCCTCCGAACAGAGGATGACAAAAAATCCGGTTCCTCTCTCTCTCTCTCTCTCTCTTTCTCTTTGGCGCGGAGGGTCATAAAAGAGAAGCCGAAACCTCAATAGACCCGAATAAAAAGGAACGGAGACACAGTTCGACGAACCGTATAGAGTGAAAAAGGGAAACCCAAACCAAGAAGGACCACCTTGGTATATATTTATAAAACCGAGGCTACCAATTTTCTTCGTCTCGATAACTTTCCGCGACTAATCGCTAACGATTCGGCAACGATCACGAGATGCACGAGACACCTTGTTCTTTCTTTTTTTTATTAATGTACTTCTAACGCACTGTGTGTGTTTACGCACAGACACACACACATATAGAATTTATCGGGGCCGTGAAACGCAACGATCGGCCTTCCCGATCGCGTAATACTGCCTTGCAAGAGAGATGCGTGACGTAACGCGTGCATTTTTGCGGCGGTATATCAAGGCCGCGCGCGACCTTCGTCACGGGTAGTGAACCCAAGTGGTGCACACCGTGAGCTTCGAACGAAAAGCTTCAATTCGATTCTAAGTCCACAACAGTCCCCAAAAGAGTAGATCCACCAATCGCAAATTGCATATAGGTAAGTATATGTAAAAGAGCGTTTTGTTTCCAGAGAGATATACGTTAAGGACAGGAGCACTGCGGCAGGATACAATCATTACATCAAGTGTTATAATTTGGATACACTTTTAGGATCGCTTTACTTGTGAACTGAATTTAATTCGATTCTTTAATGGATATTTTTAGAAACGAATGGTATTGATTATCAATATAAATTATAAGGACGTAAGGGTTTGTTAAATAATAATAGTTCCGTATATCAAGTAACGAAAACCCGTCCCATTAAAAATATTAAACCTATAAAAAATAATAAAATGTTTACATTCATATAAATTTGCAATACGTCGGTTACTTATTTAATTCGAAGCAACTTAAAACAAATGTTTTAACGACCTTAATACATGCAAGAACTATCTGAAAAGAATCTCTCCTGACAGATTGTACTATAAGTGTATAACTACCAAGCAAAGCTCTATTTTTGTTAAAAAATTTAAAAAAAAACACACACACACTCATCGTGTACTTTGAAGGATCGATAAAGCGGGTGCGAAGACCTCATCGCATACCACTAAAAATAGCGTGCTTGATAAATAACGTAAATAGTAATAAATTTATAAAAGGTTTATACATCCCGCTTTGCTAAAGCAGATCTCACATCGTTTATTTGTATTACCGAAATTTACAACATATATACACATATGTATAATTGTTTTGTTAAAACGTAGCAATCTAAGTTTTAAATAAATTGTGCTCTTTTTAAAATATACCCCTTCCGTACAATTAACATCATTATTTTTATACTTCACTAAAACATGGTGTACAACGCATCGTGATTATTCATTTGATTGACGATCGGTATATCGGAATCATTCAAAAAAAAAAAAAGAAAAGAAAATAATCATATTTCTCATAATTATACTCCTTGTTCAACAATGACACATCTCGTATACCGAATGTAAACGAGAAATAAACCAGCCGGCGATGATACCGGATCCGCATACGTATATATATATACAGATACACGTATAGACATGCGAGGTATACTATGTGTATAAACTGCAGGTATATATATATATATTGAACCGACGAAACTCGTTTACTGCACCAACCAACGATCGGCTTCTTAATCTCGTGCAAAAATCGAAAAGGAAGGTGTATAAGAAACTTACCAGAGCCGAACGAACCGTTCCCAAGTTCTCCTCAAAAATCCGGAAGTCTCGGCCGAACCGGCAAACTCAATGTGTGCGTATATATATGTATATACGAATCCAAATTGAACGAAACACAACAGTCACTGATGGTACTACAGTGAAATACCCTTCAACCAAAAATCACTGTCTCGTCAAATAAAGTAACCGGAATAAGCCACCAAACTCGAGTTGATAAATGATAATTTCGTTAATATCGTCAAACTATCCCATACCGGCACATATGGTTCTCCAGCCCCGTGAATGTACGTATACGCGTGGATATATATATTTTCACTGACGAATATATCCACGGTAACGATGCGGGGAGAATAAAGGTAGAAAAAGAGTTTGAAGAATAAGAAGAGTAGAAGGAGAAGAAGAAGGGCGAAAAGTCAAGCGCGCGACAGGACGACAGGTGCAGCCGGTTCGGTCGTCGGCTTCGAACTGAGGGGCGCCGGTCCTGCGAGAAACTGCGCTCTCCTCTCTTCTTGCTACATCCAGTCAGTCAGACAAGGTGGTGGGGATCCCACCGCCGCGCGCATATACAGCTGCGCTCAAAGGCACTTCTTCTCTCTTACGCTGTGATATGCCTATATATGCGTTTCCAGGGATGTGGCTTTGTTTTTTCGATCGATCCGTCCAATCGCTTTCATTGTCCTCCGAGGATTTTCCTTTTTTTCTTTTCCAAAATCGGCTTTTATTATTACGATCCGAGTGAAAAGTCACCTGGTCGAGAGGGGTTGCTCAAGCTTTATTCCAACTGCGCCACCAACTTTTATCGGTATACATAAATCGAGGTACGGATTGGTTCCTCGGTACTGCTCAAATTTTCCCGGATATTCTTTTCTTTTCTCGAGAATCAAAGATGATGAATGAATTGAAGAAGACCAAAAATTCACAATGAAACGGTCTATTGTTCACTTAAAAGTATATAAATCAAATTTAAGTGTGTACGAGATAATACACCTATGGGGCTAATTTTTTTTAATAGTTTGGGCATAGTAAATATTTACAAGCAGTATAAATCTGTATTATTGTAAATTTTACCCAATTTTTCGTTTATTTACTTCTCTCAATATACGTATAATGACATTTTAACACTCTCTTCTAAATATTTAATACACGTACAATTTTGTTAAATTCTCACGATATGAATACGTTACAACTTTTTTTCACTGTATTAAATAAGAAAAATTATTTAAGAGTCAGATAGAGCATTGCACGGTGACGACCACGATTCATCAATATTTTAAGATGCAGAAGGTATATAGTTATAATGAGCTAACTTTTTCTCAGCGTATACGTGTATAGAAATGATCGATCACGCGCACACTCTACCCGAGAGCTTCGAGAAAAACAATATCGGTGTTAAATCGCAGAAATAATTTTCCTTATCCATCGAACCAATTTTACGCTATACCAATTTCGTATAAATAATTATAGGGCGAAGACGTGAAATTTCGATCGCGATATTAATTGAGAATTTACAAAACGGCCCTGTATCCGTTACCGATATATCAAAGAAAAAAGAACTTTGTTTACTCGATAATGAAATAAATATACGTGTAAAAAAGATAAAAGCCATTACTTATACAGTTATGTACAATTGAGTCAAAATTTAGTTGATCGAGATCGATTGTCCAGAAGAACAACGTTGAACTTACTTTCCCCGAACTTTTTAATATCAATCTGCACTATACGAATACATGAAAACTTTTCTTTATTTCTTTATCGAAAATATAAAAGTTTAAATTATATCTGTATCAAGATTGATATGTTTACTTTAAACATGTTTGTCCGTACACACATTTTTGTTAAAACTCCATTAAACTTTACGTAATAAAGTACACTGCGATTGTCCCGTGAACCCATATAAAATATAATAATAGTATTCAATATACCTATATAATCTTTATTTACCGTACTGGTGTATGTATGTTATACATACCCGCATCGTAAAACACAATTATCATACTGAAAACTAACGTTAATAAGTCAATAAATATATAATAACTCCGAGTAATTAGAAATCATTATAAAACTGTCAAATCGACATTAACGAATAAAATAATATCCGGGAGTAATTACACTAATTCTAACAGTTCAATTTACATAGGGAAAATGAATAAATAATTTACGGGATCAAAAATGATAATTAATATACACGCGTTAATCGTATATATACAAATAAATTGGTATACATGTATAAAACAACTTTAACCGTAGTAATGTCAATTTACATAGTTTTTTGATAACGATAACGACGTCGTATTTTTTTTTCTTTTTTGTTACAGTATAGAAATGAGTATATGTATACATGTATGTGAAAGCCGTGTGAGCAGAGCGCGGGTGAAATTTTCACGCAGGCGCGAGCACCAACAAGGGAGACGCACGGATCGCGCGGAAGCTGCTTGGGTACGCGTGTGCAGGGAGAATCGAAGGGGAACGTCGTCGAAAAAGGGGCTGTCACCAGGGCATCGCCCAACTCCCTATAGTTTTCAACACATAAGGCGATCTTCGAGGTCGAGAGGGTACGAAAATTTCAGGGTTGTTAGGAAACTCGACTGGACGTCTACACACTTTTCATGATTCGAGTGGATTTTCTCGAGAGGATTATATATTTGCTCGGTTTTACTTTGTTGATACATTTAGAAACTAAACACGCGGAAAGAAAAAGTCGAGCAACATTTACTTAAGCCTCTTTGGTAAATTTTCTGATTGTGAATTCAAGTAATATTATACTGTGCCGTCGTTTAGTCAATTTTACTAAAGTTACTAAGCTGGAATGCTGAAGATGATTTTCGTAATATTTATACTGATCATTATTTGATTTATTTGAAAAACTTGATTTACTTTTTAAACTAAACAATAATAATTGCGTATTTTTAATTAATATTAATATTTAACATTGAAGAATTTTACTACAATCTATTAGTGTATCATACTTAAGAAACCAAGAAAAATTGACTAAAACCTTCAAACGTTTTTACCAACTTTTAATCAGCAATATTCATTTAACTCATTTTGATTTCTTATTTTAATAAATTTTTTCTAAATTTCCAGTAATTTTTATAAATTATAAATAAATATTTGATGCGCGGAAAAATGTTTTATCAAAATTATAGTATATCGTTTAGATGGATGTGAAGATTTTTGAATAAAAAAATTAATATAGTGTTAAGTGCATTTAATAAAAATATAATAATTTTTGTTACGTTTTTGACTCGGGCAATCTGTATATTCATTACTGAACAATAAATAAATTTAATAGAATATTTATCTCGGTGTAAATATTTCAACGTTCAAAATGTATTATATAATCCTTTCAAAAAGGAGACTAGTGTATAAAATAATAAATTAAAGTTACATTATTATATAAAATTAATTAATCCGCGAATTATTGAGGAAAAGAAGGTAAAAATAACATTTGACACAGAAATATTTCTGTTATCCATAAAACGGAACAACGCGCGGCGACGACTTTTATATTTCACTTAAAACGCAGTGTACATTTTAGTCAAAACAAGTTAGCATAAGCTAAAAGAGGACTAACAAAAATTTAACGGGCACTCATTTTTTAGGAGTCGATTTTCGTGAAAGCGTAACTGTCCGCCGTACGAATTGGCATGTGCATTTTGCAGATCTACGGTCACGCATGTATGATACTTTCTCGAAGCCGCGCGACAAAAAGTTACGAAAAAAAGGGGAGTCGCGCGTACGCATATTAATCAATTAAATGGAGATGAAGTAGATTTCGTACATATACGTATACAAACACACGTACTGCACCCATACATACGCCGGTCAGCCGCATTGTAAGAATAATTCAAAAGATAATCGGCGAAAGATATGGTACTTACACTTTTTCTTTAGTTCGTTAAATTCACGTATGATTTAGTGATAATAAAATTCAAAGATTGACGAAAATGTATACACGCGCGAACCAACCTGTTTGGTTGACGTGCGATGCCACGTAAGATTCGATTCGTTTCGCAGTCCTTTGACCTTAAAAAAATTTTCGCTCTAGTTTTGTTGGACCGCTCTCTCGAACTTTTTGCTCCGGATTTTAATTGCATTTTCAGGTACTTTTACGCCCGCAGATAGTCGCTTCGAATAAGAGAGAGAGAAGCTTTCACTGGCTTTTATTAACTCGTAATAAGTGCGCTTTATGCGTGTAATTTGTTTTGTCAGAGACTCGCTTGCATTCGCTTGCATTCGGGTAAAATGCGCGCACCCGTGTACCTTTTAACATGCTCGATAAAGCTTTGGGATACCGTTCCATTACCTTCATTAACGTCATTAACGTTAGTTTTTTTAATCATTCTCTGCGTCTTTTTTTCATCATTTTTCTTGATTGACACGAATTTTCGATGACCATATCCGTACCTGGGTTTACTTTCGTAACGCTGATGTCTTACCGATTCTTTTATATAGAATAATAATTTCAGGTAATTTCATCATGTTTATTATTATTTCGTTATTACAAACAATCAACCAGAAACTGTCTCTCTTTGTTTTAATAATATGAACATATGCATTTAATTTTTAGTTTCATTATAATTATTCAGGCGTTTCCAATTTTATTTTTACTCCTCCCACTTTATACCAGGAGTTTATTAACCTTCGTTATATGAATTATTTATAAACATACTAAATTGTAAGGAAAAATATTTTTTACTTTATGGAGAAATTCCTTAACAATTTTTGATGAGAAATTCCCCGCAAACTACATTTAATATTTGATGGTATATAATAATGATTATTTAATACAGAAATTCTATCTAAAATCTATATAACACGTGAATGAATTACTAATGGATGAAGGTTATTGAACTTTTAAAATTGCATTACTATACTGATTTTTTAAAATTGAATCTAATTTAATGCGTTATTCAAGGGGTCTCAAAATCAATTTTTATTTTTCTTACTTTATAGTCAGTACTACAATTAATTGTAAAAATCAGAAAATATAAAAAGGAGTGTTGATGAGTATCAAATTATCGTTCCGATTTTAAGAACCATCCCGTACCAAAAATGTGTGAGGATGCATATACTTGACATTTATATAATTAAGGGGTGGTTCTCGAAAACACAATGATATTTTTTTACAGACATACAGCATGATAGTTAGATTATTGATATAGGAAGTACACTCAACTCTTATTTTTACGTATATTCTATTGATAATTAATTAAGAAAAATTGACTATGAAACATTCTTATTTTCTTCGGTCAGTTATACTTTTGACGTACATGTTTAATAAGTCTCATTTAAAATTTAATAATCCAACGACTACAAAAAATTCAAGAATCTAGATCTGATTAAACTAATTTGATTGAAATAACATGCAAATGTCCAATATCTTGCATCGCATTGTTCATTCTAATTTTTGCACTAGAATATATGTGTAAGTATAATAATTCACGTATATCAATTTCAATTTAACGCTACTGTCATTTATGATTCCGAAATAAAATGCCAAAATTGACCTGAATCCGAATATTGAACAATTTGCTTTATCGATCAGCGTTTAACTAAAAAAAAATAGTATAAAAATTATAAAAACCAGCATGTTCTTAATTCGTTAATATGAAAGTACACGCAGCGAAGAGTCAAAATAAACGCATACATAAATGTACATTTCATCTTAGTAAGCTCGTAAATCATATAGCTTATAAAATGTATTTGCGCGCGCATAAATTATTTTATATACCAGTGTATAAGAACATAGAAATTGTAAATATCAATTAACTAATGGCCCCGTTATTCGAACACGTGTTTACACCGCGTCGAAAAAGTCGGATCTTATCACGCGTTAGAAATTAGCGGAGGAAAAAAAAGGACTTTTTTTTCAACCACACCGAAAAAAAAACGTGTAAATGCGAAATATCTAGAAATAATACTGAACATTGTTCAATAGAGGGAAAACGCGATGAATTTGTATACATATACGTAAAAAATATCGTTTACATTATATACAATGTTATAAGCGCGCGGTTACTTCCGCGTTTAACACTGCACCAAGGCCGCGTTTTAAAGGCCAATATTTATCCTCTCGATTACCGATTATTTTGGTAATAAGTTGTTCGAAGGAAAGTGCAAGGAGTAAGATGAAAAAGGTTTCCAAACACTTCCGCGGACGTGGATATTAGAGTATCAAGTTTTTGTTTTATCGTGATCCTGAGGGTTAACCGTATGGTGAAAATAACGCGCGGGTTTTAGTTTCGCGTGACTGATTTTTCGTATAATTATTTTATTCAGATTTCCATATCAACGAGGTATTTAGAGTTTCAAAAAATGTTTATCCCAACTACACGAAATGCGATAATTTAAAATTTTCCAATACGCGTTTCAATGTGTAATTAGCGTGACACCTTATGAAAATTTATGGATCAAAACTGTCCGATAATCAGAGTATATATATATAAGGAAGCTTTCTTTACGTAACACACGCTAATCTTTCTCCCGTTTGACTAAAAATGACGTTAAAAAAATGTTAGTTTAACCACGTAGGACACGGAGAGGCGAAAGGTTGATTTGCATCGATTTCCGAAGGCGAGTCGTATGATAATCGACTTAATACGTCAGTGTCTTTGTCCAGACGACATGATTTATCGTTAGCCCCTCTGGTATTAAAAGTACAAACCTATAATCGTAGGCGACTTATGATTAGAACCACATTCATAAAATATCTGCGAAGGTAAAATATCTCGCACCGCGCGCTCGCGTATACATACACTCGTGCTGCAAATTATAAACAATTTTTTTTTCTTCTTCCAAACCCGATGATCTAATACGTTTTATATTTTTCATCCTCGAGATATAATTTCAATTTGAACGGTAAGCTACAGGTTTTAATTTATTACGGTAAATATTTCAGGTATATACGGGAATTTCGCGTACATATAGAACTGGTGCGCATAAATATTATAAAATCGAGAACGTCGGTTTCATTGTAACGCGTCAGGTGTTTTCTGCAACCTTTCTCATTTTTTCTATATATTATTCATTTGAATGATTTATAGCGATCGTTTTTATAAAATCAACCACTAAGTAACATTATCTAGCTGGTCTAATCTGTGCGAATGTGTGGCGCGTCACGCCGGAATACACATTGTGCAACTTTTTCTCGCGCAAAACAACATTCAACTCCTACTGGAGATATGTGCGTTGTTCGACTCGATGTGTCGTAGAGCATTTGAATAACTGCCCGTATAAGCTGATATGGAACGTTCCTCTGTCTACGTTATTTTCCTCTTGATTTCATATAATTTCATAGAGACCGGTGTTTATTTCGTAATCATTAACTCTCTCTCTCTCTCTCTCTCTCTCTCTGTCTCTCCCTCTTTCTTTCTTTCCTTCCTTCTTTCTTACCTTCTAGTATCACCATCGAGATTTATATTTATCATTTGTCGCGAGAGAGTTAAATTTATACGTATACTCTCGACAAGAAAAAATATTTGTAGGTTAATTTTTCATTATTTATGTAGGGTATATGGTAATTAAAGTGAGTACGCTAGTTTGTTTATCAACGATCGTGGGTACGATCGTTATTTATTATCATAATATGTCAATGAACGATTATAGTTTATTTTAGTTGAGAGGTACCTAGTTATTTCATTTATGTTTAAATAGATATATATTTAACATTGTAATTTAGTGCAGAGTGTGCGAAAATTATTAATTTGAAATAATTATTTTGTTCAACGTCCACATTATAATATATATATATATATAAACACAACGATTCATCCATTATATAATCGGTACAGAGTTATTTTTAAACGATTTATTGGTCAAACGTTCCGTCAATGGAAAAACGCGTGAAGCGCGCCGAATTCAAATAGTAACGGTTGAAAATTCGTAGTCATTTCGTTGTAAATCGTAATTTACTCGCGTGTAATCATAACTGATCCCGATATAAAAAATTATAACAAAAATATTTGTTTATTTTATAAAAAAAAACGATCCATTTATAAAAACAAAATAATTGATTTTTTTAAAATGGGGTCGTAGTTTGTACTTCTACTCCTCGGAGAGAGTATCCCTGGATTACGTTTTCAAATGCATGCGGATTATGCACGCGTATGGTATATGTATATATAAGGCGCTCGAATTAGATACGCGAGTCGCCTTGAAAAGGTAATTCAGATCGGTGCTACGGACGCAGGATCTTGATAGCCAAGTATGCGAAATGACGATCAAAGAAGTCCAATTTCAAGATTTTACCGGAATGATTAGCATAAACGATGTTTATATGGATCGTTTAGTTTCCGCGACAAAAAATACGATCGTCGTGTGTACGTATAACCGTCAGATTTTCTGCGTGATTTAAATTTTTGGCGATTATATTCGGTTAAAATATTTGGAGAAACGTCACTCAAAGTGTATTTCTTATTACGTACATTTATCAAAATGCATTTTACAATTTGAGTATTAAACGATTAAGATGGTATGCGTATTTCTTATTATAATAATATAACACTGTATATAATCTATAAATTATACTATGCATTATCTAGGATATATAAAATTTGTTACTTTACGCAATTATTCAACATTGATATGTAACGCAATAATATTAATAAAAAAAGTAAAACCTAAACATCGAAATCCATTGAAGTATAAGAAGAAGAAGAAGAAGAAGAAGAAGAAGAGCTAGGATAAACAAAGTTTACCTATTTGCGTAAACGTGGAAAGCGAAGTAAGCCGTCAACGTTCTTGCATCCCGCGTCGCTCCGTTGCTTCGATTGCGACTGCAGTTATTTCAATTTAAAATTAGAAACTTTATTACCAAGCTCCAGCCTTCATCGCGCGATGCCTTCATTAGCCACGCTATTCCTCTATTTCCCTCTCTTTCTATATAAGGTGTATACACTCACACTCACACACACACACACACACACACACACACGCAGGACACACACAGAGAGCAGTATATCATATTTTTCTCTTGAAATTAGGCAGCTGCGGTTAAAATTAATATATCGCAAGTCCTATATTCTTTGATTCGTCTCGAACGTTTGTATGTAAATGCGCTACTTTGTCTACAAAGTGTCTCGCTTTTCAAATGCAAAAGTCTATGACACACATTTTCTTTTATTCGTTGATATATTGCGCCGAGTTCGTAGAACATTTCGCGAGTGCTATATTTGATTTTATTAAATTTTTGTATACTCACTAAATGTTTTTTCAGCCGTTCGTTATTCGCGAATTTAGAATCAAGGCGTTTTGAGTGACACGGATGATTTTTTTTTTCCTTTTTACATTTATGCAAGAGAGAAAGTCATTTGCGGATCGTGCACGCGCGCAAGTTGAATTTGGTAATTTATTGTTAAGGAATATCGTAATGAATGGGATTTTTCTTTTAATGAAAGGCGTCTTATTAACCTAATCACTCTTGTGTGAAATAGATTTTTAAACAATGTTGTTCCACTCGTAATTGTAATATATTCGTAAGCGAATGGCCAATATCCGATACAACGTTAATAAGACCTTTGTAATATATGTATATATTAATATTAATATATTAATTTATTAATTACCTCGTTACCGTAAAATAAATTTTGCTTTAATTTTATTTTTCAATCTCGTTCACTTTATCATGTACAAAATATCACTCGCTACTTTCAAAATATCTTTTTTACTCTAATCGTCATATTTAATATTACAATATAACGTTACAGTATATATAGATATAATTAAAAGAAAGACATAAATTTACAATACCGATGGTCGTTTTAATAAAGGTAAATATAAAACGATCTTAACTGAACTTTCTTTCCATGTAAAAAAGTCTCATGGCGTTCGTCGAAGGCAAAAGAAAAGCAAGAAATCGCCCTTCACCTAATTTCACCAAAAAAGGTATTCCGAACGCACGAGCATTGCCATTGAAAAAATAAAAATAAAAGAAAGAAGAATACCTCCCTGTATCGAAAGGGAAATTTCGATGGTTATAGAAATAACGCACGTAGTTTTATATATACCAATTAGATGCTAATATTCAATAGGTATATACCTCGTAAAAGAACCTGCTTTACAAGAGCGATGATGATGATGAAGCCTATTGATTTGTCATTCACTATATACCGAACAATGATTACAAGTCAACAAGTATCTGAATAACATGTCAATCTTTGATCGAGCCAGCCCCGTTTCGTATTGTGTATACATGTACATGTATATATATGTATATATATATATACATGCCTAAGATGAAAATATGTTACTACTTAAGGAAGATTACTACTAGATCGGTCATCTCGTATTAGCTTTCACGCGTTGTACGAAGACCGATGAGTCAACATATAAATGGCCTTCGACAAAAGCGGCATATAGGTTGAGGCTCCTTGCCGATAAGAACCGTCATCTCTCCTCTCCCCTCTCGCGCTATGTTTTAGCTTGAATGACGAGAAAAGCGGTCCAGGTTGGAAAAATTGTACGAAGAAAACGAATGAACCGGGCGTATTAAGCGACTTTATCTATTCGGTTCTGTTGGGATGACTGCTCTCTCGGTGTATATAAGTATATATAGCAATATCTTGAGATTTTCTAAAGAGTTGCGCGCTCCGGTATACATATATATATATACACACAGAAGCGCTTACTTTCTCGGAGCGAATATAATCCCGGAGCTAATGAAGCTATCTTACGCGATGTAAAAGTCAGCGAGGTGAGTAGTGACTATGCTAATTAAAAGAGGAGGTCACCTACATCGATATTGCATTGAATAACGCCCCCGAGTGAGTTTTGATCGTTTCAAAATTTAAGGATGCGTGTCAAACTGTGTTTATGTTAATTTTTCTTTCTAATATACTCACTCTTAAATTAGTCTTTTTTATTTAGTCAATTAGTTGAATAATCTACACTCAGATAAATGGTCTATTAGAATGTTCCTTTAGATTATCAGAATTTTATTACAGCTTGTAAATATCTCTTAATAATTACTATAAAGCACAACGAAAAATTAAGATAGGCTTAATGTATGTATGTCTATACGTTAGAACAAAATGTGCACTGACAAATGTATGGTACATAAATATATTTACTACTTTATAATGGTAAACGCAAGACAGACTTGTGTTTCTATGTAGAGACACAAGTCTGTTATCCTATTATCATTAAAATAGTAATATTTATCTATCATATTTTTCTTCGTGTAAGTGTATGTAGAAACAAATATATTAAAAAGCTTAAAGTGCTAAAAAAGTTTTGTGCGATTAACTCGGTTAATCATCAATATAAAATAGAAAAAAAATTAATTATTTTTCCATAATTTGAAATTTAATAATCGTAAAGTTTTTGGTGTGCTTCGCATACGTTATAATCAATAAATATAACACTGACAAGGAACGAGTTTCTAATCAGGAACTAATTCTTGATATTTTTTTTTGTTCCGTATAAGCCGTTGCGTCGTACATGTTGATTAGTATAATTTTTACAAAATACTAAGGCTAATAAATTTGTATACCCTAAGTATTGAATTACGTTATTGAAAGTTTAAGATTTTAAAAATTCAAAGTAAATATGCAACTTTTACAAAGATAACGTTTTATCAGGAATTCCTCTCCTAACGCAAATCGGAAATACGAGCTATGACGGTGGTAAAACATGTATTAGTAAGCATTTTTAATTTCGGCTTTTTACAGAACTAATATTATAATATTACTATTGAAAATATTATTTTTTCATTTATATAAGATTTTCATAATTCTGCACATCGACGTATATTACCTCAAAATTATTTAAGGTTAAATAGCGAGTTACACGTTTATACGATCAAATACATAGTTGTAATTAATGTGTGTACGCAGAAAAATGATTAAACCGAAGTACACTTTCTAATCGTCACATCCTTAAAAAAAAATTACGCTTCAGGCTGTTTTTCAAACAAAAAAGAAATTCCTTTCTAGGCAAGGTATTTCGCACGCGCGTTCCTAAATAGATCACACTTTTTTTCTCAATCGACATAGCTACCTTTTACTTAGAAGGAAAATCAGCCTATAGGTCATGAAATTTTATGAAATGTTGGATAATTACCTTCTAATAATTAATTAAAATCTTTAAGGAAAAAAAATTTTTTTCTATAAATTGTAATGTTTAATGATAATTTAAACAAGTGATTATTACTCCAATCTTAAAGTTTATCTAAGATATACTGCGAAGATGTTGGAGCAATAAAAAACTATAAAAATAGATAGAATAACCGTAAAATTCGGTGATATCTCGATGCTGATAAAAGCACCTGACAAACTCTTATTTTTTTATCCACAGCATGACCCAATGACTTGTCTCCTTATTAACCGGTGCGAAATCGATCAATCAGGTGTATTACACGCAACGCGATTATAGTGAATTATCTCAAGTGAGAGCGTAGCAACGACCTCGTCGTTATACTTGTCGACTTTCGCGGAACCGTAACGAAAATGACAGAAGCGCGCCGGAACAAAAGGTGTGTATGGGTTGGTATATATATATATATCTACGCGCACGTAACTCGCAGCGCTCGCACACAGGACGGAAAGGATTACGAGCTTTTCTTATATACGTATACCTGTATAAAACTTGGTACCAACGACCTTACCGCTCGTCATACCGCTTGGTTCCTTTAACAGCGCGTGCCGAAACGCGCAGATATACATCTTGAGCCATGGAATGCCGTAAAGTCAAACCTCTAGAAAGATATAACCAAGCTGGATAGTTTACGCACGGCCAAATGTCAAGAGATTCGAGCTTGAAAAATATCGTTTTGAGATTTTTTATAACGATTGCAATTATTTCACCGCCTTTCCTTCTTCTTTCTACAAAACGAAAAAAAATAATGGAATGATTTTGTACAATAATATTATCCTTTTTTTTTCATTTCTCGCGAACGTTCATCTTGATTATCTTGCGAATTATTGTGAGTTTTTCCCTTGGGTGTGGAGAGAATTATCGAGACTGTATCAGCTTTATGATATAGTATGATAATTGCTTTTGAAAAGGTTTGCAGTCCCGACCTAAACCCGAATCGTGCATTTAATATTTTACGTAAAACTAAATATTCTTACATTTTCATCTACGTTTAATTCGTATAATAAAAATATAGATGCAGATAATAAAAATATCTGTCATTAACATTAACATACTGAAAAAATTGCTCCATAATAAACATTAGTGTATACTATCAGAAGTAAATAATTAGTATATTTTCTAGTAGAAATAGAGTATTTTGAAGTTGATAGAAACAATATTCTGGCTCATTAATTACCCATGGCCTCATTCATCATTTTTAGTCAAATGAGTAGTTTTTGGTTAATAAACTTTTTAATTCTTTGTTATTAAAAACAGATATTTATACATTAGATAACGAAGTCTTTTCAACCGATTTTTAAAAATGGTTAATTTATATCGTATCACAACATCCCTTCCATTTCTACTGCAGGGTATATAGTTATAACAAAGATGAATACCTTCGTATTAATAAGCTTTACTATAAATTATAAATATTATAATAATTTTATTTATGATGATAAGTACATTAATTATTTAAATAAATAGTAATTTTGAATACAATTTTTTTTCTCGAGTAGCAGTAACGAACTCTGCACACAAACGTAAAATAACAGATTGATCTATTTAGAGCGTGCATAACGTATAAATAAAATATCATCTAGACGAAAGACAATCGAGATTAGAGTCATAAAAATTACACGGTTGATTAAAAGAAATAACGACACTGCCACGAACACCATAAAAACAAAGTGTATAGACGTAATAATTATTTATTCGTGCTTTATACGTTGTACACCTAATAAATTAAAATTAATAAAGTTATTTCGCAATTCTCGTAAATGAAGCATACCCACGGTCTCGAAGTCACGACGCGCTCATTTTCGAAATCGAATACAGCGTACTTACGACAGAACACACACACAAACACATATTAAAGAAAAGAGGGGAAAAAAAAGTTGAATAAAATGATTAACGAGAGCGTCGTAAAGATTTGTTCAAAAAGAGAAACAGAAAAGGTGAAAAGGAAAATATGTGCAGTATAGTCGACCGATAGAATTGCCGCGAAATTCGAGAGAGTAAACAATAACGTACGAGAGGAACTACCTATATGCAAATGAGAAAGGGAAAAGAGACCATGGTGAAGGAAGAAAGAGAAGTTGGTGCCGCGGGAGTACGATGGCCTACGAAGATAACAACTTGCGGCTTCGTGTGTATATATATATGTATATGCTCACGATGTGTATATAAACGCGCGTGAAACCTTTTGTAGGCCGATGTATAAGATCGAAATTGAGTCGCGGAGACTGAGACCGAGAAAGAGGAATCCTATACTTTCCTAGGAATCGGCTTCCTTTTGTAATCGAGGCGATAATAAATGAGGGGAAAGTCGAGCGTCCCTTAAACAGAGAGTTTAAAATCTGTTTTACCCTCTAGAAATACTCTCACGTCCTGCGATCGACTGCGATTTCTTCTATACGGGTCGCTCTCTTGCAACTATACGAGGAATCGAGTTTTGGGCGGTTTTTTTTTATGTTTCAAAGAGATCGTTGATAAAATTGTTCAATTTTTCGATTTTGTTGTTAAAAAAAAAATTGATTTATCATTGTTTGTCGGAAAATTATTTTTCCATTGTCCTTCATACTCGACGACGAAATATTTCCATTACGCTGGTAATGACTGTTAATTACGGAATACGGTACACAGCATACGACTTAATGCGCGTCAGACATACTTTTTCGCGTTATTTATAGAGATGTATACCGTAGTTCGACGCTTTAAAAAATAATTAAACGATGTTTTTACTAGGTAGATAACCTGTCTTAAATTAGCAAGTATATAGAGTTTAAATTATACATTCCTCGAAGCTAATTTGAAATCTGTTTATAACGCATACAGTTGCAAACTATAATTCTCTTTTAGTTTTGTTTAATGAAAGACTTTGTCTTTTATTCTGTTATGTCCGTAAAAAATAAAATATTTAATACCGATGAAAATTGGTTTTCTTTATATTTTATATTTATATTATTTTTCTTTCGCATACATATACGACTCCGAGAAATGCATCTCGCATCAATCCACAAATGAACTTTGACAAAATTGATCTAACCGAAGGTTCATCCCAGACCCTGTCAATCAATTCCGAATAAATATTTGCTAACGAAGGTACAATTTTTGTATTATATATACGTGTGTACACATACACACACACACACACACACAGATTTATATATTTTTTTTCAACGTGACTCGTGATTTAATACGAAGTCAAAAGTCCCGAGTCGCTTGCACACGTATACCGGGAGAAAGGGATATATAATGCGCGCTTGCGAGTGCAAGGGTTCCGTGCGACTTCTGAGTTAACTGTCAGACAGCTCAGCGAGATAAACGACCAGCTGGGAAAACGTTGCGCCCAGACACTCGATCTTCAAAGCTGGAGGGGAAAATCAATTTTAATGGACCGCCATCAATTTTTGTGTTTGCATCTCGACGGCTCATCTTTTCGCTCCTGCTCGTCAAACTGTTTCATAAACTTGAATTAACAATTACATGTATATACATACCTTTTTTTTTGTCTAAACGTATATGTGGTTTAGAGTTTGCGTCCTGTAACTATTGACTGTTCTTGCCCTTCCCTTGTGTCATTTATCGTGTATTCTCTACTTATTTGAATATAAAGCTTTATATAACTTTTTAAACATATGGTGGATTATGGTAATTATATTTTGAAGGAAGTCCGGCATATGTCAGAAATTATATTGTTACAATGATTCTTACGCACGGAGAGAAAAAATTAATTAAAATTAGCCAAATATTCGGGGTGAAAAGTTTTAAAATTTTTCACTCAATATGTAAGAATCTGATTGCCATTTTAAACACGTTGGGTAATAATTTTTACTAGATGGTCGGTAGTGTTTTCTTTTAGAATGTGAACCATACTGGCACTACAATTTCTATGCAAAATCTACGTTTTAGAAATATTTTATTTCCTTGTATGGATTGTAATAATTGACGAAACGCTGATCTAGATTGAGAATTTTCATACGATCGTCACCAAAATAAGTTAAAATTGTGGATGTGTCCATCAATTATTATCGTCATAATATTTTTTCTTTAAATTCTATATTATACATACAGGGTAGATTTATACTTTTCATCTTCATTAATAAAAAATATTTAACAATTTTTTATTATTGTTCTAAATCAACATAATATAATTGATTTCTAATTGTACTTACTAATTTACAAAATATTAAATGGAAAATCAAGACAATAATTTTTCTGTTTCGATTTTACATACACTAGATTAAACATTTAATGAGTCGTTGTAACATGAGAAATTTTGAACCGAATGTCGCAAGCATCGTTTAAGTATCGTTTTAACATAATAGAATTCATCAGTTTCGAAACTATGAAATCAAAATACATGATTTTTTAAATATCCTTCCGAGAGATACGAATACCAGCGCCCTTTAATTAGCATATCTTGAGAATATGGTTCAAATGATTTTAATCTATATACCGCAGCTAATTTTTATTGTCTTTGTTATGCGGAATGTATAGGATTAAAAACAATGGTTTTGATCGTTTGATGCGTTTATTGTTTTATACGTACAATTATCGATAGAAAAATCAGATAGAATTGATTTAAACTACATTTTTTTAAAATCAAATCAACAATCGAAGTTATTAAATAATCTAATTAGTTCAATAATAATAATTGTACGTATCGTTATCTTTTGATCGTCTTGGATTCCTATTTGTTTTTTAATTTGAATTTCGAAAGAAACAGCAACCGATAAATTTGTTTCAAAGAAATAAAAATGTAAAATCTTATTATTTCACATAGTTATTAGCTATTGCAGAAGAAGAAGAAGAAGAAGAAGAAGAAGAAGAAGAGCAGAACATACAGTTTGTTGTTCAGGTTTAAAGAGACTCCATATTGCATCGTACCGAGATTTACGCCAGGTCGAAGCGGCGTTTTAGGGAAAAGATTATTCAGCAACACGTAGTAAAAGTAAAAGGAAACGTGCTCGTCCTTTTGGGATTCCACGATGATTAGAATCTCAATATCTGTATATAGATGCCGAACGCGCAGTTAACTAAAATTGGTCCGTCGCGATCCTACGTAAATTTATGAAATTTCGCTCTCCTTTTGCCGCGGTGCGAGAGAGAACCTTTAGAATTTATTGCTAAGTCCGGTGCATCTCGCGAGCGACTATATGGCTGACAAACGATTTGAGAAAACGAGCGAATCATCGTTCAAGTACGCGCAAATTCCTTCGTTCTTCTCTCCCTCTCTGTATACCCGGACAAGACAAATGCCTGTTAAAAACATGTGAAAATTTATATATATATATACACATATATACATGTGCACACGGACGTGTAAGTATCTATACGTATATATGGTATACGTTTCAATTACCCTTTTGGAAATTGCCCCTGCAGGCTGGGAAATTTGTTCACCTATTTTTCATATATACATATATATATATATACATACACCCGAAGTCGTAAATATTCATAAAGTAGATTCTCACTATTATTTACCGAGGAAAGAACAAATAGGGATGCGGAATATAATGCGCTAAGACAAAATGCTTAATTAATGCGAACGCGCTTGCTTTCGTTTGAAGGTTGGAAAGCTATGCACACGCATGCATAACCATGAGTATATGCGAGCGAAAATATATATGCGTAATCGAGGTAAGGTGTATAATCGCGATCACCGTCGTTTTTACATCGTTTTTTCCCTTTCGTATCGCGATTATGATACGATTTATGTTCACGTTTTCGCGAAAATATGATAAACGGTTCTATTTTCGTAGAGATTAGCTTTTCCACGCGTGCGGGATCAGTGATTTCAAATTTAAAAATTAACGCGACGTACCGCGATCAAAATTGTGTAAATACCGCGACCTGTTAGGTTTATTTGTTCTCGTAAAGTTATATAATCAAGTATATCCTGATATAAAAATCGATCATTTTGAAATTAGGTGAAACAATTTTTTTGTCCATTAACTATCGAATATACGCAAGGCAAATGTGTCGATTTCCACAAAGATGGCGTACAAAAATTTGAGTTACAGAGCTAAGTGTATCCAACGCACAACGTTGCAGTTGCTGTTATAACGGGTGCAGGTGATCCGATTACCAAAGGTTCGCAACAAAGAATAATTTGGTGTGATACGCACCGACACATGCGATGTACACACTTAGAGAAAAGAAAAAGCAAGTCGAGGATTGTGGAAAAGTGCGGATGGAGATCTGATATAAACAAGGTGTACCGGCGCTTCTAATTAACGGGCCCTCCTACGAGATGCGAGAACACCTGTCCGAACTCCGGATAAGAGACAGCGAGGGACTCGTATAATAAAAGGCCCCGAGATTCACGGTAGGACGAGCACGAGGAGCTTCCGGTGAGCTCGTTTCCCACACCGCGGCTCTTGTATATACATTCTCCAAGTAAGAAAGGGAGAGAGAGAGAGAGAGAGAGAGAGAGAGAGAGAGAGAGAGAGAGAGAGAGAGAAGGAGAAAAAGAGAAAACCGAGAGTGGAATCGCAGAAACGTCGCCGAAGGAGGTGTTAATCTCCGGCGCGACGACGCGCATTTATTTCGGGATCTCGAGCGAGCCAAGGACGATCTTTTTAATACCTCGGTCGTTCACCGTATACATGTATACGCGTACACATCCCTATGAATGGAGATTGCATTTTTCGAGTGCCAAGAGAGAGAGAGAGAGAGAGAGAGAAAGAGAGAGAGGGACAGAGAGTTGGTAGTGTTTTAACCTTACCAAGGTCGTTAAGTGGGTGTATTAAGTTTGACGGAATTTTTCGATCTTCTCTTATGCTGCAGAAGAGAGAGAGAGAGAGGTATATAACCTCCTACATATTTTATCTTTATCTTTTGCACTTATTCAAACCTTATTATTATACGCGCTTATTACGTACATCCTTGGAAAATAGTAAACACTCTTATTTTCACCGTTTTCCTTATTTCAAACACTTTACCATTTTTATTTTAAAACGTATATGTTATTAAACTGTTACTTATTTTTTCATTTAGATCGTGTTACGAGATAAAATGTTTTGTCAAATAATATTCAAACGACTGTAGATATAGAGTATATGAGAATTCTACAACCTTAGTCGTAGGAATTATGACAAAAGTGATTTTATGGTATTGCCTGAATGCAGGAAGACCGATTTTCAAGGGGCGTTCGGCTCGACCAGTAGTTTTTATAACTTAAAACCTTTTAAAACAGATGTAAGCAGTATATTCGAGTATATGGTAAAATGTATTTTCAATATATTCTCTCCAATTTTGGTTTACTGTATCTTATAAAAAACAATGGTTTTATTTTTTCAAAAATAGTTCGCCAAATCGACAACAAAAGAGTTGATTCATGGTTAGTATTTAAAAGATATTTTAACAAATAATAATTTTTTATCATAACCATTGAAAACATTTCATAATTTTTGAAACAAATTATATTATTATTAAATTTTATTTTCAAATTTTTGGCCACTTTATGTTACATAACTATTTTAATTAATTATGAGTCTCCGTACTCTCATTTTTTCCATAATGGACTTAACGCAGGATATCTCAGGAATCACTTGATCGAATGGGCTAAAATTTTAACAGTAAAAAAATGATTTAGCTATTTTTTACACAATTTTTGAATTTTTAAAATAATTTGGTAAGAATAATTTTTTTTTTGCAATTTTAACACAGTCTGTTCCACACAGTGGACAAAAATCATATTTAAAAGTTACTGTTACAGTTTCAGCCTATTCGATGAAGTGTAGTTATGTGACATAGATTGGTCAAAAAATTTTAAATAAAAGTTAATAATAATATAATTTCTTCAAAAAATTAAAAAATGTTTTCAATTGTTATGAAAAAAATTATTAATTATTAATATTGAATAGCTTTTATTCAATTTTATCACTGGCTGGTCCCTTTAATTATCACTTTGTGTGATAATAGTACATATAAGTACCACTTTTTTTTTTATAAATGGTTTTCTTGTTATAAACATTTGATATTTTGATACTTTCATTAATAATTAATAAATGTATTAATTATTCTTGTAATTATAAACAATAAAAATAGCTGAAAAATTATGAAATTATAGAAATAATTTATTTGTGTGAAAATTAACTGCATAAGCACATATAATATATTAGTAATTTTCATGTTCTTTTGAATTGCTAATGTCGAGTACAGGATTATATTTCAGAAATTTAAGGTGACAGATCCATAATGCCAAATGCTTATACACGTCATCTTTTCGATTTCAGCGAATAATTGTATAAAGGAGTTATTCGGTGTCTGATTACGAATTCAGAATTACATTTCAAAATAATAAAAAGTATTTAAAAAATAAAAAATTTAAGAATGCATTACTAAAAAATACGAAAAAAAGGTAGAATTGAAAAGTCTCTACGTCCTTAATGCTGGGTTATGCCAAAAGAAAGAGTAACTTGAAAGTGATTTATTGTACAATTAAAACAAATAGTCAGCGATCCTTAAATTCTTGTACACTGACTTTTAACCAATTATGTAAAACTTCACTGACATTTTAAATTCTTCATCTTGAATTTTGAAAAATGTCGACCAGAATAATAGTAAATTCAAATATTTTAGAAAAAGTATTTCACACAGAATAATACGTGACTCAAAGGATTACCTCAAACGTATGTCAATTCGATAATTCGATAGAAAAATTTTTTTAGATATCTAAGAAACATTATTAATAATGATTTGTGAAAAGTTTCCATAGAAAAAGTAGCCTTAGCCTGGAATTAAAATGAAAATAGTTGATTATTAAATTTTTAAGTAAATAGTTATTAAAATCTAAGTAAATAGTTGATTATATATTTCTAAGAAGCGTTCGATAATTTAATGAGACAAACAATCGTTGCATTATAAAAATGGAAGATCAAACGATCAACGATCAATCAATCGTTAAATTTTATACATACATCCGAGAGATCAAAAGATTCAGACGCGAAAGTCGATTGGTTTAGCTATAGATAAATATTTATCCGTCTTTTCACCCTCGTCACCGCATGATCACTCTCTCTCTCTCTCTCTCTCTGTATGACAAAATCACTAAAACGAGCTAAGGAGAGAAGTATAGGATCTCGAATATACAAGTTTCACCCGTCGATCGGTTTATCACTTTCTCCCTCTCTAACGTCTTCGCGTAAAAGAGAGAGAGAGAGAGAGAGAGAATGCACGCTCGGAGGTATTGCGTGAGCGTAATTGTGGCTAACCTTGGCTTTGACTATCGCTCCTTCGTTTAACTGCGCGTAGATCCTCGTCGACAAATTGGAAGCGTCGAGAAATTGCTTTTTCCCTCGTTTGGATCGGTAAACACGCGCGTCGCGGTTCGATTGAGACTTCCGCGGTAAATAATCGGTATCGCGGACTAACTTTGACAACCAGGGAAATCCTGTGTGAAAACTCGATAGTTTTACTTAGCGCGACGTTTCTTACACGTATACACGCGATGTATATACAAGTACATATACAGTCATACATTTCTTTATGACCTTTGTCAACTTTTTGAGAAAATCGTTACGTGTATACATATATAACGGTTGATTAATCGATGGATCTCGGTGAGACGTGAGTCTAACTTGATTTTACCTACGATAACAACTGTGTTAATGTTCAAGATTCATTTGTATTACCCTCGGAGCTTCCGGAACGGATATCGCAGTCACGAGTTCGCTCGCCGGATTTTATAGTTCGTTATGTTTCATTGTGTGACTTTGGTAAATTATGCGGATCAACTTCTCCGCGTCTGGTTAAATTAATTTTATGTCATCTTTGTACACTGTACCCTCTACACGATTCGTCGTCGTCTTCCGTTTCACTGCACCGTTCCGTATACCGACTGAACCAACTCCGTAATAAATCACCCTGCACTATACGTTCTACGCGCGACTAGCTCACTCTCGCGTTATACAATAACAATCACACCTTTATATACAAATAAAATAATTCTATTTCAGTAACGCAAACGTGGGATACACATTACGTACGTGAGGAACGAAAAAAAAAAAAATACCGGGTATGCAATAAATATATATTTATGGAAGGAAATGGTTTATTGCGAAAATTATCATTTTTATGTAAAGTGAGTAATTATTTTTCTTCGAGCAGACATAAGGAAAACGAATTTTTTTGTCTCTTCTTGACCACCTGCTTTATTACTTTGGTTGAGATAGTCAAGGCGCCTTGCCTTCCGAGTATCCTCGTGTATATGATGCACTGACCAATGCGGGGAACCGACAACTCACCCATGAAAAGCATTCAATTTTAAAAATTCTTTTAACTGCCTTTGGTATATAATAGCAATTCTGTTTTTGAATAAACAATGGACAAACGTATGTTACATTTTTACAAATCACGCGTTATCTTTCATTATAATAAATATTTTATGTCGATCCGGTCAACTAAGGGACACGTTGGAATAGTTTTATACGTATACTTTCAATCTTAAAGCATAAAAATTGATGCTAGATGTGTAATATGATAGGTTTACACTTTTGAAAAACGTTAAATATATGAATTACAGTCTTCATTCGAAATTCTAACTTTATACGAATTGTGAAGAGTGTAAAATATGAGAATCCCAAGTTTTAAAATTATAATACTCGCATTTGCTCATTACAAAAAAGACCTATCGATTTACGCGTTATACAAAAACACACATACACACTCATACATAATTAGGCTAATAATTGGCAGTTTACTGTAATTTCTGTAGTTGGATTTTCAGTGCGACGATAAAGTGAGAAAAAAGAACGGAATCCTGTAAAATCATCTATAGCGGGAAAACAATGCCGATCGTTTCGCAAGAGGTTTGCATAATGAATGATAATATGCCAATGTCGCGGTCGTTTTTACACAACGGTCGTAACCATGACGCTTCGAGATAACGTGTCCGTCCTTGTCATCCATAAATTAAGATGCACCTCGTAAACATAAACGTAATCAAATGTGAAAAACAATGCACATTGCCTTCGTAATTTCTCTTTTTATTCACATCTGGTATATATATTTGATATAAATAAATATAGCGCATCCTTTTATTCGATTTTCGTTATACATGTATATAATATATACACCTATATACGTGTGAGTGCGCTTTACAGAGATTAACTGAAATCCCAGGGTGTTACCGAGAATTCGACTATAATATATATATACCATATACCTTTTATCTCTCATCCCTCGAGCTCGTGTCGACCGGCCGGCGTCTCGTCCGAAACTGCCAGCGAAGATTATCTTCCGCAACCCAGACGGTTTTCACGTATAAAAAATTACTTGTGAATTGTTATTTAACATATTTTTATATAGAACGTAAAAATGTTCATTTAATAAATTTTCATTTTTATTTCAAACATCTAACAACGTAAACGAATAAAAAAACACACACATACATATATATATATATATATATATATATATATATATATATATATATATATATATATATATACTAATTTTCAGTATGTTTAATACTACAGGTTCGATAATCATGACACGTTATTCAAAATAATTAGAAACATTTGTTTTTTCTCGCACATAACTATACGGTCTTAATGAGTAATTTTCATTTAATTTAATTCGTACTAAATTATTAGCTGCAAACGTATATATTTAAAAGCTATATACGATTTACTTTCGCTCGTGTATGTTTAACTTTTCGCACTTTCATTTCAATTTAAAATCAATATATATATATTCTAAACGTTTTATACGAAAGCATAGTATTTATAAAAATAAATAATTTAAATGCGCCATTTTCAAAGAGTTAATAAAGTAGCTATAGAAAGTAGCCGTTAGAAAATAAAAAACTTTTCCCTAAATTATTGATATATATATATTATAAACTTATGCTACCAATATGTACTTTGAACGCGAGATATAACTATTACCTTTTTTTTTTCTATCCAATAAACACGTTTCAGTAATTAACTCCTATATAGTTATTACGGTAAACTACATAATTTGTACAATTAAATATGATAAAAAATTAATAATGAAAATATATATTTGAGATGAGAATCGTGGAATCGAATGTATAATTTAAAAATCAAAAAGATTATTTTTTAGTTTTTTGAGAGCCATGTTTTTTTTACGTTATTCGAGCAACGTTTATTCGTTAGCAAAATTATAACCAACCTCTTTAGGTTTGTTAATCTGAAAATAATCTCATCGTACTGAATGTATAATATTAGAGATCAATAATTGCTGTACGAAGAAACCCTTATCGTGTTACTTTATTTATATATAAAAATGTATTCAAATTAAATAAGCAATATCTAATTGAACTAAATAAACGGTTTTATTTAGTCCATCGGTCTTAATTAGTTCGTTTATTTCCGAGCTCACATTTAACAATCGATTTGGTTTTTGTCTAGTAAAATGTTAACAGAAACTCATGTTAACAGTACTCTTTTGGAATACGCAGTTCATATTTGGTTGTACATTGATAACAATTTTCTTGAATATTTTTCAAATCTACTTTAAAAAAATGTGTTAATATATTAATAAGGAAGATTTATTCAGAATTATAAAATGAAAAAATAAATAATAGTAAAAATAAAAATAAAACTAGTTTAAAAATTAAAAAAAATGATTAAATTTGAATTTACCTAGAAAAAGATTGTTTATAGAGTCTACTTTTTTTTTATTATTTTCCGACGCAAAAACAAATTCGACGGATAAAAGTTACTCTTAGGAACAAAAGGCTAAAATAAAGTTAATTTTATGTAAAAAAATGGCACTCGTTGCAATTAAATATTTTAATTAGAATTGATATTTTTCTGTATACATAAATGGATTAATTAATAATTTTCACTTAGAAAGAAGAAGAGGTGGAGATAGGTGTAGGAAAATCAAGTTGGGATAGTCGTCGTAATAATCCTTGGGTAACCATCGTCGTAATGGGACCAGGGGACAAAAGACGAGTTAATTGGTAACACGCCCTCCAGGATTGGCAGAGCAGCACTGGTATACCCATGAGGGAGCTCTACGCACCTGTCGACCGCGTGAATTATTCTATTGGATTCTAATTGAAAATACATATTTAAAAGACAGTCGCTCGGGTGCTTTACGATCGGCCTTGTATTTTAATGAAAAGAGTAGGCGCGCGTGCGCGCGCCCGTCCACGCAATTATCAGCTTCTTTGAATATTTCGGTAAATGGTAATTTCTTACAGACTATAACTTAGGGCGCGTCCAACCTCTCTAGTTTGAGATATCAAACTTTGGTATTACATTTTTCGTTACGTATTGCAATTTATGTGTAACACCTGACGTTTAATGGATGTCCATTTTAATTAATTACTTTTTAAAATGTTTTCATTCCCATTCGAATGTAATGTACAAGGAAACATATGTATTATAATATTTAGATGCGTTGAATAGAAATAAATCAATATATTTGAATAATTCTTATTTAAATTTTAATACAATTAATTTGATGCAGCATATATTAAAGAATTTCATTTGAAGAACTTATTTGGATTGAATGACTTAGTGTTTTCCTAATTTATGGAGTTATTAAAGCAGATTAATGAAGCCATTGTGATACTTCATCTTCTGTGTATATATATTAATATTGTTTTAACTTTTCTTGTTTTCATGATTATTGCGCTATCTGACACATACTACGATTATCCCATTAATATTGTTAAATCGTCAATAAAATGACGAGTAGTAAGTAAAATTTTATAGTGGTGCATATTATAGTTTTATGTTTATACCCTGGTAGAGAATTGCCTAGTTTTACTCGGTAGTACAGTAATTATTAGGAAAATCTATTGGCTAACATTTAAAATAAAAAATTCCGAAGGGCTACGGAAGGATTAAGTTTAGAGACGTCTTGTGACCGCTCTCAGTTACATTGAATCTTCAACAAGTACATCGTTTAGCAAGGAGCTTATAACCAAAGAAAATTACATACATCGCTTTTATCTTCGATTTTCACTGGCTTACTTAATTTCTTCGAAGCATGCACGTACAATCTCAAAAAGTTGCTAAAAGGTAGACAAGTATGCAAGTAATACATATTATTTATATAAATTAAAAATCTATAAACATGTAATGTGTTTATTAAAAAATATATTTATAGATGTGTAAATAAAAAAGCGGTCATAGTGTATAGTGTTGTAAAGTATGGAAAAGGAATGCAGAAAAAGAAAGCGTAACACGTGTATTATCAGTAAATATAAAGAAAAAATTAGACGAGGAATAACACAAGACAGAAACCCAATCCTATTTTTTTACTTGCACTTGAGTGTCCTTATTAAGATCCTAAATTAATAAAAAAATTAAATGGCGTGGCAGCCTGCTTCACACAAACATTCAACTGAGGTTAGGGTTGTATTCAGCACGCGTGTACTTACAATTAGTATAAATAGCATTGTACGCATTATCTCTGGATGTCCGAATAACTAATTTCAAATTACTGGTAGATTTACCCAATAACATCCTAAGCCTCATCATCCTCAGTAAACTTTTTTATTCATCAAGACAGTTTGTATTACGTATATTTATGCATTGGCCAATCCTTACCGAGTTTTTTATCGAAAAAGATAAAAATATAGACCACTTTCTTGGCTTGACATTTTTAAAAAAACTAGCCAATGATAAAGAAATTAGCGAAGGACTCGCGAGTGATTTTCGAATATTTCTACCAGGGTATTATTAGTTATCAAAACGTCGCCGTTTAATTAAAATTCTGATTAATTTACGAAGATCGACGGAAAAGATCTTTCTTACTTAAATTATACAAAATAAATTTAATTTATAATAATTTGATTAAATTTTTTTATTCCATATTTATTTTACCTCCTGTGCAAGATTCACATGAATAAAGAATCTTCGTCCTACATATAGATCGTTAGAAAAAAAATATTAATTATCTATATAGATTTAATTACCAATTGAATGTCCCGAGGTCGTGTGGGTACTGTAACTTAACTATATATATACATGTAAAGAAAGTGTATAACCTCCAGGTCACGGATTTAGTCCAGATTGTATCATATATACTTATTCAGTGAAAAACAAGAAATGCGTGTTTTCCGTTTTTTTTTTACCAATACAAGTACTTTGATTCGATAGATATATATTTAACTATATCTTTATGTGATTTTTTTTCAAATTTTTCTAGTTTAACATACAGAAAAGCATGAGATACCTTTAGAACCAATTGGCAGAAACATTGAATATATTATTTTTTTTTCTTTTAAGTCCAAAGCGTAAACTTCAGCAGTTTCGCTAATACAATTTCGTTAATTACGAATAAATTTAGGGTAATTTGTATATTCCGATAAATCAAAATTCACATAGGTTACAACAATCTATTTATCTGTTAATCAATCTCTTAAATATTGACATTGTCGTTGAATTTTTGAAATATAATTAATAACATCTCGCGTTCTCGGTACCGATAATTGATTATTACTTGACTTAGTTACATCATAATGATATCGGTTACATAAAGTCATAAACTCAAATAAAACGACCTATCGAGTATCCAACGAATGCCATCAATCGTAACGAAGAATCCAACCTCGTCATACTCGATTAAAACTCCACTCTCTATGAATTACACACGTTGGTATAATTGGAAGAGTTAATGAAAAAGAATCATCCTTGATGCATCCGGTATTTAGTTGTATATCAACAAAAAGAAAAAAAAAGAAGATCCTAAGTAATGGATGAAAATCTATATAAGAACGAAATAGCTATGCCGGATCATAAATATAAAATATGTGCTCCTAGTTTCTTATCTCAATAGCATAATCGTACACACACACACCCACAGACCTACTACACTTTCACTCGTACAAGATAGATTCGAGGGAAGGTATATCCACCACCCTTCGATGATGAGTCTCAAATTTCCACTCGGTTATCCGCGATCATCGAGCTAAACCCGTGAGAGAATACTTTCATCCTTGCTCTGATTTTTTTTCTGTTTATTTTGACGAAAAAAAACGAGAGGAGGAAGAAGAAGAAGAAGAAGAATGGATTAGAACGAGTGAAAGTTAAATTAAAATTGTAAGCTTCGGGGGCTGACACAATGCCCGAGGACACTTGGACCATTATCCACGCGTGATTTCGCCTCGTGTATGTCTATACATGTGTATATATATATACGTATACATATTATCGACAATGGACGCATACGTATATAGTTCTTCGACCTGGTTGCTATACGCGTGAAATTCGCCGTGACTCTCTTCAACGAGTATAGTAAAAAAAAACGTATCGGAGCACGTGATGTAAGGTATCGGTGCTCGAGTAGACTTTTTTTTTGTTACTTTGAGGCTGAGGTTGCAATTATGGGGACTTTCTATGGACATGTGTACGAGGTGAATCGTTACATCGGTTAGAGGAGTCTTTTTGATCGGGTATCGCTTTTTGCGATGTACCGCGTCTACGTGTGCGTTTGTGTTTGTGTGTCTAATGAATTTTCGTACTCGTCGATTATACACCTCGCACACGTATCGGTCGGTAACTGTCAGAAGTTTCTAATGAGTTTTACTGTCTTTACAGTAATTACAGATTACGGTTACAATTTGTTTCTACGGATATTTTTGGTTTAAGTAATTTATATACTGCTTTATATATTTGTAACGTATATTATAATTATTTAAAACGATTTGTTTATATACTTATATGTATAATTACAGGTTATAAAAAATAGGTGAAAGTCAACATGATAGTAAGGTACATGTACACATACATATGCATAAAAGTATTATCAGAGTTAGATTTCTGGCAACCTTTAAATAAACGTAAACTTTTGAGGCACACGTGCGTTTCCGGATTCGAAAAGAGAGACTCCGAACGCGCAAGTGTTCTTTGATCACGCGTACGTCGAGGAGAGGAGAAATTTTTGTAAGTTTGCGCCTCCGGATAAATTGAGTGAGAAGAAACAGAAAAAAGAAAATAATACGGTATCTCGTTAACTGAGACTCGTTTGCATATATAAATTCGCGCTTGACTTTAAATTAATGAAACTATTAGCTTGATTCGTTCAAACTCGCTTGTACATACACGATAGTTTTAAGCGCATTATTATATCCAGAGTGTTGATACATCAATCCATTGCTATTTGCGTCTACCGAAAAAGGTAATTCGATCTGATCAAAGTGTAAGAAGGAAAATCGATACACGATGGACATTTTTAACGCGATATATCGGTAAACGTTCATACCGATTTAATGTAATATCGTTACAGTCTTTTTTTTTTAAATAAAAAATTACAATGTGCTCAGATTGATTTCACCATATAGCTGTTCGAATGATATTTATGGATATAGTCAGGGATATACCACGAAAGTACGTATATATGTTTATATCGAATGCGAAAACTATAATCTACCTTATTTACCAACAAATGACTGATACGAATTCTTTAGCGAACTATGGATATTTCACACTAACTAACAATTAATATATAATTTCCCATACATATATTTCAAGCTTACAAATCTATATAAATCCAACTACCCATTTTTACAAAGTGTATCTTAGTTTTTGTACTTCGAACGTGTATATATATATATATACATAGACACACAGGTATAACTTGTAATCTCTCTATAAATTCAAGCGTTATAAGCTTTCGAGAGGCGCTCGCGCGAGTTAACTCTAATACCTAATTGAACAAGTTCATCCTTGTGAAAGAGTCGAGACTTCTGATTAGTAACGCCTAGAGTACCGAGTGACAAATGATGCGCTCGTAAATAATATCGCGATGTAACGACTTGGTTCTTACTCTCTTCGTGCATCTTGCAACGGCAAACAAACCTAACGACCGTGAGCTTTATATACATCTATTCACACACACACACACACACACACACATATATATATACGTGTACTTCTTCTCCGTTATATACATATATATATCTACACACACCTCGAAGTTCGAAACTTTCAGATCGTTGGTACTTCGTATAGTGAACAATATCAAATTGCTTATTTCGCGAATGTTCTTTTTTTCATTTTTAATTGCGGCGCATCGATTTTATTGCGGCTTTCCCAAGCGCGTGTTTATATACTTGATTTAGCGAGCGTCAACGATTTGATGAGATTTGTTTAAGTATATATATACACCTAGGATTGTGTTACATCTTATGTATCATTTTTCTTTGAGCAACCTGTTGGTTTAAGTATATAGTCGTATAGGGGATTCTTTTTTCGTACTCTCTTGCAGATGGATAGGTGAGTTTATAAAGTTTGCATTGCCGATTTACGTTGTTGCGATATACAATATATAAATACTTTTATGCACTGAAATCAATAATTCCGACTAATATATAAATCGAGAAATATACGTATACAATTAAAAATTGCGACAATCTTTAATAATGAAATTACGCAGTGTTAAAATCCGAAAAGTTTTTAGAAAATCTATTAAACTTTCAACGAAAATTTATAATTTTTTAGTAGATTTGATCCGTTTAATATTTATCATTAATTGTAGTTAGTTTCTGGATTTTCTCAGTCCATGATTTGATTTTATTATTGAAGACACTGTTTCCGTAAAACAAAATATTACGTATAAAAAAAAGCATACACGGTAAATTAATTGTTAATATATTCATTGGTCGCAAAAATTCCGCTTGATCGCTGTAAGAATTCCGTGGAAATTAAATAATACATTATCGAATGCTTAAAAATTATAATCGTCGTAGCACAGTAGTTACGAAGCCATTAAAATAATATTGTATCACCCGTAAAAACTATACAAAACGACCACACCGCGTGTGTTTAGAAATGCAAACAACGATAACAACAAAGTGGCAAATGAATTGGAAAGGCATACATGCATAAACAAACACGTACATACAAGAATTGTGAAAAGGTATTATGGTAATTCCATTAAGTCGATTAATCTTTTTAACCTGAAAAATACGTTTTCTATCAAGCGAGGAAGAAAGAGAGATAAAGATTCCAAACGGTTCTCGAAGAACGAGGAAGAAAACTAACACGCAACCGATGCGTTCGAGGTTTCGCGTGCCTCGCTCGAATAAATGAAATTCTCATCGAAATGTAGGTCGGGACGAGCCTCGCAGATATAAGGAAGAAGGGGCAGAAAAAAATTAAAAAGAAAAACGAGGAGATGGGATAGGCAAAGCCAATTAACGTTTAATAACTCGTGTGTATGTCTATACAACACACACACACACACACACACACACACACACACATATGTATAGGGTCATGATACGTGCCAATTCGATATAATTATTTCTCGATAATATAAACGAACTCGTGACGTTGTTACTTGTCGATGACGATTTTTCATACGATCTCCTTCTCTATCTCTTTCCTCCTCTCCTCCCCCCCCCCCTCAACCTCTCTCTCTCTCTTTCCCTATCGGTATGAATAGTCGATACCGATTTTCGTACATTACTTCAAACACGATCGTTCAACCTGTTACGGCCGTTACGGGTGGGAAAGTTTAAGTTACTTTGTAATAGAAAGGCCGTTTTTCGTTCTTTCTTAAATCCATTATTATATATTGTACCGATAGTTTTCAACCTATCGACAAATATTTTAATTATAACTGTTATTTCGCTTGTCGGAAAAATTGTTTCAATGGGATATGTAATATAACATGTATACACGTGTGTGTGTGTGTGTGTGTACATTATGTTTTACACGATTGGATGATAATGGGTTTCTCACGGTGTATTATATGTCAATAGAGTGTTATTGACGGGCTTTGACGAAAACTCGTTGCGCTAAAGTTTAAAGGCAAATTTATCAAGCTAATGGACTGTTTCATTATGGTCATTCGAGTCGTTTATTTTTCATTCAATTGAATTATTATCGTTGTTATACTAATACCGTGTAATCTCGTAACCTCGTTTAATTCCCTATACCTTACGTTCATTATGTCACCGGTGGTTAAAAATAACGAATTAAAGATAAATGATACTAACAAAATTATGCCCTAATAAATTTCAACGATAAAAAAAAAGGATGACGGGAAACGCGTGATTTACATAGACAATCGTGAAGATTAAGCAACCCTATGTATAAGAAAAGAAAGTGCACCTCGATGTGAGGACGTATGTACATATATATACAAATGCATGTGTACACACTCCTAGTTAATATCGTGTAGAGATCGATCATTATACACAAACCGAGGAAGGAAACGGGTCGATGTGCAATTAACGCAAATTAGACGGTGCCGACCAATTAACGATTAATACGTACAATGCATCAATGTAAATTTGCACGATTACGTAATGATATAAAGAGACACGATTAAAGAAGATTATTGTATATACGTGCATGCGTCTTTCATCTTGGTTATATTTGTATACCATATATATGTATATACGTATACCTCTATATATTCGTCAAACAAAAGTTGCGTCTTTCTGTGTGTACAAGAGAGCAATGTCCATCCGATTCTCGTTTGTAATCTGATGTCGGTGAAGTACCAGAAAAACACTCGTTATCTGCTTTTTTTTTATGTTTTTAAGAGTCTGCGGTCTTGTCTGCGGCCAACGAGTACTGGATTACCAAGGTACACTGACTCGAAAACGTAAATCTGCCAATAAGTCCATTATGAGAGGAAATCCTATCTTGTGTATACAACAATTGTTGTACATTACTTCTTCATAATTTTCACTTGAATTTCCTTTTTTTTTCAACGAATTCTTTTACACCGGCTTGATTTCGTTTCTATGTACTTGAATTCACAATTTTGTTTTAGCACTTTGACAAAACTATTTTTTTTGTCATTAACCCTGCCCGATGTCATACCGTATAGATGAACAATCCTCGTGTGTTCGAAGATTCAATGCTTCTTTAAAATTAAATATTGTTCACTGCTTCAAATATTATAATATACATAAATTTGATCCAGGTATACTACAGCTCACTCGAAAAATTCAACTAAAATAAGTTTAATGACAGTATGAAAATTCTTGGACAATGATGATAAATCGAAATACTCCTGAAATACGGTCGACTATTATATTCAAGTAAGCAATACAAATATTTTTTCTTACATGTTTTATAATACTTGAATAATGAAAGATTACGAATCTCAATTCGTATCGGCAACTACTTTCAATTCAACAAAATTTTAAAAACTGTCTGTGTCTCATAAATTTACAATTGTATTTTAGTAATTTCGATTGATTCAAACATTCTTTATACAATTCTACAGTAAAAAATAATAAAACTATAAATGAAATTAATAGTAATAGGTATAAACATTACAAAATTACATATAATATAATAACAATAACTATACTACATAGTTACTCGTTTTTATGGTTTGAAATTAAAAACACCTATTTCATAGATTATATTACTAACCATTTTTTATAAATGAAATTGTTAGCTTTGATCTAAAAAACTGTTTAAATTTTATTAGGATAAATGTTAGATTATTAATTACAAAAATGAAGTTGTTTTTTTATAATTAATCAAAAAGTTATTTAACATTCAACAAAATATATATATAGTAATAACAAAGCGCAAAAATTAGTAGATTAGTTTGTATATGAGTTCACGTGGTAAAAGCACAAACCGATAGAATTTTCGCCAAAAAGGTTACCTCAACTGTTTCACTCACGTTTTTACTAAGGATTCGTCTTTTTAGTGCTTATTTTGTAATAGTAATATTAAAAATGTATGCCATGACATCAGTGAGATAGAGTTACAATGAACTTTAAAACTATTACCAAGTGAAGTCTGGTACAATTGAAATAAATCTTCAACTGTTATCTTTACTAAACGTAAAATAGCACAAAAATTGTGAATTAGAAAAACAAAAATAACTAATAGTTAACTAGCTTAGCATTGTTTAAGTCGAGAAAACGTCAAGTAATACAATGATCGTTACATCAGGTATTAAATAGTTTTATTTCCGAAAAATCAACTGCAGATAAACATACTCAAGAAAGCTGAGATAAGATGTAGAGACTAAAGTAAAATAATTATAAAGTAAAATAATATTCTTTGATATATGAGCTTATATATATAATACACAGCATCTAAGCTATACAAAGCTGCTCATTATATAAGTGTGGCGATGGGAATTTTGTTCGATTGGAAGAGGTAAGCTGTTTGACACCTAAGAAATTATATTAAAATACTGCACAATTTCATGGTTTCGCAGAAAAATTGAAATAGATGGATGAAAAATATGTAACCGTGAAAATGTAAGTTTATTAAGAAATATTTATATCAATGAACGAACGTGTACAAGACTTAGGAAAAATATGAGATTACGATAATCTCAGTATAATTTGAATGCTGCTTCGTTTATTGGTTTCGGTTATTCATTCGCTATATTTTTCAGTTAATGTTAGAAATAATATTATGCAAGTTTTAGCCTTCCAGTACTGTTTTACATCATGTACGCATAACTTTTGAGAAATTGAAAATTCGTATATATTCGTTCATTGGCTGGTGAAGTCGCCCTATCCCACATTACTATATATAGAGATTAAAACATATATATAAATCTACGTTTCTTTTAAAATGAAATATTGATCGTTACAGGTAATAAAATATATGAAATTAATTGTTAATTAAACAAGAAACACCCCGATTTAACACGTTGAACGACAGACGAAATGTTAGCTTCCATTTACAATAATTTATATAATCACCAATTTTTGTAAAGTAAGTACTCGATTCCACGGCGCTTCCCTCAAAATTCCCATGAGCTCTCAAGATGCGAGTGCGTCTCGAAACTAAAGTCGGAGGAAAGGAGCAACAAACAAAAAACCGTCATACTACTCGAAACACAGCGAAATTTAACTATTTGTATCTATTCTATCTAATCTTCCCAGGGTGTTGGTTAGATGCTCGATAAAGCAAGCTCGCTTCCTTAAAACTCGTTGTGTATTATATACCGTTCTTGCGCGGGTATAAAGAGAAAACGTTAGGCGTGACGTCGAAAACGAAGGAGAATATAGTCGACCGAAAGAGAATAAAACATATGTATAGGTATATATAGATATACGTGTGTGTGCTCTCCCTGAACTTGAGTGCAAGTATTCGGTGTCGAAGCATCTTGTCCGTTAGTTATACTCTCTCTCTGGAGTCTACGATATTATGCGCTCGTATATACCTATGTACATACGTACATGCGTGCCTGGGTGAGTGTGTATGTACGTGTAAGTGGGCAAAGAGAAAAGGTCACGCAGAGTGGGACCTATAACAGTGGGTGTACATTACGAGGAATCAGTTGCGAGACTCGAGACGCGGACACTTTCCGATCTTATGTGTGTGCTCTCGCTTAGACTAGGATTTTCATTCGCCTACGCTAGCCTGACCTCTTTACAGGGTGGGACAAAAACGTTTATAGGTGAAAATCTAAAAGGATGCCTTTGAAATATTTATTACACGTGTCGATGTGTGTACATGTGTATATAAACATACACGTCTGCGCGAACATAGGCGACAGGTTCGTTAGCGATTTGTTCCACAGATTCGGTTCTTATTGGGGGTGAAACTTACTTACCTGGTTATTTATATGGGTGATACGTAGGACGCTTCTCGCCTTGTTTCCTTTGATTGTATATAAGAGACGTTCAAGCGGTCTTCATCTTTAGAATTTAATTTTGTATCTTTTTTTTTCGTTATCTTTTACGTTAAATTGGCCATTACCGTTCACGCGAGATACCGCGCACATATTAATAAATTGTCCTCCGTTTAATGGATGAATTAATCGAAAGTTATCGTAGACGTTATTGTAAACAAATACACGCGAGGAATTTGTTTTGTTTTTCTTTTTTAATTTATACTTATTGTTCGCCAGCTTCACATTCCTTTTCAGAACATCTTCCAGTTATATCTTGGATATCTCTTTTGATACAATTTACAAGTTGCTTATATTTCATTGGAATACATGCAGTTTAACGAGATTCGTTTTCAGATAAGTTATATCGTTGCGCGCATACACCTGTGAGAATTTAACTTCGCTTATCAAAAGAATTGGATTTTTTTGTTTCTTTAATTAAAAATACGTAACTCGATCCTTTTACCACAAAAGAATAGATTATCCCGTTGTAGCATTTAAATATTTCAGCTCTGAGAATAGTTTGTTTTGTTTTTTTTCTTTACAATACTTACGTATGTATGTTCATAAGTTCCGTTGAAAAAAACCAACGCGTATATTATTAAAGAGCATTACAAATTAAAAACAAAATTTCGTCTATAAATATAAAATATAAAGTACGATGCCGATGCAAGAATCGATCTAAGATATTCTTCAGTATTCAATCTTCGAAATCGAGTAGCCTATATAAACGTGGAATGTATCGTTTTATATATATAGTACGTGTATATACAACGATAGCCGAAAATATAAAAAAGGAGGTGAGCACCCGTAGCTATAAAATATTTTATTAACTCGAATAAAATTTATGCCGATCGGCGGTTTATTGCGTTAAGTAAGCTTTTGACACGATCATATTTCATTTCAACCTACAAAGTGTTTTTCCCAACTGCGAGAGTTCGTGTGGCTTGAATGAAACGCTTTCCGAATAATAAAAAATATTTACGTCCACGAGATCCTGTGGCATATAATATAATCGCACGTAGAGTGGGTTAGCATTTTTCGCAAGGAAATCCAGGCAAGGTGCAGACACTCTCAACCGCGTTCTCTCTGCAAACGATGATTTTCGATGGAGTCTTTGTTCAAACGGTTTGATATGCCGAATGAAGATAAAATCTATTTACTTGAGTTATCATTTATTTTGATGAGAGATTCTTCCCAATTCTTTTGTTGAATGCATTTTATATACCATAAGAGCCGAGAATCGAGGTTAAGACGGAAATTAAAATTTTAATTATTTCGAAATATCATCTGGCTGTCGATAATAATTAAAACATACAATAGAACAACTGAGATTACATATTTTCTTGAGTTATATGTATTTTAAAGTTTTTACATAATTTTTATGCTATAGGTATGATGCGTTACATCACGAGACATTCGCGTTTCCGCGTACCTTCGGTATATAGAATACAAAATAGAGCTTTTAATATCTTAGAAAATGAATCTAAGATTAGTCAAATTATTTGCTTATAAGATATTTTTAATAACGTAATTATTCGAAAGTGTAAGAACATCGGTAAATAATAGACATTTTTGGTGGAATTTCAACAATGGTCTTTTGACATTGTGTAAAATCGTGCGATATTTTTAACTCAGGTTTATATTCGTAAATAAATTTTTTTGGGTTTCAAATTGGAACACAATGAAAAATTGGAAAGAATCTATATAAATATTATTTTTTTGATTACGTACTTATTTGTATAAGTTGATGAACAGAATGAAAAAATGAACAAAAGTTACGCGAATTATTTCAATGGTAAAATGCTGCAGGTGTATACCAAATAATTTTTATTATCTATAATTTATTATGTAAAAAGTGCGAAATAAAGATTGAACTGCTATACGGTAAGTATATTTTTGTCAAGCGAGTGCTGTTTTATTTTAGAATTTCGACTATAGGCATTACAATTTTTATGCAACGTATTTAGGTACATATTAGAAATTAGTATATAGACTTTTCTCTTCGTGTATAAAGTTAATTCGTCAGTTACTTACCTTATTCGTAATAAATCTTCATTTCCGCTTACCCGCTTAAACGAAAATACTTGAAAAATAAGATAAAAAAAACTGCGAGAATGTAAAACATTCGTGAAACATTAATTAATACTTGCCATTACAAATGAACCATAATTTTCTGTATAGACGGAACAAATTCGAATGAAGCGATTAATCAAATAATTAGACGGATGCAAATTGACAGAAGTACAAGTATCGAGTTTGCAAATCTATACATATACGGAAGGATGATCAAAGTCGAGTCTAAGTAGGATCAATTTTCACCTGCTCAGGAAGGAACGAGTAAGGTCTCCGAGAGGCGTTCGCTTTTCAACTTGTCAATAGAGCTAATTAGGTCTTGAAGAGAGAAACCAAGAAAAATAGAAAGAAGGAGAGAAAGAGAGGTAGCCTTCCGAGAAGTGATTTCTAAGCGACGTTCATTGCGCTTATTGCGACAGAATCAGGGCTGGGTGTATATATATATATATATATATATATATACCTCCTTTTCCGACTCGTCACTCTGCAATTCGCACACTTATAGATATATATATACACAGAATACATTCAGACATTATGTTTTCTATAACGAATAAACAAACGGTATACTCTTCTTTTTTTCCGTCGCGATGGACAATAATTAATTTAAGCGTCAATGTCGAGCAGATGAAAATAAGGTGTGCCAAGTGGAGAGAGATAACTCGATAATAATGTTATACTCACCGACACGCATTGTTGCGTATCTATATCTATAGTTTATGTACACTTTATTTATTTAAAAAAAAACCAAATCATTTTAAACTGGCAGAATCTCATTGAGAAAGTCCGATGCAGAGATAAATTAATACGACGCGTACGAAAAATGCTATGAGAATATAATATGTTAAAAACCAGAGTATAATTGTATACATATATATATATATATATCGATGGCCAATTGTACCTGAACGGCCGAAGCGAGAAATAACAATTTATTTATAAGTAAATACGATAAAAATAATAAATAATACGAACGAGCTAATGTTTATGTACGACCGTAAAACATTTATGCGCGAATACAAAGAGTTCACGTCTATAACTCATAAGTTAAATCTGTACGAGAAATAATTACGAACGTATGGGAAGGAAAAAAAAATGAAAAGAATTAAAAGAAAAAAGATAAACGGAACATTTAATACGCGCGTTCCACCAGGGAAAATGTAATTGAAATAGTTTTGAAATAGTTTCAATATGTTACTTAAACCCAATTATACAATAGTAATTTATGTGCGCTATATAGCTAGCCGTAGACACTAACGGAGAAAATATAAATGTCGTGTGAATTATTAAATTCTCGTAATGAATTCAAAAGAATTATTTTAAATTTACTACGTTTATTATTATATCTACAAGTATAAGTAAAAATTATGTGATCAACTTTTCCTTTGCCGTCAATTCTCGGATATTATTACTTAGGATAATACATATAGTACACTATTTTTAGGCGCGATTGTTACACGGAAGTTCCTTATATTTTGTGCGTGAAAAAAAGAAAAAAACAATATATCTTAAAGTTTTTACGTAAGTTACAAACACTCGTACAAAAGTATTTCTAAAATGTATGTGTTATCTTGTTATAGTGAAATAACTCGGATAATATTCAATGGATTTGGCTGAACATTGTAGGGTATCTTTTTCATAATTGATGATTTTTCAGGATATAAAGCATTTTACATTTCTGTAATACGTATTATTTCGAGTATATTTTATATATATATATATACACACACATACACACACACAATCTATTCAAACAAAATCTTTGTCTCAAAATTAGATTAGTTTTTTCGGTAGTATATTGTATAATCAGAATAGTTTCTTTAAAGGTAAATCGATAACAATAAACATTCAATTTTTGATTCTCAATACTCCTTTATAAAATTAATTTATATAATAAAATTTTAAAAGTACATAGTTAAAATCTAATTCAGATATTTTAATAAAATTATAGTAGAATTCAGAATATAAGAAATAGCTGGAAAATTAATAAATGAACAGCGAAAATGGTTAGGTATTGACTCCCGATGAAACGCTGTTTCGCCCATTTCTCGCACATTTATTGGAATGAGCAAAATAAAGTATTCATTTCTGGGTAATGTTCTAAACAAAATGCGAAGGATGTTGTGAAATTTGATCCCCTTTACCATTTTCGATCGAGTCCGACGATTGTTTGCGTCGTAGAAACACTCATTTTCAAGATATTTTAACTTTTATAAATTAATCACCAAATTGATCCGAAACATTTTTGCAGCCTTGTTCATAGCCTATAATGCGCCAGGTAACCTGCTTACGGAAACTAGTTTCACAAGCTTCAAAATACTTAGTTCAATCCTAACATTTATAGATTATTCTATAAAGTAGCTAGGAAAGGTTAAAAAAAGCGTTTTATCGCAACCCCAAAAATATACCTAGTTTTAGCCTATTTCTAGCTTAACTGGCTTGGTACTGCTCACTAAATGGATTTCAATTCTACTAGGGATATGTTTTTAAAAAATGTGTATTATTTGTATTAGTATTATTGTAACGATCATGCTTAAAGTATAAAAGTTTAAATTTTACACAACAATAACTACATACTTTAGAGAATATTAGTTCTGAATCATTTATAATCGAAAGGGACACTGCTCGAAAACGTTTGCAAACATATACGAATGATATTCCGCCGTTTATACTTATCATCCTGAAATGTAATTTTGGAAAAATAAAAACTTGGAGCAACGCGGGGAAAAACCTTACTTAATTTTTATAGTATGGAGAGTCAATGCACTGTAACTAATGTGTCTACCAAAATAAAGTAAAAATAATACGTTAAACAAGTGTTGAAGATAAAAAGGAAAAAGAAAATAAAAGGAGGGAACGGAGTTGTATAGTTACAAGTAAATAGCGCGGGTGCGTGAGAATCATAAAGATCTGTTTGAAGCCGTGACAAATAAGGAGGGGGAAGAGAACATCAGAGTCGCGAGGTGAAAGTCGCGCAGTTAAACTGACGCGGGGGCATTAATTCCAGGACGGTTCTCTCTTTCTCTCTCTCTGGGTTGTCTCATCCTTAGAGTGACCGTTCAGCTCATACCCCCAGAGTATTATTAATCATTGAGCGGGCAGCAGCAACACACCCGCGGTAGCTGCGTCATTGTATTTACCCGTAGAGCAACAAGGAAGTTGCATATATATCCTCCTCCTCGTAGGCATATATACATATACATATATATATATATCCTCACTTTTCCGAGAAATGTTAAACGTAGCGCGCGCGCTCTCGAACGGTAAACCGTGTTACGATCCCCCATTCCCCTATGCACGTTATATATATTTATATAGATATAGATAGCGACAATCGGTATCGCTCTCTCTCCCTCTCTCTCCCTCTCTCTCCCTCTCTCTCCGTCTCTCCGATGTTGATTAAACAAGAGAGTAATCGATCGAACGTGCGCTTGCAAAAACGAGCGATTTTCCCTGTGTAAACTTTCGCGGTGTGTAACAATGCGCCGATCTACAAACTCAATGGATTTTCATTTATTTTTTTTTTTTATAATTTTTCGTACATTACCCAGATATATCGGGGAACGCTTATTTGCCACGAGGCGCGTCGCGCACTCGTGAAACTCGCGCGCGGCATTACTTATTATTTTTTATATTTTACGTGTCGGACAACCCGACGATGCACATAACTGTCTCCCCGTAGAGCAATCGACTAGAAAGGATCTCGATACTATCGGTTTGAGTATTTTGCGAGAGAGCGCATGAACCTTTCTATAACACCGAGTCCCTCGCCTCTCTTTCTCTCTATTATTTCTCGCGCAATTATCATTTTTCACCCTTCTTCGCGTATATATATATATATACCATATCTTATATATCCTACTGACGGATATGTCTCTTTTCGACGCGGTACAATTTTCCACGTATTACTGTACATTTTTATATTTATATACACACACATATAAGAGTAAATAACACGTACACCTATTACTTAGACAGTTGTTTCCTTACAACCATCTTTCTCATGCTTTGTTCGGATTTAACGAGGACTCCTTTTAACCTTTCCCCAGATCCCTCCCCCCCATTTTTTCATATATATATATATACATGTGATGGCGTTTAACTTGCCCGCAACCAAAAACTCATTCGGCTTTAATTAAATTTAATGTATTTCTTTTATTAACAAAAATAGACCGTAACCTTACGGTCTTTTTTATTCTTTTCACTTTAAATTTATAATTTTTATAGCGTATACGGTAGGATAGACACCAAGTTTCTCTATCGCTTAATAAATACACATCCGATAGCAGTATGTATTCATACATGTAGACGTAAGAACGCGTTGACAATTAATGGGTTATAAAGTGGCGGGTTGTAACAATTGCGTGCGAAAGTCGAAATGCACTTGACAGTCCTGCGGCAATCGACTTGTTAATGATCTGTAACGCGCGTGTGTGTGTCTGTATATATAGAGAGAGAGATAAAGAGAGAGAGAGAGAAAGAGACGAGTACAACTATAGGATGTATAAATATGTATGTACGTATGATATAGGAGAGAGTTTGATCGGTAAGGGGTCAAGTATTATGGTCTTGACTCACGGGTTAACCGATCATAATCTTTCTCCCCTTCAGTGCGACTTCCTCTTTCGCCTCTTCTCATCCTCATTTACAATGTCGTAATCTTCATACACCGAGAGCTGAATCACGTCCCTTAACCGGGTTCCCATGATGTTTTCTTCTCTTCTCTTCTCTTCTCCTCTCTTCACTCCCTCTCTCTCTCTCTCTCTCTCCCTCTCGATACATCCATCGGTGCTTTCATAGCCTCGTAAACGCGTGCGCACTTTATCGCGTTTTATGATTAAACAAACCTCGCGTATTCCCTTGACAAATCGTGATATTGCTCCCCTCGTATACGTATATATATATATATAGTACAACGCGTACGCATCTTCTCGCTCTCTCTCGCTCTCTCTCCCACTTTTTCTCGTTCAACCGTATAAAGCGAACTTTGTCGCGAAACCGACGACGAATTAACAATGTGTAAGTGGATTTGCGACGTAGGGATTTCCGATTTAAATAATTCCTCTGACAAATCCTTTGTTACAGCCAATTTTACGTGTCTGTTGTGTCAACAGTTTCGTACATTGTCGTATGTACGCTAACTCTTTTTTTTCGTATTATGGTTATTGTAATTTACGCGCACGTTAGTACTCGTTAATCGAGATTAATGGGATTGATACATGTGTATATTTTCGAGTATACGATTAAATGTCAGTCACTGGTTAAACATTATTTTATATTCATCGCCTACAGTCGGAAATAGTTTATTTAACAAATATTTTAATCGCGTACCATTTATTCATTGACGAATGAGTATAAAAATGATTATCAATCTCGATTTAAAACTAGAAACTTCGTAACGGTACATTAAATTAGAAACATATATAAATAGAATATTACATATCGACGAATAAAACTCGAAATCGAACTATAAAACTCACTGACATTTTCAACACTCCCGAAACTAAAAAGAAATTTTAAAATTGTCGTATAAAAGATAACGTGTATGTGTATGTGTACCACACAGGTTAAATAAAACTAAAGTTATCGATCGAGTAATCGCGTTAGAAGAGATTGAAGCGCGTCAGGAAAACATATACCGTTCAACAGGTAAAATTCGTCGAGTTGGTTTGAAAATACTAGTTTTCGGTATCGAAGAAAAGTTGCCTCCATTAAAATCGGCATAATTTAACAGTAGCGCTTTTATTGAGCCATTAAAATTGGTATTTAACGAGAGGATCAAATGGAATTTGGCCTGATTCGCTTGGTTAATCGTTTGTTCATTTTTCACTGATAGATAAGACCTTATCTTTAAGGACGCGACGACCAGGATTTATTAAACTCACCGGGCAGTCGTTACATTGATAAACCGAGTGTATCGTGACTCTGCGAATCGTCGATTTATTTTATCGGAAACCAGGTGTGTGTGTGTGTGCATTTGTATGTATACACGTGTATATATATGTATATATATGTATATATATGTATATATAATCTTTGTCGTCGCGATGCGCATTGATAAATTACGGAGCGTTTCAATTATGTCAAGTCGGATAAATTGAAAATTGGTATACAATCTCGAGATTACGGGAGTTTTATCAAAGGAAATTGTCCGAGCTATTAAAAACAATTAATGGAATAATGTTAGGTGCATCTTTTTTTTTCCTTTCTTCCTTTCTGTTCCACTTTCCAGGAATATTACTTAACGATCGGTAATTAAGGACAATCCGAGTACTTCCTGCATTCGAAGTGTAAGAATAATTGAAATCGGGTAATAGCTGCATTGTCGATACGTGTACGTGCGTGTGTACGTACATCTTTCGATTGATATAGTGGCATGTCGTTTTGCTTGCGAAAATAGGTTGCAACCACGTGTGTGTGTGTGTGTGTGTGGGAATAATATTTTGATTTACGTTGGGAAATCTTTCGGTTTACGATGCTGTTCGATCTTATGTGCGTTACCGAGACGCGACGATCGGCGTGGCAAAAATTACAACGTGCTATACATATACACGCGTATAAAATTAATAACCTATATAAATGTATATTGTTTATTCAATTTAATTCAATTGAATCCATCGTGAATCGCGCGTTCAATTAGTATCGATATAATCTAACAAAACACTCGGCGACTGTTGCAATGGGAATAATCTCGAGAAACAATTCCGAACTCTATAACGTCTAGAGTACCTAAAATTCCTTATGGGCTGTAACAAACAGTAAATCTCGAAGCGATTTATTTAGCACCGTAACGTCGACGTAAACAATGTAAAAACAAAACCTCGCGTCACCAAGTCACCTTTTTTTCTTTGTCTCTCTCTTGTCTCTAGCTCTCTCTCTCTCTCTCTCTCTCTCTCTCGTGTTTACCGAAGGTGAGTTTGGTTTGCTCGTGCGCGCTCGCCCGCTCGTAGCTGTAAAACCCATATACCAGCCGGTTTCCATTGTCGCAATTTATTTATATATCAACGACCCGAGTAAAAGTATGCGTAGGCCAACACTTGTTGCATCGGGATCTTTCTCCTTTCCGAAGAGGCCATTGTGCCAAGTACTGCCTTCACCTATTTAAGACCCACCCACGTTGTATTACGCGGCCATCGTTACTCGACGATATTTTGCAAACTCTTTAACCCGTACGACACGTGCGATCATCATCCGATTCTATATACTTATCATTCTAACGGGCACTTTGTTTAATTTTACTATATCGATTCTTTAATTACTCGTACGTATATACATATATACATATATACGCATACGTCACGATAAATTACTTATTTGTATTGTCATTCATGCGTTACTGTCCATTCATCGATATTATTTAATTTATTTACCTGTCATCTGTGTATTTTACTCGTTTCTCCTATATTTATTTATTATCATTCTACGATATGACACTACTCGGTATCATTAATTTATTTTTCATTTTTAATTATTTCATCAGTTTATAATAATTATCTTGTAATTCATTCTTTTTCATTAGTTTAATAAAATAATTCAATAAAATATTACATTCTATATAGTGCTAATGACATGTGTGTTCGAATTTAATAAATGTTTATCAAGAATTGAAAAAAAGATAACGTACTTGAGTTTTTACAAAATACTTATTGGCTTTAAACAAATATTTGTTTCGAAGTATATTCCATATAAATATTTTATCGAGACCGTATAAAGATTGTTTTCAATGTATATATATATATATATATGTCTAATACGAATAAAAAATGTTTGGACAAAATTAAATGAAAAACGAAAATAAAACGCTCTATTATGATATAGTACGTAGTAACTTTTGTCGGGTTTAATTTTTATATCGCAAGTTCGACAATTTAAAGTGACAGTCGCTCGTATTCAGCAATCCACGGTGCGAAAACACGCGCATACCAGGTACACGCAAGATATTCCAATCCCGTTGTTCCAACTGCTCGTAATTTATATACACACAATGCCCGATAACAATAATTTCAACTTTTTATTATTATTATTACGCGTATATATATATACTCATACTCCCCAGTCCGGCGTTTTACATCGATTATGCTAATGTTATTCAAACGCGAGGCGATGAATTGGAGTTGACTCTCGGCAACCAAGCGCGTTACGCGACGCGCGCACTTTTGACACAGATAGTTTGACGAGCGTGAAAGATGAAATTGCAAACGCAACTTGCGTAATGTCGCGCGGGCGAAGCTTGACACCCTGCAGCTAAAACCCGTGGAACTAGTATTTCTTTGAGTTTTACCTCTGTGCGTACGTGGAGCTCGGCGATCGTACCAAATAAAATTCGGAGAGGGGTCGGTCAAATTCGTGTTCGGGATATATGTGTATATTCGGGAAGATTTTTGTACCACCGCGTTAATGGAATTTTATTATTAATTCTGAATAAAGTAGCTTGGATTTTATGTTTCATTAGCGCAGGGGTTATTGTCGTTAATATTTACGCAGTTGTTATTTCGGTAGTTTAAAAAAGAGGATATAATTGATTGAAATCCTATATAATAGCGCCAAAAGCTTTCGTCGAACAACCGGGAGGGAAGAGATACAAGCTCACAATGTTGCTTTTTACGACAACTCGTAAAAGTGTTTGTATGCACGGGAAATATCGGCAACGAGTTATATTACTTATAACCAACTCCGTCCGACATTTCTGAATATCTTTTTTATTTCTTTAAATCAAGACGAGATTCGCGCGCATAAAATAAGCAAACTCGTTCCGTCCGGTCTAATGGAATTTCAGGTGAGCTAAAATAAAACTCTCGGTTTGTTTTTCACGGCACAGCTTCATCGGGGAGTAGCGCGAAAAAGTGAAAGTATCGATATTTCAAAGAGGTGGAAATAAAAAAATAGAAACGGAAATGTCGCGCCGTGGACTACCACTCGTGAAAAGAGGGGAAGTCGCGCGCGGATATACGCGGGTATATATATATATATACATGGATGAAATACAAAGGAAACTTTCGCCGCGCGCGCGAAAATTTATATCCTTCTCCACCCTCTCCTTCGAAGATCGAAACAATATCGACCCCGTGAATCGCCTGTGGCAATGCTAATTTTAATCGTCGATGATCGTAGAGGCCTCTTCGACCCTCCGCGTTGTCGTACTAAATCGACCACAATCGTGCCGACTAACTTTCCCTCTGTCAGGCGCATTCCGAACTATTTCCATATTTTCTCCTCCATTGCGACTTTTTTTTCTCTTTATTTTGACTCAATATCTTTCTCTCGTTTTTACTCTCAATTTCTATTTTTTCCCCCTTTAAGAAAACGTTTCCATGGTTTACGTGGTATATGCAAAATTTTAGAACGGCATTGCCAGTAGTCACGTATTTGAACTTTTGTTTCGTTTTCATCTTTCTAAGCGAAAAATACTGTAGAAAGTATTTTGACTTTTCGACGGGAATTTGAAATAATTTAGACTTGGATTGACAATCTACAAAAGATCCGTTATCTCACTGTATATACATACGATCGATCAGTTTAAATTTAGCCATTTATTCAAGGGAGCCTTGAATAAATCTTCAAGTTCATCCTGTACAGTTAGTTGTTTAGAATTTAATTAGATCTTTAGGAAATTCATGACTTTAAATCTTTAGTCCATTCGAGGCAATGGTCATTGCCATCCATTTATTTTAAACTTATATATACCTGCGACCTTTCGTTTAATAATTCAAAATTTTTATTTAAATTTGTTTTACACTTTTACCTCCGACGTTCATTTATTACTCCCCGTCAGTAAGATAATAGAATTTTTAAGTTAGACCTTGATAAACTAAAAAGCGAAAGAAAAAGTTATTTTATTCATAACAATATTTCATTAAGAAAAATACGAGGCACTGGAAATATGAATATACAAGATCGATCACTTAATCCCGTAAAATTAATGAAATGTAGCTTAATCTAAACATTAACCGGTAATGCGTGGATAGCCTATTTTAATGCGAAATAATCTAAGTTTCATTACGTTTGACAAGTTTATCTAAAGAAGAAAAAAGACAAGTACCACCAGTATTACACCGAGTACACTTTTCACGGTTATATATTCTCGAATGAGCGAGGCGATCGAGGTTCTCAGGCCGATTTATCTTGAAGGCGATACGTCAAAGTAAAAATCTGCTCGGACTAGGTCCGATTGGCAGTGATGCACACGGTTGAGAAAGTTCGATCGAGGAAATCTCGCGTAGGCGACGGACGTTTCCGCAAGAAGCTATATAACGACATATATAGTATATACACGGGATCTTCCTTCCAACTTGTTCATTTTCTCCAGTTTCAGGAGAGGCTGGAAGGGCGTATACCTTCTTATACCCGGCAAAAGTTTCTAGACGCTCCAATCGATTTTCAAGGAGCGGCCCACCACCACCACCACCGCCTAACTGTCATCTTAGACACTTTATGTCTGCAGCGTCTGTGCGATGTCTTGGTGTGTGCATGCTCAGCTTCTTTTATCCCTCGAGTTACTCGACTTTCAACTTTAAATCCTTTAGTTCACTTTTGAGGACTTTGCACTTTTAGTTCCCGAGTTATATTAACGGGAGGATCGTCGCGACGATCGTTACAAATTAACTTTGATTTAATGCGCGAATTAACGAAAACTGCGAGTGATATTTTAAATATTGTTTATTACCGTGTGGTGCATTTATATCGTTCGATTGTATCGTTCCTTTATTTACGGGTCTACGATGTTTAATGGGAGATTATAGGTGCCGGAAACCGGATATTCCGAATCAGCTTTAAGCGTTATCGAATCAAATATACATTTTACTTTCTAACGTAGAATTGGATTGTTCGCGGAATGCACTCTCTTCGATTGTAACAAATACTGTATACTCGAAATGACTGTAATAGTTAAAAACAATATTAATCGTTGTTTTCGTTAAACTCAAAAAAATCGGTAACATAAACTTACACGATTTATTTGACCTTACGTGAAAACGCGTAATGTATATGTATATATATGTACACCTACGCAATACCTTACGTATAAGATTCCCCATCGATTACGTTATTGCCGATCGACCGTATCGATCGAGAACCTAGTAACATTTTGACATGTATCTATCTCATTGTACCGGCTGTCCGCGCCTAACTCGTTAAACGAATAAAATCGGCATTCCGCGTCAAGCAGAATCGTTACAGGAGGTTTTCCTTGAACATAAAAATATCTCGGTTGCTCGTGAACCCTCGCATAAACACCGTGAACCACGTGTAACGTGTAACCAAGAGCCTTGTCCCAGTTATTCGCAACTGTCGTTCACGTCCATGTATTTTATCCACGAGCGGAATCGCGAACGTATGTTTAGCCTAATTTTTGTCACATTACACTCGAGGATCCCTTTCTCCATGATGGAGAATCGATTTCTTCACTGTCTTTGCAATAACGATACCTTCGCGAGCGAGTTTTAATCTAGCAGATTTAACTCGTCCATTTATTTGGGCTAAAGAGAGTTGCTTAACGCGTGCATGGAATACGCTATTTTTTACTCTTTTTTTTTTATAAACACATAGTAGGATAGTTTAAGCTGCTAATTGTCAAATTGATTAATCTAATAATCAATCTTTATAGAAATCAAAGCAGTTTTTAAACATTTTCCGTCTAAAAATTGTCCAATCTAAACCAAAAATGACGAATAACACCGTAATTAACGTCAAAAACATAATTACATTTCAAAATGTTCATTTTTCACTAGGAAATTAACATAGTTAATTGACACTTAAAAAAATGGTACCGTATTATACAGAACGCAGTGTTCTCATCGTGTAATTAAAAATTGATATACTTTTTTCTTTCTATCAATAATTAAAAACTTTTAATTAAGATAGTAGTATTTGTCGATGTTGGTAAACAAAAAATTGGCCACATTTGCAATGGATCTACTCCAACCTCATCAGGCATTACTATTTCGTCAGATTTTATATATTTAACGCGATAATATAGTATTTCTGATCAGGTGCTCTTCCTTCATTTTTTTTCTTTGTTTATCATAATAATAAAAAAATTAATAAATTAAACGAATAAAAAATTAACACGTGTAAACAAGCACAACGATATATTATAGTATTGCTTTGACGAGCATGGAGGGGATCCATCGAAACGTTGCTAATTACTTAATAATTATTGCATTTTGTTCGCCAACATCGACAAATACTACTTTCTTAATAATAATAAATGTGTGGACGAAGATAATAGATGGATAATATTAAAAATTTAAAATGTATTTAAACCTTGGAAAATATTGTCTTTTTAAAATGTTCCATATACGGAAAAAAATAAAAGATGAATAATATTAAGTCAAATGTACAGGGTAAAAAGGTAACGTATGCAAGGTTATGTAATGTTTCTCCAGAATTTTACATAAAAATTGAGAATCAGATTAAAATTTTAACCATGTTGGATAGTAATTGTTACCATACACAGACACTCGAGCATTGCGTTTTATTTCAGATTTTTAAACTTATTAGCACCACAATTTTTATTCAAAACATGTAGCGACATTTTATAAAACATTTCTATCCGCGCAGAAGATGACCAGGTGATAAGGATGAATATTGGGATACCATATATTGAAAGATCCAAATACTAAAATAATGTTTGAAGAACAAATGAATTATTTCCTTAAGAATGTACAAAGCCTGTCAGGATCATCGCCACTTAATTAGCATTATCTTTCATGATACTAATTTGTACATGTAATTAGTAATCAATAACTTGATCTAGTTGATTTATTAATGAAGGATACGTAACCGAACTTCCCAAATCGGTTGTGGTTATCATATTGGTTCAACAGATCGTACAGATTGTAGCCGTTTGATAAAATAGATTTCGGCGACAAATATTTAAATTTAAATTGTCAGAGACAGCAGCAAGAAAGAAACGTTGAAGGTAACGGTTACAAAAGCATTGAATCATACACGTATATTAAAATTTTAGCAGCCAGGCCGTCTTGTTAAATCTAACACGTGTATAATAACAATTTAACCGTGCCCACAGTTACGTTTAGCAGATGAAAAATCGTGTTCGAGGGTGTTGAAAGAATGATGTAACCGCAAGAAAAGAAAAGAAAAGAAAAGCAAAAGGAAAAGGAAAGAAAGCGAGGATTTATCAAAGGTAATAAGCCCGCTGACGGTAGGTTAACCACGGTACAACAAGAAAATGTAACTCGTTCTTCTTATTTTTCGCGAGATCCATCCGGGCAGTGGTCACGACCTTTCATCTCGTTGAAATTCCGTGGGTTTGCGAGCACGGAGGGCGTGGGCGAGAGAGCCTGAAAACCAGCGCGGATTATCTCGGTGTGAGACGTGTTTGCGCCATCGGGGACCCCGAAGAAGAAGGCTCGAGCTTCTCTTTCTCACACGCGATGAGAATCGTCGAGTAAGTCACAAATTCCTCTACACCGTTGACGTCTTACCGATCGCTTCTCCGATATGCTTCTCCTTTCCCCTCATTTCTCCGACGATCTTCGATTAATACTATCCGTGATTGGTGAAAAATCGATCGAGATCGGATCGCGATCTTGTTGGTGAAATTGGTTGAGAATCGTTACCAAATTAGATGTGGAATACCATAAATTCATCGTCTTATTTTAAATGTTGTCTGTGTGATTAAGGTCGTATACTGCGCGGCGTAAACGTAAAAATTGAAAAAAAAAAAAACATAAAACAAAAAGAATATAGAGTCGTCGATCGAGTTCCGTTAACGCGCGACGCACGAATGAAATAAAAAAATTGTACAAACCAATTAAGACGAGAAAGAGATACATACGCGTATACATAACAACCAAGAAGGAAATTTAAAAAAAATCCTACGAGTAGAATGAGAAAGCGAAAGGAGAGAAGCGTGCACGTGTATATACGTATGGTGTTGTTGTAGTTACGCTTAATGCGTGCCCTCGTATACACAAACCCAGTACGCACTGTACGTATCATACGAGTACACGACGGTTGCTTATACTTAGGATTATAGTCTCGGAAGCGTACCAGGGATGTTTATGCTCTCGAGAGCGTGACAAACAGGGGAGAGAAAGAGAGATGCGCGAGAAATCGATGAAACAGCCTCGGGTGACACATGTGCGCGCCTTTTCTCGCGTAGGCGTTACCCTAATCTAAAGAGAAATGCCTCGAGTGTATACGAGTAAACGCCGATTATTGCGACGACTACTTTTTACGCTTGACGAATTTCGCTAGATCCTTCTGTAAACTGTATAATATATTATTAATCTACACATACGCTATACACTGCGAATAAGATTGATGCGAGTTGTCTTTTCAATATTTTTTATACCTTTGACGTTACAATGCTTATAACACGACGCGAACGAAAAAAACAAATTTTCTTAACGAGGATAAAATAAATATTTCTAAATATTACGTCATTTTTCACTTTTGTACGGTTGTGTAAATAAATGCTATTTACTTTGCGTCGATTATTTTCACATACACACTGTACGCGCAACGTCAAAGATTTGATTTGCAAATTTTATAATTTTTTTTTTGTACGCAACGGTATACAGAACGAGTATATATGTCCTCGCAATAGAAGAAAAAATTCGAGTTTCGTCATCGACGAGTTACTTTTTTGTGCATCCATTTATCACGAGTGTTAACCTTAATCAACCATCGGTGTATTTTAATAACACTTTCGTATTTTATTCACATACCAACAGTACACTTATCATCGTTTTTTTTGTTCATTCTCGTTATTAAACATTTTAATAAAAATGTGAAAGTCATCAAGATCTGGAGGTTGGACTTCACTTTCTTACGTATGTAGAGAAATAAAAGTTTCAAAATTGTGTTTTACCTTACTATTTTGTCACATTTCCAAAGAATTTCGGTGAAAGCGTACGAGGAAAATTAAATATGAACTCGAACGAAGTAATTAAAAATTGGTTTATCCATTCTCCCGATAATTGATCTCGTAATCGCGATTAACTTTGAATGCAAGGTACTTTGCATACTCGGGTGATTCCCCGAGGAATTTTTTCTTATATATCTTTAAATGCGACAGTTTGATTGTCGTTTCTCGAATTTTAAACTTACGTGCAACGTTTTCGTTGGGACTGGGATTTCTCCTTTTCTCGATGCAAATGTTTCATGCCACGGACGCGATATCATCCGGTATGAACCTATTAAATTTTTTTCCAATTTGAATAATTTATTATTCTATTATTTATTTATGAAAAATCGTTATTTAATACAGTTTAACAATCGTGCATTTTGATTGCATCTAATAAAATTTATAAATAATTGATCTCGTAATCGATAGTAGTCAATCTAATGTAATTAATCGATTAGGTAAATTATTGCGCAATTCATTTATTATATAAATTAAGGAATTTGTTTTTACGTGTCATATTTTTAAAAAATATAATTAATTTCTAATTAAATTACTAATGAGAATACAGGAAGTCATTAGCTACGGCTGCCGAATTGTTACATGAATTTGACATTTGAATGTTAAAAATTGTTTTTCACGCTCGAAAATCATTAATCACGTAGTTAAGTACACAAGAATAAAGCAAACAATATTACATAAAATAATAAGAGTATATGTAAATAAAGAATTGAATATATCTTTTTTTTCATTTGTCTGAAAATATTTCTTAGATTGACAATCAATTAGCATATTTAAATTATAATTGACTCTAAAATATGTTAAAATTTGTTATGGACATCGTGCTGCTCGCTGAATGTTTTTGCACACCTCGACGAAACCCGTGACATTTATTAAAAAAAGAAGTATAAACTATATTAATGATTTTAGTTTTCGCCGTAGCACTTGAATACAGTAAAAAAATAAAAAGGATGTATACGCTAAATCTCTTGACCTCGGTAAGGATAGACCGAAGTAAAGTAGCACCTTGAATCAAGAGTTTTGAATCAGCTAGTACAAACAATTCGGCTAAGTGAGAGCAAACAGCGTCCAGAAAAGGCTCGTCGGAAACGAAATATTGTCCCCCATGGATATTCTTACTTCGTTTTCGGTTCGTTTACCGAGGCCACGTGTACCTGAAGACGAATGGTGAGCGCAACGGCGATTTCTCGACCTCGTGGGGTCAAGGTCCCCCAAAAATGTCCAATTCGGATGCCCTGCACGCGCAGTCCTGACCCACGTGTCTACGCTCGCATGCAGTACGACCCAAGAATCGCAGAAAATTTTCTACAATTCTCATGTCTTAATCGTAACGTTTATTTTCCACTACACGTAATTCCTTTTTAAAGAACCTCCGATTTTCGAGTTTATTGGATGTTTCTCCTTTTATTTCCTTCGCGTCGTCGGGAATATATTTTTACTCGGCGATTACGTCGGAATTTTAAATGAATTATATATTAAATAAACATATCGCTTTTATTATTAATACGTAGAATTCGAAATATTATACATACACATTTTATTAAATATATATTAAGTAATTGAGCTCCCATCGATTCAGTGTTCCGCAACGATTTCTAAATTTAAACAAGCATTTATTCGAATTGTACGGGATAAATGACACATTGAGTGAAGGGTTACAGAGTTTAATGCATTAGAGTCTATACATATGGAAAATTAGTTATATTTAATACACCGAGTATGTACTGCACAAAAATAGATTTGACAGTTTACTTTTTTGGTATTAACTAGGTTACACCTAGTGTATCTAATGAAAATTTAATTGAAAATTACGTGTATATATAAAAATCAATTCAATATTATTATTATAAATGAAAATCTCACTGAATGAACTTTGGAAATTAACAAGGAGAAATCAAATTTTACTCGTTATTACTTTCACATTAGAATCATTGATATACACATATACGAAAAAAATTTGGTAGTTTCCCTTGATAGAAAAATGTTTATATGTATATGTATAAACAAAGGTTGCTAGTTGTTTTCAACTACCTAAACTACAACTATATATGTATCAATTACGGCAACTATTTCAAATATTCAACAACTATTCCAAGTACTTTTTTACAGTTAATAGTACTACGTGAAATATAATTATTTATACTAGAAAAAATATAGTTTCACTAACAATAACTAAAAATAAGTTAGGAAAACTATTGATTTCTGAATGAAAAAAATTCATTTGTTTTCAAAAATTGTACACGTTATTTTATTAGTATAATGTAAAACATATAGATTGTATGCCAATTTTTGAAATATAACGCACATATATAAAATGTATTAAAATATTTATCACAAATTTTCTTTCTTTTACAATTTTTATTAAAAGTTAAAGCTAATTGATAAAACTATTTTTCTATATTTAAAACCATTCAAACGTATAATAAAAGAATTATCTTGTAACGGAATTGTATTTTTTTAAACTGCAGTTTTTATTGTTTATTTTAGTCGAGTACGCAATGTATAGTTAAAGTAACTATAAAAATTGCAATACGATAGAATAGTTGACTCATTAAATAGTTACTAAAGTTACAAATAAATTTTTGACAAGATTAAAAATTAAAAATCATCATAACAGCCATATATGTCTCCGATTGTGTGTGTATATATATGTATGTATGTATGTATATATGTAGGAGGTAGCTCGACAAAGCGCCACGATTTCGCTCGACCTTTTCCTCCGGTCGGCCTGATCCTCTTTCGCGAGATGAAGCCTCGGTACGATGCGAAACTAATACGGGGCCGAGGGAGCACCGACTCTCGCGCGGTTCAGTCGTGTTTTCACGCCGCGCGCAAATCGTGAAAGCTTTACCTACTTTGTCCGAAAGCGATTTCCAGCGTTTCGAGATTACCAAACGCGATAAACATCTTCGCCTTGGATCTTTCTAATTGTTCGGCATCAAAGCGATCAAGCCGACCGAAAAATCGTACACATTTTCAATTAAACATTTAGAGAGGGAGGGATATAAAGAGAGGAGCCGTCACGTTTATTCAATTCGCACTCTGATCATGTGTTAGGATAACGTTTTTCAGTTTATCTTGTATACTTACACTTGAGCACTTGAGGTCAAGTTTCGGATGTTGTATAAAATTTATTTTCCGCACATACACAAATATGTATATAAATGTGTATATATGAACTTTGGTATACCGTTAGAATACTTATATATTTATCCGTTAAAGTTACAAATGTGATTGTGTTTTAAGGGGACAAACCTGTGTTAAAATTGAAAATAAAATATTCAATTTTAACAATTAATGATTTTTTATAACAGTGGAAAACATTTCTTAATTTTTGAAGTAAATTGTATTATTAATAACATTTATTTAAAATTTTTTGACCAATTTATATGTCACATAAATATCTCAATTAATTTTGATACTCCGTATTCTGATTTTTGTCCATAATCCAACACTTTATCCAATAGGCTGAAATTTTAACAGTAACTTTTAAATATTATTTTAATCCACTTGAATGGTACAGAGTTTCAATAAAAGTCTAAATATTTATTTAAAGAAATGATTCAGCTATTTTTTACACAATTTTTGAATTTTAAAATAATTTGATAAGAATAATTTTTTATTACAATTTTAACACAGTCTGTTCCACTCAAGTGGATTAAAATCATATTTAAATGTTACTGTTAAAATTTCAGTCTATTCGATGAAATGGTTTCTGAGATATCCTCAGTAAGTCCATTATGGAAAAAAATCAGAATACGAAGTCCTCATAATTAATTAATTATTAATAAGTTATGTGACATATAAACTGTCCAAAAAATTTAAATAAAATTTTATAATAATATAGTTTGTTTAAAAAATCTCTACACTTTGTTGTACGTCCATGTCCTTCGACGACAAACACTACACTGACGAACTTATTTCGAAATTTGTATAAAGGAATTCAGTTATTGTATACATGGGTAATAATATTTGTAGAAATAGTACCTATATTTACCATTGAATCCGTCAATTCTCTTTTAATATATAGTTCATTGTACCACATATTAATTAGTATCAATACAAAATTTTATTTAAACATACTTTAAAAACATAGTATATTTAACAATATTGCATTGTGTAATAATGATACTGCAATAATATATTGTAAAAGTAACAAAATTTTAATTGTAAATATTTTTAAGAAATTAGGGTTGTATTAAGTATTTCTAAATAGTAAATTTAACTAAGCGAATTATAGTAAAAAATACAATCGAATATCAATATATTAACTGGACCCATTGTTCAAAAAAAGTTGGTTGATTTAAGTATACGTTTATAAATAATTCAGCTATAGTATAGTGAAATTAATAAAATAATCAGGTTGTATTACTTATATTGTACTTTACTAAATTTTTTAGTAAATATTGCTATGCAGTTTTTTCTCAGTGTATAACGCACATATAAAATGTATTAAAATATTTATCACAAATTTTCTTTCGTTTACAATTTTTATTAAAAATTAATCTCTGACAGAGCTAATTGATAAATCTACTTTTCTATATTTAAAACCATTCAAACGTATAATTTTATTTATTTATTTATTTATTAACTCCAGACATTACAATATTTTACAATAAAATATGTATCCTATAGAGGTGCACACTGCACCTGTACATAGGAGCCGGAGAACTTAACACTATATCCTAATACTAAATTAACCTAATACTATATTTAAATAAGAGTTTTGCAACTTAATCAATATAATTAGTATACTGTTTAGTGCATCACTCTTTTACATTTTTTTTTTAAACACTTTAAATTTAAATGCTCATATTATTGTTTAATATTATTACTTGTTTCAATTTTTACTGAGTTATTCATACTAATTCTTTATATGTTTGTCTTGATCCAGTTTTTTAATTTTGCTTTTCTTACTTTAATATTATCTATATTTTTAAGTTCGTTTGGTAAGGTATTGTAATGGCTTACTGCTCTTATATAGCTGTTCTTTGAACTGACATTGCTACATCGACGTGGCATTTGGATATTCCTATTTCTTGTTCTACTTTTTGAGTTTTTATAAATTTCTTGCAATGTACTATAATGAAAACTAAGGGATTCAAAAATAAAAAGTTTGTCAATGTTCATTGGATTTTTATCGCTTATAAATTTATTTTTATTAATTATTTTAAGTAATCTATTTTGTTGATTTTGTATTATAGATTTGATATTTGTATATGCACCACCCCAAGCTATTATTCCGTAACAGATTATGCTATGGTAAAAAGCATAATACAGTGTTCTGAGAGTATCAGTGGACATGATTTTAGCTATTTTGTGAAAGAAAAAAGTTAGATATTTCGTCTTTTTGTATATGTACTCTATGTGCTTATCCCATCTCATGTGACAGTCAAAATAATTCCTAGATACTTTGTATTTTCCACTCTTTGTAATTTTGTTCCTTTTATGTTTATATGAAAATTTATTGGAATACAATCCTTATGGTTCACAAAAGTTAAATATACTGTTTTATCAATATTAAGTGAAAGTTTGTTAAGTGCTAGCCAATTTGCTATTTTATCAAGATAATAAAAGAATTATCTTGTAACGGAATTGTATTTTTTTAAACTGCAGTTTTTATTGTTTATTTTAGTCGAGTACGCAATGTATAGTTAAATTAACTATAAAAATTGCAATACGATAGAATAGTTGACTCATTATATAGTTACTAAAGTTACAAATAAATTTTTGACAAAATTAAAAATTAAAAATCATCATAACAGCCATATGTCTCCGATTGTGTGTGTATGAATGTATGTATGTATGTATATATGTAGGAGGTAGCTCGACAAAGCGCCACGATTTCGCTCGACCTTTTCCTCCGGTCGGCCTGATCCTCTTTCGCGAGATGAAGCCTCGGTACGATGCGAAACTAATACGGGGCCGAGGGAGCACCGACTCTCGCGCGGTTCAGTCGTGTTTTCACGCCGCGCGCAAATCGTGAAAGCCTTTACCTACTTTGTCCGAAAGCGATTTCCAGCGTTTCGAGATTACCAAACGCGATAAACATCTTCGCCTTGGATCTTTCTAATTGTTCGGCATCAAAGCGATCAAGCCGACCGAAAAATCGTACACATTTTCAATTAAACATTTAGAGAGGGAGGGATATAAAGAGAGGAGCCGTCACGTTTATTCAATTCGCACTCTGATCATGTGTTAGGATAACGTTTTTCAGTTTATCTTGTATACTTACACTTGAGCACTTGAGGTCAAGTTTCGGATGTTGTATAAAATTTATTTTCCGCACATACACAAATATGTATATAAATGTGTATATATGAACTTTGGTATACCGTTAGAATACTTATATATTTATCCGTTAAAGTTACAAATGTGATTGTGTTTTAAGGGGACAAACCTGTGTTAAAATTGAAAATAAAATATTCAATTTTAACAATTAATGATTTTTTTATAACAGTGGAAAACATTTCTTAATTTTTGAAGTAAATTGTATTATTAATAACATTTATTTAAAATTTTTTGACCAATTTATATGTCACATAAATATCTCAATTAATTTTGATACTCCGTATTCTGATTTTTGTCCATAATCCAACACTTTATCCAATAGGCTGAAATTTTAACAGTAACTTTTAAATATTATTTTAATCCACTTGAATGGTACAGAGTTTCAATAAAAGTCTAAATATTTATTTAAAGAAATGATTCAGCTATTTTTTACACAATTTTTGAATTTTTAAAATAATTTGATAAGAATAATTTTTTTATTACAATTTTAACACAGTCTGTTCCACTCAAGTGGATTAAAATCATATTTAAATGTTACTGTTAAAATTTCAGTCTATTCGATGAAATGGTTTCTGAGATATCCTCAGTAAGTCCATTATGGAAAAAAATCAGAATACGAAGTCTCATAATTAATTAATTATTAATAAGTTATGTGACATATAAACTGTCCAAAAAATTTTAAATAAAATTTTATAATAATATAGTTTGTTTAAAAATTTAAGCAAAGTTTTCAATTGTTATAAAAAAAAATTATTAATTGTTAATATTGAATAGTTTTTTTCAATATTAACCCAGGCTTGTTCTCTTAAGTAAAGTACGATGTATACATTTTTTGTAAACTATTGATATCGCCTCTAAAGTGAGGTTTACTTATACGTATCAAAACGTATGATAAATAATAAAAATAAACAAAAAATTCAAAAAGTTTATAAACAATACAGTTATTATTGTTTTTGTCATTCTGACATTTCATTACTAAAGTGTATGCTAATTATTAATAAAATATTTTTCTTCGTGTAGCTACCCTAGTAGAAATTTGATCATTTGTTAATAGCTTCAGGTTGAAAATAGCTATACTCTACAGTTTTTAATAATGAATCACTTCCTAGCAAATTTAAAAAAATGTTGAATTATTGAACTGTTATACTAATATGATTATTAATACGTTGTTAATGTTAAAATGCACAGTTCTACAATAGCAATTAGTAAAATTGAATTAATTTTTTTCGATTTGTTTATAAGTTTTGAGTGCTCCTACGAAATAAGTAAGAATAATGAATAATAGCTGGTTCATAACGCGTGTTTGTACGCGACTTATACATTCGAGGCAAAATATAATATAACCACAGAAATTCAAGTCATTAACCAACGTAAGAGGAAAATTACGTAAGAAAAATGTTTATTAGTTTTTAAACTATTTCGATGTTACACTGCCAAGTTCACTTCCTTAACCCAGTATATGATAGAAGAGAAAAAAGAAAGATTTATCGTAGACGGAGTGGTATTACATAAAATTATGTAGAAACCACGTGAAATCCACATATTTCGATAGAGGATATCAGGGTCTGGGTAAACGAAAGAGGCAAAGTTTACCCTTTAAAGGCAAAACGCGGTTTCAGAGGGGGTCTCGCTAATGGCCGATTTAACCGGCTCGGCGTTACCGAGAATCCGGTGTCTAAAAATGGTTTTAACGTCCGATTCAGTCGCGTTTGTTTCGCAAAATGTCTATATACGTGGCGCGGATACGCATTGCCTAAGAATTTCCAATTATGTATTTATGTGTAACACTTACTCCAAAAAAAAACAATTTAGGTATTGTATAATTTGTCGAATCGAAGATTGATACGTTAGAAACGCGGGAGGTAAAATCGAGGTAAGTTAAATTTGGATTTGATAAAATTAGCATTCGCGTAGTGAAAAGAGGATCGTTGAATAATTGTTACGAGATGTGCATCCTCGGGGACGTCGATCGTGCACATACCAATCCTGAGTAAACGTCTAAAAGGAGCGGAGTAAAAGGTCGCTTGCCTTGTCCTCGTACGTACCGAGTAGATATGCTTAAACATATATACACTCGCTTGAGTTATAAAAAATATAACGTCCACGGGAATCATCGATGAAAATTTATGTGACGCGTTTTCAAAATGTTTCTATGCAAGTGAATCAAGATTCAACATTTCATTTTGGTGATAATCATTTTTACATTCGAATTTTGAATCTCTTTTAAATATATGGAACTTCCCGGGAATTTGTTATTTAATTTTCAAAGAAAAATTGTATATATAAAGGATACTTAATAATTAAATAATTGTACTAGTAATTTTTGTTTATCTTTTTATTAATTTCTGCAATCTCGATTCAAGACTGATATAACATTTTTTAGATGCTCTACATATGATACCGATATTTCAGTTGGATTGATTTTACATTTATTTGAGATATATTTAGAATAATTTATTATAATAAAAAGTTGAAACCAGTATAAAATTAATATTCTAGGAATATTAAATATTCCTGGTATGCTCTTAAAAGTGACATAAAGAATTATAATGTATTAATTAATTTTTTAAATGCATCACGATATTATCTAAGTTTATCAATCTAAAATGATGTCCTATAAATAGATAGAAAAATTGATAATACTTTCTCCTAAATAGAATTTTTAATCAATAAATTTTTATTAAGAAACTTATAACTTATATTGTAAAGTAACAATATATTATATAGTTGCAGTAAATAATACTTTTTTTAAATGGAAACTGCAGTTATAATATTATTTTTAGATTTCTCAGGTACGAAAACTTCTGAAGCAACCTGCAAAATTCAAATTTATTATTTCATACCTACACGTTGTGACTATTAATTCTTGCAGTTTTTGAAATTTTTCAATAAGATGGTCACTCTATAAGCACATATATTACTTGAAGAATTCTTTATGAAGTCCGAGTATATAATTTTATAATTTGTTAAATAGTAATATTTTGAGGTTGCATCAAACAAACAATTTAATGATTTAAAAGTTTGTATTTACAAGATATCAGTGTGGATAATTTTTTTTAATGGAAGGGACGCTGATATCGATGTTGATCAACTTAATCGATGAGATTTCTCCATCCTCATCAGGCAATACAATTTTCGTCCAAAAATGCAGGTATGCTGCTTAATTTTTGCACTGACGCATCACTCTTTTTTCTAATTATCCATGAGTAACAAATATAAACAAATTATGTAAGAAAAATCCATTAAATCTTTTTTAACAAATTAAATAAATAAATAACAGAACAAAATAAATTAACACATGCTTAATTACCAAAATACAGTTATACTCTAAATATTGTTGCATCGAAATGTCGGCAATTAGATACATCGTGTTAGTTCATCAACATCGACATCAATATATCTTCCGTTAAGCAAACTGCATGGACGGTAAATATTTTAATATGTATAATTTTTATTGGCATTAGACTGACAATTCGAATAAATATTCGTAATTCAGATAATTTCGGTAATTTGGTTATATTCAAATATCCTCGGTATTCGATCATTAAATATTTTAATATTTAACATAGCATATAGGGTGGATTCTGAATGTATGAACTAACCACACTTTTGGTTTGTACTATAACAAAATTGAGTGTCATTTTTCTGCATTGTAAAATAATATAAAGTATATAAAAAAAAAAAAAAATATTACTTACATATTGTTACTTACATCTATTATCTAGAAATGTTCAAACTATCTTATCATAAAATGTCTTAGATGTACTATATTTAAGTAATATCTTTAAAAAAAAATGTGAACTTTCTTTACCCGGGTTGTGATTAACATGATTACGAGGTTACCCATTTACCCACTAGTCGATCAATACCTCCCGAAAAATAGATAATAGAAAACTAATCGGCAGTCAAATCGAGCTGATCGTGTACAAAGAAAGAAGAATGAGAAAACTCGGTTTACGTTGTCTATACCATATTCCCGTTTAATTTTCAATCAACGATGATTTTCTTGGGCATTATACAACGCCGCGCATTGTTTGCCGTGAAAAGCGTGTGCGGCTTTGAATTGGCGAACAATGCAATTTGCGACCGAGAGTCAATAGTATACCGGCGATCACGGTTATGTACCGGGGAGAAGAAAATAAGGAGACCACTGTGTTGTGTTGCCGCGATCGACCTTATTTCTCGTCATCCGAAACGGGATCGTCCCACCGATGAACTTGGCCTCTAATTGACAAAGGGAGAATTGAAAATCCGCGAGCATATCTCTCTTCTTTTTTTTACCATTCATCAAACTGAGGCCATGAGAAACATCGTTTCTTTCTTTCTTTCTTTCTTTCTTTTCATTCTCTCTCTCTCTCTTTTTTCAATTTCATTCTTCCAATCGGATCGATGAATATTTTCTATTGTGCGCTAGTCATAAATATTTAAGAAAAGAAAAAAAAAGAAATAAATGAAGAAATGAATGTACTTAACTCGGATATAAAAGAAGTGTCATAAGCAGTATGAGATGAAATTTGTCCGAAGACTTTCCATAAGGTTTTACCTCGGTCGCATTAAAAGTTAACCTTTGACCCCGAGAAACTCGTAAATCTCGTTGGGTTTTACGAGTGTATAGACAAGTACCGGTTTTTGCGAGTGAATTTCTTGAACTATTATTGCGTTAATAATTTTCTAAGGTGTCCAACAAAGCGACAAGAAAATAGAAATACAAGAAAAAAAAAACAAGATGGAATAAACGAATGTTGGAATCCGGTAATTTTGAAAGATCGGCATTATTTACACGGTGAATTATGGTATTTATATAACAAACTCGTAAACGTCAAATTAAATTGTCGATTCATTTTCTTCGTTTTATTTGTTTTTTCTCCTTCCTTAACATTCTGCTTGAGATATATTGATTTATTCACGGGTGATTTGTTATTCAAAAGGACTCGATGAGAATTATGCAAGCACGTACCGTTAAAACCAATCGGCGTTTAGACTTTTCGTTATCTTTAGTGGTATGAAAGCATTTCCTCGATATATATGTGGTTGCACTATAGGCAAGGTCGGATCACCATATATATAAATGTATGTGTGTATGTATATGAACCGATCCCACGATCTTTACTCTCTAAACGATTTCTATACTTCGATCTTAACGCCGATATCGATCGAAATCAGAGTTCACTATTCTCTTTCCCTCTGCGCGCGCGTGTGTGTGTGTGGGTGTGTGCGCGCGTGCGTGTGTATACCGTAAGTGTTAATGTTTATATGTCGTCTTGTGTGCCTTGAGAATTTCCATGGCTTCTTTGGTCTTAAGAGAAAGTGCAAACTGATCTGTGATCGGTGGTACACTGTACTTGTCATGACATAATTAACTGATAATCTATCCAATTCGATGTTTATTGCCTATCTTTAATGAAAATTTGTCTTTCTTTTTATTCTCCCTTGCCTCGAGCGCGAAATAAAACGTAGTTTATAATAAACTGCTTGTATTCCGAACTACACGTGATTTTTATTCAAACGAAATGGAAATTCATGACACCGTACGAGTGCCGCCGTGTCTATCGATTTATGCATTTAACACACATATTTAAAATTCAAACGGACATTTATTTGAAACGATGAATTTATATATATATATATATATGTATATTCATTGATAAATAATATAACTCGTTTGGATTGAGATTAGTAAGACGTAAAATTTATTTTTACCATTTAAATGATAAATTCATAATCCAATTAAACTTGGATATATACATCCGAATATAACGAATGCAATAACGCAAACGAGCTGGAGAACACATTTTTATCCTTTGCACACATAGCGCAAGTTATATTATATATATATTTCATTCAACTGACGCGTGTATATATATATACGCGCATAGTTCGAAAGTATAGCTGTAACATTACAAATATTGGCATTGCAATAATAGTCGGTATTAAATAAGCGTAACCCATCGGTCATTGGTTTTTCGCTGTATCAAGATAGGAAATGAAAAAAAAAAGGAAAAAGAAAAAAAGGAAGAAAAGGTAAGTATCTATACGGATTGTTTGGCGAGCGATTAATATACTTCAAAAGTACATCATATCGTTTGGTTTACGTAAGCTAGACAAGAGAATAAACGTTGTAACTTTGTATGTTTATACGTGCACGGAGTGAAACCGAATGCAATGCATATATATATGTATATATATATATATGTGTATATGCAAGTCTTCTTGGTTAGGCCTCCTAATGAAAGCAACAGCGCGTAATTGACACCCCGGCATTTCTCTCCATCGAGAATTTGCTTCCTATATACCTAACCAGCAGGTCAACGCATTCGCTTTAGAAAGGTTAAACTGAAAGTTAATATATATAGATGATAAGACGTCTTATAAAAGAGGACAATGAGAGGACGAGCTTTATATGCTCCTCTTGGTAATAGATTTGCAAGATGATGACTTTCCCGTTTGGTAAACATCGGTACGTGAAAAAATTAGTCGTCTACAGCTGACTTTCTTTATGGGTTTATATCCAATGCGACTGGCAGATGTCCCGTTTTCGCGATTACTTTTCCAATATCGTTTCAATCACACTCACGCGTCGCTGCGCTCTTACCTCTTATGAAGGCTCATTTATTTAACTGCTCAATGCCTTATTTTTTTACATCTACAACTATATATATATATTCATGAGATTGATTATCCCCGGTTAATTTTAATTTCAATTATATTGTTCCTTGCCGCGCTCTTACTTTGTTAATTAATTACAAATCCATTTATTTTAATAATATTTCAATAAGACACCGTACATATCATATATATAAGATATAGAAGCACGGTGTCTTATTAAACATATACGTATATGATTGATAATACGAGGATTTCTTATTTTCCATTGTTATATATGTACATTAAAATCGGAAAAATAATTAATCGTATAAATCAATGTGCGCACTCGTCGAGATAATTCGAATGATATTAACGTAACGATCATCGTGCACCCCAGAGAGATCGAAGGTCAATATACGTCATTAACGAGTAGACTGCGGAGTTTGTCGAATTGAAGGAATAATACGTGTTACATGTAGGTGCATACAGGATAAGTCGCGCGTGCCGACAGAAAGTTTGAAATAGCAAATTGACGTTGGAAAAAATGACGTCGACAAACCGGTCGATAAGCAGTAGGCCCGGTGCGCGTATAGAGAGGTGCAGATATACTGCACACGTACACATATATACAGGTATACCTGGTCAACTGGCTTGTCCGAGGCGATAAGCGTACGAGCGAACGTCAGCGCAATAAAGCCCCGAGTCCCGAGAGACAGACCGTTTTTACCGAGTCGATGCAATTCATTACGTACAATTTTTATTTTTAGGCTACGCGTACACCTATATCCCATGCGTATGCGTGTCTTCGTATAGGTGTATATACATATACGCGATGTAAGGTACACGTCTCGTCGGCAATTAGCGCGAGAACCGAACGCGACACCCGCCAGCACCTACCGATACGACATTCCGGCGATCGCCTACGCGATTCATGTGTGCGATACAACCACTTCTTTCCGATAACGTCGCGAACAGACCGGTCTACGTGTCGTGTTTTTCCCCTAGCCCCTTACACCCTCTCTCCGCCCTCTGTGTCCTAGGACTATACTCTCTCTAACATTGGAAAGTACAAGTTTTTCATATTTTTGGAATGTCTCTCAAATGTTTTATATTAATTTCCTTACTCTCTGTATTGTCTATATGGTCGAACGTTGATGTACGTCACGTAGGGTGCACAATTACCGTGCATTTACGTATATACACCTGTACGAGAAGAATAAATTAAACAAAAATATTTTTGCGCACTCACCGACGATTCTCTATAATCCAATTGCCACCGAGATAATAACTTATAAATATGAATTGTACCAAAACGTAACAACGATATAGTAATATAAATAATAGAATAAACAAGGTAGTGTACGCACTACCGGTTTTGCAAAACGTAAACAAGACATTTACAAACGTAGCCCTGTCTTGTATGTATACTGTACCTTAACAAAACTAGAATAATCACAGACGTATATACTCAAATCCACTATGTATTTACGCGTATTTACGCGTATCTGTTAATAATAACAGTAACGTTATTATTTAGATTGTCCGTGTGGCCTATCGCAGGAAGTTTTGTAAAACTTGGGGGGTATACCGGAAAACGACTTAAATATACGCAACGGTTTCCCAGACAATGCCGCAAGCGCAAAGTATACGTTATGTCATAGCCGTTCTTGTGCTTGTGTCTACTTGTGTATCTATATGTATGTACGTATATATAGACATGCGGGTACGTATATGTGCGTCTGTGTCTACACAATGACGAAATTGGCAATTGCCTTGCAAAAACCAATTGGCTAGAGAGCATTGTAGCGTATACCAATGTTATTGATAATAAATTATATTCGGGATGAAAAAGTACACTTAAACCTGATAACGGAATGGCAAACAAATCGGTTGCGCAAAAAGATCACGTATAATCATATTATCGATATACGCGTTGCTTCTAAGCCAACATGTATATTTTTTGCATTCTCACCCCTGGCCTAGATAACTTATACATATCTATACCAAGATTATTATTTCCCGTGCACGATAGTTAGAAAAATAAAATCATTATTGACCAGGGAATTAACGTTAATGTAAACAATTGATCGATGTAACTAAAAAAGGTAAAATGTTATTAAAGTTAATTAATTTAACACGCACATATATAATATATATCACATATTTTACTTGACGTATTTATATCTTTAGGTTTACACATTTATAAAGTGCTCTACTTATCGCCGGACGCCCTTTTACAACCGAGAATAAGCGATGAAGGTAATACATCAAACTATCCACGAAATGATTGATCTTCGAGCAAACCGAGTAAATTTGTGTGCTCCTCCTATAATTTTTCATAATTTATCCGCGCGAATAGCTGGGAGATTTATAATAAAATAAATATTTGACGCATAATTTATTATTCTTATAGAATTCCCGCGTGAGTTATAAAATTTCGTCGTGTCCCAGGTGGTTTGAGATGATAATTATCGAGTCGATCACTCGTAACAAAGAAATCGAGGCGCACCTATATATATATATTTGATCGAAGAATAAACCGCGGATTACAACAATATCAACAATCTTGCGAAGCTACCGCTGATTACGTTGTACTACCTTTCGTTCCGTACCCCCTAATTTTCCCATCTCTTTTATATACGCATGTATCAAGCTCGGACCTCTATGGAAGAACAATGCTAAGAGGAACGAGACGAGAAGACCGACAGCAAAAGCAAGAGCAAGAGCAACAGCAGCAGCAACAACGAGAATACAAGTCGGAAGAAAGGATATAGGCGTAGTTGGCATGCAGAAAATACCTAGTGAGGTTTTATGCCTCCATCATTCGTTGAGCAATATCGACGAGCAATATTCACTTAGTTAATGAGCCACGAGATTTAACGTCGGCGTGATTTGACGCTCGTAACTATATATATATTTCATTCAACTGAGCGTTATATATATATACGAGAATATTTCGAAAGTCTAGCTGAACATTACAATATGCATTGCACATAATATTCGTATTAAATAAGCGTAAACCCATCGGTCATTGGTTTTTCGCTGGATCAGATAGGAAAGAAAAAAAAGGAAAAAGAAAAAAAGGAAGAAAAGTTAAGTTCTAAGGATTGTTTGGCTGAGCGATACTATACTCAAAAGTACATCATATCGTTTGGTTTAGTAAGTAGACAAGAGGAAAAATTTTCATTTAACTTTTGTGTATGTTTATACGTGCAACGGAGTGAACCGAGCAATGCATATATATATGTATATATATATATATGTGTATATGCAAGTCTTCTTGGTTAGGCCTCCTAATGAAAGCAACAGCGCGTTTGACACCCCGGCATTTCTCTCCATCGAGAATTTGCTTCCTATATACCTAACCAGCAGGTCAACGCATTCGCTTTAGAAAGGTTAAACTGAAAGTTAATATATATAGATGATAAGACGTCTTATAAAAGAGGACAATGAGAGGACGAGCTTTATATGCTCCTCTTGGTAATAGATTTGCAAGATGATGACTTTCCCGTTTGGTAAACATCGGTACGTGAAAAAATTAGTCGTCTACAGCTGACTTTCTTTATGGGTTTATATCCAATGCGACTGGCAGATGTCCCGTTTTCGCGATTACTTTTCCAATATCGTTTCAATCACACTCACGCGTCGCTGCGCTCTTACCTCTTATGAAGGCTCATTTATTTAACTGCTCAATGCCTTTATTTTTTTACATCTACAACTATATATATATATTCATGAGATTGATTATCCCCGGTTAATTTTAATTTCAATTATATTGTTCCTTGCCGCGCTCTTACTTTTGTTAATTAATTACAAATCCATTTATTTTAATAATATTTCAATAAGACACCGTACATACATATATATAAGATATAGAAGCACGGTGTCTTATTAAACATATACGTATATGATTGATAATACGAGGATTTCTTATTTTCCATTGTTATATATGTACATTAAAATCGGAAAAATAATTAATCGTATAAATCAATGTGCGCACTCGTCGAGATAATTCGAATGATATTAACGTAACGATCATGTGCACCCCAGAGAGATCGAAGGTCAATATACGTCATTAACGAGTAGACTGCGGAGTTTGTCGAATTGAAGGAATAATACGTGTTACATGTAGGTGCATACAGGATAAGTCGCGCGTGCCGACAGAAAGTTTGAAATAGCAAATTGACGTTGGAAAAAATGACGTCGACAAACCGGTCGATAAGCAGTAGGCCCGGTGCGCGTATAGAGAGGTGCAGATATACTGCACACGTACACATATATATACAGGTATACCTGGTCAACTGGCTTGTCCGAGGCGATAAGCGTACGAGCGAACGTCAGCGCAATAAAGCCCCGAGTCCCGAGAGACAGACCGTTTTTACCGAGTCGATGCAATTCATTACGTACAATTTTTATTTTTAGGCTACGCGTACACCTATATCCCATGCGTATGCGTGTCTTCGTATAGGTGTATATACATATACGCGATGTAAGGTACACGTCTCGTCGGCAATTAGCGCGAGAACCGAACGCGACACCCGCCAGCACCTACCGATACGACATTCCGGCGATCGCCTACGCGATTCATGTGTGCGATACAACCACTTCTTTCCGATAACGTCGCGAACAGACCGGTCTACGTGTCGTGTTTTTCCCCTAGCCCCTTACACCCTCTCTCCGCCCTCTGTGTCCTAGGACTATACTCTCTCTAACATTGGAAAGTACAAGTTTTTCATATTTTTGGAATGTCTCTCAAATGTTTTATATTAATTTCCTTACTCTCTGTATTGTCTATATGGTCGAACGTTGATGTACGTCACGTAGGGTGCACAATTACCGTGCATTTACGTATATACACCTGTACGAGAAGAATAAATTAAACAAAAATATTTTTGCGCACTCACCGACGATTCTCTATAATCCAATTGCCACCGAGATAATAACTTATAAATATGAATTGTACCAAAATGTAACAACGATATAGTAATATAAATAATACAATAAACAAGGTAGTGTACGCACTACCGGTTTTGCAAAACGTAAACAAGACATTTACAAACGTAGCCCTGTCTTGTATGTATACTGTACCTTAACAAAACTAGAATAATCACAGACGTATACTCAAATCCACTATGTATTTACGCGTATTTACGCGTATCTGTTAATAATAACAGTAACGTTATTATTTAGATTGTCCGTGTGGCCTATCGCAGGAAGTTTTGTAAAACTTGGGGGGTATACCGGAAAACGACTTAAATATACGCAACGGTTTCCCAGACAATGCCGCAAGCGCAAAGTATACGTTATGTCATAGCCGTTCTTGTGCTTGTGTCTACTTGTGTATCTATATGTATGTACGTATATATAGACATGCGGGTACGTATATGTGCGTCTGTGTCTACACAATGACGAAATTGGCAATTGCCTTGCAAAAACCAATTGGCTAGAGAGCATTGTAGCGTATACCAATATTATTGATAATAAATTATATTCGGGATGAAAAAGTACACTTAAACCTGATAACGGAATGGCAAACAAATCGGTTGCGCAAAAAGATCACGTATAATCATATTATCGATATACGCGTTGCTTCTAAGCCAACATGTATATTTTTTGCATTCTCACCTATTGTCTAGAGAATTGAAGTATAGACGCATCACCATCTTCATTTGCGCTCAAAACGAATCTATTTTTAAATCGACTTTAAGCGCATTCGTTTTCAAATCTTTTGTATTATATGTGTGAAATCTTTATTTGTTATATTTTATTTGTTCAAAGAATTTACAACGACAATAATGTTAATGTTATGATTCGGATTGTCCGTTTATATTTAATAATTGCGAAGCATCTATATATCCACACTACCGCTCAAGAGTTTAAGCTCACCAAAAAAAATCGACTCAACTTCAAAGTTTAATATCCCCGGTACAAATAATGCTACAGAAACCTGTTGGGGCTCATTCGAAAGCTAACTTTAATAGCTTTCGATTGGTATGTAGACAAAATAAAAAAATATTTGTTTTATTATTTTTATAAGCAAAAATTTAAATCGAAAAAATTTAGATCGATCACTTCTAGAAGCACGAAAAACACTTGTTGAAGGAAAAACCTTCATAACTTACTTAAAAATGATGCTAGGATAAAAATAAAAAAACGGTTTGAAAGCTCTTGAAAAGAGCTTTAATTTTAACTGCATGAGATATTAATTTAAATTGTTTACTCAAAAGTGCAAGCAATTGCAAAATAAACTAAAATCTTAATTTTTTTATTTCAAATTTTTGTTTATAAATATTATAAAAAGATATTTTTTACGTCAGTTACAGACCAATCGAAAGCTATTAAAGTTAGCTTTCGAATGAGCCCCCACAGGTTTCTGTAGCATTGTTTGGACCGGAGATATTAAACTTTGAAGTTGAGTCGATTTTTTTTTGTTGAGCTTAAACTTTTGAGCGGTAGTGTAGTATATATTAAAATGTATAATTGTATGTTAAAAAACTAAATGTACCTTCCCGTAGATGATATTCCGATGACAATTTCCTTTTTTTTAATTCACGTAAAATTATTATTTATTACTAAACTCTACTTCTATGATAGTTAGAAAATAAAAATCATTATTGACCAGGGAATTAACGTTAATGTAAACAATTGATCGATGTAACTAAAAAAGGTAAAATGTTATTAAAGTTAATTAATTTAACACGCACATATATAATATATATCACATATTTTACTTGACGTATTTATATCTTTAGGTTTACACATTTATAAAGTGCTCTACTTATCGCCGGACGCCCTTTTACACCGAGAATAAGCGATGAAGGTAATACATCAAACTATCCACGAAATGATTGATCTTCGAGCAAACCGAGTAAATTTGTGTGCTCCTCCTATAATTTTTCATAATTTATCCGCGCGAATAGCTGGGAGATTTATAATAAAATAAATATTTGACGCATAATTTTATTATTCTTATAGAATTCCCGCGTGAGTTATAAAATTTCGTCGTGTCCCAGGTGGTTTGAGATGATAATTATCGAGTCGATCACTCGTAACAAAGAAATCGAGGCGCACCTATATATATATATATTTGATCGAAGAATAAACCGCGGATTACAACAATATCAAACAATCTTGCGAAGCTACCGCTGATTACGTTGTACTACCTTTCGTTCCGTACCCCCTAATTTTCCCATCTCTTTTATATACGCATGTATCAAGCTCGGACCTCTATGGAAGAACAATGCTAAGAGGAACGAGACGAGAAGACCGACAGCAAAAGCAAGAGCAAGAGCAACAGCAGCAGCAACAACGAGAATACAAGTCGGAAGAAAGGATATAGGCGTAGTTGGCATGCAGAAAATACCTAGTGAGGTTTTATGCCTCCATCATTCGTTGAGCAATATCGACGAGCAATATTCACTTAGTTAATGAGCCACGAGATTTAACGTCGGCGTGATTTGACGCTCGTAACTATATATTGTCCGCTCGAATGCGTATACCTGTATGTATGGATAGACGGAGACGCAATGGGCTTGCATTAATATTTTCTGTTTACGAGACGCGTACACCCGCGAGGAGATGATTGTCGAAACCGTACGTATAGGTGCGTATTCGTACAGGGCGATGTCGATTTCTTTAACAAGAATTATCGTCGGATTGTAAAAGATAAGATAGCTCTGGAGCTAAGCGCCCAACTAACGGGAAATAATAACCACGTGCAGTGCGATATGATTGCTTCTCGTACACGGGCACCGCATCCACAAATTTCAAGTGGAACACGACATTATTTCAACTTGACCACACTCCCCTGGCCTAGATAACTTATACATATATCTATACCAAGATTATTATTTCCCGTGCACGTGCATATCTTTATCATTTTCTCTTAATGTATTCCCACATCTTCGGAATACGTACTGTATATGTATATACGCGCTAAATTTTCGATGCAATTAATATTTATATATATATATATATATATATATATACCTCTCGAGTTGTTCCTATCTTTGATTTATCGATTTACGGCATTGTTATTGATATTTTTCGTTATTACACCAGGTAATAAAAATTCGCGTCCAAGGAGTCAACCTTTAATTTTCCTATAAATATTATTATTTTTCCTACGGAAATTTCTCTCTGTCGAGTGTCGAGCGAATGCAAGAAAAACGATCGTAAATGTCCGTATGGTCCATGGATCGAATTATCGACGTCATACGTCACTTCTAACCGTACTTTCTAGTTGACTTAATGGTACGACGACGACGACCGCCGCCCACCAAAGCTCCCGTTCAAAATACACTCGTGGTCTTAATCGCTTTTCACAACGATCCTTCTCTATTTTCGAACCATATATACTTCTTCCTTGCGGTATACCAATATTTTATTTTTTTTCTTCTTTCTTTTTTCATCGTAATTTTTCATTAGTCAAAACATTATTTATCAGTTTTATTAATGTTTCTGGATAAATCATCGAGTAATTACAAACAACATTTGGATCGATTTCAATTACAAGGTCTGGGTTATGGCATATATATTTTTATAAATGTGGTACTTGGACGTTCCTATATCGATTAAAGAAGAAAACAGTTAAGCATATATACGAGTTACGTTATTATAATTTAAAAATTTTATAGACAATAAAATAAACCTAATTATTGTTGTAAATTAAAATCTTAATACGCCTTGTTAAACAAAATTCTTTATAAATATTAGGAACTGGATGCGGTACTAATTAAAATTACAAAAATACGTCGATTTAAATTATATTACAATTATTTAATAGAAATTATATTTAATTTATCGTTCTTCAAGTGAATTGTTTAAAAAAATGTCAAATGTTATTGATCTTCGCGTAAATCAGTGTAACATAATTCATGTAAATTCACGACTTATAAGATAATAATACGACACATAAGATAAACACTGAATAGTCAGCACATAATTGAGAAAGCAAACAATTAACGAATCATTTAGAAAAACAGTGCTACTTAAATTTAGCTTAAACAAAGGTATGTTTTTAATAAACGACAGTTGTGCGACAACTAATTACTGAAAAGGATAAACATTTTGTAAAAAAGATTTTTTTCGCTTTACTCATTTTCTACACACGCTTTATTAATTACATTGGGTACAAATTCAGGTCGGAATGACCTTTAAATAGCGCGTTTAAAATACAATGATTTTACGTATCGATTTATCTTTGAATAGTATAAAAAATTTTATTCGCAAAACTGATAAAAGTAAATTTTGTATAATAAATGGCTCTAACGACAATGATACCAAATTAAACTATATAATTTCTCGAATAAACTCGTAAGAAAGGCTAATTATACAAATTATGATAATCATAACGATCTACACCTTACAAAAGAAAAGTAATCATGACACTGGGTGAAAATTACACTGAACGCTAAGCAACACGAGGACGAAAGAGCAAAAGAGCGAAAGAGCGCGAGAAAGAGAGAAAAATAAGTCATTACCATTGTGAAACGAGTGCATTATTACAGAAAAACGAAATGCGCGATAAGTCGACGAACCCTCTAGCGTTGAATAGTTATAATGAAACTACATGTGCACACATCTTGGTTTTGCGCGCAGGTGTGAAAGTATTACATAGCGCGGTATGTAAGTACCTACCTGCACACAAGAATTAGAGAAGATTCGCACGGAAATGAGCGTAATGTACTTTCTAGGTCTGTCTCGAGTTTGAGAGTCCTCGTTTAATTCGACCTTGCGAGATAAATATTACATATATTTTTATCTTTTTCAATAATTTTAACGTGGGAAGCTGCCGCACACGCGCACATACGTGTGCTGCTACGAGAGAGAGAGAGAGAGAGAGAGAGAGAGAAGATCGAATTAATAGAAAATCCAAGCTATTACAAAATTTTTCATCTGTACACGATTTATTATCCTTTTGATAATTTAATACCGTAAAACCTCATTTGTTTTCTTTTTCTCTCGTCTTCTCCTCCACGACTGTGGAGTTGTGTTTTGCGAGTTTACACTTGCGATAAGACGTTCCCGGAACTCCGAGTATCGTAACGTTAGAAGCTTAAGAACCGTCAGACTGGTACCAAGTTGTGTGTATATCCTTGAGATATTCTACTGCTACACAATGCCGTGAAATAAAAATAACTCCTTTTTAAAGCGGTCTTTTTTTTTGCGTCTCTATTTGCTTCGTCTATATTCGCTGCATTATTTCCCGAGTCTGCTGCATGGGAATGTCAAGTGTATATGTGCTTGCTGTTGATGTCGGGGATAATTAATTGCACTTCCGGAAAACGTTTGTATTACTTTTTCGAAAACTCGCTACACAACGCCAAGGTTTGTCTCGACTTCTCTTCTTCTTCTTCTTCTTCTTCTTCTTCTTTTTGTTTTTATAATAAATATTTTATTAATTAATTAAACGAGCAAGACGAATGCTTTAAAAAAATAATTTTCTGATAATTAAACCACCATATTTAATGACACTTTAATCGTTAAAAAACAATTTATTACACGCATCTACGTCTTAACTATTAAGTATACACTCATTGTTTACCTGCGATTTCTATTTCTCATCAATGATTTCTGCGCTCATGCGATTTCGTAGCAAACTTTTAAAGAATCGGGCTAAACACTTTCAAGACTCGGGGAAAATTATGATTCCCAGTATTAAAAATATCGCATTACTCAACTTTTTGTTGTGTTGTTGAAGGATGCCTTATAAATTCATCGGGTTTGAGAAATTATTTTCTTGCGTGTATTAGCGTTTAATATTTTAACGAAAAGATACTATTTTGAAATCATAAAGATTTGTTGCAGCTTACGAGGCGCACAAAATACAGAGAATATATGTATTAAATAATCTTTGATCAGAAGTATATAAAGATACTGTAGCAAAGGAAAACGATGCACTTAATCAGACCAAAATTGCTCATGTAAACAGTTTTCGATAAGAAAAGTTTCGTAACTTCTTGACTATTACTATTTATTTACGATTAAACGTGTCGTTTTTATTTAATTTTTAGTATTTTATATAGTACTTTACTTTCCCTTTTCAATAAAAATAAATTACATACATTTTATCAATATTTTTCCAGCATTACGATAACGACAGTGAAATACTGATTAATTAGTGCAATTTTTTAATTATTGATTTATTCATTGCAAAAATATTCTATTTTTTAAAGATACTACTTCTCGTCTACGTCTCGATCTGCATACAGAGTAGCATGATGTAATTCATATACTAGAGAAAATTTGGATCTCAAATGTCAATATTCAATTGATTTTTGGAGAGCATATTTTATTTCTCATATTAACATATTCCCGAATTCAACTTCCGAAAGATTAAATTTTGCTACCTATTTTCAAAAATCGTAAACATAACGATTATAAAATATTTCGATGAAAAAAAACGTTTTGTATTACATTTATTTTGTCCGTGCGGATTGCCGCCGTAATATACATATTTCCGTATATAAAAAAGAAGGGAAATAAAATTCCATAAGGATAGTATCTGAGTATTGACAGAATGAATATTTTGTACAGTAGTATCAAAGGTACTTAACCGAATGAATCTAACTGTAAATTCCTAATTGATACAACACAAGTCTATCATTCACTTATCACCCTTCAGATTTCAATTCACTTAGGAATAAATTTACAACCTTGAAGAAGAGAAGATACGTACTTACACAACCTAGAGGAACAAAAAAAAGACTAATAATATCTAAAGAAGTTTATACCGTAGCTGCTTTTAGCACTAGACCAAACAATAACCGCAACCTGTAATTAGCTCTCAATTAACGTCCAGATGTTACGACGCGAAATGTATTAGCGTACGCACTACCGGTTTTGCAAAACGTAAACAAGAACGACAAAAAGATAAAAATAATAATATATACACGGACAAAGTAATAATAATCTATCTTTTAGCAAAGCCATCCTTAACTATACGTTATTTGCTTTTTTCCCTCTCCCTCTCCCCCCTCTCTCTCTCTCTCTCTCTCTCTTGTGGTTTAAACACTTTCCTAAGAGTTTACGTGGCCGCGAGCGTGTTCTTTATTGAAAGCGCGAGCGACTTTATCGAGCAAAAATATTTTTTTTCTTTCAAGACCTCCGGATCTTGATACGCTAACGCCCGAAGGAAGAAACGGGCGAGATTGTCATAACGACCCTCTTCGTCTCTCTCTCTCTCTCTCTTAGGATACACGAGCTTAAACGACCGTGAGAAAAAGTTTTCGCGGGAGGACTTGTCGAGAGGTTGTCCGCTCTCTCTTTGAAGCTTGGACACATCGCGCGCGCGCGCTCGGCTTTCGATAGAAATCGTCCTGGATCCATCGTGTATATCGTCACTTTTTTTATTCGTACTAAACAAAACTTGGATGGAATTGAATATAAATTTATAAGTTCGCGCATTTACCATTTGAATTTTACGTATCACATACCTTAATTTAACAGGATGAAAAACTGGTTATCATCCGAGTCATTCATCGATTGACTAGTTCAGTTGTTAGTAGTTCAGTTTTCGGAAAAGTTAATATAATTTTAATTATTTTAAAAAATTTTAGACACTCTATACTGATATATGTAACAAATTTTTTAAAATCATTTTTATAATTAATTAATCACTTAATTAATGTACCAATCACCTTGAAACTTTGTTTCTTCAGGGTAATCTACTAATGAAAGTTTTTATAAAATTGTCAATTTTTGTATAAAGATATAGCACTTCTTAGTCGATAATTATATAAGCGCGGGAAATTTGAATTATCGATTGGATTTAGTATCCCCTTTACATCACTTGCATGAATATTAAATAATATTGGTATATATTATAGATCGGCGAAACAAGGGTCGCATCCTTCGTTTTTTTCTTAAAATCTACTTGTAACCAGTTTAGTGAGTTTAGTTGCGTGAGAGACGTTACGCGTATTTTTGTAGTCGCGAGATCGTCTAGAAGGACACGTTGTCGAGGTGAAAGACTCGGAAAGCGTTAAAAATTTTTCGTATTTTCTGTAACTTGGCATATTTAAATAATTTACGACCAGCGATAAGGAGGAAAAATTGAAAAAAATATGTATATATAGGGAACTTCAACTTTCTAACCGATTTCAAGGTGATAGATATAAATTTTAACTTTTGGTACACCGGCGAGTTTCGCGAGAGATTTAAATTTTCAATGTTCGAACGTATGATATATTCTTTATTATATAAATTTATGGGAGGAAATTAGATCATAACGTTAGAAATGTCGTGTTAAATTTAAATTTATCTAAAACAGCCAAGGAGGAAGCAAATTGATATACATTTAATTAATACGAATTTTAAATGTCTCGGATAGAAGTTATGAGTCATATTTTTTATTTATTAGCTCTCTAAATTTGTTAGAGTAAAATATTATTCTAGGTTTAAGAAAAAGCTGACAAAGTAATGTCTAGCAGCATCCAAAACTTTTTTTGTAAATTTGTAATGATTCTTTGTCACGCAAAATATACAGGGCTAATAATAAAAAATTTCAAATAATATCACTACAATTGTAATCGCGTGTAACTAATTACTTATTAGAGATAAGTTGCAAAATTTTGGCCTAAAATAATATTAAGCTAACATTTTATAAATTACACTTACTTCATATCAGCTTGTTTTTAAAACTTAAATTTAAGGGTAAAGTATGGTCGAAAATGATGAAAAATAATTTTTTTTTTATTTTAGAAACATGTTCTATATGTTATGTAGAAGGTGCGTACACAATTTCTCAAATGCAAATGTAATTTTTATAAAATTGTCAATTTTTGTATAAAGATATAGCACTTCTTAGTCGATAATTATATAAGCGCGGGAAATTTGAATTATCGATTGGATTTAGTATCCCCTTTACATCACTTGCATGAATATTAAATAATATTGGTATATATTATAGATCGGCGAAACAAGGGTCGCATCCTTCGTTTTTTTCTTAAAATCTACTTGTAACCAGTTTAGTGAGTTTAGTTGCGTGAGAGACGTTACGCGTATTTTTGTAGTCGCGAGATCGTCTAGAAGGACACGTTGTCGAGGTGAAAGACTCGGAAAGCGTTAAAAATTTTTCGTATTTTCTGTAACTTGGCATATTTAAATAATTTACGACCAGCGATAAGGAGGAAAAATTGAAAAAAATATGTATATATAGGGAACTTCAACTTTCTAACCGATTTCAAGGTGATAGATATAAATTTTAACTTTTGGTACACCGGCGAGTTTCGCGAGAGATTTAAATTTTCAATGTTCGAACGTATGATATATTCTTTATTATATAAATTTATGGGAGGAAATTAGATCATAACGTTAGAAATGTCGTGTTAAATTTAAAATTTATCTAAAACAGCCAAGGAGGAAGCAAATTGATATACATTTAATTAATACGAATTTTAAATGTCTCGGATAGAAGTTATGAGTCATATTTTTTATTTATTAGCTCTCTAAATTTGTTAGAGTAAAATATTATTCTAGGTTTAAGAAAAAGCTGACAAAGTAATGTCTAGCAGCATCCAAAACTTTTTTTGTAAATTTTCTAATGATTACCCTAGTAGAAATCTGACCATTAATGTAATGTTTTTTAAGCCAAAAATGGCCAAGTGTCATAAAATACCCAAAAAGTGCCCAATTAATGGCAAAAATCGAGTTTTATTTAACCTTCAAATGGTAAATTTCTACTAGGGTTAGTTTAAAACTAATTCGTAATAATTAAAAAATTTCAAATAATATCACTGCAATTGTAATCGCGTTTAACTAATTACTTATTAGAGATAAGTTGCAAAATTTTGGCCTAAAATAATATTAAGCTAACATTTTATAAATTACACTTACTTCATATCAGCTTGTTTTTAAAACTTAAATTTAAGGGTAAAGTATGGTCGAAAATGATGAAAAATAATTTTTTTTTTTATTTTAGAAACATGTTCTATATGTTATGTAGAAGGTGCGTACACAATTTCTCAAATGCAAATGTAATTTTTATAAAATTTTATTGAATAATTTTTAACAAAAGGCATTGTTAAAAAAGAAAATTGCAATTATGTTAGAGGTCATCACTTCACTCTTTATGTTCGATATTTAACTTGATTACAATCAAGTTTTACTTTTTCACTCGAAAAAACTTAACAAAAGGCATTGTTAAAAAGAAAATTGCAATTATGTTAGAGGTCATCACTTCACTCTTTATGTTCGATATTTAACTTGATTACAATCAAGTTTTACTTTTTCACTCGAAAAAACTTAGAGAGAAAGCAATTTTAATGTCTATATATAATAATACATATACAACTGGAATCTGAAGATGTTAGCTTTAACAATAACATCCACTCTCTGAATTCATTGAAGAATAAAAAATGGTAAGTTCACTCTACATTGGATTAAAAACTGAGATTCTCGTTGATAGGAATAATTTCAGTAGAACGAATAAATTAGAGTACTTTATTGTTATAAAAACCAAAGATTTTTCAATAAAAGAAGATGGAAAAAGTAAGAAGAATAAAAATAAAGAGTTGGAAAGCCCACCCATGAGGTGGCAGCGAGGCGTTATACAACATCGAAGAGGATCCTCGGTCTTTTACCGGATCTGGTCGTCGACGTCTGCAACCCGCGCGCTCGCGATATATATACAAGCACGGTTAACGCCGCTGGACAGTGAACTCACGCACACCGACAATTATATAGGCGCGAGAGGCGCTCCTGGTCAACCGACGGTCGTTGATCCGTTCCAGGTTCGCCACGCTCATTCTGTCCTCCTCCGGCTTAAATATATATATATATGTATATATAGGTATGTACTACAGGTATATACGTATATACACCTCCTGCAAAATCTTCGGTTTTTTTTACATTCTTAACATTCGGCAGACAACTTGGACTTCGTCGGATAAATTATATAAGCTGATCGATTGCCGGTGAAATGAAGATTAAAGAAAATATTTCTGCGGACATTGTCATAATGATGATGAGTTACGGGGAGGAATATTTATACTCGTAAGCTCTGAGAGACGAATTTGTATTGCAAATTAATCGACTTGATTTTCTTAAGTGAAAGTCCTTGTCATCTGATTTTATATTATGACAATATTATGTATCTTATAATGTACTTTAGCATGTTTTCTTTGTCTAGTTAGCCGTTTCTTTTTTTTTTTAACTAATCTATTCAAGACGATCGTTGGTAAGATTGCTTACACGTTATACACATTTTCAATACAAATATTTTCACTTCTTCATTTAAGTTATAACGTATAAGTTTATTTTAACGTAAACAAAATAATTATTATTTTTATTGCGCTTGTTTACGGATAGTCGAAGGATACACATAACAATTTTTACGAACGGCAAGTATTGAGCTTATATTTAAATTTAATAGTTATTCAAATTTTAGAGAATTTAAAAATCATTTTTTATAATTTTTGAAAAATTTTATAAAAACGGTGTAACAGATTTTTGTTTGCATTACCAAATGGTATAAAAATATTTTACCTCGAAGCACGTCAGTCAACTCATATAGGTAAACTATAAAAAGCGCAACCCTTAATTTCGAGAGGTAAAAATGAAATGAAGCCAATCACCATATCAGAATCTTAAATACGCAACAAACTAGCGGTATAACAATCTTAAGCTCAATAAAATGAAAAGCTCGATTTAATTTTAGTAATTTCGTACCGCACTGGCGAACATGTACATATAAGAATGTAACTTTTACGATATTCGCTCGAAATCTTTGATCTTTCATTTGTAGTAAATTCGATTTATAAAACAATTTGTCTCCTGCGAGAAGGGATGCCCAGAGAGAATGAAAGAGAGAGAGAGAGAGAGAATTGGTCGAGGTGGCGTCACGAGCCGTCTAGACGCGGGGGTGTCTACACGAACTCAGACAAGGCGGTGCACACGATGCATTCCGCGAGATTCGATTCGACGATGTGTCGCCCCTCGAGCGAAACAATGCACCGGTTTAATACGCTTCGTATTCCCTCCTCTCTATCATACCTGTATACGTATATATGTACACGTAAAACTCGAAGATTGATCCAGCCTCTATTTAGGAAGCTGGAAAATGAACGCAACGTTAAGATGATAATGATACCTTTACCTTAACTCATAAACCTCCCTGGGGGTATTTCACAATTTTTCCGACACAGTTACCAGAGACTCGGTTCGCTTGTATATATACATACATACGTACATACGTAACGAAAAAGGGGATATTTCGAAGGAACGTGTACGTGTACCCTTGGAACAAATTCCAATTTAGATATATAGACGTTTAACTTTTTCTCTTGGGTTTTTACAAAATTAACTCGAAGATGGGAAAATTATTTTTTAGCTCGGTCGTGAGATGTTTCGCTGTTTTAGAGGGAGATAAATGACGTTGGCGGAAATGGATGATGTAAACTGGCCGAACTAGTTGCGTAGCTTGTTGCAGAATCCGAAGTGTTGTCCTCATGTGTATATATACGACGATTCTCAAAGTGGTTTCAAGGAATGTGTACCACTCTCCGTTCTTAACCAATATTTCGATTTACTTTTCTCCTATTTTGTAATATTTTTCAACGTCGCTTATTAACATTTTATTTAACATTTTCTTTTTACACTTTTGCCTCGCGTTTGGATGAATATTAAGTATTTCATTATGCATTTTTCATTTCCACCGATCCGATTTAATTAGAAGAGAAACAAACGAACAAATTTAATCAAACGCTTGTACGTATATTTACGAAATAGCATCGTGGTATAAAAAAAATGATCAATCAATATTATACAATTTAAATCTAAGACAATATAGTTCAATGAGAACCAGTTAATTAATCAAACGCGACTTCACGTTGCATTCCTATCTAAAATATCCGTGTCACTTAATCAAATAAATAATGAAAAATAGGACCTATATGTATACTTTCTAACGAGTCAAAGTTTTTGCGATTTTTGTTTTGTCTAAATAACCAACAGCATTCGTTTTAAACGAATAGCGTTACGCTATCAATGTGATTTGTTACGAACGATATTACACTAGGATAAGTTGAACTAAGCGACTGAAGAACTCGCGCGACCCAAGTTTACTTACCGTTTCTCGCGCGCGGCGACGACGACGTGTATATATAGTTTGAAATTTTATTGCTTTCCCGCGTGTGCGGCGCACATCCTTCGCGAAAAACTAAGCCGAGAGAAAGAGAGAGATTTTACAGCAGTCCCATTAACAGTCTGTTTTATACGTGGAACGTTCTTTTTTTCCTCTTTCTTTCTTATCCTTGATTTACCTCAACGGGAAAAGTAGGTTTTAACACTAACCAGTTATTTGTTTGCGCTTACGTTTTCATCATTTACCTGTCAAATTAATCTCCTCGCGTAATTTCGGTTAGATCCAAATTCGTTCTTTTTTTATAAATAGGACATTTTTATCTTTTAGATATATCGTATTATATAGTATGGGTGGTGCGTGGCAATTGGATTTTCTTGCGGTGTTTGCTCTCCCAATTACGAGTAGTTCGTTAAACAATTAATTGAAAATAAAAAACTAAGGATGGAACGAAAAAGTTTATTTACCGACTGTTTAGGTGAAGTATACTCCATTTTTTTCTTGCGTAAGTGTTTCATTAAGTTATTAGTCGGATGTAGGTGACGTTTGTTTTCTTTTTGTAAAATTTAATTAAGCACATTTTTGTAATGTTGATGCTCATTAGATTACTATTTATTAACAGAGTATTTTATTATTTATATTTACTACGTATACGTATATTTATTCTAAAAGTTAGTATTATAATTTGTTTTTTTTTTTTATCATAAACATGTATAATATTTCTTTAACTTGATCTTACATCATTGTTTAAAATAAATATGTATGCGCATAATTTAACGTTTTATATATTTGCAACGTATTTGAGCAATAGTCTTTTTAGCACTCGAGACGCAATTTAAAAGTAGCTGACAATTCAGGAAGAGAATGAAGTTGTAAGGTATTTTACGCGCTTTCTCACCATTGAAACGTCTACTTTTGTCGTTGAACGCGTTCTATTCCATTAAACTTTAAATCCTTAATTTTGTACAGCGCGCATATAGATATATAAATATCGCGCGGAATACATGTACAATTTGCACGCTCGAAAAAGCAATAATCGACTGTTAATTTAACGCGAACGCATAAGTATAAAAATGAAAATTTGTGTGTTAAACGAGAGTCCAAACAGAATAGAGAAAACCCATTAAAAATGTATATATACATACGTGTACTGGGAGTCTTAGGTAGGAGAGCTCTCAGTGGAAATGTAATCGGCCCGAGAGTAAACTAAAACGAGGTTGGAAAATGTCCTTTCGTCGTCAAGGGAGAGTTTAAATATTTGCGCGCGCGCGTAACGCAAACAGCTTTCGGTATCTCGGAGTATGCATATAGACCGATCTCTCTCTCTCTCTCTCTCTCTCTCTCTCTCTCTCTCTCAATCGGCCCGAAGCGATGCGCGTGGGTTGAGTTAGTCTGCACGGCTCTGCACGGCTGACCACGCGGAGGCTACACCCAGCTCTTACACTCATCCCGCGAGCCGTTGCGAACCAGAGTTGCTATTATATATTTTCTCCTTGTCGTGTCTATCTTTTTTCCTTTATTTTATGCCTCTCTTTATATACATACATACATTATATATATATATATATATACATATACATATGTACATACAAACGTACACACGCTCACACAGACAACACCTCACCCCGTTCCCTTAGCGTATTGCGCTTTATTAGCTCCGGTATGTTACAATAATCGGATCGTATGTAATTCGAAGCGACGCTGATGGAATGTTACTTGATTAACGACCGCTCTCTATGTATGTGTGTGTATATATATACATACACGCGTCGATCGAATTTTGCGATACGCCTTCTGGACAAACATTTATGCGCCAGTGGAGGTGACTTCGTTTTGTTAAACACACTTTTTATTTGTCTCAAAGACGTTTAATCGAATTTTTAACAGCGCATTTTTATTTTCATACGTGGGTCAGTTCAATATTTCGATAGAGAAATTTGCGTAGGTCTCGTGTAATATAACAAATCGTTATTAACGATATGATCGTGATGGCGAGAGTTTATTTTTGTATTTACCTTTCTGTACTAATAGTATAAACGCGTAAAATTTTCTAGATAAAAACCAACCGTTTCATTGTGCATATAGCTTTTATATAATTATATAGTTTATTACGTTATTAAATGAGGCTCAATTATGGATTTGTAAAAAGAAAAAAAATTGATGTACACACTCATGGTAAAGTTACATAATTTATATACTATATACATCGCGAAACAATTATGCGTGGAAATGTAAATTTAGATTTGGTATGTGTTTTGCGTGTCTTACAAGCACATTTTTAGGAACGTTTACTTATTAATCGAGAAAAGCCTGTACGAGGATATACCCGATGTTAGAAAGATACGAGATTGTCTTTATGTATTATTGGGTAACTTATAATTAGCGATAAATTAAACGAGCTGGGGTAATTAAATAAATTTTCTTTTTTTACTTTAATTTCGTAATACAGTTTCTCATTTATATTTTATACTTTATATTTATCACTTAATTAATACCTAATAATCTCGCAACGAGTTTCGCAATAATTTTGTTTTCTTAACCCTTAAATCCGTATCCTTCACATACTGCACTTGAATAAAAAAAAAATGAAAATAACTTGGGTACAACGACGTAATAATATAAAATCGCGTACTAATACGTTTAAAATTTTCTAAAATCACTACCGACAATCAAGGGCAATTATGTACCAATGAATATTCGATTTAAATCCATAATGTATTCCATTCGATAATCTATCCAATTTTATGAGAGATCAGCGACTATTACACACAAGTAAATCTTTCCGTATTTTCGAACGAACGCAAAACGTGTACTTTTCCGTATTGCCGTAGTCATTATTTTATTAGGCCTAAGGGTATACGACGCAACTCGCTACGAGGATATTTATGGGAAAAGGTATATAGATCGATGTATGTATATATGTATATGTACGTATGGATATAAAACCCTGTGGTTCGCTTAGAAAATCGCGATCGAACTTTACGTGTGTATACAGTTGAGTCATCGAAACGTGGGCGGAATAACGTCGCTAAGGATCGTCGTTGTACACCGATCTAAATTAGAATAGAATATAAAATCGTTATGTAACGCGACTTGTACAACTAAAGTAAAAAAACATAACACATTATGCACGTAATAATATATAGATACCTTTTTCAACTGTTTCTACATTTTTTTTCGAGCGAAGATAATAATGTAAATGAAAACTTTATGATTATGATGAAAGAAGAAGAAGAAGAAAAAAAAGGAGGAATAGCGCACCGTTGATGAATGAACTGGAGGGAACGGTAATTAAAGGATCGACGTATATAAACCACGAGGCCTAATGTACAAGATATAAAGACACGTGTAAGGAAGTACCGCGGATAGAGAAATGAATGGACGAGGCACTTATAAGGAGTCGAGTCGTTTTATAAGAGTCGAAACTCGCGCGAAAAGCAAGTTGTACGCTACATTCGGGATTTATTGCGGCACGGAAGCGCGCAGCTAATTGAATCGTCGAATATATAAAATAGAACGAAATTAACCATTGAATTATGCACCTGTTACTTTTCATTATTTCGAGCTTACGTCTATACATTCGACGCCGATCAACCTCTCGCGCGCACGATTATCTTCTAATTAATTTTATTTAATCGATCCCAACGAGCTGCGGGGTATATCCTTCTATATAATAACAGAATAAATATTCGTTACTTTAGTTCTATATTCGCGAAAATCCAAGGAATGGAGTTAAATCTGAGATTTTTTTTTTGGTTGTACGTGTACATTTTTGTACTCATAATTTCCTTCTAAGTGTGATAGTCGGTATATATATACGTTTTCCCGTTTAAACTGGTTGAGACTTTTTTTTCATACAGTGAGAGAAAAGAGGTTAAGCAAAATTTACTCTAATTGGACAGCCGCGGATATTCCGGAGGTTATAAACTTATGTACTGTACTTTGTATTAATTTTTATTTTTCTATGATGCAAGTCTTTTACGTTAACGGTTAGTTAGTATACGCTCATTTATTTATTTAAATGCAAAATTTTGACAGTTTTTTGAATTGTCAAGTATATTTATGATTGATTGCGCGTTAATTCTTGGTGGAAATTAAGGCTAAATAGGTGGAACCATTTTTTGGCCATCAATTACAGGCTTTATTGAGCATTTTTTAATCAAATGACCAGTTTTCAGTAAAAAAAGATTGATATAAATGTTTTGATTTCTATGCTAGGGTAATTTATCATTATAATTTTTCGTCAAGGGTATAAGTAGGTATAATTAATTATAAGTAAATACGTATAAATAGACCATATGGGAATTTTTTCCAAAAAATAATGAAATTGTAAGGTTAAGCTCATTTGAGTTTACCGTGCGCGTATTTGCACAAGGGAAAAATCACGTATAGAACGCTAATACCTTCCTATACAAAGTGCAGATTCGAAAAGAGAGCATTCTATGCCATTATCATAATCAGGTTTTAGCTCGTCCAGCTCTGATTCGTATAATAAGGGGACGAACGAGAATGAGAGAGAGAGAGAGAGAGAGAGAGAGCTGGGTGAGTAGGTTGCACCGTAAGGGATACGCTACATTACCCATAGACCCAATTGCAGCCTTTGAATAAAGACAGTCTCTAACCCCTCACGCACGTAGGTTAACGGTCTTTTCGCGTTATAAGCTTACGTATACCAAATTATACCTTTTTCTATAAAAAATTTAAAGGAAATGAATCTTGCAGTTTTTGATTTTTCATGGTCAAAAATTTGGCGTGTTGCAGACGTGCACGATCTCTATACGTTTGAAAACATTATAAAAATCGAATCCTCTACTTTATCAAATTATAAACTTTTGAACTTTTTAAGATTTGAAAAGTATATATCAAACGAAAAACTTAGTGTCAGTTCGAAGATAAAGTAGAAAATTTGATCTTTATATACCTATATTTTATATTGCATTTATACCTTGAGTGAATATTAAAATGTAATTTCGATACTTTACAAAATTGTTAATTTAAATAATCCGCGATATGGTGATCAATATACGAAAATAAAGAATTCTTATTTAAAATAATTAATTGAACGAAGAAAAATTTTTGTCGCGGACTCGTATGTGCATATTTTAATCGAAGCTTTATACCGAGGGAGATATTGATGATTGATGACATTTTTATTTTACCAAAGCAAAGGCCGATTATTAACACATGATTTTACATGATATGTAATACAAATCATATATATATATTTTTTGGTCCAAATAAGAAAACCCGTGTTTCAGAGTTTTATCATAAGATATTCAACATTTTTAAATAATTTAGGAAAAAATAACTTTACGGTAATTCAAATAACTCAAGTTTTAGTTAATCTGTATAAGCTGTTATTCAAATATGAGAAAAAGTTTGTATTATCAGTTCTTATTTGAACTTTGGTTTGTTTAAATGGCTTAAACTGTCCAAAAGCTATGTTTAATGAAAATATAGTTATTTTACAAATTTACGTTAATTTACATAGAAACAATTACATTTATTTTGTACCATATTTCCTAATTCGTTTTATAAATACCATGTATCCTCTCGCTTATTTAGTGTAATAAACTAAAACTGAACTTTTATTTAACAACGATTAAACTAGTATTATTGCAAATATATTGCAAATATATTTGCAATAATTGATTATTTATCGTTTTCGGATCATTTATAAAATCTCACAGAGAGGGAGGGAGAGTGATACATAAACGAAAGGAATAAGCGGTGAACCGGTCTCGGTTACACGTATGCAATTTTTGGCCAGTACACCCAGTGTGCACAAGTCATCATCGGAAAGGGCTAAGAAACTCGTTGAACGTTCGTCAAAGAATCCCGCGGTCGTACGTATACATCTATAGAGACGCGATAAATACGAAAGCAATGATCTGAGGTGTATAACAAGGAGGAAGGTAATACGAGGTAGAGAAAGGTGTATGGGATAAAACCGACGGCAAGTACCGTGGGAGAGGTGTGGGCGTCTAACCGAGTGAACGAGCCAGATATGTTGTTTAATTACTCCTCTCCCTCTCTCTCTCTCTCTCTCTCTCTCTCTCTCTCCCTCTGCGTTTCTGGTATATTCAAACCTGAAATCCTGTCATAGGCTACTCTCGAGACACTTGTACGCGGACTCGCGATGCGTCTTCATTACTGCACTTCCTTATCTTTCGCTCTTTACTTACCGTCTATCATGTACATCCACGGTTTTACTTTTCAATGGTGCAACTTAACCTTATTGCCTTTGGCGACTAACCTTTTAATATTCGATCGGATGGTTCTTCTATTTTATATCGAGGAATTAATTCATTTTTATTCAACTAATAAAATCCGTTAATTTATACTCGAGATAATTATGTTACACGTATCGTTAGTGGCATTAAATGTTCCTTCGCATTTCACTGAATCACTGTAATATACATATTATTCCTTTTATTTAAATAAATAATTACATTTCGTGAATTACATACACACGTATGTTTCAAAACCTACATATAGGTACATAACTAAAATTATACATATAAACCTTATAATTTACATTTAAATTTGTTCAAAAAGATGATACGGTATGAAGCAATGCATTCGAATCGAAACATCCGATGTGTAATTTTACATGTTTTATATAAAATAAAATCTCAGGTGGCAATATAACAACGATGAGAAAGATCGCGAACATCTTTTCAACATTATAATGAAAATGTGCAATGCCATTTGAAAAATCATCGGTACGTACGTTAAATATAAGATCGGGAAATTAAAATTGAAATTAATAAAATCGTTGAAAGAACATTGAGAAACTTGGAAATATTAATCTATTTATAAACGTGAATTATACATCCGTCCTGTTATTATGAAATTTAGAAGTCAAACAGATCCTATGCGCGAATGCTTAGAGATAAAATTGAATTTAAATGCGGAGCAAACATATATTAATAATAAATAATTTCCTAACTGCAGTCATAAATTATACGCGCACGATGTTAATGGCCGTATAATATAATTACAAGTGTCAACACGATCTATCTCCGCTCGATTTTATATTATTTTTCTTTTTTTTTTCTAATAATAAATAATTTTCCTCGTATATATATTTATATCGTCATTTTTATTTTATTGTAAAATATAAACTTTATACTATTTTATTATAAATATCTTACTTTTTATACTGTCGCCTCGTCTCTCCGGTGCATTTGCTTTAAATTATACCGACGCTCGGCAAAAAAAGATTCCATTAAAATGAAAGAAAAAAAGGTGGAATTTCCGTTATGATTTAATATTAACCGTGATGCTTCGCTAAAAGTAAAAGGTACGTAAAATTAAGTACTAGAAGAGTTCATTATCCATTTCTCTTTTTCTTTATTTAAAATTAGTTTCATTGAAATGTCAGAGTTTGAGTAACTGTATCTCGGTACTTTGGTTCTCACATTAACAGTGACGACAAGCAAAAAATGTGCGGTTTTTATAATTATATAGGTACAACTAAAAATATATATTTCATTATTTAAAAGGACGGCGGAACGATATGTTTTTCGATGCTTTAAAATTCACTGTTCCCTGGTAGAAAGTGTGACAGATATTTCGCTAATTTTAACGAAATCAGCTAATTTTTAGCTAATATATTATGGCTACAAAATTCTGCTAATAAATTATGTATATACATATATTATATAGGTATATATTAGTAATTTATTTGTACGTATAATTAAATTTATAATTACATTTATATTATTGAATTATTTTTTATTGTTTTAACGTATAACAAATACATTCCTCAGTAGTAATATTGAATTATTATTATTGAATTTTAAAGTTTATTAGTATAAAATGTGATCAAAGAAGAATAATTTATAATAGCTCATATATATATATATATGTATATGGGAGATTCCATGTGAAGTGATCCAGTTAAAAAATAGAATTTTGTTTTAATGTATGGAATCAGTAAAAAACTACTTGAATAGAGTGTAGCTAAATTTTTAGACCTGAATTTCAATTAGTACCAGAGTTGTAGCCAATCAAAAAATCGAATTTTTTGAAAAAATTGACTTTTTGGTCATGTTTATCACTTAATAACTCAAAATCTAACAATTTTTTCTTATATACATTAAATTTGAAAAAGTTTATTAATTTCAAGAAGAATCAGTTCAAATATTTCATTTATTTTATTTTAAAACTTTGAATATAGTTATAATCAATAAAAACCTTTATAGTAAAAAAAAGGGTTGTACGATCAAAAATATTTTATCCATCCACAAATCTAATTCATCGATGATTAATTACCTTCAAAATAATGCAAAGTTTGAGTGCGGCAGAGCATTTCAGACAAAGTTATGGTGTTTTTAGTCAAATTTCATAAAAAAAGAGAGCGTATGCATTTTATGAAGTAAACAGACTAACCGTATACTTGCATTCAAACAATATGGCACTATTATTATTCCTCAATATTACTAAAATATACTATTTATTGTTAGTCACTGATACATTTTAATCTCTAAGTTGCTTACAAACACAAAACAGTAGGTATAAGCAGTTATACCTGTTATATAATTGGATAAATACCTGAAACTTTTTATAATTCCAATAAATCCAATTGTATAACAGGTATAACTAAAAGTATCAGACTTAAATAACAACTAAATAGAAGTATCAGTAACTAACAATAAATAGTATATTTTAGTAATATTGAGGAATGATAGTGCCATATTGTTTGAATGCAAGTATACGGTTAGTCTGTTTTCTTCATAAAATGCATTCGCTCTCTTTTTTTATGAAATTTGACTAAAAACACCATAACTTTGTCTAAAATGCTCTGCCGCACTCAAACTTTGCATTATTTTGAAGGTAATTAATCATCGATGAATTAGATTTGTGGATGGATAAAATATTTTTGATCGTACAACCCTTTTTTTTACTATAAAGGTTTTTATTGATTATAACTATATTCAAAGTTTTAAAATAAAATAAATGAAATATTTGAACTGATTCTTCTTGAAATTAATAAACTTTTTCAAATTTAATGTATATAAGAAAAAATTGTTAGATTTTGAGTAATTAAGTGATAAACATGGCCAAAAAGTCAATTTTTTCAAAAAATTCGAGTTTTAGATTGGCTGCAGCTCTGGTACTAATTGAAATTTAGGTCTAAAAATTTAGCTACACTCTATTCAAGTAGTTTTTTACTGATTCCATACATTGAAACAAAATTCTATTTTTTAACTGAATCACTTCACATGGAATCTCCCATATATATATATATATAAATTAATAATTATTTCAATACATCCAAAAATATTTTATTTCATTAATATAATAAAAATAAATTTAAATGATAATAAGTATTCTCTTTGAATATTTTTATATTTTACGTTTTTATTAATATTTTATTTGGATTTGTGTCAACCAATTTCAGATAAAAAAAATTAGCCAAGGATTAGATAATTATTATAGTTACTGAAATTAAATAATGTTTAGTGTATGTTCTGTAAAATTTAACTAACTAAGGGAGTACTTTGTAGCTATTTAAATTACTTAATCATACTTTCTATCAGGGATTAAAAAGAGAAAATTTAATTATTGTTAAATATATTTTATTTATTCAAGAAGCTCTTATTTGAGGAGATTGCAGAGAACATTGGAGGAAGTAAGAAAAAAACGTGAGTAGGATTGAAACGGGCCGGGTAAATCGAGTTTGCGACGTGCGATTTGAACGTGATGTTTACGAAGGTGTAGAAGAGGATTCCATCTGGTCGGCTCGTACCGGGTGGTGAATCTTCTTCGAGATCCAGTGTGACTGGACCAGACGGATCGAAGGACCCACGGGTGGTGCGGGACGAACAGCATTCCTCGGTCGGTACATAATCCCCCTCTGCCCCTATGTACACTCTCTCGACGACCGACCGGCTGGTTCTTTCGTTCTCTCTTTCCTCGTGGATCGTTCAAATCACCGGTGAACGTTCGCCCTCGAAAACTCCATTCCTCCGCTTTCTCTCTTTCGCGTGTACGTGCATTCCTGCTATTACGACGGTTATTCCTCTTTTTTTCTTTTTTTTTTTCTTTTTTTTCGCTTTTCAAGGGAGAAAACTAAAACAATTTGGCTATGATATATCGTTTGATCGTTACTCTTCTTCTTCGTTTTTATTTCAATTGCACAAGTTCCGAGATGTACGGTTGTCGTTTAACGTACCTTTTAAATTATTGCAATTGTTTTCGTGTTTTCATATTTTTTATCCTCCTCCGAGCAGTAGATTTACCATTTTTAAATCGTTACGATGCTAGAAAATAAATCACCGTAATGGTTTATTATCGGGTATTCTTATTGTATAAAATTGCTAGTTTACACCGTTAAAATCGTCTCTGCCATTGAGAATCTTACCGCTTCATTTGGTACGATAGAACAAAAAAGGAAGGAAAAACCGAAATGTTTATTACACTTACTCTTCGAGTTCTAATCACATAGAGCTAAATCTACATAATAACAGTGCGCTACGGACAACCCGACATTATACACCGAAAAAAAAGGAAAATAAAAATATCAAGATTTATATACATATACGTGCATATATATACATATTGAGGAAATAAAAGAAAAACTGACGATTCGTCGTGTAGCATATGCAAAAGTGTGTTTCGGTCCACGTGCACCTCGAAACTTGCGTACTCCTCGGCACGATCGTAGCTTTCTCGTAACCGCAATGGAGAAAATTTGAATTTTCTCGCGTACGTATGTATCTCATCGGCACATATATATATATATATATGAGTACGATCTGTACGTGATCCGTTCGGTGGTTGTTAATTGCTAAAAGTGTTTAACGCGAAAAGAAAAAGAAAAATTAAGTGAAAGGACAAAAGTGGAATAACCCTCGATAACTTATATTTTACGTAATTAATGATTTTTAATTACCAATCGATATGTATACATATACGTATATACACAAGTCGGTTATTCCTTGTATATATTAAATGAAAGGTATATACATATATCTCGACGGGATATCCCTGCTTATATGGATGATGTCGTTCTTTTACGCAGTTCGATTAACCGAGAAACAATTACGCCGTTCATGTATATATATACGTATATGCCACACGGAATTGAAAATTAATTGTCTTCTTTTTTCGTCTCGATCAATGACGATCTATCATTATTCGTTACTGATATCACGATGAAAGCCTTTTCACAGTAAATTTTTTCGACTTTTAGACGTTTCTAAGTGATTTAGATTTGAAGTAACAACGGTTGTAACTTCAATGAAATAGAACCGTAAGATCGAAATCTCCTTGTTTGTTTATACTTCGATTCATTTTACCAGTACAATAGCCAAAGAGTCTGGGAACATTTAGTTCATTGAATTTTAATTTATTTATCAGAGATTATTTTTCCTCAGATTTTCTGCAATTACAATATCAAAGAGGAAGAAAAAATTATTTCTGACAATTCGAAAGTAATAAATAAATCATTTATCTTTTGGTTAGAACTTTTTTACAAATAACTTTTAATGATTATTAAATAATTATTAATAATGGAGAATTTAAATTTTGATAAATTATTTATTTTTAACAAGAAAATAAACCATATTTGACAAACTGTGGATAATAGATAATTTAAATTTAAGAATACGATATGGTTAAGTAGGAAACTAAAAAAAGCGTATGAATAAAGTAAAAATAGTTGTAAGCTTTGTAAAAAGTAAAAAAAAAAAATACAAATAGTTATATACGGTATAGGTCAAAAATAAAAGTAATCAAGCCATATATTCATAAAAGTTTGTTGTATTTTTGTCATTTCTCTCTCAAGTATATTCACAAAGGACAATTACATCTGACTTACGCGTACATTTGTTCTAATCCTTAATCTTACATCGATAGTATTATCGCTTAAGTTTATTATTCACGCTTCTCGTTACATCCTTTCGTAATCGTAAGCATTCTACAAGTGCTGATTGTTTTAATCAACCACGCTGCTTCCACTTGTTTTCATTTTTCTTTTTATATTTTTGTTCCTCGCGCAACAACCCCTCACGATTGTATATCATTTTTTTCTTTTGATATATATATCTATATGTATATAAATCAAACGGATATTTATACGCCTCATCATTATTGACGCGTCGCGGCGATAAAAATTATTTATTCTCAAAAAGTGTTTAAATAATTTTTTTCATTTTATTTTCATTATTTCGTCAAAGTGAGTCTTTTGTTAAATTGCTTAGCTGTTTCAGATTTCCTTTCCTCGCGATTGCGAATCCATTAAAATACGCCGAGTGGCCAAATAAATCGCATTTACAAATTCGACATTTTTTTCTTTATTCTTCCTCTTTTTTTTTCCTTTTACTTTAAATTATTACCTTAAATCTTATATCGCTTTAAATATCATCTTCAATATATTATATATTTCTCGCTTGTTCACCACGTTGTAAATAATAATATCCGTAATTACATAGAACAATGATTTTTTCTTTTGCTTTCGAGTAGCATCTTTTTCGTGCTACAAAATGCGCATTTATTTTTCCGGAGAGATGATTTGCATCAAAAAACAGTTTTTTTTTCGTTTAAATTATTTAGATATCACTATATTAGTTTACATTCACTCTTTAGGAGTTTCGCGGTCAATTCGGTGAGTATCTCGATACGATATTTTTTTTCTCTTTAAAAAAAAAAAGATATATTAATGATTGACAGTTCACCGGATTGTAATTCCTACTTTTTCGAACGTCCGCACCGAAATGATAAAGGATCGAATGCAGCTCATCTTCAAACATTACAAATATTTACAGGCACGGGCTATGTAAATTTCATACAACTCTTGACTTCGTTATATCGTTTTGTTCAAACCGCTTTATTTAAATATTTCATGTGAAACCACGTGCTTATATACTTTGGAATATCGGTTTGCAAAGTGATAGCGCTGGCCAATCGGCAGTTAAAAAACGTAACCTTCCCTACCATTTTTTATATTTTTATATATTATAAATATATTACGTGATTGGACAATGCAATACTGCCATGATATTAGTTTTTCAAATTTTTCATTTATCCTGCTTATTATTTCTTTTTTTATTTCCCGTTAAATCTACAAATATCTTTAATCTCATCTGTTTACCTATTGTAGTGCTTCTGTTTCATCATAAGGCGGACAATTTCATTTTTTTTTTACTTTACTTATTTTCACGAGACGTACACATTGATTTTTTACTTTTTTTTTCTTATTACACTTACATACATTCTTCTACATGCTATCTTTAGATTTTATTATTTTCATTCCCCCATTCTTTTTTTTTCTTGTTTTTTCATTGATCTTTTCGTACAAAACAAAATGGCATCTTTTTGGCATTGGAAGAAAAAATACATTTTCAACGTTGTCTCTCTTTTACTATTTACTCGTTTCGTTTTTATCAATCGTAACTTTTTAGTTTCTTCTCTTTTAATTATTTACTTATTTATTTATTCTTTTTTTATTATTTTCCTCCCTCGTGCCCCATGCGTATTCGATAATTCACATTTGTTCTTTTTTTTTCTTTATTTTAAAAAACGATTTCATCCTTATATATTTTCAGTTTCAATAGTCTCGCTATATAATTATTACAAGTATTTTATTTTATTTACTTTCTAAATATTAGTTTTAACGCTATTTGGCATCATCGCATTTAATATCAGTTTTATTGTTTCTTTTCTCTCTTACTCGACATCCATACTTACTCTTTTATTTATGTGTTATTTTTTTATCTCTCTCTCTCTCTATCTCTCTTTCTCTATTTATCTCTTTGTTTTTCTTTTTATTACAAAAACCGTAAGAATAATATGTTACTTTATTTTTTTGCATTAATGGCAGTGCTTCTTTCACCGTTGCCCAGCGAAAAGTTGAAAATACGAAATATTTGATTTGGCTTTATACAATGTCCACGATAAACAAACGCTCAGAAGAATGTAAAGTTAAGATCAAGAAAACGAGAGCTTCGTACACGAGAAAATCAAAAGGAAAAAAGAAATACATAAACTATATCACAAAATGGTAATAAAAAGTTATTAAGAGATACGTAAAAAAAAAAAGAAATAATAATGACGTATATATATATATATGATTGTACATCGTAATGAATGGATCAAGACAACCTTTCAAGCTATTGAGGAGCCCCTTTTCTTTGCCTCGAAATAAATGACGATTTGTACACACAAAAAGATTATGAAAAAGAAAAAAGAAGTTACACGTTTTAGATCGCCTCGCCATTTTGATACTTTTAGTATTTTCTTGTCACTCGAAACTTTAATTCTAAATCACGAGGCGACGCGCAACGCAAATGCGATTGATGGTCAATGTTGTACTGTGGGTTGCTTTTCCTCAGCGACTGATCTAATAGAAACACTACTACTTTTATTCTCTTGTTTACGTATTTTAACAAAATTGAAGAAGGAACACCGTGTTAATTTTTAAAAATTCACCCTCTGTACAATTATTTTTAAAATTCATCTTAAATACACTCGTACCAGTGATTCTATCAGACGTTCCTTCTCAGGAAAATATATACATATACACATATGTATATATATATGTATGCATGTGATTGTGTCTCTCTATATATTTATATATATATGAATATATATATTTACGTACGTATTTATATATACACACATATATATATATCTGTATAAAAGTTTGTTTTCTTTTCTTTACAATTTTTGACATTCTTATATATTTATCGAATACTCGGTATAACTGTGAGTTGTATTAGCAAAAATTATACGTGTACATATGTGTGTTTGTGTGTATGTAAAAGAAAAAAATAAAGAAAACGAAAGTAAAAAATGAGCAAAAATATTTTAATTGGAATATTTCTGTTTGTCCTTACAAAATAAAGTCGTGCAGTGCAATGCACGCGAATACGTAGTTCAGACAAATAAAAATGAAGGTGCGACAATGGAACTTAGCTAAGAGACAAGGCAAAAAAAAATTAAAAAAAAAACAATAAAATAATCGAATTCGGAATAGATTAAGGATATTTAAGAGAAGACGCCTTTGACGGCTCTTGCGGAATGAGCGCGTAAAAAACTTCCTTTGGGACGTCGCTTCTGACAGTCGTTAATGGAAATAAATTGAGGGGGAGGGATCTCGGGAGATCGCCCGTCCCCTCCTTCTTCCTCCCTTATCGAAAAATTTTAAGGTGACTTTTTTTCGCAAGTGTCGCGATATCGCAAATTGGTGGCACTTGCTTAGAAAAAAAATCGACCCTAAAAATACGTCGCTTTCGCAAAGTTACAATAGTAGTAGTACATAACACTCTTTCCAAAACTTAATAAATAATCAGTTAAATTAGATTATATTACTAATTATTGTATGTGATAATCATGAATGATAATATATTAATGATTCTTATAATACTCTTGATCGGGATGAGGTCGACGCATCGATTTCATTCGGCCCGCGCTTTTTCTTTCAGTCGCTCGGTTATTTTGTTTGTTTGTTTGTTTCCTTATATACGTGCGTTTGTGTACACGTCGAGCGTCGTACCTCAGGCCCGCGCGCGCGCGCTCGCTCAAACATACAAATATAAAAGATTCCATACAATCGATTTACGCTACATCTCTATAAATGATCAGATATTTAAAATTGTAGATCGTTTGTTTTTTTTTCTTTTTAAAGTCCTCTAAAATAATAATCAAAATTCGTCTAAGATCAAGGGAGGTGATAGGGATTTTAGGGAGTTTGGGGTAACAGTGGCAATAAATAAATTATAAATGGGACTCTCCGCTTACATCATCATTTTCATTTCCCCCGATCGAAATTTTTTTATCTCGCTAAATAAAAAAAACATAAGCGAGGTCGTAAACGCGTAAAAAAATAGACGAAAAAAGAAAAGTCAAAGTTGATCTGGTAAGATGCATATATATATTATAACTATATATATATATATAATAAAAAATGTCACCTAATATGTACAAATATTCAAATAATACAAATAGATTTGTTACAACGAACGCACAAATTGATCGTTTGACATGCGCTCGCGGAAAAAGATCAAAAAAAAAAATGAAAAATAAAAATTACACATTGTCATACCGCGCGACTTTCGTTTTAAATAATGAGAAAAAGTCAAAGTCGCATGTGGGAGTACGATGAAAAAATGCGAGAACGTTTTCTACTACACGATACAAATCTACATAACTAATCGGTTTCTACGGCTGGTGATACGCGCAAACGTAAAATAGCCTATACGAAATAATTAATCCGGAACAATAAATGGATTAATTACACCGGAATAAGGTTGATTGTTTTAGGTAGGGTCGCGCAAACTCGTGCCGGTCGACGGTCATCCAATAGCCCCACCTTCCTGATAAGGACCGGTGATCATGCACGGATGCATCGGGAAGAGCGTCGTCCAGGTCATGGTAGTGTAAGTTGGCGAGCGCATCATAAATTGAGAGCTCGGTACGTTCGGCACGTGAGGCAAAACGATCGGCGCCTCGGTCGTAGTCGTAGGACTGGAGGGTGTGCTCGCGGTGCTCGTCGTGCTCGTCGTGCTCGTCGTCGTGGTCGCGTTAACCCCGAGTTTCCTCAGCCTCATTTTCTCTTCCCACTCGTCCCAGCCGTGTCTTGGCCTGTTCAGGTTACGATGCTGGTAGAAGACAAGGCTGATTCTCGTTGGGTTCAATCGATTTGGCTTCTTCAACGCGGTCGTCGCGTGCATCTCGTGTTTCGCGCACTCGAACAGGACGCTACCGTGACCCAAGGCGATCGCTACTCCCCCCATTTGCGAGTCCTTGAAGCACTCCTCGTTATCCGAGTAGTCGGCGACCTCTCCGAGTGGCTCGGCTTTTGGCGGTGGCTCGGGCAGGACTGGAAAATACGGTGTTGCTCCGTACAAGTCCCATCTCGGGGTGTCCCACCTTGGCCACCCTTGGTACGGCGTTGGTACGTTTTGGAAGGGATATTGTCCTGGTGGGAAGCAAGGTTCTCTCTTCGGCTGTTGATAAAATTGCGGTCCTGGAGCCGGTTGAGCGTGATGATACGCTGGGTTGTAGTTGTAACCGTCCCAGGTGTTTGGATAACTTTTTTCGAATACTGGGTAAGCTGGGTAGCCGTACTGAGGGAACGTCGGATGACTCAGCCCGGTCATCGCGTGGAAATCCTGGACTTGCTTCATCTCGGCTTCGGCCCAGCTTAGACTTGGATTGTGAGTCGCCACTTCTTGACGCGGAGTTTCTTGGAAACCTGTCGATTATTCATTTATTTACTATATGAACTATCATTTTCCATTTTTTAAATAAACAATACAGAAACCTATACCGTATAATATTTCATTTTTATCAGTACCCAATTATTTCCATTTGGAGATATTCATACAACTAACGAACCAAATAAAAAGTCAAGTAAAATACTTTCTAACGCGTTAAGAGTCAAAACGTTTGTTTATTTTTCTGTTAAATACATTTTTCAAAACGATTATCAAAAATTTGAAATTATCCGTCTAAATATTATTATTTTTTTTATAGCATAATTTATTTGCGAGCTATTAAAAATAAAAGTGATCTCATACCTTCTCTTAATTTAGTTTGCGGCCATTCCGGTTTCCGTTGGTGATTTTGTCCTATAGCGCAAGGTTTATTACTACTATTTTGATTGTCCATAAAGAAGCAGTGTTTGTTCGGTTCCTGAGGTTTAACAAATGCTTTAGAAATCGAATGTTGCGTATTATTGGCCTCTTGAGGTGGATTGTGATTTGGAGTCGTTCTCGATGGCGGTCTACCCTTCGGTACTCTAAATGGCGATGGAGGTTCCGCTGGCGTTTCCCAATTCGATTTCATCGGATCGGTATGAGGAACCCGTTCATCCCAGGAGTTCGGTTTTTGAATATTCGTGTATTGCGAAGTATTTTGAATGGGCGATTGAATTGGCTTTTTGTTGGCGTCGGTACCCCAAGAACTCATGGAACTCCAATTCGATTGCTCAGTGGAAGCAGCTGGATAATTATTGGATATGTTTCTAGTGGTATTTGTAATCCTTTTCCTCTCTATATTATTATTTGGCATGGTATCACTTGGTTGATTGTATATTTGATTTGAGATCGAATGTATGTGAAGTGGATTTTGTAACAAGTAGTCAGGATTCACTGGGCCAGGCATAGTGTTCGAGTGATTAGTACATTCTGGGATTCGTAATGGGTGACTCCCTTGGTGCACACCGTAAGGACTTTGCGCTTTGGTTAAAAATGAAGATTTCGCATCTTGAATTTCGGGACTGTTTTGAGGTATGTTACTCGGATACCTTTGATTCTGTTCTATTGGATATCTCGGCGATGAAAGATTCGAGGTATAACTGTCTACTGAATTCATGCTAGGACTTCGAAGTTGATTAACACCCGGAGACTGTATCCTTCGTGCATTCTCCGAACCAATCGGTGTAGACGCGTGTTGGTTATTATTTCTACAGGGTGTAGTTCTGTGTGGGCTTTCCAAATTGAACGAACTGTTTTGATAGCCGGTGCGCGGTGACATACTGTTCTGCCTACTGTCCGATGAATTTTGGTAATTTCTTGGTGACGGTGTCGAGAGATTAAAATCGCTCAGACCCGAGGAGTAACCAGAGCTACGAGGTGACATTAATCTTTGATCTTGCGAGGTTGACGGACACGCGCGTGGAGGTGTTGAATAAATAGGTTCGGTTGGTGTGTTGGTTAACGATCCTCTTGGCGATATTGGATGTCCTCTCGGAGAATGGCTGTAATTCGTTCGAGGTGATTCCGCGTTTGGGTTTTGCAAATTTCGAGACGCGGGTCTGTAGTCGTCTTGCGATACCGTGCTTTTAGGTCTCGTATCGTCTAGACTAGTACTGTCCGGATCAACTTTAACCTCACGATCTAAACCACCAAAAGGCGCGTATTCGGACCAAGGATTTACCCAGTTGTTTTTCCTTTGATCGAGCCAACCAGGACGACTCCATTGCTGTTCGTTTTGGTAATTCCAGCTTTGATACATTGATACAGGACTGTCGAGTACGGTTGAAGAGACTTGAGAACTTTGGAGCTGAGCGTCCATTCCTTCGAGCATTGTTGCCATTTCGAGCGATAATTGAGAATCTCGAAGCGGTGCTCTAGACGGATCTTGGTATATAGGTGGCCTGTTAGTTTCAATTATTTTTTCAGCTGGACTTTTTATGTCTTTTTTGTTACTCGCTACATCCGGTTCGTCCTCTTTTCTTTTTTTCCCGTGACGTCTACAGGGTTGAAGTGGCACTGATCGAACTCTTACTTCGCATGGATATCTACAATTGAAAAATGAATTTGTTAATAATAATAGTGTCGTGGAAAGCAAAGGTTTTATTGTCCATGCAAACAAACATTAACTTTATTATAATGTAATAATTTCAATTTCTGCAAAACGTAAATAATTTTAAGTTAAATTGAAAAACCATTTAAAATGTTATTTCTTTTTCGTATAATACAAACAAAATATTTGAAATAAAGTTTAAAGAGTAACTGAATTTTCGCGCAAGATTATCACAACTCACTTTGTAAGCACTTCGATGGCACCCGATTTGATTTTTTCTTCTTGCCCTTCTTTCGATCCGGTTTCATCTGTATCATCCATTATGTATAAAGGTAACACATGTAACTGTTCATCGTCTGGCTTCGTAAACGTCCTATGTTTTGTTAAACTAACAACCTACAAAAAAATGTATACATAAATAATAATTACGAGAATTTGATTGATTATTCGATATTATTGCGATACGTACCACTGTGCAACCGTTATTCATATTATGTAAATCCCTATGCGAATGGGCACAAAAGTCTATACAAGCTGTGACTCCAGAAAAAGGTCTGCCTGGTTTAAAACCTAATCGACATTCACTAGCTTCTCTTTCAAACTGGGTTTGATTGTTGAAGGCTTCAGGCGCTAAGCTTAAATATAACGGTGATAATAATGTTGCTAGAACGTGCATCCTTTCTTCAACTTCTTGTTCCTTAATTAGAGAAAGACAATACATCATTTAAATTGAAATTATAATTTAACGTTGTATAAAATGTGTATGATGAAAATATTATAGAAATGTCAAACACAATCAATAATTCAAATTTCCCGCGCTAAAAAATTATGGACTAAGAAGTACTATTATTACAAAAACTAATGTATTATATTAAAATTTAAGCAAGACCACGCGAATATTGGTCTTTATTACGATGCAATTAATGTTTATTCACATTTTAATCAGTCTGAACTGGTATTTAAAATTTTTTAAATAAATATCATTAGATTGTGAAAATAAGAATTGTAGATTGTAGTGTAATAATGATTAAAAGATCAATTTTTGTAAAAAATTGTATTTCTCAGTTGACAATCTTGATCACGAAAAATTCTAACTCACCTCCGATCTTACAGATAATCGGAATTTTCTCACAGTTTTGCTTCTTGCATATTTACAACCATTATAATACATTGACCAAGAGCATCCAAACGAAAAACTTGCTCCACAAGTGTCAGGATCGAGGCCTTGGCAAGCGCACGTTCTTGGCTCATTAGTACCACATCTTCTAGTAGTTGGTAACCCAAACCGATTAAGTTTATGACTTAACAAAGAATATATTCTATCAGCTTCGTGATTAGGAACTCCTTCCCAAGCTACCATAGCTACAACAATCCACGCAGTTGGACATTTGTGACCTTGTCGGTGTTTAATGATGGCCAAAATTTTCTCTTCGAGACCAGAGCGTCTTATGATCTATAAAACGCAAGTTATTATATAAATAAATTAAACTTACATTTTCTCCGTATTTATATAATATAAGAAAAATATAGTTTTACGTGAAATTATAAGACAGATGAAATTGTAATAGAGCGTAACCAATAACACTGACGTCGATTTACATACCCATTTCGCCATAGGACAACCCTGCGTAGTTTTTCCTTCTTTTCCCGTGTAGACCACCTTCTCGAATCTAATGGCATTCCCTTTGAGACCGGTTCTTCTTTCCAAATCATTTCGGAGATCAGGCAGACTAGCCGCTGCACCAAGATGAGTATAGTACGATCCAGGCTCCGGAGGACCTTTATGGTTTTACGTTTACTTTATTTATTATGACACTTTTAGTGTGAGCGTTACATTTAAGCGATACTACACATCTTGATGCATTATTACATTTATTTTAAGCTTCGTGTTAGTTTTCTTTTTTATGTATTTTTATTTATAATTTTGGAGTTAAAATATGGGTTTTTTTTATCTAATATATGCGTTTGCGTGGTTAGTGTGATCTTTCAATGTTAGTGTAGCGATGAACATACAACGGTTGCAACTCACATTTGTCAGCGGGAAAACAATCGCAGTCCGGGACTTCAGTTCTGACATTATTCTTCAATTTTTCCAAATGATCGTGCAATTTGGTGTTGTTCGTAGTCGACGAGTTTCCGTTTTTCGCGGTGGTGGAATCTTCACTCTTAACTTCGGATTTTTGCTGCGAATCCTCCGAAAATTCGTCCCGTGTTTGTAAACCCTGACAGCATCCTTCGCGAAGGTGTTCGGGAGTTGGCTGCTCGGTGCCGCCTCTTCGACAACACCACGAACCGACTCCAGGTGACATTTTCGCCGGACCTCCGTCGCCTCGGAATTTGTAACTAGATTCTTCTTGCTCTCGTGTTTCAGGCTCGAGTTTTATATCTTTCAATATTTGCTCGTCGTTCGAACCACCTCCCACTGATACTGGACAGTTAAATTCTTGCTTTATCTTTTGATTCGAATCATATTGCACTTCTGCAAGAGTATTATTGTCAGACGATCCTTTCAACTCGGTGGATTTCTCTTCGGGATAGTTAGACGCGTGCATAAAATTTATTTCGTTTACCCCACCTTGACATTCCTGTACAGAATTCTTTTTACTTAGCTCCGCGTCGATGCACAATCTTTGCTGAAAGTTTTTATTATCGATGCCCTGATTTTCGCGATTCCCATTGGTATCGGTGGTCCATTGCTCTTTCCTCATTTCCTGTTGCACGTGCTCGCTTCCGAGATTTAGACGTTTATTATCACTTTGCTTCGTTTCCGACGTGAAGTTTATCAAATTTTCTATGCTGGATATTCCGTTATTGGGTAAGGCATTACTGTTCATGCATGTGTTTGTTCCTCCTTCTGACCATTCCCATAAGCCACCACCGACGGGCAAATTATTGGCCCGAGGGTGGTGGCTATGCAATAAAAAATTACCGGTCATTGATTCGTTGTTTTGGTTCATGCTCATCATCCCAGGCTGATGCATGTACTGCTCGTTTCTTTTTTCTTGCATTTTATCAGAATTCTCGTGGGACTCTCGTAGTCTGTTGTCGGCTGACATATCACCATTTGAACCGTCACCGTTATTCGTGTGTTGAGAAGGCATTTGATGGTGAACTTGATGATCTTGATGTGCAAGTTGAGATTGCATTTGTTGTTGTTGCTGCTGCTGCTGTTGTTGTTGCTGTTGTTGTTGTTGCTGCTGCTGCTGCTGCTGTTTATTCAAAATCATCGATTTCAACCTGCTGTTTAAATTAACTCGATTCGATTGAGCGTACATGCCGTCTTGCGAATCTTGATTCTCTGGGTAACCATTCTGTTTATTATTTTCCGCATTTTGCTGTTGCCACATGAGTCTCTCTCCTGAGTTTTGCATTTCCTGTTTCGTATTCTGCTGACCCCAGTTCGGCTGATTTTCCGATTTCGGGGACCAACTTATTTGACTCTCTATTTTATCTTGAGTATTTTGGATTTGCCACGCGGCAGGCTGGTGACTCGGCGTTCGCCTTGGGCTGGGTTGCGAGTCTGGCCATTGCTGCTGGGGCTGTTGACTACCGTCGCTTTTCATACTGCTCGGAGACCAATTTGGTTGACTAGTTGGCGTGTCGGGCCACGACATTTGATTAGAAGGAGTCAGTCTCGGATTCTGCTCAATCTTTGTCTGTTGCTGCCACTGCTGATTCGAGGGCGTCAGTCTCGGGTTCTGTTGAGCAGAATTCTGTTGCGCTTGCATATCAGGACTAGTTTGTGGCCAGTTGTGCTGCACTGGACCCGGCGTCATTCTCGGATTCTTTTGGGTTGCATTTTGATGTTCCGCCATTTTTGGTGAATGCTGCGGCCAGCCTTGCGATTGTTGCTGCTGCTGCTGCTGATGTTGCTGTTGTTGATGCTGCTGATGCTGTTGATGTTGTTGCTGTTGCTGCTGCTGCTGCGCGGATGGCGTTAAACGCGGGTTCTGATTGTCTCGCATGCTTGGACTGTGTTGAGGCCAATTACCTTGAGGCTGAGGTGTTTGTTGACTGTCCATATTTTCTGACCATGACTGTGGCGTATGTGGCATCTGATCCTTCACACTACCATTTTCCCAACTCATATGACTGGCAGGCCTTGGTATTTCCTGTTGCGTTTGAATCGGCATGCTTTGCTGTTGTTGTTGTTGCTGCTGCTGCTGCTCGTTCGATTGTTTTATACTACTTTGTAAATGTTGTTGCTGTTGCTGCTGCGATTGCTGCTGCTGCTGCTGTGGTGGCTGCTGCTGCTGCGCTTGTTGTTGAACAGCATCAGACCATGTCATACCGTTATTGATTGTCCGGATTTTGGCATTCGTGTTCGTTTCAGACCATATGTGTTGTTGGTTAGCATCAGAGACCTGCTGCCACTGGTTTTGCGCTTGTTGCTGCTGCTGCTGTTGTTGTTGCTGCTGCTGCTGCTGACCCATCTCTACGTAGCCTGGGTATCCGTTAGAGCTGTGTAAACTCTGTGGGCCCGGTTGAAGTGGATACCCAGGCATCTCGTTTCCCGACACATTATTCGAGGCGATTGTCGCGAAGCCTTTGACTTGCGTGTCGCCTGGCTGCGCGACTTGCGCACCCTGCTGGTTTTGTGTTGGGGGAGGCTGTTGCTGAGCCTCCATGTGGACCGAACTACTACGACTGTTGGGCGTCGTGGAGACTGGCGGAGCCATCGTTATATCCTAAAATTTTAAAAATAACAAATTTAATAAGTTTATCATCAAACCTTATAATTGTATAATGTAATTCTAGTTAATTATATTTAATTCTGGTAAAAACAATCTAATCATAATTTTTTACATTCATATTTCTCAATTCGTTTCACAAATTTATTTAGGTACGTAAATGACAAATTTTTACCAGATTAATTTTTCATACAATTTGTACTCATGCAAAAGCTCGTTTTATAAGGATGCCCAACTTTTTTATAACCAACTAATTATTTATATTTTTACATTATTTTAATATATATAGAAATTTAATAACCATTTCATCAATACAAAATATTTTCTTGATTGCAATTTTGGAATTGTTTTTTAAGATGTTTTTTCTGTTATTGTTGAATATGTATTGAAATGTTTCTCGAATGAAGATGTCGAAATGGCACAAGCAAGATGAAAAATTTCTATTATACAATAAAACCGTATACAGCTTAACAAAAATCATTGAATAGTTCTACTCTAGACGGTACAAAATTCACATCCCATTAACCACATTCAATAATCGTTATGAGCTTTTCTAAAGATGTTTATATTTGACAATTAAAAAATAACATGTATTCAATGATTCGCGTTATAATCAATCAATTTTAACAAAAGTAAAATGAGTATTGATCGTCAAGCAGGATCATTGATTACATGCGATTTGCAATATATATCATAATAGCATTCGAATTTTATCGAGTAAATCCTTGAATATAGTTTATTAATTTAAAGAACCATAATTTTCAACAAAGATACAGTAAATCAAATTATAATGCAAACTAACGGTTCACTTTAACTTTACAAACTAATACTTGAATAATAATTGTCGAACCAAAATAATTACTGAAATAAATAAAAGAAAATAATAAGAAATATAACTGAACCATTGATTAAATAAAAATGAAGAAAAAAAAGGTATATAAACGAAGAAATTGAAAATAAAAAAATCAATAAATAAAACAAGTGTAACTACTGAGGAAATAATAATTTGAGAAGATTTGAAGAGAACCCGAGTAGGAGGAATATATAGAGTAAAAAAAAAGGAAAATAAATCGGTAGAGTACGATAATGATAAAAATGATAATGTATAAACGTTGTACAGACCGATCTCTAATGTTTACCAAACACATCAAAACAAACTGTTCTACGACAAAATACGAATGAATAATATTAACTTAGAAGTCAGAGAGATTGATTGTGCGGCAGCTAACCTGCTGCTGATAGCCATTCACGTATTCCTGCCTCTCGTAAGCGACCGGCTGAGCCGTCGTGCCAGCAGGATCTATGAATTGGCCATTCAAAGGCCTCTGGGGTGTTGCGGGGGCAGTCTGCGGTGCCACCGGTGCCAAAGGCGAGGGTTGACCCGTGATTGCGTATTGTCCCGTTGTCCCAGCGCGTTGAAACGCGGACTGATCTGCCGTAATGAAGGTCTGCTGCTGATACGTGACTGAAATCGCGGAGGACGAGGTGTTAGGCTCGTTGTAACGAGGCGCATTGTTATTAATTGTTATAGGTGTAAGATAGACTCGAGAAGATAGGTCGAGTATACCCAAAAGGCTAACCACTCACCTGTTTGAGGATGATACGGCGTCGTCGTCGTGTATTGCGGGTGATACCTCAGCTCCTCGATTTGATTTGGTCCAGGAATCTGTTGGATGAACTGTTGCGGTGGCCAGGCGGCTGGTGCGGCCTCGACCGTCACCGCCCCCACCGGCGAGACACCTTGATGCCAAACGGCGTTCCCGAACCCACTCGTCGGTCGGAAACCCGCCCCGGTGTCCCCGTAGAATGGCATCACGCCTGGTGACTGTAACACACACACACACACACACATTTTTCTTCACCACTTTTTTCCCAAGTACATCGTATTTTCCTTTTTTTATCTTTTTATTTTCAATGTTCCTTTCTACATTACCGGAGAATTTCAATTTCAACCACGAAAATAACCTCTATACTCGCAGTTATAACTTTTCTTTAAATATTTCAAATTTAATCTTAACATTTCGATCTCGAGATAATCTTAAAATACTGATATACGTATGCGATGAATAATTGTATAAAAATTTAAATTAACGATTATACTAAAAGAAGAAAAACGATATTTTACGCAAAGAAATTCGAAATCTCATAACGTGGAGTTAAAAAAAATTGCTATCACGGGAAACCAAGGAGAAACGAGGCAACGCAGTCGAATTAGCATTTTTAATCCTTGGGGTGAAATTACTTTGATAGTCTCGTAGATTGGCAATGAAATTGTCGTCGGAATGAAAAAGAGGGGAAGGAGGTGGTGGTGGTGGTCGTGGTGGTGGGTGGGTGGGGGGGGGGTGGATTAAACGAGGTTGCCTCCTCGCGCTCTTATTTCGAATATTCCAGGTCGACGAGCTAGATGAGGATACGAACGAACCAACCCCTAACAAGCTGGCTCGTTAATCGCTAATTACGTGTACACCGTGTATACGTGCGTGTGTATGTGTGTACGTGAATGTGACGAGTACGACTTTCGAATTTGCGTCTTTTACCCATACGTACTGGATTTTATTCAATCGCATTTATATGTTGATTCGACAGGCTAATGCAGTTTTCGACTTGACGCGCACTGGTTTCCCTCGTTCTAATTGCAGCAAATTGCGTTTTCAAATTTCTCCCAGGGAGGTGGGAGGGGGTGGAGAGGGAGGAGGGGGCGCTCCAACGTTGACTCATCCGAATTGCAAATGAACGTCGATTCAAAGAGACTTTGTTTCGCTCTTCGTTGGATATAATGAAATTTTCGATATTTTTACCAGCGGATCGTCAAGATAGCATTGTCCTGAAATTTCACCCTCGGTCGGGTATCGCTGCGCCACCTCTGGCTAATTGAACTACGGCCTCGGTGGATCCTCGAGCAATTAACGCGTCTATTAAGAAAAAGAAGAAAAATACGAGTGAAGAATCTTCTTACTCGGCATATTATACACTCGGGGACCTTTTCATTTGGCGCACGTCCATAAATTTTCACCGAAGCTTTTCACAATTTTGCTCTCTGTGTATGCGAGAGACTGGAGATACGTATAGAAAAAGACGAAGCACTCGGTAAAGGTAAGAAAGGGCGACATAAATTTAATTTTACGGCGGTGCATCGACGACGCGGTCGTCTTTTTCTTTTTCCACTCGAGGACAAAGGATGCGGGATATTGTTATTTATTAAAACCCGATGGGCATAAGAGTAAACCTCGAGAGATCGATTAACATACGTGAAATACGTTTGACAGCTAATGTCAAGTGTTGGTATGAATAATCGTTTACGAGGAGGGACGACGAATTTCGAATGATATTTACTGTGACTCGATTATTTAGAAAATCGTGAGAACAATTGAATTTGGAGGGTTTTGAACAGGGAAGGAATATAAGGTTTACCTCCGAGTGCAGGTCATTTACACTGGTAACATCCTGAACCTCGCGTAAGTTCAAGTCCAAAAACTAGTAGGATTGGGTTTGGAGAGTGGATCAGCGGATGAGAAGGAAGCAAATAGCGGTTCACCCTTAAAGTGGCGGCCACGGAATCGGTGTTTGCGGCCGATAACATCGAAAGGCGGGCGGCACGCCAACCTTTCTCTCCCTCTCTTTATCTGTGTTTTGCTCGAGGGAGGAAATCCTCGTGGCACCCTGACCTACGGTCGTCAACGTATCTCTCTATCTCTCCCTCTCTCTATCACTCGCTTTCTTCGTCTCTCCTCTCCGTGTACACATATATAGGTATATACGTATGTACACACATATATATAGGTATCCACCTTGCGTATATCGATCAGGATTTATAATTGAACCGAGAGCGCATAAGCAAACATCCCGGTAATTGGCAATATCGAAGGATAAACTAATCACCGGCACTGTTCGTCAATCCGCGAGAATGAGATTCGGATAAAACGAGCCCAATTATGCAAGCCAGAAGCGAAACCGCGATATTACGAATATCGACGTCTAGCCGCGTGCTCGTGTGTATCTGCATAGTTAAGAATTTCATCTAACCGTAGACCGTTTTAATTTTGTGAATTTTTAATTAAAACTTTGTTAAGAACTGTTCTTTTTTTTTTATTGAATAATTATTCATTTACGGCTTGAAATATATATATGTACGAATATATGTGTAATTGACATACATAATTTATACGTGCGAACTTTAGAGCTTCTACAGTAATAAAAATGAGAAACGATCGTTGGCTGCATCTCAACTTACGTGCGGGAGTTGTTTACTCGACTCGATGTATAGTCTAGGGAAGCGAAGGGGCGGAAAATCGAAGAGACGTATCGAGTGAGAACGTATAGCTACGTAGACGTCGAGTGCTCAACGTCGCGGTAACCTCGAGTGGTTAATCAAATGTATCAATGATCGTCGTTGCGCGATCTATGGCCGAAATGAACCTGATTCGATTTTATTAATTATTTTGAAAATATATTCACGTGTGATGCCTTCTTTACGAATTTAAATATAGTATTGTATATTAAAAGTGTTATTACCGATGATCTAAAAAATTAAATGTTTTTATCAAAATAAATAATAGTTTTATATATATATACATATATATATACGAGTAAGTTCAGTATCGCGTAATAAGATTAATGGGATTTATCGACTAATCAAACGTGTCAACAGACACTTGCGGAAACAGTGGCAAAGAGAGGGTAAAAAAAAGGAAAACAACGCATTAAGTAGGAGCACTTGACATCGGAATACGAAAGCGATTGAAAAAGAGCAAGTATAAAACGAGCTCGAAAACATTAGCAGCATCAAAGGAGAGTAAGAGGGAGAGAGAGAGGAAAAGCTCGGGGGAGACGAAGCGCGCACGATCGATAATAGAAGGCAATAAAGAGAACCCCGGGCATCGTCGAATCTCAAGTCTCCTTCTCGTCGTCGTCGTCGTCGTAGTCGTCGTCGTTGAGAGAAAAGAGACAAGTGTCGAATGATATACCTCGGTATTAACGTGTCGTTGCACTTCGACCCTGACCGGGATAACGGTCAGCTCGCATTAGTCATCCCAAAAGAATAAGAAGAAGAAGAAGAAGAAGAAGAAGAAGTAGAAGAAGAAGACGCAGAAGAATAAAAAGAACAAGTAGAGAAATCTCCCAGGGTCTCTCCTTCCGGTGGCGATGTCGAGTTTATAGAGAGACAGTGAGATAGAGATACCGATAGAGAAAAGGAGAAGGAGAAAGAGTGTATACGTACAACCTCCTCCGCGGCACCTCGAGGCTCGAAATGGCGAGTCTACGAGGGCACGAGGATAGGAAGGGGTGGAGGAGGGGGAAGGGGGAGGAGGAGGAGGTCGAGAGGGCGAAGGAAGGAAGGAAGGGGTAGACTGCCGGCAGACGCCGGCTGCGGGGGCGGTGACCGCCCTCGACGCGAATCAATACCCGCAGGAACAGGAACCGCGAGAAAGAGAGGGAACGAGACGCCGGCGTCGCAGGGAGCGAAAAAGTCTTTGCCCTCTCTCAGAGGACTCTCGCTTCTGCTTCCTCCTTTCAAACGCCCGATTGAAAAACGTTCTTTATATCTTTTTATACTCTTTCATACTCGCTCAATTTTTCTTTTTATTCTTTTCTTTTTCTTTCTCTTTTCCTTTTTTTTCGAGTAGTTGCTTGTTTGTTTGTTCGCGCCTTTTTCAAGGTGATTACCCTATACACAACGTGTCGAGATTTCGATATTTGGTAATCCTGTGTATTGCAACATATTTTTTCTTTCATTTCAGGTAGGCAATGAAAATTACTACTTAATTCAAATACTTAATATTAATATTTTAAACATCAATTTTAATACTTATCGCACTTGAAAAATCGAGTGTTTACAAATCATTAAAAATTAACGACACCTTATTTACAACGAACTTAATTAACGTAGTATATTACACTTTATTTGCACAATTTTGTTTTAAATTATTCGAGTTTGAGATGCGACCAACTGACTAATAGGAAAAACGTACAATTTTTCCTACGAGTCGTCCATATCTCGAAACTGCTTGTACTATACATCCGGAATATTTAATCAGTGTTCGACAGAAATGTCTGTTTTTAAATTAAAATAGCTTAATAAAAAAACTTGTGCAGTATTATATATAAATTTAAATTACTATTATATCACAAAATTATTTTAAGCTCGAATAATTATAATTTATCGATCACTAAGTTGAATTGTCATTCGGTGAACGCGCGGTATAAAGATAGTATGTACAATAAGCGATCTTGAAGTATTTAGGTTAAGTAAACGGATTCTACTCTTCGATATACAATTTTCCACTTAAAATAGAAGTTACGAAGAATGTTTCTATTAGTTATACACCACTTGCACGTAACAAATATTTCTAGGTCTTGTATAACCATTATATGTATATATTTCTTCTCAATTTAATAAACAAATCTTTAACTACTCAAACATGATCAATTTATCAATTTATTACTCACTATGAAAAGTGTCACTGTATAAACTTTTTAACAATTACTGCAAAGCGTAATAAAAAAAATGTACACGTGGTTGTAAAAATATATTCCGTGGTTTATTTGCAAGTAAATAGATTGACGTTGCTCGGATAGATGCGAAAACAGCAACCAAAGATATATATATGTACGTATATCCCTTTGTCGTTTTAACAAGGACTCACGTTTGCTCGTCAACTATCAAGGAAGTGCCCTTGAGGACCCGAAACTCGTCCTGGTGGAATCCTTTGCTACGAAAGCGAAAGGCCTCTCGAGTTTGCCAAGTTCATCGTGGTAAACGACGGACGAGGAATAACGCGCTCGATTTGTTTCTTGTTCTCTCTCTCTCTATCTCTCTTTACCTCGGTTTCCCTCTCTTTTTTTTACTACGGGAGAAACTGGAGCATCGAAGAGAGAGAGAGAGAGAGAGAGAAAGAAAGAGTGGGATACACAGCGACCGGTGACCGATAAGCGACACTGGCTTATACACACCTAATACCCGATAAACCGACGCGGAAAACGTGCGACGGACGTATCGGATTTTGACGCGCGGTTATACACACGTACGTACCTATATACACACCACCCTGTTCCATTGTACAAACTTGCTGTTCTCGTTTCAGGTTCATTCTAAACAAACAAGCACGCTCGTGCAATCGCTTCGATTGTACTTCACGTCTCGTATGCGCACCACTGTGTGTGAGTGTATCCGCATGAGTGTGCAGTCCACATATTTTCAGAAATTGCGATTTCGATTACCATTATAAGAGACTTCGATTTTACTCGTATTTTTAAAAATTGTAGACCGATCAGTTTTCTTATTTCATTGTTTATACTTTCAGTTAGTCGACTGTAGTAGGTGTATCTCGAGCGACGGTGATTCAATCAAGATCTATTAAGATCGAGTTACACTTACGCGCTATAAATACGTTACACATTCTCACTTGATTTTTCCTATGCGACTACATTTAAATCGCAGTTGCAATTGAAATTCTCCACATTTATACGGATTATTTTGTAATATGCAATATAAGCAACAATTCGATCGAGCATTACAAATTGAAAAAGGATTTTAAGATGAGAAAGATAAGTTATTAAAAATAAATAGATTTCTTACCATAGATACAACAGGAGGTGCCGGGTTGCCGTTCCGCAACGGTCCAGCTTGCTGGGCCGCTGCCGGATTAAGATTGTCCTTAGCTTGCTGCATCGGATCCGTATGTAAGTTTTGCTGTTGCGGCTGCTGTTGCGACTGTTGCTGAGCCTGTTGCTGCTGTTGCTGTTGCGGGGGTTGCTGCTGCTGCTGCGGTTGAGCGGGCTGCTGCTGCTGCTGCTGTTGCTGAGCTTGTTGCTGGGCCTGTTGCTGCTGATGCGCCCCGAGCCCTCCTATCGTTCCTTGAGGACTGCCCAGACCAGTTGGCGCGTTATCCGGCGTACTGACTTGTCGAGCAATTTTACGATAGCTCTGTAATCATATCAATGAAACAAAAGGTTTATATACATAACATACGTACGTACGTACGAAAGCTCGTACACTTATGTCATTCACAGGATTTTTGTTTTGTTTTGATGCTTGTTGCTTTTCGAAAGATATGCCTCAACGATAACACACTTTTCGTAAACTTGTACTATATTTTCTTCTTTTTTTTTTGTTTCTTACAGTGTCTGTTACGTAGATAATTTTGTACGTTCGTGTTAAATTTTAACTTTTAAAATTTTATTTTGATCTACCTCTTGTACACCCAGAGCACGCCTGCGGATTGGAGAAAATAAAAATTGGCAATAGTTAATATGAATGTAAATGGGTATGTACACGATCCTGACTACGAATCGTCCACGTGACTATCGATTATCCGTCATTTAGTTTTCTCACGCGGTAATACATAATAATGGAAAAATATATATATGAGAGCACGTGGTCACATATGGGTGATCACGTTGTGTGTCGCGAATCGACATTAAACCATAGATCCAACTGCCCCCGATTAACCAAGATTTAATCTCTAATGTTATACGTGTGTATACATAATATTCATATACATATATATATGTATACATATATCGAAGCTCATATTCTCCAATTTCGTATAGGATAATACTCGAGAGCTCCTGAGTTTACGGGCGTATAAAACATTCCATTTACGTCGCGAGGTCGCATATGTTCACGTTTATATTGGACTTATAAATAGGCAAGGTCCCAAGCACACGCTAAGCTCTCCGGGAGAGAGGGAGAGAGAGAGAGAGAGAGAGAGAGAGAGAGAGAAGAGGAAAGCGGAAAGCGGCTTAAAATCAACTGATTTCTCCCTTGCCGTTTCGTTAGCCGTATCGACCAATGACTTAACTTACACTTGTATCTGTATATATACATTCGATCGTTTAGAAAAAAAAACGAAGGAAAAATACTTCAGGTTCGATTGCGGAGTTGTATTCTCTGTTCCAAATAAATTACGACTCGGATTATTGCGTATGGATGGCGTAACGATTTTACAACTTTACGTTGCAACGTGCAACTGTGACGTTTAGATTGCAGAACGTTGTGTATCAATTTATAATAATTATACATACCATACTTTTATCATCGTTCTATAAACATTCGCATTGGAATTTTGTTCAAATTAGTTTATTGTTTCAAGTAATTAATGACGTGAACGATCATGCGAAAAGGACGTTTAATCGTATGCCGTTAAATTGCCCAAATGTCATCGTAAAAGAAGGATCGACATTATATAATTAAACAGAGTGTTTGAGTCGTTAAGCTCAATGTTTCGTGTGACATACTCGAGTGAAATGTATAGATTGTCAATTATTTAGAAATATTTTTGAAAGCAATTTAAAGTAAGCGAAAGGAAAGTAAATCAAACGAAATAAAAAGTATCTGCCATGTTATACATATATTCCAGAAAAATTCGTACGTATAATATACGATATACGACCAATAGGTAAAACGGATATAAATCTCAAAAATCTTAATTTCACTTCGAAACAAGAAAAATAGCGAGGAGGGTATTAAAAGATGCGGCAAGTATGTGTGTATATATATACACCACACACACACACACACACACACACGTATATACCGTTTTAATGGCCCGAGGAAATGAAAGCAGCCTTAACAGCCCCTCTATATACCTAAATTCATTGAGGCGTCGCGTAATTAATTTTCCCTCCAAAGAAATAAAAATCCTCTAACTCAATTTATTTATGAAAAAGAAAACACAATCTATATACAATAACAGGATATATCTTTTTTCCCTAGCCCTCGTTGTCTATTGGAAAAGAAAAAAAAACATCTGGGATATATAGAAAAAAAAATGTACTTATGAAAGTAAGGGTAGTCTTTCTCCTGTCAATCATCGAAAATCACGGAAGCATTTTGGTATTATAGGTACGTGTGCAGAGAAACCTGGCTATTAGGCTTGTCTTGTTCAAGGAGTTCTCTCTCCCTCCTCCTACCTAAGCCAAGGACCACGGGCGCACAGCCTCGGAGCGGTCATTTCACTCGCGAGTCTCTCCCCCCCCCCCCCCCCTCACTCTCTCTCTCTCTCTCTCTCTCTTTCATATATATACTTTGCTCTGGATTTCAAACTCGACGGTCTGCTCTCCCTCTCGTTCGCGCGATTGTTCTTTTCTCGACGACTCGATGGAAAATTTAATAGGCTCGCGATTTCAAAGTAATTAATTAGGTATTTCCCTTCTTTTTCTTTCCCTTAAATTAACCTGATTAACTTGTTTATTTTTTCGTTATTACTGTTGAACTTAATTATATGGTAAAAATAAGTTATTTTTGTATAAACAAATCATTAACTTATTGTACGACTTATTTTGACGAATATAGTTTTCATTTGGTTATTACGTTAAATCAGATCTACAACGTATCATAATGCACCTATAAAGTGATGACGCATCTTTTTAAGTCAATCTTTAGATTTATTTTTCGAGTAAACGTTTGACCGTGTATATTGAATGATGACGTTTCAATATGATTAATTATATGCATAATCACCAATTTACATGTTAAACTATTTTTAGAATAGAAATGTGTCATTTTTATCGCTGCTAGTAAATTTAATACAAGTTTATTTCCAATAGTACGATTTTAAATTGTTACTTTTATAAATACTGCTACTCGACAATGTGAATAATTAAGAAACATTAAAAATCAATGCGGATAACTTATTTTTAATCGCATTTATCGATTATCCAATTTCAAGTGTACAGTAATAATAATAATAAATTGAAGTAAAAAAAGTTTTCTCATAAATATGAGTTACATTTATTTTAAAATTTTTCAAACGCTCACGTATATATATATGTATTTATAACAATGGATATATAGTTGAACGACCGATTTCTAGGCTAAGACAAACTTTATTTACGTTCACATTTTAACGATCCTTATTTTTATACTCACTCAAAGTACTTAATAGTGTTTAACATTTTTGAAACAAAAACAATTGCAAGTAGTATAAATTACATAAGATAATAATAATTGTTCGCAACTCGCGTTAAAAATAGTATTGTATAACGCGCGAGACCAGCGAAATATTTCTCGGTGAAAAAAAAAAAAAAAATAAGCGATTCTAAATACTTGCATCGTGTATACTTAATTATTTCGATATCTCTTTCTCTCAATCTACCGCGTTATATTCAAAATAAAAAGTAAAAAGCGATTACAAAGTAAAATGCAGGCGATTTTTAAGTAAAATGTAAATGAGTTTAGCCGAAAGGATTGTGTGCGTGCGTATAGAGGCATGGATGCGCACGTCTAAAGAAAATTGGTATCGAAAACACAGGGTATACAGTTTTCATGGGTTGACGCGCTCTGGTAATAGCATAGGACAGAGTAGCGCGTGACCTGAATATCACACGATAGACCACCACGGGATTGCGCAACGAATATATAAAATCTTCAGTACGTATACGTATACGTACACAGTCAGATATCGCGCGCTATAACAGTATAGCGATATCACCAATATTACATTAATGAATGAAAAATTAATAATATATACCCAATCTACGATGAATTAGTATTCTTAGACGAAGGTCGCGTGTCTACGTGTGTTTGCTTACGTAATATACATACATACATACATATATATATGTACATGTCCATGTACACGTAGAGACACACGTATAAACCCGGTAAGAAAAACAACTCCGATGGTATAAAGCTCGTTGGTAAGATACCGGTCAAAGTAACTTTATCCACTGTCTGGCTGTCTGTATACTAAGCTACATCGAAAGTATACGCGTGCGAGTGCATTTGTGCGGGTGTGCGTGTGTGTGCGTGTGCGTGAGAGTGTGTGAGAGAGTGTGTGATATTCATACATACATGTGAGATAAAATATAGAAAATTACAACTCACACAAGTGATGTATACGTGCAACGAAAAAATCACAAACGCGCACTAAGATCACTTGGAAGCACTCGCGCAGGTAAACGAGGTGCGTCCTCGTTCGCGATCCTCGCGCCACACCCTGAGGACGAGGATGCACGTCGGTTCGTGGCCGCGCGACATCAAGGAGTCGCGCGAGCGCCGCTCAAACCGTATGCGGCTAACCCTCCCCACTCCTCTTTCATTCCATCTCTCTCTCTCTCTCTCTCTCTCTCCCTCTCTCGCTCTCTCTCACTGTCTCTCTCGGTCTCCCGGTTCCTCTTTGTTCGTCCGCCCCCTACTACTGGTGCTTCGTTGTCGTCGTCGCCGTCCCGCCGAGTGTGTATTTTTATCTCGCTCTTTTACACGATGCTGCGCCTCCTGCCGTTACTACTACTACTACTCGCTCGGTATAAAACACCTCGTTTTCTTATCAAGCTTTCCTTCTTACGAGATTTTATACACCTCGGGTATAGACGCGATCGATCCAATCTTACATATTCGCTTCTTTTTTCCCTTCTCTCTCTCTCTCTCTCTCTCTCTCTCTCTCTCTTGTGGCTGTTTTTTTCTCGTTTCCCTATATATGTACTATATACTTCGCGAATTGACAATTTCGCGGCGCTTTACTCGGCCGGCTTCGTGCCTCTCCGGCGTTTTCCCTCTCTTTGACGACGCTTCTGCATCGGCCTCCCACCGCCCACGCAGTCGCCGTGAGTTCAAATTTCCGAATTTCTCGTATCTTTTTCATGCGCGCGCCGATCTATCTATATCTATATACCTATCTACCTCGCTCTCTCTCTCTCTCTCTCTCTTCCTCTTTATACCTCCCTCTATACCTTTTTTCCTTTATTGCTCTTTTTTTCTTCTTCCTTTTTTTTTGTATGGTTTTGTGGTAAGACCGGCGTCACCTCGCGTGATTTATTAATACCACCTTTTCTGATTGTGCACTTGGGGAAAAGTGCACGAGGCCAATGCCGCCGCCAACCGCGATTTTACATGTATGTCTCTTGGTAGACGTAATCTATACCGATTCCAGATAACTAATTTGGTGCAATAGAATATTTACATGTTTAAGATTATTACTTGGTTATTATTAACTTATTTCAAAGGAGAAACGAAAATAATCATTTTGTATTTTGATAATTCAGAGGATGACTCCACGCAACACCGAAGAGAGGGCGGAATTTCGTAATTCAATATTTATGTAGTGATAACTTTTATAAGATAAATTCAGTACCGAAAGATAAAAAATAATATCGCATTATCAAAATTGTAAGTTACTTAATGTGTTTATTAAAAATTTTAATAAGATTTATAATTAATTGTTTATATTATCTATTTATTTATTTATGTTTTTAGAAAAAAGGAAAAGAAAAGTAAAATAGTATCTACATTTGGACGAATGTTATCATTTTAATGCATAAACCGAATTTTCTACAAAAAATAATTGTAATTATTAATTGTTGCAATGATGATACATTAACATTATTATCAAAATAAACTTTTCTTTAAATATTAAAATGAAGTAAAACATCGTAATAATTCATAAGAATATAAAGATAATATAATTTAACACTACATTAGAAACATTAATATTCGATACTACCTCCGTTCTACTAAATTTTCTGTAGGTACAGTTTGAAATCAATAACCCGCAACTAAACGCATCTTCCTCAAAATTTGCCTCAACAATCCCTCTTACAAAACCGAATTACCTCGTAGAGCGCATCCCCACCGTTTATAACGAACGAGATCCCCATATGCCACCCGAAAAATGTTTTCCACATCGGAAATACCGTCACATTGATTCAATATCTCTCATCGAAGGCTGCAAAAAAAAAGTGGATCGGATATTCGCCGGTTCAAGCGTATATAACCCTGGAGGGCGTGAGAAAAAGCAGAGCAGCCTCCCTCGGGAATGGCGGAGAGAATCGTTTGTCAAGCGCGCTCGCAAATCCGCAACAAGTTGCCGAACGCGTTAAGTAACGAGACGGAGGAAACGCATCCGTTCGAAAAGAGCGACAAGGGAATCCGAAAGAGAAAGTCTTTTATATATTTATTTTTTTTTTTTTGCAAAGGTTCGATATATATGTATTTTGAATTTTTTAAAGGTAAAATCAATATTTTTGCGTATAGGCCCTAGTAGAAATCGAATCCATTTCAGTCCATTTATGAAACGCTTTTTCTCGCATTTCTTGGCGAGTACCAAGCCATTTCATCAAAATCGCTACAAACTGGCTAGGAAATCGTAGAAAAAGCGTTTCAAAAATGGGCCAAAATGGATTCGAATTTTACCAAGACATGTTGATAAATCATAAAAATGGCCGAAAAATGGTCGAATAATGGATTGGATTTCTACTAGGGGGGTAGTTTTTGATTTTATGAGGACGTAAATATCGCGCGTGCGGTTATACGGGTGAAGCTCGTATAACGCAGCCGGCGAGCTACTTAGTTTTACAGGAACCGTAAACATCTTGTTTCTCATTAGTTTTGGCCGTACGCGAGTGCGATACTTCCTCCTCCAATAATTAATATATAAATGAAAATTTAATCGAATTAATAATTCACGTATACATATCATACAACGCAAATTGCGAATCGCGCGTATACACGTGATATATAATAAAACTTTTAAAAAATGTATAACGTACAAATTGATACGATCTTGCGTGTAACTAATAATTCAACCGTCCGTCATAAAATAATGATCTTCTAACCGATATTGCCATGAATAGATAAAATGTTTCATTATTATGTATTACTTATCCGCGTATCGACGCGCATGCAAAATTCGCATTATATTCGAGATGTGAGGAGGTTGCGAATGGAATCGTGACTGCATTAAACAATTTTTCGTAACTCAGCCGCGTATTAACGAGAGAAAAGGAAAAATATAATTTGTAATTCTATATTCGTATCGCGTAAGATGAAATTTTTTAAAAATCACGCGAGGCTATATTTATGATGAATTTTATTGGTCGTGTGATGTATAGTTAGAAACGTCGACTATCTTATCTCTAACAAGACGTTGATTAGATATAGACTTGAAGGAACCACTGGAGAATAGTCGATAAATGAGCCCCGTCATATTTAATATTATATATATGTATATGCATATACTCACTACGTCTGTATACCCGAGCGCATTATTATTTGGCCTCATCTCTCCCTTGTTACATTCAATTTACAATGGTGTACATATACGTGTATATATAAAACAACACTTTATACATACATATACTTAAATAATTATTTATTTACCAACAACATTCCTGGAGTGAATTCTTATTTGTTCATTGTTTAAAAACATCAATTTTTTGTCTTATAATTTCTTATTTATTAGGTTGGCGGGTAATTATAATTACGTTAATCAGACAAGAAATTGCGGGAGGTGTATTCTATTTCGATTTACCCGGTAGATTAATTAACCGATAAATTATTTTATGTATATAGGTATATATATGTATATCTATATGTACGATGCATCTCTCTCGCTCTTGCGATATATCGAGTTTATACACGCTGGTCTTTACCCATAAAATCGAGACCTTAATTACGCTCTGCCAGCGTAATCTCTAAACGTCACCTTTTATTATATTGATCCAAGAAACAGTTTAGCATTATATTTAAAAAAATTTTATTTAACTTTATATATCGTCCACATATACATGTGTATATACATACGGTGTGTCTGAATTTCTGCTGACGTTCGAGCGTATAGCTTCGAAATTCAATGCGGTCGAGCTTCCATGTGTCTAATGTAATTCGGTACATCTCACTGACTCGACGTTATATACGAAAATTATATCAATTATTCAGGAATCTTGAAAATTCCGTTGAGTAATATTTTTATGCTCTTTCCTAATTAATTCCGTAATTTTATTATTATTTCGATGTAATTTTATTCTAATATTCATTTTCGACATTGCTTTGAAAGCTTCGAGATCGTAATTAATAAATTATGCATTTCCTGTTTCGCGTGCAATGTTTAATGCGCGAGTACCCTGTCAAAATTTTAAATAGTTCAATATTTTACATTAACACTTCGAAATACTGGATCAGCGAATTAAAAGTATTTTAACGTCTAGTAAATCGTTATGTACCGAACAAGTAGAGAAATTAGAGAATAATTTATTTTGCACATTGCCATACGAATTATTGAAGTAATGGGGGGATAAAATCTAAAAATGTATTTAACAAAACAATTCAAACGCAATCTACCTATCTTAAAATTTTAAGAATAAAAGAAAATTAAATTAAATTAATCACGTTCAACCTACATAATAAACGTAGGAAATGCAATTTTCGTTTTTACGTGAAAAATATCAAATACCGAATTATAAAAATAAAAAAATTTAAAAACAATAATGAAAAAATATTTGAAAAATTCTAACGATCGCGAAAAATGGATATAAACGTAATAAAACATTTTAAAGTAAATTGTCTAGTAGACAGTGCGCTACGGCAGTCTGCTTAAAGGTGGGAAAATTTTAAACATGGCGGTGTGCAAGCGCGGACAGGCCGGCGCAGCACGCGTCGATCAATAGCCCCTTGTTTAATATCAGTTCTCAAACTCTGTACAGCCAGCTTCAAGATTGAACGAGCTTGCGAGAGATTGCACATTTTTCTCTCCTCCCTTCCTCCTACACCCTTTCCGCCACTACTCCTTCACCTTCCCCCTATCCTCCACCCGACCAAGTCATTTTATTCGCAAATATCACCTCCCCTATATTAAACGAGATACGTAAGATATAAATTTCTATTCTTTACCAGCCCTTCAATTATTAAATTTTCTTATACCTATATGTATAATACATGGTTAATAAAACTATTTTTTAATCAAATTTGGGAATATTAATTTCATTCAAACTATAGACACGAAACTCGAAGTTGAGCACTTTCGAGGAGTGTAAAAGACTTTTCCGTCGATCCGTACAAAACACCTTTGGCGATCAAGTGCTAAAGGCACTTTCGGTACTGGAAATAATTTAGGATTTTGCTCAATTAATTCTACCTCCATAGAGTTAATCGTCGTGGGAAAGTTCTTTAAAATAATGTAGAAAAAATGATAAAACTTTTACGCGATACTTGTAAAAAAATATTATAAAAACATTAAAAATTATAAAATTTTTTAATATTTACTTATACAAGATCGTAAAGTACTATCACACGGGTGTACAACCGTGTAATTATCATTAGAAAATTAATTTCGTTCTGCAAGAAAAGTAATATTCATTTTCATGAAACTTATTAAGAAAAAATACTTTGGCAGAAACAAAGAAGTTGACGAATATTTACCAAGTCACTTTGTAAAAATAGCATAACTTTTCTCCTCGTATCTTTGAACAAGTTTAAATTTTTAATTTAAAATAAAAATAGTATAGTCGAGCGTAACTAAATGTACATAAAAAGTTGGATTATACACATGAAATTTCATGGTATATTTTTTGATCGCATAGTAATAATGACATTTCTCACTGGGTATTACAACGAATTAAATATTGAAATCCGATAGTTTTTAGAGTTATTTCAAATGACACGAACGTACATTTTGATTATATTACGAAAGTGATAAAACTGTTGGAATTTCAACAGAGTTTCAAAAATTTAGGCATATATGGTCGTTTGAAAAAGATAAGTCCTATAACGATATGTTACTTATATCTTGAGGTTCGACAAAATATGTTGAAATAGATTTTTATTAAATCGTATGTACAGTGAACGATAAAAGCAGCATCATTCTTTGCAGTTAAAAAATTATAACATCGCAATTTTTAATAAATATGTATAAAAATTGATAAGAAATAACTTACCCTTGTTGCACCTTTGCCTCGACCTCTTCCGCGTTCTCTGAACGCACCTTCTCCCGTCTGTAAGTGATACAGATGCTGTAACGTAAAAAAGAAATAAAAATGAATTATTATACGAAAGATAACAAAAAAAATTGAAGCGCGAGAATTTCTATATATAATGTATATGATACATATATATGCTATAGTTATTTATTCTCATTACCGGGATATAATGAGAAAACAAGTCAGGAAATTCAGCTATATCATTATCAAGCGCGATTACATTCTATAGTAAAATCAAGGCTCTTGTATAGTCTCAATTGCCCTTGTTAAGTTTAATAGAACCCGTAATAAAAGTATAACCTTCCACGACTTTCACGACGGATTATCGCAGTTAAAGTACGCCGATGTACATATATACATATATATATACATCTTCGTATATTAAACATAATCGGAATTTGAAATCGGCCGAAATGTCGTTTAACCAGCCTCTCTCTCTCTATATATATATGTGTATATATATATATATATCAGAGTTCATCTCATTTAAAGGGAGCTACAGCAAAATACACCGGTTACTATTCAATTCAACATTACGCTACACAAACTTTTCATAGTTCCAACAACTTGTTAACAAAAATTTTTTAAACGATCGGTATATGCAATATTATAGCATCATCTTGACACTCGTTATCATCCGGTACGACGAAAACTGTATCAACGTAAGAGAAATACCGACGCTTGATGCGTTGTAGGAATCTGCATTGTCCCATAGTTGACGTTCAAGTGCGTCGAATACTCGAGGGATGGCGTTTGAAGGTAAGATTGGAAATGTATTTACCGACTGCGCAACGTTTACCGCGTCGCTTAAAGTAAATGTATAGTGTTACTGTTCTTCATTATATTAATTTTGTTATTCACTTATAATTATTAATTTTTAATATTTCTGACACGTTGTACATTAACAATAAAATATTATGAAAAAACAAGATTTCTTATTAATTTGAGTAATTACACTTCGTTCTTAAGGAGTACCTATCACAACGTAACCCTGGTAGGAATCATCTCCATTTTCTTAGTAGTAACAAGCTTGTTTCGAAAAAAATGGGCTTAAAATGTAAACATTTTTATTTGTGTGATGAAACGCTTTTTACAATATTTTTGTATCAAGATCAGTCTATTTCCTAACCAGAAAGATAGTTTCCCGGCATTTTAGTCTGAAATTGATTGCCTGACTCGTTCTAGCCCATAAAAAGGCTTGTAAGATAGATTCGGCTCGATTTTAAGAAAAATTCGTGAATCTCGGTATATATTTTGAACGGTGATTCGTAGAAAGTAAACAATTGCCAAATCGTATCTGCAATTAGGAAACCGATCGAATTTGACCAATCACAACTTAAACGCCATCGATAGATTTGCTTAAAATATTTACAGGTTTCGGACACTTCATTAAATGGACGATAATGTGAAAAAAAGCGTTTAACCTCCTACTAGAAACTACCCATTTTACATACCGAGTAAATGGCTATACACCCCATTTTTTTTTGATACAATTCTTACAAGGGTGAGTATCATAATTTTTTTTAACAATAGATATTTAGATATTCTTTTAATATAAAATATTGGTAGAAATTGAAACTTATGACCGTCCATACGCGATCGATCGAATCCACAAAAAAAAGTAATCTGTACTACCCGTAACGCATAAGTAATCCGAGGAGTAAGAAAAAAAGATTGTTCCACTTTAATCTGTGTAACAAAAGTTCAAAGAAAAATAAAGTGCATTGTGTGGAGGTATAAGAGGATGGTCAGCGCGTAATGCATATAAGCGCGTAGAGTACTGCAGAGTACACGCGAAGAAAGTAGCAGTCGAGCGTCGGAAAATCGATATATAAACGCGTATATAGATGAAGCATTCGATGCCCGATCGTCCGGTCCTTTCCGATAATCTCCCCTCTTTTTTAAATGCGTGAACGAACGCGCGGTCTAATTCCCTTTAGCCGCGTGCGCAATCCCATCTTCCTTGGATCTACGCGCTCAACGACCTACCTACCTACCAACCTATCTACCTACCCACCCATCTACCTGTCTTACACCTAGCGAAAATACATACACGCGTGTGCATATAGTCAATAACCACACGCTCGACAGACAGGGGTCTTTTTCGCGCCTTCTCTCTCTCTCTCTCTCTCTCTCTCTCTTTTTCTCTCTTTCCTTCAGTTTCCCCTCTTCCCTCTTGTAGGGGGGCATTTTATGTATTTTTTTCCTCCTCCTTCTTCTTCTTCTTCTTCCTTTTATTTTTCACGCGCTCCACCTTTTCAACTCGACACCTTCGCGCATTCTTTTCCGGGGGCAACCAAGGCAAATGTCAATATCGGCAAGGGGGTCCTCCGCGACAAACGAACGAGGGCGTAATTAAAGGAGGAAAAAAAAAAGAAAAAATATATAAGCGCGAGGGATTCTTTTTTATTTTTTTTTTTCACGCGTCGAAACGAAGAGGGGACACTGCACTCACCTCGCTAAGGGAGTGAAAAATCTTTGAGTTTTTTTGCGGAAGTATGTACACGCAAATACGTGTGTGCTCGCGCGTCTGTAGGGCAAAATCTCGGTGACTCCCTTTTGAGGTGCGCGCGGCTATTTTCGAACGGCTGTGTACGACGTTGTAAGCTTTCGAGCTTTTCCGATCGTTTGGATTTTATAGTGTATACGTTACGGTTGTTTTTAATCCGTCTATTATGAAATACACGTTTAATGCTCGCGCGCGCAGATGTCGTATTGTAAATTTCATAATTGACCGCCTGACTAAACAGTAACATTTAATTAAGAATTATATTATTCCACCGCGAAGAACTTTTGCACGGAATTGAGGTACAAGAAAATTCTGGGATAATGCGAATAAGGACAAAACAATTTAATTGCAACGATTGCGTCGACTACCGACTATATACGCACTCGAGAACAAAGGGCTGGAAAGTAATAAAACCAAAAGCAAGAAAAAAAAAAAGTGAAATCTCCATCCTCCCTGTATCGTATAAAATCCATCGTTTGTACGCGCGATAAATTTGGTATCGAGCGATCGTCCTCCGATTCTCGGAGGTGAATTTAACCAGCTGATCGGAATACAAAAGGTTCTTATGTACCGCGGCTTGCTTTAATTTTTCGGCGCGGGTGTGTCGCGCGACTCTATGAATTATTTAAAAAAGCACTTCCGAAACGCGTGCCGCGCCTTCTCAACAACTTTTGCCTTTCCTAAGAGAATTCGCTTTGGAGTTTTGCGTAAACGAAACGAAAAAATATAAATAAGCAATTTACAAAGGCAAATATCGACCGTCGAAATATATATATATATACATATATATATAGATATGTATATATACATATACGCATACATTTATATATACTTAAGCAATTAGATGCGAGTGCAGCTGTCATGATCATCCCTATGGATAAGCTAATTAAAATATTTCGTATTTCGCGGCAGATGCGCGATAACGTGACCTCGCAATTAGCTTATACATTTATTTTATACATATATATATGTACACCTCGCGAGTATATTGGAATCTTATTTTCGTATCTATCCTTGAAAGCGTTTGGTGCCATTAATTGCCGTTTTATGAATTTTACGATCGATTCATCCCGACTTGAATGTATTATTTTTTTTTCCTTTACGCGTGGTTTGATAAAGCATGCTTTATTGGCCCGTTATCCGATCAATATAAGCGTGTTTACGACCGAGAGGAGCCAAATTGGTTGCGCGACGCGGCTGCTTAAGTAGTCCTAATGCTCTTATGTAAACAATTGTCCGGTTGGTAATGGGAAATTGGTTATGGGATTGAATTAAAAATGGATGGAATTATTTTGCTGTTTATAGAGTGGAATTTTTTTTTTAACATAGCGAGAATACATTAAATTAGTAGTATCGTTAATTTTGGGAAAATTTGCGTAAAAAACGAATTATTACCCGTGTGCATTGTCTCTATTATTTATAACAATTTTACATCGACAAGGTTAGAAAAAAAAGAAAAATTATATATACTATATGAATATATGCATCACGAGTGAATTCTTAATTATTTGTTAAATATCTAAGTATTATTTTTCCTTTTTCAAATATTATTATAAGCGGTGTTTCAAAACTACATACATTAAAATTTGCATTATCGTAACGATCGATTTTACGTCATCCGTAATGAAAAATGCATCCTTTTGATTCATGTAGACGTACGACAAAGAGAAATAAATATAATGGAATAAAAATACACCGAAAAAAAAGTGAATTCAATTTTGTTATTTGTCGAGAAAACTAAGCGTGAAATACTATTGTAAAATAATTCACGGTGACGTTCACCGATTACTTACAACTTACGAGGCGTCAAAATTTATTTTCATCGTATTTTCGCACGCGTACGCAAAGCCATGAACTCGATCGTAAAATTCGATGCAAAGTTTAAATTTCTATTTAAGGAAATGTTTTTTCTGGCATCGAGGAAAAAAAAACACCTCGTATTGCTTCCGGTTACAGTATCCTCCAGGATTCCATCACCAAGAAAACACGCGAGTACTGTTTTAAACGAATATCGAGTTAACCCGGTGGTATCGTTTCGTTTACACGTAACACGCGTATTTAGTCTACCTAAAAATCACAATTTGAACAACAAGATGTGCACGAATAATAAATATGTATATATATACTATAAATCCATCAGCGTACATTAATTTGATAGTTTGTTCGTATCTAAACGGACAGCTGAATCTTTGTCTTTTTTTTTCTCCACGCAGTAGTCTATATACGTGTATTATGACGCAGCTGCCCATCAAGTAGAGAGTTTTTCTTAAAATTCTCAAGGAATGATGTGCTGAAGTTTGACGAACAAAAAGTTAGCGACAAATCCTCGATTCGCGCGCGAGTATCGTTCGGCTTGGTCAACAGCTGGGTTAAGATATATAGACGTGTATGTACATGTATATATCTCGCGGACTCAGCTGACTTTAATTTGGACAAACCAATTCACGAAATGTACATATACATATATGTATAGAGAGTATATAGAAATATATACGCGAGCGCTATATACGCACACGACAGATGGTCGGCGGACGTAAAGAGCCGTTGCTCCCATTAGAAAGTACCTATATACTCGAAGCCCGCCAGTTGTAAAAACGCGGCGCAGGTTGTTTCAAGGATCCAAGTGGAATTTCGGAATTATTCGGTAAAAACCAAAATTGCTCGGGGAGCACATTTTTCGAAACTCAATCATTCTCGTACTCCTTCTTTTTTTACTCGCGTCTTACGTTGGTTAGACTCGCTCGAGTTGAACGGACTTTAATGTTTTCTTTTCTCCCTTCGTATGGTTTATCGGGTATTTATGTTACGATATTTAGGGTCCCTCTTGTACTTGTGCCGGACACGAATAATTAGAAAACGAGTTTCGAGCACGACCACGGGGAGAGGGGAGTTTGTTTGATTTTTACGAGTTAGAGGATTTGATTTTTAGGTTTCTACGATATTTTTGTAAAGAAACGAATATGAGGTTTTCTGTGTTTGGCAATATTTTAGCGTTTCAAACTCAGAATTTTATGTTGTGCAGTGTTACGTACGTAACATCGACGCGCGGATCGGCGCGTGTGTGAGAACGGTGTAGGATGACCGAAACGCGAAATATCATGACGAATGCAACTACAACAAGTAATCGCGGACGGTGGCCTAGTGGTTAGGTCTCGTGACTGGAAACTCGCGGATCCTCGGTTCGAGTCCCGGCGTCCGATCAATTTTTTTATTCGGTCCTCTCCTATCACCTTCTCCATACGCAACATAAATGGCATCCCTGGTGCGGGAGAGTAGAATCCACTAATTCACTGCTGGTATCTCTCTCGAGTGAACGAACCCACGTAAAAATCAATTCCTACATTATCCTCCGTGGTCTAATTAATGAAGAAAAAATAATAATTAAGTGTACCGAGCGAACGAGCCTCGAAAATAAATAAATAAAGCGTTTCGTCCCCGTGAAGTCAGAAGTTCCACGCAGCGGATCCGAGAGACGCGTCGATAAAGAAGAGTAAATGACGAATAAAAATAATCCGGAGGTGTAATGACAATAAAACACGACGAGGACGTCGTATGCCCGGCCGTCGGAGGTGTTACGTACGTAACATCGACGCGCGGATCGGCGCGTGTGTGAGAACGGTGTAGGATGACCGAAACGCGAAATATCATGACGAATGCAACTACGACAAGTAATCGCGGACGGTGGCCTAGTGGTTAGGTCTCGTGACTGGAAACTCGCGGATCCTCGGTTCGAGTCCCGGCGTCCGATCAATTTTTTTATTCGGTCCTCTCCTATCACCTTCTCCATACGCAACAGCAGATAATCGACCAAGTGCAGTATTTCTCTCGAATTCCCAGTGAAGTGTTGAAAGGGTGAAAACCTAGCCACTCTTTCGTGGAGTGTCTCAGATATTACTTGCTAAAGGTGACTTTTCATTTCCTCGGTTTTAAAATTTGTTTCATGGGTTTCAATAGGTTAAATTTTTGTCAGGTTCTTACATTGGTTTTAAACAATATATACACGAATTTTGTAGATTTATAAATAAACAATATATTCCCAATTGTGAAAATTGAATTATCGATATATTGTTTCTTGGCGTAAAATTGCCGACATAAACTTTTCTCGATCATAATTAAATTTTAAAATTTTCTCAGATTTTTATTTTATATTTTAAACATACTCGTTTACTAATAAATAGGGTAATTTTCCATAAATATTCTGTATTGATTTAACGTACAATAACATTGGAGACTCGACACATAGATAGTCCACCGAAACTGGTAAAATATTAGTACGAGTCGTATCTAGATAATTAGTTTTAATTTGGAAACGTTTACTCGTTTAATGCGACTCAGCGAATTTATCGACAATTTTTTAAGCAATTCAAATGATGCAATCAAATTTTTGTAATATCGAAAAGAAAAATTCATATACGAGTGGACATGAGAAATGGATTGGTGTGTGTAGTGTGTGTGTATGTTGTGAGTAAACAAACGTAGAATACACATTTTACCGCATAAACGGTATATAGCGAGTGAAAATGCTCACCGAAGGTTCAAGGTATACATACACACAAAAGCCGAGTTTCTCATGGAATGGATCGAATTTTGAGAGAATGAGAGGAGACGAGGATTGCATCGAATCGATTTCACGCAGGGAATTTCGGACGCGCTCGCACGAGGAAAGAAAGAATAATAATTTCAAATTATCCTCGCATCGACGATCAGAATTGATGACTCCCGGTTCTCATTCGTTACAACGACCTATGCGAACCCATGGCGTTCATCATTTTTCTGATATAGCCACACGCGTATGTGCCACTCCTGCGCACTTTTTCCTATATATATATATATATCGTCCAGCCGCACGAAATTACAAACTATTTTCTTTTATTCCTCTTTCAAATGAGTTTATCGATCGAATTTCTACATCGTACTTTTACGGACGATGATTCGTAAACGTAAATTTCATTTGTTTATTACAAATATTTACGACCTGTCACACTAAATAAATTATCATAATTTTATGCTGAAGAGTACATAAATCGATACGCAGTAAAACATTTTGAATAAATGCTTATTTACAAATATAACGAAAAAAAATGTCGAAAATATAACGTACAAAATTATTTTCGAAATATTATTAATATCGTTCATACCAAACTTTTAAAAAGCAACGTAAATTACTTTTCGATAAAAACGCTAACTTTTCGATACCGCAAAATAAAATTGTTATAAAAAGTTGCAATAAATTGCATTAAATAAAAAATTTATTTGTACATAATTCGTCATATTTTTTAACTTTAAGGGATACCGTGAACGACAATTCGTAGTAGCTATTTTAAGTATTCAAAAGAAGTAGTAAAAATAAATAAAATATATTCTAAAAACTGCATGGTACATCGTTATAATAAACTACCATATATAGATTTTAAAATATTAAAAATGTTTAACTCATAAATGTGATATACCGACTTCTGTGTCGCGCACAAACGCAAACCTATAAATTTACCGTCAACCAATTATTTACATCTGTTAGTGTAAAATTTTATTTAAAAAAACCTTGAAAATACATTTACCACCTCATCGAAAGGTGTTTCTTAATTCCATTTGAAGGCACAAAAAATATTGTTTTTTGTCTCTGGGTGTGTGTGTGCGTGTGCGTATACGTACGCGCGTATATGTGTGTTTCAAAGCCGTACGTATAGAAAACGGCCTCGGCAAGCTAACGGCTTTAATAATTATTTTTACAACGTTTCCGAGTACGCGAGCGAGCGAGCGCGCGCGCGCGTTCTTCGACGGTCTCGCTTGGGCGCCTTGCAGCTGGCTCTCGTTCCAACCCCGTGACATAAGGGCGTCCCCGGTGCATGTGAACAGCCCAAGCTCGCTTGCTCGCTCGCGCAGGATGCACGCTTTTTCCCATTCGAGAATGAGACGGAGATATATATCGCCATGGCTTGAGTTCCACCGACACTTTCCACTCGAAAATTTTGAACTCGAACGCCAGCCGTCGTTCACGACTCTTTCTCTCTCTCTCTCTCTTTCGCTCTACTGTCGACTAAATCACGCGGTACTTTCGATTTTTCGAGGTTTCTTTTTTTTTTATATCGCTTTTTTCCCTTATTACGCTTGGGAAATTTTTTGTTGATTTATTAACCCTCATTCGCTCGTGTTGTTTTGTGCTTTTTTTCTGTTGACGGAGGTAAGAATGTAAACGGGAGAGGGCAGTTCTAAAAATGATTTATTTACTTTGGAGTTACTCGTTTCTTTCGTATTTTTTAATTATTTTTTTTTTGTTTTACAAAAGTTATTGGCCGGCATTCTAGTTATATTTTTCTTTATTACACCCATTAATATCGAGTGTAAACTTGATATGAACTTTTGATCTCGAATTCTCGTGAAGTATTACTTGAAATAATCATTTGATAGAAAAATAACGAGCTTTTTAGATTTATTTACAGCCGGTTTCACGAAAAGAGATAATTTTTATATACATTTCCAACATGTATATTATAAATTATTCACCCTCGCACAATTATTATAATTGTACTCTATCTTATATAGAAAATTTAAAGTCACATTCTGATAATTTTCACACGTGACCATTATCACGTTCATTATTTTAATTTTTACTGGGAAACGTTTCTTTGCGTGCTATACACATTCGAAAATTCAATCAAACGGCGTTTGTACATTTTCATGTAAATGTGCAATTAAAAGAAAATATATTAAACATATTCAATTATTTTTATAAACCGTTGAAATTAATTCTTGTAAAAATCAGACTAATTGACTTTGCAATCGTTATAGATTATGCCGTGTCCCTTATAATTACCACGTGCATGCGTGTAAAATATTCATAGTTCGAAGGTAAAATAACTAGAAAGTGACGCGTTTATTGGACTGTACAATATAAATAAAAAACAAATGTATTTAAAACTAATTGTATTTATACGCATTAATATAACCAGCAAAGATCAAGCACTCTTGACAGTCCGCCCATCAGGAGAAGAAATAAAAATAAAGCAGCAATACAAGAACCGACATTATCCAGATCTATCTCCTCCCGAGAAAGTACTCGACAAAAAAAATCCCATTTCCTAGTTTCGTTCGTAAAAACGTCGGTGTAAATTTGTGATTCCTTTTTGCAGAATTGTATATACGTGTATGTACGTATGTATGTATGTATGTATATTCGTGTGAGCGCAGATGTGTATATTCGCGCACAAGTTTGGCGAGTTGAGTCATTCGCCACGGATTGATACGCATCGGCCGGTGCCCACGAATATATACATAGGTACGATCCACGTGCGCGCGTGTGCGTGTGCGTGTGTGTGTGAGAAACGCGTTGGTGCCGGTGGAACGGAGGTACTAATCGACAGGTGTTTACGGGGGCCGGAAGACTGGCCTAACTTATCCAGCAAATTACTGGCGTACTTATATACACTCGGTCGCTTTTTTTTTTTTTTTGCAAAATTCGGTCTACGTCCGTATTGTCAAATTTGGATGAGTTCAGTAACCTATTATACGACGAAGAAACGATAATTTTACATTTGCCAGATCGAAAACATGTAATGTTGTAAATAATATTTTAAAAGTGTAACGGGAGTCGTTTATTTATTTTGTTTTTCTCACGAGCATCTGCATTGCCAGACGTTTCGAAAAGGACGAGTTGTTTACACTGCGATATATCAAAATACAAATGTAAATCTTCTCTTCTTTTTTCCTTCTTTGAATTGGTTTACATGTTTCGGATGTACATATGTTTAATTATTTAAACTATTCCCGTTATTTATTTAAAAAATGTGTTAAAAGAACCTTTAATGTGTGCGCGCTATACGTAAAGATTTTAAGTAGTACAAATCTCTGAGATACATAGAATCACAGAGCGATTACAATTCCAGGGTCGTACAAGGTTTCGACACCTTTTTGGTCGTTAAAAATGTAGGTAAAGAAAGGTAACGAAACCCGCATGTCCATAAGGTAAACACGTGGATAGTAGATCCACGTGGACGTGTTATTGTTTTGCGGCTTGTCCTGGGCCAGGAGTAAACTCGATGCCCCAGTGAGCCAGGATTTGGAGGGTCAGACGCCCCGAGCGAGTCAGTTCGACCCTCCAAGAGGGATTTCATTCATGCCCTCGAAAGAGCGACCGAGAGGAGGGAGAAAGAGAGGGAGTGAGAGGATGCGCGAGGGCTCACCCCCGCCAATTCGATCGCTCCCCTCCTCGCGCGTATGTATACATATATACACACGCATTCGAGTATACGTATACCTTCTCCGGAGTCTGCAGAAAAAAGGGTAGCTGCCACGCGTCCTCCTTCGTGTCACGAGACCGGCATCGAATAGGGGACTACGAGACTTACGGCCATTTGATATCTTAATGCGATATTGGGGGAGTGACGCCCCTCTATTTTACTTGCCCCCCTCTCACGAGGGCTCTCCTGTGCAATAGAATGACCGCTCTCTTTTTTTTTTCTTTCTTTCTCCCTCCTTCACTCACTCACTCTCTCTCTCTCTCTCTCTCTCTGTTTTTTCACGGTCTAGGTCAGTTTTCGTGCAGTCGGCTTTTTTTCCCTTTCATCTCGAGAGCTCTTGATTCTTCTTATCGGTTTCAATGATTGCTTTTTCGATCTACGGCTCTTTTTTTTTTAACTTCGAGTTGTTTTTATTTTGCCCCGAGTCGGGCCGATAATTAAGGTTTGCATGGCTCGGATCGCCCGTAAGGTTATCCGAGAATCTTTTCTTTCCATCGTAAATAATTGTAATTGGGGTGCATTCGACGTTGCATCGATATGATAATGATAAAACTACGTGCGTTTGGCATCTCGTAATGTACAAGGTTACATCGAGTGCACAATCGCATTTTGAATCGATGCTTTTGGTACCAGTAGTAGTGCGCTGCAGTACCGAAACATTCGCGGTAGAATCAGTTGAAAGGAAAAAAGGTGACGCGAATTTAAAATGAGAATCACCGTAATCCCGTAAGTTCAAGAGCAAACGCTCGAATCCACCGGCGCACGTAGGAGAATCAAAGGTGGTTCAGGGCCAAGCCTTTCAGCGACAAGAAGCAAGAAGATGAAGAGCACGAGACTCGTCGTCATCCCCGGTGAAAAAGTGTCTAGACCACCAGGTGTCTCGAGGACGTCGTTTCTCTCTCTCCCTCATTCGCGTGAGGGTGTGGCACGCTTCCACATAATTAGGCACGAATCTCCTCTCTCCCTCTCTCTCACTCTCTCACTCTCTTTTCGATTCCCCTCGAAGTCACCGTACATTTCCCCCTCCTCCCTCTCTCTCTCTTATGGTTCATTCCCTCTTTTCTTTCTCTTTCTCGGCGAGATTCGAAATTTCGGCACGAGCCGAAGGAGGAGTAGTCGCCGGCAGCAGTAGCCCGTATTATATACCTCTTATGCAACGGAGTCGTTCAGCCGATATTTAAGACTATATATATATATATCTATACACACACATGCACATCCCCCTTCGTCGATTCGAGTTATACAGAAGAAAGCGATCGTTTAACGGCTTTGCGCCGGGTGCAACCTACGCTCTCTCCCTCTCTCTCTCTCTCTCTTTCTATTTATATCAGCTCATGCGCGAAATTCGATGCGTAATTGAAATTCTTTTTTCTTTCTCTACTTTACGACTGTATCTCTCTTTCTTGTACTCGCTCGTTATTCCTTCGTACCGTAATTTTCTATACTGGCAAATGGCACAACAAAGGAGAACCGACATTGGATTAAATATACACTCTTAACTTGTGGAGTTTGAACTTGAAATTACCGTATTTTATAGTACTCGATCAAGCCTTTCGTGTGTACAGTTCTCGTTCTACGGTGTGAAAAATTCGATTGTTACCCGTGACCCTTAATCATCGGTCTAGTATTATAAATATCGTAATTATAATTCCATCGACGCGAAACGTAAAATTACTTCGCTGCACGCGTACATTTTTTATACCATATACAAAAGTTACTGTTTATATATAATACATAATTTAAACAATTGAATTTACAAGAATAAGTAGTACAATGAGAAAAGAGGAAGGAAAGGTAAAAGGTGGAAGATATATATAGTACCACGCGGTTGGTCGATAGTACCTTCGAATTTTCCCGTGTTGAACATAACCCAGATCGAGGAAAAGGGAAAGAGAATAAGCGTGACCGTGACCCCGAGACAAGAGTCGTCGTAACGCTTAGCGCCCTTGCACCTCGTAGGGTGTCCCTTTGGCGCCGGTTTGTCCACTGGTTTACATTTTATCGCACTCCCTTTTCTCTTTCTCTCTCTCTCTCTCTCTCTCTCTCTCTCTGACTTCGGTGAGGGATCGAAGCTCGTTCGCTTGCCTGCTCGGTTGAGCGTTGGGGCAAACGCACCAAAAACAGGAGGGTCGCGCGAACAGAGGCGAACGGGCGCGCGCGAGCTCGAGGGTCCGACCCCGCGTATCGTTAATTGGCCCGTAATCACACGAGGATCGACGTCTCGGGGGCCAAACGTCTTCAACCACTGCTCTTGTATATCCTCCTTCCGAAAGGTTATATCCCTCTTTATATATATATATATATATACAGAAAACACAAGGGGCCCCGATTCGGAATCCCGGTGTTTACACGGACGCGGCCACTTACCTCGACAGATAGAATGCCATAACAGATACATCTATGCGTACACCTACTACTCCCTTATCGCTTTTCATTTCTCTTTCATCTTTTTTTTCTGTATTTTCTTATCCCTTATTTTAACGTGCGTTTTATTTTTATGTCAACTGTTACTACGGTCAATGCAATTCGTTGCACGATCGAAAGCGTGAAATTCGGAAAATATATCGAATAAAAGCGCGTGTATATGAATAGTGCAGGTATGCAGATACACGGCGTATATATGTGGATATGTACGTGTACGTAGAGAGAGAGAGAGAGAGAGAGAGGAGCGCGGCAACAACGCACGATCCCTCTTTTCCCTCTCTTTGATTTCGCACTCGCGGAAACCGAATGAACTCGCGTCGTGGCTCTTGGGGGGGTCAAGGTCCCTCAACCGGCGCGCCACCATTCCGGGCGTTCCGGAGCGAAACAAAGTGCTTATATATAACCACGTGTTCGAGGCGCGCACGCGATGACCACACTCTCCTTCTCTCTCCCTCTCTCCTTTACTCACTTGTGCGCGAAACTTTTTCGCGCACCACGTGCTCTCACTTCTATATCGAACGGCACTCGTAAATGGGATTGCGTTTTAACGCGTCATTCGGATGCGTGTACGCGCGTTTGTTTCTCTCTCTCTCTCTCTCTCTCTATCTCTCTCTATCTCCCTCCCTCCCGGTCTCTTTGTTTCTCTCCGTTTCTCTCTGCAGCAATAGGTCTCTCTTCTTCGCTGCTCGGTCAATTTCTCTCTGGTCGAGAGCGAGGCTAACTGTCTACTTCCTAACTTAATCCGTAACTTCCGACGCCGCGGCAATCTGATATCCTTTTTATTTTCATTCAGCTCTCTCGGCCACTCTCTCGGGTCTCGTTCCCAGGATTTTTCTATCCCGACTGATCAATTTATATGTCGTATGCGCCTCGTTACCTCTCCATCTCTCTCTCTCTCTCCCTCTCTCTCTTGCTTGGGCTCGTGGAGCTCGTACAAATAAAAAATGTGTGCTCGCCGTGAAAAAAAAGCAGAGGGAGTGAGTGAGAGAGAGAGAGAGAGAGACAGATCGGCAAATTGACTCGACGGGCCAGCGACGTTGAGTGCAGCTTCCGTTGTCCACGTTACAGGTTCATAAAACCTGTTAACCGTTGATTATGCGCGCGGGACGTCACTAAACGCGGCTTATCTTTACTCACACGCGGTGAACGTTTCGACCTTTAAACAAACGTACATACATATATTTACAGCCTACTAACTCGTACGGCGAGTCTTACGCGCGGAGCACGCTAAATTCGTAAATACATCTAATGCAACCAAATTCGTGGCCGACTGTATGCGCGTGATTATATCGATTACTAGGATGTATAGAAACGCTACACATCCTAGTAAGATGTATACAAATTCTCCATATCGTCGACCGTCCACTTGAAAATCGAGACCAACGTCTTCGAAACGCGTAGTACACAAACTCCAGCAGAAGAAATATATACGAAAGTAAACACAAGCTGCGATTTAGTGCAGTGCATCTAATACCCGCGGTGTCGAATTGCCGAAACTCGATGTGTCGTTGATCGCGCGCGCCCGGGCCAACACTTCTCTCTCTCTTCATTCAAATTATCTATATTATTTTCCATTTATTTCTATTAATTTCTCCGACACGTAAGACTCGCCACACGGGTTATAAGGCTGTAAAATCTTTTACGCACTATGGTATATATGATACGTTAGCGCGATTAGAAGAAAAATATTATTGTGAATGGATTAGTTATGCCTTGGACGCTCGCTGCGCTCGCGACCGCGGCCCAACTACTATCCATTCACAATGATATTTTCCCTCTGATCGCATTAACGTATCATATATACCAAAGTACATAAATAACTAATACACACCTATGTGGCTTATATACTTGTACTGCTCAATGATTTTTCTAGAGTACGAGCAGCATTCTTGCGAATCAGCTCGACCCATGTAACATTGCGCAATAACTTTATGCTACTTCACGTTAATATCATCTTATATCTGCACCCACCCGCGTAAAAAAATGTACGTTGGTCTAAACTTCATATAAAGTTTAGGATAAAATAAAGTTTATATGAACGTGTCCAACGAGACATTGCCGAACTTGAGAAATTTGTTGATTAAAATATGCAAATGTTTATCTGAAGTTTATCGAAAGTTTTTTTGAACGTTTTATAAAGTATTTCGAAATTTTACGATAAAGATAATCATTAGGTAAAGTTTGGCATAGCCTAATATATACTTTAGCTCAACTTGATTATAAGTTTATACAAATTTGATCAATTAACCAAACATTTACCTTAATGATGTTAAACTTTATGTAAAGTTTGAACCAACTTTACATAAACTTTATATGAATTCAATCATAAACTTAATAAGAAGTGTTTATGAACTTTGCGTATTTATTAAGGAAAGCTAAAATTTGACAAAATCGAAATAAATACTTTATATATATTATATATTAACTTGATAATAAGTTTATTAAACTTTGATTAATTTATAATGTTAGGTAGACATTTATCTTAATGAAAATAAACTTTCTACAAAGTTTGAATAACTTTGTATAAACATTATACGAAATCTATCCTTAGTTATTTTTAACTTTGTACTTAATATACATTATGATCATGATTGGAATATTCACTCTAAATATATAATTAAATACGTGAGTGCGTCCCAAATCCTTCACCAAGCAAGCAGATTCGTGGTTGGAGTCCTCGATAGCTGTCCGTTACATGAGCTCCCGATTTATATTAAAATCGATTAAATATTAAGACTTGAAAATATTGTAAGTATTTCTCTATAGATAATAAATTGTTAAAGATGTTTATGTTAAAAAATAAAAGTTTCTTTTTGTAACAGTTTGTGATTTAATTAATACATTAGACATTAGAAAATAAATAAGCTCAACTGTAAGTGTTAATACATTTTTTTTAATATCTAACTGAACCGTTGTTTATTATTCGACTCGATTAAAAATACATTTTCATCTACACATACGCAGTAACATACATTTCGAATATCGTTTACATCAATTAATCGTAAATCTTCCGTTTTTTCACAGGTATAAATTGTAGGTATGTAATCACTAGTAAAATCACATTTAAAAACTTTTTCTATAATACATTCGTTAATAATAACGTAAGTTTTACATTGTAAATTACAATCTTCACATGAAAGCAAACATGAACATTTACATAATCTTATAAATGTTCTAATAACGCCAACAAGAATATTATCATTATGTACAAATTGGATATACGAAGAATTAGTTTTTTTTTTCGCGGCGTAAACGTCCGTTTCATAATAAACCGAATTCTTCAAGAGCCTACAAAATATATGACATTTTTTTTCGTCTATTACCAAGTTATTACATCTGAACACATCTATTACATAATCAGGAATTAGTGTCGTCTTTTTACATGCACCAATTACAAAAGTATTCTCGTCTATTTGTTTTACCTTACGTCGATGCGTACCTGACTGCTCAATTTTTTACAAAAATAGTAAGCGGAACTATCCTTACGAATTAATTTATCCTTCACTTCATTTAAAGACAGAAATATTTTTAACGCAGAACAAATCTGTAAGTGAGGACTCTTCGATCCGTGTACATATTTCTTTAAGATTCCATTAAAATTTTCGAATGGAAAGCAAGACAATAACCATATTGGTCCAAATTTCTTCACATCATCTGCTAAATGTAATAATAAATGAATGTTGCAAGTAACATATTTTTGTCCATATAAATAATCAAATCTGGAAACATATTCAGTCAGGAGATTTTTTGCTGTTCTAATCATTTCGTCGCTTATACTTGTAAAGTTTAATAAAGTAATTGCATACACTAGAAGAGTATGATGTTGAAAATATCTTTTCCTCATGTAACTTCGTAAAACAGGTAAACTATACACCAACAGAAACATTTTTAATTCGGAAGCTTTCCAATTGGAATAATCGGATATTTTCCGAGGTAGTCGATTAATAAATGCTGGGGGAGCTATATTTTTAATTTTGTCGTCGATCATATCAATATAAGGTAGTAAAGATGAGGAATGAGTTCGGTGTTCTAAATCAAACCAAAATGACAATAACTTTTTCATGATCCCTTGATAAATACAATGCATTTCATCAATAGCTGCCGAATTTATATGATCATGCACTAATATTCTTAGAACAGTCGGCCCTTTAACACCGCGAATGGGTACATTAGTTTCTAGTGCTTGTTGAGCATACAGTCTTGTGGTTTCTGAAGTTCTTAAAGTGAAATTTGGATTAAATGGATATACCTGAACATTTTCTATTTTCTGTGTTTCTATTTCACAATTTGTACACCCATACTTGCTGTTATACTGTTGCATATTTTGAAATAATGCTTTAGCTGGTAAATCACATGTACCGCTTACAATCATACCGCGAACTCTCAAAGAATTAATTTCATTAGGTATTTTAAAGTCGACTCCTCTAAATAATTCTGTAAATTGACTTTCAAAAGCAGATAAAAACAAATTTGCCGATGGTTTGTGCGATCCGAACCATAACCCTGCTACAATATTATTTTCCTTTTTTATTCGTGACTCAAACGGTAGCTCATTTATCATGAGATAAAACGGCCAAATACTGATTTTGGAAGACCTAAAAAGTGGGACTCCATCTGAATTCCACGAAAAGGTGACATTATTTGGATTAGTTTTAAAATCTTCAGGTAAGGATTCGTAAATTGACCCGTCATAAATATCTTCGTAGTTATTTTCATTTGTTTTAGTTCGTGTAAAACGATGGTTTAAAGCTTCTTTAAATCCGATTCGTTTAAACATAGACGCTAATTGTGCTATTACGGGAATTTCTATGAAGTAGTCGATATTTTCGCTCTGATTGCACCTAGTACAAACATGTTCATTTACTTTCGAAAAACATAAACTGCAATAGAAATGCTTGACCAAAGGAGTTTCAATGGAAGAAAAAAACTTTTTAAATTTGTATAAAGTTTTTATGCAATTATTCGGTTTCATGCAGTGTAACTCTACAAGCGATAAAATATCTGCTAGTAGTACACCTGATATGACGTGTCTAATAGCAACAGTAAAAATCGCTAAAATACTCTCACCTACAGATAACGGTGCTCCTTCATATAAGGGTTCATTAGCATTGGCAATTAGTGCATTATCATTATCTGAGTCATCACTGTCCTCTGCGGAATCTTCTGAATCTGATGATTCTGAATCAGAGATAACTTGTGAATCTTCAGAAATGATACTTTGTTCTGTAGTATTATTGTCGTTTTCACTTTCAGTCCCATCATTGCGATTATATTCACTTGAATTTTCGTCAATATCTATAAGTATATATTTATGAAAGTGTTAGATCCAATCATTTAATGAACATAAGTAATACTCGTGGTAATGTAAAACTCAGATAAGCAAAAAGGAATTGTAAAAAACATCTCTGTATAATCTTAATATTTAAAAATTGTAGGACTTAAATGTTTTTAATTATTGCACGAAAATTTAACGATTTTTAATCCTAAATGCATTATGTATAGCCAATGTAAATTATAAATAATTAAATAGTTATAATTTATAATTAAATATAATATAGAGATTAACTTTTTATTATAAGCAAATTAAAAAATAAGTCAAATATTATTTAACTATAGTTGTAGTTAATTATATTTAGTTATAAAAAATAAATTGTAGGTTTAAATTAGGAAATAAACATAAGTAAAGCTAGCACACCGTGGACTTATGTCTTTTTACAGGAATAATTTTAAAAAACGGACTTAACCCACTATGCACCGATGAAAATCTTACTTTTGCGATTTCCGGTATCGGAGGTGTCTATTACACTCATTAAAAAAATAGACTCAAGCTCTTTAGCCGGGAAGCCACAAATATTATTTAGTAGATTATTTTAAGCTTAATATTATTTTAATATTATATATATTTTCTTTAATTGTAATTAAAAAAAACAGTAAACAAAAATATATTATATCAAAATCGGTATTCACTAATTCAGTGGCATAACTATAACTGTGTGAATCAGTTTACATAAATTGAAGAATATCTTAAAATATTTTTTGCATACTTAAATTGCAATCTTCAAGGATTTCATCATTTTGACTGCAATTGGATTCATTGATTGAATCTTCATGGCTCGAGATATTACCCGCTGCTTCATTCCGGTTACTACCTAAATTAATTATATCGAGAAGTAGATATTATAATCAACATTAAAAAACATATTTTTAATTTACATTTACTAAATAAAGTAATAGGAAACATTACCAGTATTGTCTAAGTTGACAATGTAGCTTGTAGAACTACAAATACTATCTCTTTCAGACGAATTTGCATTGCCGCTACTATTATCTGAGTCAGAATCATCACTGTCATCACTATCATCACTATCATCACTGTTATCGTTTATTGACGATAAGATTATACTTTTTCTAGCCCGAGAATACTCATTAAAGGTGTGTTTGCGTTTAGTCATTTTTTACGTTCTTTTTGGAAATGTGTTTCACGAATTATCCCTTAATAAGCGAAGTTACCTGCAAAGACGATATTCGAAAAAGCGGAAAATACTTAGCAAAATTTTATTTCTTATCAAAATATAAATAAGTAACCTAAGTGTTAATTTATAATCAAAATACTTTAATTATAATAAAATGTATAAAAGGAATAATTAAAAATTATTTTATTAATTATAAAGAGAAATTACTTTGGATTGTAAATTTTATCAAAGCAAAAAATTAATGAATTAGAATTTGTACATTTTTTAATTGCCTTAATTTTTTATAGTATAAAAATTGTAAAAAGATAATACAAACGATTGAAAGCGCGCAAAAATCCTTGTCGTTCGATTAACTCTTGATATTCGCTCTTTGTTGCACCTGGTTAATCTGTCGGCGTCACACAAGCTCAAGAAACTAATTTTTATTCAAAATAGAAACTTGCTTTTCCAATAATCTTAATCCCCTGACGTCCTCCTGTATATGCCTCTGAATGGAACTGCAGTCTATCTTGCAAACAGGAGGGTTTATAAGATTCAAAAGAAAAGAAAAAAATATACGTTCTATTAAAACTAAGTTTAAATAAATTTTAAAATACTTTTATTTACATTAACACTTGCGTTCTTAAATTTATAGACAATTTCACCGATGTTTTTTTAAGGTTAGTAACCTCTTTTACATTTAAAGCAAAATTAATAGTCTTTCAAATTCGACTAATATCGCTTTTACAATTCCATTGTTTATTTTCTACATACATATATATATATACAATAAATAACAGAACGATTTAATATTATGTTTGAACCGAAATTATATCCTCCCTATCTTACCGACCTCAAAAATAATTTAAAAGCGTTTGCAAATTTGCAAAAATGTAAGAGAATAGTAAAGTTCTATTATTGATAATCAAACGTAAGCATATATGAACAAAGATATTTACTGGTTTTTAAAAAATGGATATTTTTAAAAAACTAATAAATATCTTTGTTCATATATGCTTACGTTTGATTATCAATAATAGAACTTTACTATTCTCTTACATTTTTGCAAATTAACGCTTTTAAATTATTTTTGAGGTCGGTAAGATAGGGAGGATATAACTTCGGTTCAAACATAATATTAAATCGTTCTGTTATTTATTGTATATATATATATGTATGTAGAAAATAAACAATGGAATTGTAAAAGCGATATTAGTCGAATTTGAAAGACTATTAATTTTGCTTTAAATGTAAAAGAGGTTACTAACCTTAAAAAAACATCGGTGAAATTGTCTATAAATTTAAGAACGCAAGTTTTAATGTAAATAAAAGTATTTTAAAATTTATTTAAACTTAGTTTTAATAGAACGCATATTTTTTTCTTTTCTTTGAATCTTATAAACCCTCCTGTTTGCAAGATAGACTGCAGTTCCATTCAGAGGCATATACAGGAGGACGTCAGGGGATTAAGATTATTGGAAAAGCAAGTTTCTATTTTGAATAAAAATTAGTTTCTTGAGCTTGTGTGACGCCGACAGATTAACCAGGTGCAACAAAGAGCGAATATCAAGAGTTAATCGAACGACAAGGATTTTTGCGCGCTTTCAATCGTTTGTATTATCTTTTTACAATTTTTATACTATAAAAAATTAAGGCAATTAAAAAATGTACAAATTCTAATTCATTAATTTTTTGCTTTGATAAAATTTACAATCCAAAGTAATCTCTCTTTATAATTAATAAAATAATTATTAATTATTTTGTTTATACATATTATTGTAATTAACGTATCTTCATTGTAAATTAACAACAAAATTTATCTAGGCAATGTCCTATGAATAGCAATTTCCGCTATTTCGAATACAGTAAGAGTTTCCTTCATCCAAGTATAGTTTTATCCTTTTAGCAACACAATCATAAAATGCGTCAATATTATTTAAACTAACCTTTTTAACATAAAAGATTCCTTTTTTCGCATGAGTTTGATAAGCACAAATATAGTTGCATTTTCGGCCTCGTCGTTGAAAAAAATTGTGTAAACAATTTACGCGTAATATAGGCTCACCAATACTTTACCTCCATAAATGTGTAATATACTATTACAACTCTTATTGATTCTTCGATTCCCTATTCCTTCTTTAATTTATTTACTTCCATTATCAATAGCAATCAAGTTTATTCAACGAATAGCGACGGCAGAAAAATAAAAACTTATCAAAGGGTTGAAAGCGATTATCCAAATAATGTGGGCTTTAGTCTTCTGGAAAGATTCACGCAAAGTAAGTGTCATTCCAGTTGAAGATATCAACGATGGAAAGGAGGAAGAAAACAGCAAAGTCGCTAAATGGGGGAAACAATGGTACTCCGTAAATGTCTTAAAAACAAACGGTAATAGTATAATATAAAAACAATTTAATAATTAATAGTAAATTTTGTTTTGTAGTAAATTTTGTTTAATAGTAAATTTTGTTTAATAATAAATTTAACTTAATAGTAAATTTTGTTTAATAGTAAATTTTGTTTAATAGTAAATTTTATTTAATAGTAAATTTTGTTTATTAGTAAATTTTGTTTAATAGTAAAATTTTTAATTTTAGAAAACCAAGAGTTTCTTAATTCAATTGAGGTTACTCTAGATGGGCAAATAATTAAACCAGACAGATTGTCCCTAGTTTCTCCTGACTTAATCGCAAAAAAGAGAATTAGTAAGCAAAAACGGAAGGCTACTAAATCTGCTAAGCAGGAAGTTGCAGTTGATGAAAATTGGGCATTTCTGAAAAAAAAGTCAATCTTTGAAAATGAGGATTATACAGAAAAGAAAACTGAGTATCAGTAAATACTATGCACCTGTATCTCTATCCCTTCTTTCTCTTTTCTCCCTTCTCGCTCTATCTCTCTCCCTCTCTCTCTCTCCTTCTCTCTCTCTCTCTCTTTCGCTCTCGCTCTAAATTTGAAATTGTCTAAAATTTTAATCAGGTGTCTATTTAATTATAGAATCGCGCATGAGCAAGTAACTGATGAAATAGATAGCAGTAATGAAGACTCTTGTAAGCGTCAAAAATTAACAGACTATAACTCCGAAGACAGATTGGATGATAGTAATTTACATACATGTGATATATATATATACATATATGTAAAATACACCCTGGCTCCATAATCCGAATCTCTCTTTTGTACATTATAAACTATGTATCTTCTCTCTCTTTCTTAGGCGGCATAAACCCCTAATCGCAAGTTTATTATATATATATCCCGCCATAACAAATTCAGTTCAGTTGTTTTTCGTTTTAAAATAATACAGCTTTTTATTCTTTACTGAATCCTTTTAGCGCTTATTTGGCAATTTAATTTACATTTGACTTCTGTTATACAAATCGGCTCCTGTTTATCCGACATACCGATGTGATTCATGATTTTTCGTACTTGCTATTTTTTCAAACCTAATAAAATGGATATTTTTATGTTTAACTTTTTTTCCAAAAAGCATACAGTAATCGAACGATTTGTGATACGTAAATCAGGAAGTAACAAGGAAAACCGCACACACACACCCACGTACAGATACACAGGCACGCGCACGCACGCACACACACACATTTAATCTAATATACGATATAATGAAAAGTCTTAATGTAATATTTTTAGTGACAATGGAAGATTTTAGAAAATTGAAAGAGCTCCTTGAGTTAGCTAAACATGTTAATGTTGCAGAAATTAAGGTGATTGATTAAGGAAATGAATACTTTACAAACTGATTATATTATAAACTTTTTATTAACATTTTTAGGGTTTGCTAGAAGCCAAAATGTCTTATGATAAAAAAACACTTCTAGTCCCTGAAATGCACGAAACTTATCAAACAAGCATATCAACAAAGGAAGCAAGTTTATTTAATATAAAGTTTTCTGAAAAAAGTAAAACCTACAATTATTATTGTAAATGTTATCTTCAGGTGGAACTTATTCAAGGAACGGGAATTTTCGTTAATCGCCGTAGACTTGAAAATATTAAAACTATATATTATAAAAAACCTAAGGAAATGGTGAGGCAGTTGATGAAGCTAATTTTAACTGAGGAAGTTTTAAGAAAAAGTTCACCAACGGGCAAAAATGGATGGAAACCAATTCCTGAAAATATTTATGAAGGAGTTCAACGTAAATTATATATATTCATTTTACTAAATTTACATTTATCACTGTATCTTTTTCCATGTTGCATTTTTCTTTTTCTCTTATGTGTGTTCGCACTTTCTTGTTTCTACGCTAATAATATAATACATCATTTTTTCGCAGAATTTGTTAACAAAAATGCACCAAAAAAAAAATACACTCTTACACCCAAAAGGTATAGAGAAGTTTTGACAGCTATGTGTGCTACTTTGCGTACCACTAAAAAAAAAAAGGAAAACAGCAATAGTGGAATGCAAGATAGTGCAAAGCAGGTAAAAGTAAAAGACGGTTATCTTAAGAGTATAAATAAAGTAATTTAGTAGATATTTATAAATAATATATGAAAAAATTAATATATAATGATTTATTAAAGTAATTATATCAATTTAGTTAGTGTGTGTTTCACAAATTCTCAACCGGAGGTGTTTTCTCTCTCATCCCCCCCCCCCCTTCATTATACACGTATTACTACGTAATACAATTGATCTTAATCCATTACAGATTCAGCATGAAGAGTTAAGTTTTGAAACATTGGAACATGAAGAAGAGGAAGAGAAAGATAATTATGGGAATGAATTATTTAGAAACATAGAAGAAATAGAGAGACAGCAAACATTATCAGAATTGGAAAAAAACAAGAAGAATATGAAAGATAGTTACGTAGAGGAGGCACTTGAAAAGATAGAAAAGCTGCAGGAGCTGCAAGAACACACAGGAAAAGAAAAGAAAAACAAAGATAAAGTAAGGGGAAAAAAATCACAAATAATAAACGAAAAACAAGAAAAACCTGGAAAGAAAAAATCGTTTGGAAAAGAAAATCATGCGTAAAATAAATAGTTTTTGTTTAACATTAATCTATATATATAATCTTTGTTATATTAATATGTACTAAATCTTACAATTTCAAAATATAAAATCTAAAAAAATATATAGATATAAAATCTCGTTTGTATAAATCGGTGTTATTATCATTGCATGCATTTGCACAATGAGTAAATTCTTTCACCTGAGTGTATGTTGGTTCAAACATGCAATTAATCCATTATCAGTAAAATAAAACAAATTTTTGCTTTACTTACCTGAATGGAGAGTCAAAATGACGTAGAGAAAAGACCAAGTGGCAAACCAGAACGGCAAATAAACGATGGCGATTCTCTTTAATACTTATATTGTGATGGCTTTCTTCGTTGACATTCTTCCATTGCACGAATTTGTATTGTTTGAATTATTAGCCTCTTTTAAAAATGTAAGTAGTGGCGTATTTTAATATAAATCGGGAGCTCATGTAACGGACAGCTATCGAGGTCTCCAACCACGAATCTGCTTGCTTGGTGAAGGATTTGGGACGCACTCACGTATTTAATTATATATTTAGAGTGAACATTCCAATCATGATCATAATGTATATTAAGTACAAAGTTAAAAATAACTAAGGATAGATTTCGTATAATGTTTATACAAAGTTATTCAAACTTTGTAGAAAGTTTATTTTCATTAAGATAAATGTCTACCTAACATTATAAATTAATCAAAGTTTAATAAACTTATTATCAAGTTAATATATAATATATATAAAGTATTTATTTCGATTTTGTCAAATTTTAGCTTTCCTTAATAAATACGCAAAGTTCATAAACACTTCTTATTAAGTTTATGATTGAATTCATATAAAGTTTATGTAAAGTTGGTTCAAACTTTACATAAAGTTTAACATCATTAAGGTAAATGTTTGGTTAATTGATCAAATTTGTATAAACTTATAATCAAGTTGAGCTAAAGTATATATTAGGCTATGCCAAACTTTACCTAATGATTATCTTTATCGTAAAATTTCGAAATACTTTATAAAACGTTCAAAAAAACTTTCGATAAACTTCAGATAAACATTTGCATATTTTAATCAACAAATTTCTCAAGTTCGGCAATGTCTCGTTGGACACGTTCATATAAACTTTATTTTATCCTAAACTTTATATGAAGTTTAGACCAACGTACATTTTTTTACGCGGGCATACAATTTTACCGAAACACTCCGTATATATCCATCATTACATAAGATTAAGCGTATCAAAGAAACCAACGACACAATGAGAAACGTGTCAAATATTTACATTTATCCAATCGGACCTCGCGAAATAATCTGAAACGAGATAAATTCATCCTCCAGCAGATAATGATCCTTAAATCTTCCTTTATCGTTAAGTAAATTCCAACGCCCCGAGTTGATATACCTTATGGGGGTGCGAATGTTTTACGAGACAATGTGTATAAGGGTGCCGTCGTCAGACCCGCATACCCTCGAAATAACTGCAAGAGCAAGAAAGTAAATAGAAGTGTGCGTGCGTGTGTGTGCGTGTGTGTGTGTGTACGTGATAGGGCCTCATTCTCTGTACCAAGTCTCCGAAACACGAAATTAAGCCTCACATTTATCAGATCTCCGGAAAGCTCGCTTGAGAACGTCCGTCTAAATCACCTTCTAAAACCAGCTTTAACCGCGTGAGAACAAAATTGAAAATCATTAGGGATGCGAGTTGATGCGCTTTTAAAATAGACGCACGTAAACTCGTTTTTAACTTGGTATATTTTATTTTATTTTATTACTCTCGAGGCTTCCACTTTTTTTCACATATTATCTTTACTATAATAGTTTTATTTATAAGATGTACTTTTTTTTCAATTATCAATTATATTTGTTAATGTACCTTTTGTTATGAACGATTATACAAAATATGTGAGCAATGTTATTATCGTTTTAAGAAGACGATAATAGTTATCTTATACAATTTTTATTTCAATTAACGAACGTATTAAATAAATGTATAACGTTAAAATCAATAAATTTGCATAGAACAAATGAAACTGTACGCGTAAATGCGCAAAAGTCAAACTAAAAAAAAAGAAGCTATAGCTAATCTCCCTCGGTAAGATAACATGCAAGAGGGTGTGTCTCGAACCTCGCAATGTTCGCTCGAAATAAATTTCAAACCGTAGCGGGAGGGTAACATTCGCGCGCAACGAAAGATAACCGAGCGACTCACCCCAAACACCAAGACTCGAGAGAATTCGACGTGTCGATGCATAATGCAGTGATGGTTCTCGCAAACTAAAAAAAAAAAACCGAACCATCCCGAATTTAATTTATGGAGATCACACTCGTGAGTATTATAAAACAGATGTCGTATACCGCAAAAAAACGAGTTATTTAAACAATTTTACGTAAAAATTTGTTGAATGTCAAGGGTGATGCAAAATCATCGAATATCACGCGTATGTATGTCTGTAGGTTAATGCAATTCGCTCGGATTGTGCGCCGCGGAATTGATTGATAGGCTCTTTTGTTTCAACGCTCAGCTGCCTCGGCCAATCATCGAGTTACATATATACACGCACGCACACACATACACATACACATACACATATATTGTGCACGTATGCGCGTATCTGTGTGTACGTCGGTATGTGTGTGTGTGGATATATGTGTATTTTTTTTTCACGAGGATCTTTCGAAAGGTCGGGGCAGATCAGTCGGGGATGATGAATTTGGCGCAGCCGCGGCAGATGTCCACGCGCGCAAGTGAAAAACCGGTCGTGTTGATGTAGCCGCGTCGCGAATCGCTATAAAAATATACGGCATTGTAAGAGATGCCTAACGGTCGGAACCCAGACAGAGGCCCATTCACTCGCTCGCTTTTGATCGAATTTATTCTTTTTGAAAAAGTTTTATTTCCTCGACGTTGTACACGATTCTCTCTCTCTCTCTCTCTCTCTCTCTCTTTTTTCTCTTTCTCACTCTCACGTTTCACCTCGCTTCACTTTTGCAAACTGGGATAGATTTTCATACCGTTTCGGTATATCAAGCGTTCTGCCATTAAAATATTTGGCTTTGATACTATTTGTCGATTTTCAACATTTTAATTACAAATACAGTTGCGCTTACATTTAAACTACCTATGTATTTGATTAAAAGTCAATTGTAGTGTTCGTTTACTATCGAACGTTTACGTACCGAATGTATAATTGTAAAATTGAAAGTTATATTTACATTGCGATCTTGTTATTAATATGCTTGTGCAAAACATTTTTTACGATATTTCCATAGCAACTTCATATCATTCTATTTCCATAAATAACTAAAATCATATACCTTAATATATAATATATATATTATCTTCATTTGATATGATATACAAATATTAATGCCCGTTTAATATTATATAAAATATATAAATTTTGTTGTTTAACGGTCACAATATCACAAACGCACATCGTACAATATAATATATCAAATTTGCATACATTGTTATGTTGGCAAATAAATCAAGTTGACCCATGCCTTTAAAACTCGAATTCATTGTGTATGTACGACTATTAAAATTGACCAGGTGCGTTGAAGCTACGTACAAAAGCCGCGGTCGCGGATATAATATTTTTTTTTTTTTTTTTCACGAAAATCTATGCACGACAAAGGACTGCGATACGCGTCATCGATTCCCAAATGACCACTATATGGACGACAACAAAAATTAGTGATGTATTTCTTTGTACGTAATTGCTGCGCGTATATAAACGTGCAGATGCAGCTGCTGCGCGCATACTTTTTCAAATGAATAAATCTTAGAACGTCGGTAATTAAATTTTCATTTCTTCGCATATATATATATATATATATATATATATATATATATATATATATATATATATATATATATATATATATATGTATATATACGCACATACACTCTTAATGTTTCGATTTTTTCTTTTACTTTCATTCGGTTCGGCTGTAACCATAAAATAAAAACAAAATAGTAATAAGGAATATAGGTATAGTTTTCGATAAATATTGTTTAGCCGCGAACCAGCCAAGGAACGGGCGCCAAGGATTCAGACACGGTTGTTATCCTCGGACAGGTCATCATTAAGACGAGTCGGAGAAGTTCGAAATAGAGCTAGTTAAATGAGACCGAGAGCCTGATTGAATTCGAACTTTCGGCTCCCTCGACTTTGTAGCTCACTCTCTGTCTCTCTCTCTCCCTCTCTCACTCTCACTCGTTCTCTCTCTCTCTCTCTCTCTCTCTCTCTTTCTATCTAGCAGTGTATTTACTGCGGTCCTTCTATAGCAGCTGCTTCGTAATTCTCGGTGTCTCGCTGATTTCCGAGGTCTCGCTCTTTTTTCTCTCTCTCTCTCTCTCTCTCTCTCTCTCTCTCTCTTACTCTCTCCCTCCCCCTCTCCTCCTCTCTTGGCCCAACTCTCGCCACTTGGACGAGTCTACGAGTCGTAAAAGGAAGTGGATTTCCTCCACACGTGCTTCTCGTTTCGCTCCAGATTGTTTCCAAAAGTCTAAGGTCACACATCTGTCAAAAATCTTGGTCTCTACACACACCCGCCCCCGCGTCTTTATATACTCGCGCGTAACGTTCTACATTCGTTTCATATAATTTTCTATACCTCGATGTTTGAATTTTTAAATACCTTCGTTTACATGCATGTACAGAATAAATTCATTCAAGACATTTTTATCAGTTGATATATACTTAAGTAAGAACTAAAATAATACAATATTACACCTAAAGTTATATATACTATTAAAATCCAATTTGTTTATATTATTCTTCTGCCTGATTATGTCACATCTGTTCACTAATTTATTTTTTAAATTTTAATAACGGCCACTCTCAACTGATATTTTTTCTAATACAACAAATAAAGTTACATACTTACAACTCGGGTCTCTTTAAATTTTTTTTTACACGTACATACGTATACTATCGTATACAAGTTCAAAAGAAAGAAAAGAAAAGTATAATCTCATAAATCAAACGACGGCACCCCAAGGGAGAAGTATACATAAAATAGTCAAATTACAGTAATTCGATCGATTAAAAATTGAACGAGCAGCCAAGGAAACTCCCATAGAGCTCGCGCGCGCGAGCGAGCGAACGAAAAGACATCGCGCGAATCCTGATTCAGCGCGTCGAAGCGAACGAGGGGATTCGGCTAATCCGATTAATCGAAACGTAAAAAAAAAGTCCCATGCCATCTGCCGGGTTTCCCTCGATATCGTACTGGGAACTCGGGATAGAAAACTCTCGGCTCATAAATTCCAGAAATCTAAAATCAGCGTCCATGAAGAATTTGAGAGCGCACCCCGTAAAACGAGCTTTTAAGAAGCTTTCCTCTTATCCGCTATGTATATACGTTATATAGACGAAAAACTGCGAGTGTACGTGTGGAGACTTGTAACCCCGTGTACGGACACACACGAACACTTAGACGCGTGTGTCAAAAAAGTGCATACGCGCAGCCGTCCTATATATGCACTTAGACACGCTACCGTCGGCTTTATATACAATGTACAAAAGCGAAGGAAGGATCTCCAACGCGGTAACCATGGCAACTGTACAAACAAAATGGCCGACAGCTTCCGGTTTCTCTCTCTCTCTCTCTCTCTCTCTCACTCTCGGGCAGCTGCGCGGATCTAGTTTCTCTCCTAGGTCTTATACAGTCACACGTATATACGCGTGTGCGTAGAGATGGATGTCTCGTACAATTTGATCTATGCATATGCGCGTGCACGTCGACCGAAAGAGATGGATCGAAAAAATATATGATACAAGCGTTGCCGGGAAAATCGAGCGGGTTGTTTTGTTGAAGGTTTTTCACGACGATCCATTGTTTCAAATCATTTTAATTCGAGCAATTTGAGCAAAAAATTAGTTCACCCAAAACTAAATCGTGTTTAATGAAAAATCAGTATTTACGGACGAAACGTAACAGCAGGTCGAAAAATTTTGTTGTACTCGCGCGGAGTACAAAACATAAAAACTCCCTCGAGCGACAGCCGCGCGCGCGTTTAAAATTTAATCGTCACGGGTAATTTTTCGAAGCCGTTCGGTTTAATTGAAGTCCTAACGATTTATCTTTATGTAAATAAGCGTAATTAGCTCGCGGTATAAATCAACTCTCGACGTTACACACGCAGAGAGAGAGAGAGAGAGAGAGAGAGAGAGAGAGAGATAAAGACAGTTGGATATATATATATATATATATACCGATCGAAGCCGATTTTACTTTAGGAATAAAACTAATGGCCATTCGTAATTGGGATTAGCTGTGTGTGCACCAGGGGTAAGCTGTGGCCATTAGAATTAGAATTACGCCATTGTGATGCTCGCACATGTGTCGCTGTATATATATATCCGTGCACGCATTTACGACTCTCTTTCTCATTCTCTTCAAATTCTTTTTTTTCCTCTCCTACATTTTTTACGAGCTGTGTTTGCGAGAGAGAACGCAGACATTTTTCCATATTAACTCCCCGTATATATATCACAAAATTTCTGGGATATGCGCGATATGATTTATGAGGAATTATAGTTTTCATGTTCGGTATATAGGGTACGTTTTTGCGACGTTAAAATTAACGTCGAGTTAATTATCGGCGAGTTGTAACTATACCGATTTAGGAGGCGATAAGGTAATTCGATAAGTATACAGTGTGATCATAATGAGATGCCGATTCGAATCTTGTGAGGTAGATTTTTAGATCTAAGTAAGGATAAAAACGTACGAGCTTGTATTTTCTGAGGTGGATTAGGGTTGTTTGACCATCGCCGAGAAATAATAAAAGAGTAAAGCATTTTATTATTTACAGATATATGACTCGGGTAATATTATGCAGACGCGTGCCGCGGTCTCTCTATTCTCTTAAATTTATAAGAGATTCGTTAACGATAATGTAATAAACGAAAAATTTGATAACTTTGAACTATCCGACAGGTGATCCTGATAAATACGTAATAATTGGTTTATATATTGCAGAAAAAGAAGACATTAGCGCTACCCCAGAAGACCAAAGATAATTGACTAAAAGAGAATAGCTCTCATTGTTTCTAACAGTACGGTGTAGGAATCATCGACACGCGTCTCTTCTGTCTACGGGTAAATGTGCAATCGGTCAGGTGAAGCAAGGGGGTACGGAATGAGGGGAGGTTAGAGATCCCCCTGTATTCGGTGTTTGATTACGCAAACGCCCGGTCGAGCTTTCTAATCAAGGACTAATTAGTTCAATTACGTCCCCAAACTCGCGGAAGAAGCGCCACGCGGTACTTTTATCTTTTCCAACAGGGTGATAATTATCGTATTCCGTTGAGCGCGCTTTGGTCTATACGACTTAATTCCGCCATATTGCTTTTTCCATCGATTAAACTTCAAAGTCCCTTACCGGGATAGAGAGTGAGAGAGAGAGGGAGAGAGCGAGAGGGAGAGAGAGAGAACCGAAAAAATGGTCCCGTGGCGCAAATAAATCACGGAACGACCGGCTGGTCGCCATATTCGCGAGGGAGCCCTTTTTCAACGCCGCCACACTCTTTCCATTTTTTTTTTCGTTGTTGTCTTCTTTGCAACCAGATATTATATACGCAGGGAATGAGCTGCACGCGTTCACTAATTGCAACGCTAACTGTTGATTTTTCGAGGTTGATTAAAATTTACGATCGGACGGATTTTACAATTATGTTATAGAGCAAGAGAGTGAGGGAGAGGGAGAGAGAGTTGTGTAAAAGAAAGTTCGAAGGGTTGAAAAAAATATGCGCATAATAGGTTATTATTTAAAATAACGAAAAACGGAGAAGCGCGCTTGATTGTAAGGTATATATAATAGTATGACATTAACTATTTTCAACTAGTAAGTGCGTAAACTCGCGAAATGTACATGGATAAACAATCTAGTTAGGCATTATTAAAATGTAAGACGAGTTTAGTCAAACTAATCGAAAAAGCAAGTGGATAATAATGAAAATGAAGAGATTACACGCGAAATCCATGTTTCCGTTATTTCTATTTGTGTATGTCGCGTATGTATAACCACTTTAAACTACACCGAGAGAGAAAGAGGGAGAGAGAGAGAGCGAATGTACCTCGGCAGTGATTATCCTTTATCGCGAGCGTTCGCTTATCCGTGACGTCATAATGAACCAGCAATCAGCGGCATTGTCGACATAATTCACGATCCGCCATTCAGTCTATTGTTTAACAGCGTTATCGGGTAACGAAAATAAAGGAAACCGAATAGGAAAGAAAATAATAGGTACGGTTTTAACGCGATTATAAAACTCCTAGGATCGGTGAATTTTTTTCGCGAGGACAGGCTGGATAGGGGAATGAAAGAAAAAAAAGGAAAGAAAAATACTGCTACGATAACCTTCACGCTCAACCGGTCGCAAAGACAACGCAATAGATAAAGGGATTTTCAAGTGAGGCACAAAACTTTGCAATTGCACGAAAGGGAGAAGCAGAGAGAGAGAGAGAGAGAGAGAGAAAGAAGTGTATGTATATAGGACAGGGGAGCAGCTGTCAGACAGCTGTGGAGCCCTTTTTACCTGCGTCCAGTAGCGGAGAGGTGCATTTTGCCGCGAGAAAAAAGGCGGTTGGCTCCTTGGCTCGTATATCGTCCGGCAAAGTAGCACGTGCTCCTCTCTCTCTCTCTCCCTCTCTCCCTCTCTCTTTCTCCGTGTATCTCCTTCTTTCTCTTTCGCTCCTTTGGTAACGGCAAGTGCGTCAATTTCCGTCCGACCTTGGACGAATCTTGTACACTCTTGTAATTAGTTTCTTTGCAAGCTCGTGGAAAAATATTGTTTTCGTCGAATGATCGTTTCTCCTCCTGGTTTATTTTTCGTTTCTTTCAAAAATTTCGTTTCGACGCGGGAGCGCGCGCGCGCGCGCTATATTGGTTTGCGGTGTCCGTGTAATTATTCGCCGCGAACGACGCGTCAGACGCCAACATCACGCACACCACGGTCAGCTGCACCTCAAAATCGATAGGGCAAATCTAGCCAGATTACATTCTCATGGGGCTTCCCGTGATCCTAGTAATTCCCCTCCCTTCCTTGATAAACCGACTGAACGCAGTTTGGAATTCGCTTCGATACGCTTACGAGTCCGGTGTAGTAATTGCCTGATGTCCTTTTGCAAAATGTCTAATCTATAGACCGTTATTTTAATGTTTGTAAGTACGCGACGGTGACGTAATATCTACGAAAATAGAAATCCGTACGTTGAACTTGGTGTATTTCACGTGCCGAAGAATGCTTTGGGGATACCAGTAATACACACTATATGCATTATATTTTGCAATACTCCGATTTACATTGGCAAAATATTGGCTGTCACATACTGCTGTTTTCTTCATTCAACGAGTCCACGCCGTTTTTTTATACTACGTGAAAATATGTAGAATCAAATTTATTTTCAAGTTTAGATTGTTGCGTCATCCTATATTAAGTATATTACAAAACATACGCGTGAGGGAATAAGTTTAAATACGATTGACAATATAAAACCAGTTTACTTTTAAGTAAAACACTGTATTTTTTTTTCTCACTAATTAAAGCAATGTGGGGAATAAAAATTAGCTGAACGAATAGAAAATGAAAATCGATTGAGAGCGTTAATAAAAGAATTTACGTAATTAATAATGGAAATGTCGATAAATCGGAAAATATGATAAGCATATAGTAAAAATAAAATGTATACATTGCAATTGCAATCTACCGGCAAGTTTATTTTAAACGACGCTGTAACCAATATTTTTGATGGAATAAAATATATATAAATGCTTCACAGTCACGAGCAAAAGAAATAGTAATCTCAACTTAAAACATTTAAAAATACTGAACAAGAAAATGTTAAAAACGTTGGGAAAAAAAGTTGGTTAAAACGCAAAAAAGTCAAACGAATAAATTTTGGTAGTTCACTTCGAATTCGGCAAAATACAGCTTGCACGTTACACGTGTACACGCGTATTTTTTTTGTGCTCCTCGAGCGTATATAGCAAACCACACGTGCTCGGCAACCGATATGTGGTTTTGATACAAAATAATGGCAAAGAAATTTATTAGCGTATACGTGCGTTAAAAAACGCGAGCCTCGTCGGCGAACGACGGTGGTGGCGGCGCACGTACACTTCGCATATATAACAATCGTTTCTCTTTTTACCGCGAAAAACGTCGAATACCATACCGGCGGCATATTGCGTTTTTCACTCGTAATTGCATACGCGCGCGCGCGCTCGCGCTCGCCCGCGTGCACTCAAAAGGTAGAGAAAAAAATTTTTTTTTTAACCTTGTCATTAAGCGCACGTAAAAGCAGAGCGCGTGTCTGTCCAAGTGTCGCGGGATGATGATGCGTTGTCGTATATAGAAAAGATCTCGGTTTTGTGCTTTGTTTTCATTTGCGGTTATTAGACTTGGTATAATTGGGGAGCCCCCTTCTATCTCTCTTTCTCTCTTTTAATTTGCATTTTAAACGAGCAGTACGTTAATCAAGCAGCTTTTCCGCGGGACAAGAGACCTTCGTTTCGTGCTACACGCGGGTACGGCAGTTAAATCTAATCCTTGCGCTTTCTCTCTTTTCGGCCCTGGTCGAAAGTGAATATTTTTTAGGGTTGCTCTGCAGACATTATTTTCCTTTTTCATTTTTATTCTTATTCAAGTTCTTTTATTGTTTATGCAGTATTATGTAGGCTATTATACCATCCCCAATTATTAGATATTACATTAATTATTAATCGAATTGTTATTCAAATTAAATAATTTAGAAACAAAGAAAAATACCTGACGAATAAGTTTTTGAAAGAAAGAAAATTAATATTTACGTAATCGCTATCGATATAAAAAAACTCAACATTTAACCAATTTTGAAGTAAAGATCCATCTCTCTCTCTCCTTCTTCGGCGGGCCTAGAGGCGACGAGTGACGAGCTGAATAATGTAAAACGGGCTTTAGAATTTTCGTCCTCGGCAAATACAGCTCGAAGAGCCGCGAAACCATGCAAGAGTCGGGAGAAAAGAGAGAGAGAGAGAGAGAGAGTGAGAGCGCGAGGGAGAGGGGTAGGAGAGAAAGCGAAGAGAAGGAGGAAGGTGTGAGGAAGAAAAAGAGGAAGAAAGATAGAGAGAGAGAGAGAGAGAGGAGAGAAGTGTATACATCACCTACACAGGGAAAGGGCCGGGTCGATCGAGTGTGTGCGTGCGAACACGTGCACCAATGAGCGAGAGTGAATTTTCGTGCGCGGCGGCGGTGGCGGCGGCGGTGGCGGCGGTGGCGGCGCTCGGGGAGGCTGCGTGACTCATCCTGCGGGAGAGAGAGACCGAGCGAGTCCTGTTTCCGTGGCAGGAAGCAGTGGGGGCGGGGATCGATATATCGACTGAGAAACGCTTCTCTGCACGCGCGCTTTTCTCTCCCTCTCTTTCTCTGGATAAATTTTGACGATTCTCTCTCGCTCTCTTCTCTCCCTCCTACCCTTCCAAAGCTCTCTTATTTCGTTTCGAAAAGTTTTGAGGGTTAGCTTCAAGAATTGACGATTCTAAGCTAGTTTCAATTCGATACGTCTTCGAGTTTAGCTGATTTTCAAACTAACGGGGAGGGTTATGAGTTTTAAACGAGCCTGCGTTGATCATCGTCTTTATACGTTCTCTGACTTTAAATTCACGTTTCCTACGATCTCACGCCCTTACGAACTTTGGTATAATAAAAAGTTTGTAATAAATATACTTATATTTAAGACACGGTAAATTTTTCCACGATTGAACAATTGTAAATTGCGCGATTGCTAATCGCAATAATCGTACAAAAAAAAACGTTTAAATTAATCATAGAAAGATGTTGTATCGGATCGTAATGCGCTATAAAAAAAATATGTATTGACTATAAAAAAAATGGTAAAATTTCCATCGTAATAGAAGCATGCACGTATATATTTCAATAGATGCATTTCCCATCAATTTATTACATCCCGCATCCCGGATCCTCGTTTAAATACAAGTGCATCGAACAATTGTAGACGTACTTAAAAGTGCACTTTATAAATATATATATATATATATATATATATATATATATACAAACACATATTAATCTCAACTCCATGTGCACATATATTATTATAAAATAAACAATATGGCGCAACATTCGTGTTATTATATATATATATATATATTATCTGCGTTTAACGCGCAACAAAAGTACAACAAAAAATAAATGTATAGCTTGAATAACAATAACGCCGAGGACGTAAAAATTCTTGGTAACACAAACATAACAAATTAACGTATCATCGAGAAATGTCAAAGTTCGCGAATTCAAATGACTCAGCAAAGCATCGCCATAAGTTTTATGCGACTGCAAGTTTAACTGTGTGCGAGTAATGTTTACACGCAGACGTACGTACCCCATACTTTTTATCAATGAATTTGTTTACTATCTTGGCATCTTAAGGGAAGTAGTATATATATATATATATACGCACACACCCTATATCGACTGACCCCCAATCTATATAGCTCTACGAGACGCCGTGTGATAAGCACGAGCGCCGGCTAAACAAAAATATATATATGAATGTATATATACATATATGGAGAAAGAGAAAGAGAGAGAGAGAGAGAGGTATACGATAATCCAAGTAAATATTGACCTTCCATTCGCGATATACAAAGAACCACGCGCGCACGTTCACTGTCAACTGGAGCTTGATTAACGCCACCTAATCCCAAGGAAAATCGAAATTCGAACGGGTTCTCACGAATTCACGAAGCTTACGTACATACATATATATGTTAATGTTCCATCTGTCCGCGAAATATTCCCATCTCGTTTATATTTCGCGGATTTTCAAAAGGGGTTCAAAGATATAATCCTGACGCATGACGCGAGTCTTCGATCCACCGTAATGCTTATATACGATACACTTTTTGACGTATTATTTATCCTCTAGTGTGACAAGGAACAAAAACGTAGTAATTTAAGGATATACTTGTATATTGTTAATCTTTCTTTCGACTTTACCCGAGGTAGCAATAAATATTTATCATCCCAACAAAACGTATTTATATATGCGTCCACACATGCATAAGATAAATGCTAGTAGATCCTCGGTTAGTCTATAACGTAATTGCTTTACAACCGTATAATTTTCACTTGCTGGTATTGCAGAGAGACCGTCGTGATTGTATTTTAAAAGTAAACAAGATTCTTCACGCGATCTTAAGGATTTACTCGAATACGCTAAATTTTGTATCGAGAGTTGTTATTTCTTACTTTGGCGAATCTTCTTATTAGTTTTACTTCGGTAAAAATTCTACATCGTGCAAAAAGTGTTGTATTGAATAACTACTACTTGCGAGGATAAAATTATGGAAATTCTCGTGGCGTTCAATTTTTATTTCTGACGGTTAAACCCGTGAAAATCTGTTTTTATTTATACTATACAATCCTGCTAAATCTAATTATCTTATTCCCAATAGGTATTCGGAGGGAGTTTCGAAGAATGACATATTGTCTATAAAGAACAATAAAGAAATAACAATGACGTTACGGTTTTATAATGAATTACCAAAATATATCATAAACTTTGGATAATCCTCGGAGTAATACCTGCAACAACCCTACAACGCGTGTGTGGATACACATACATCTGCCAGCTGCTCGAGAGAATCGTATCAAATGCGCCGAATCGCGTCGACAGCGTAACGAAATCAGGCGTTATCCTTTCAATTTCCCGTCGATTTATCTGGCATCCAATAACTGCGGCCGAGTTAAAGACAGAATTTCACGCCCGGTTTAATCCTGATTTCGTTGCCGAGAATTTTTCAGTTAAGTTAAAGAAAAAATTTATCTCGAGGGCTTGAAGAAATTATACGATTTTCCTCCCGTATCATTCAACTTGGCAGTTTAATTACTTTTTCTTGTTGTAGTTGTCGTTGTCGTTGTTGTTGTTGTTGTTGTTGTCGTTGTTGAAATTGTTGTAAAAGTCGATTCTCCTAAAACCGAAAGTGAATACGTCACCGCAAGGCTTTCGAGGTTTTTGGTTTCCTGATAAATCGAAACGAAGAGAGAAGCCAATGAAAGTGGGATATGGAGAAAGAGGATACGGGAAAGTACGTAAAGGATATACGATCTAAATATTACTCGAAATTTCGAGTTGAAAATATAACGAAATACATGTGCACGTATATATATATGTATGTATGTATGTATATGCACATGCACATTAAAAGTTGTTTGAACAAAAAGTTGTGATAACGCAAGCGTTGACGATAAGCGGTCACGATGTTAGCTTGAGTTCTTCAGGGTTATCTCGAGACAGGCCAACCAACTCTTGTCGTGTACGTTATAAAAGTAGAGGAAAGAAAAAAAGAAGAAGGAAAGAAGCTCGTATATGCGCTGACACTTATATAGAATTTATCGAGTTTTTTTACACTTTCTTTTGCGTTCCGATATCGGCAAACAATATAATACCGCGCGGTGATTATGGAAATCGCTTTCCGTGGATAAGGGAAAGTCAATGGCTGCAACAACGTTAATTTCTTTTTCGTCTCGAAAGTTCTAGCGTGAGTTAGTTTAATTTCCGGAGTAACGGAAGACTCGACAAACGGAGTTGCGTGTTTTGCTATATATACGTCTATATAGGTGTGTGTATATATATATGCTCCTTGTATAGTGATCCTGGTATAGTATACCAGAGAATCGGTTGGGAAAAAAGAAAAAAAAACGGTTGACTCGATGCACGCATAGGCTTTTAACGTAGTTGTATCTTAATCGTTTGAAACAGTTCTTTTTTTCTTTTCTAGACGTTTTTCATGTCTTCCATATATGCAATCTCCATACGTGTATACGATATTTAAGCGAATTTGATTTTCTGTTCGATAACTTTATCTCTACATCCTTGTTATTAGTTTATATATTTAATAAAGATCAATTTACCATTCCCTCACCTAAAATGATAATGTTAGAAAATAGTAATTTGTATATACTATAGTATAGCCTATAGGCGTCGACAAAAAAGTATGAAAAATATAAACAAAATCAATGGTTTGGCGAACTGCACGTTCGTTATTTACAATAACAGTACTTTTAATTAGTATAACCCCGAAAGAAAGGCAACGGGAGAGAGAAAAAGAGAAAGAGAGAGAGAGAGAGAGAGAGAGAGAGAGAGATAGAAGACCGACAGCAGGAGCAGCAGAAGCAGGCAACAGCAAGTCCGGGAAGGAAGATCCAGAAGCAAGCAAGCGACCGAGTAAGGAGGTTAATTTATGACGAATCGGGCCGAAACAAGAAGGAAGAACCCGATAAAATCGAGCCGGGAAAAGAAACGGCGCTATCTCCATCTTAACTAAGGAGTGGGTGGCCCTCTCTCTCTCTCTTTCTCTCCTTCTCTCCTTCTTGCCGTTTCGCTAACCAGGTGCGCGCGACAACGAGACTCGAGGGGTACACGACCGGCGCCTCGAGTCCGGATTTGCGCAACGTGAAAGAGGATGTGTGAGTGCACGTATAGATACCAACACTAACACACACACACGCACACATACACAAGTCGTTTTTCCCTCGGGATAAAGAGGGTGTTAAGTACAAGAGGATGGGGGAGTGGACTTGTTGTGACGGTGAGCCTTGTATACTCCTCGACTCGATCCATCATTACACTCGCTCGCTAGCTCCACGTTTTTCTTTCGCTCTATATATCCTCAGGATTTAGGGTCAATCGCGTTTATTCTTACCGTTCGGTTAATGCACTCCCGAACGTTGATCTTTTCAAAGGGGGAAGTTATTTGCGTGGGTTGTTTCGACTCCCCCCCCCCGTTTTTTTTCTTTCTTTGCACTCTTTAACCCACGTTGCGAAACAATTTTTTTGAGCAGGTGCTATTTCACTTTCGTAATATATGGAGATCCACTCCGAAGATTAGAACGTTTAATTGCATTTAAATCGCGATCTTGTTTTTTTTTCTTCGGTTAACCCGTTTGTTTATACCTATACTGCAAAGGTTTAACTATTTTTAACGTCCGTTTAATCTGTAAATATTGAAATTGTAAAGCTTCGGGTCGTACCAAAATTTTACTTAAATTACAACTAACGTAATTTCAACTGCATCCAGTTTTAAAAACATATTACATTGGACGACTGAACAACTCATAGAAAAGGAAAGTAAGCAAATATTTTTCCAAATTTTATATCCGTTTGTACCGTACAGACGAGCACAACGACTTGTTTGATCGGAGAGAAAACATAAAAATTTTATATATCTGAAACCTACATACATCGAATCGATCGATATAATTAAAATAAGATATATACATGGACGCGCGCGCGCACAAACCCACAAACACGCACGCATACACACACACACACACAGAGACACACAGAGACACACAGACAACAGAAGCGACATTAAAAGAGGAAGAAAATGTTTACTTTGCAGGCAGCTGATACTCGGCCCTTGTATGTTTGAAAAGTGCGCTATTGTACTATTGATTATCGGTAATACGAGGTGACGTTTCGTCTCTCGAGCGTTCAGTCTAACGAATTTAATTTAAAATCTATTTGTTTAACGACTACGCGCACATCTGTCACCTTTATGCACATTACGAAAACGAAAGTTGCAAAGTGAAAGATATATATAGAGGAATGATTATTCGTCTCTTAATTAACGATATATCCGTATAATGTATACAAGCTGCATAATGCAGGGTCACACGAGAAGACGTGCGTTACGTTGTCTCGGAAGGATCAAACGCCTATATACGTCTCGTGCCTAGAATCGAAAATGCTTATTTTTTTTCCTCTTCTCGTGGCCCGTGGGCTCAAAAAAAGTTGACGCGGGCGATCCGCACGTTTCGTAGTAAGTCACGGGTCGCGTGACTCATATAGGCCGAATTGACTCGAAACGTACAATTGATTTGTTTGTTCGCAAAAATCTCGTGCGTGTGCGCGTGTATATACACACGTATACATCACGGAAACATATATAAAAACGTATGTATATACGTGTGTAAGCGACGCTCGTGCGTTCTTCTTAATTTCATCGTAACGGCTTTGGGCAGCTGTCGATGCATTAAAAATATAATTACCTCGTACAGTAGCCTCGACAGAAATGGGTTTCCAAAGCTCGTGTATAGTTTACGGAAACGTAAATGTTTCTAGGTTTTAATTTTAAATTATTCGATATACGTATATATTTTGTTTTGTTCTGGTGGTGCGAGAACGTTAAACGCAATAAAATAATTGCATCATTGTATTTTAACGCTGGTCCGACCGAAATCAAAGCTAAGACGAACGGAATGCGAATACATTAACGAAACTAATGTGTACTATGTGGAAATGTACAATTGAATCTGTGTATACGATGGTGAAAGCTAATCGGTTATCGACGCCTCAGCAGCAAACAAGCCTCGACGACGACGACGACAACGACGAGAAGAAAATAGTGTAAACGAGAGAGGGAGAGGGAGAGGGAGAGAGTGAGAGTGCGAGACGCGAGGTTCGATAGGCGATATTATGACCCGCGAGCCTTGAACTTGCCCTACGATAAGACCGTCGGCGCACTAGTCGTGATATAGCTCGAGCTGCAACGATGAGAAAACCCGTACATATACCTACATACACTCACACTCGTGTACATGATACATATATACATGTATATGTATACCTATATACATGAATGTGTGCGTCTATAATGTCGGCTACAGCAAGAGGCAGGTCTCGATCAATAATCGAGCCCTTCTAACTGTCCGCCAGGAGCGGCGCTTTCTTTCTCTCTCTCTCTCTCTCTCTCTCTCTCTCTCTCTCTCTCTCTCTCTCTTGCACAGCGTTCCCTGTACATCGTACGTGTGTGTGTGTGTGTGTGTGCCTCTGCCAACCCAAGCAAAGAGTTTTAATGACTCGGCGGCAGCTATGTACGAAAATTTTGCCCCACGTTTTATACCAGAGAACTTTAAACCTGTTTTTTCTTGTACCTCGTGGGTTTTGTTAAAATTTAATAACTTTTTGCTAGTTTTGTTTGTTTACGTTTTGAAATTTATAACGTTTGCTCGAATCTGCACATTTTTTTCCTGATTCGTAAGTTAAATTTGATTTTAGGTATAAAGATGAATCATATATACCTTTTATTCAACGATCAATCATAAATTAATCTTTGGAAGAAATAAAAAAATGAAAACTGTTTGGTGTGCACTGAGAAAAATTTGCTAGTATAAATTATTATTTTAATGGTAAAAGGAGTACAGACCTACACAATTATAAAAATTGCTATTAATAATGGTAAATATTACCATTATTTTGGAAAAATTATCATTAATATTGGCAATATTTACCATTATTGAAAGCAATTTTTATAATTGTGAAAGTCGGTCCTCCTTTTACCATTAAAATAGTAATTTTTACTAAAATATTTTTCTCAGTGTGGTATAGTGCTATAGGTAGTAAAAATGTACAAAATTGAAGTGTCTACAACATAGACGTTAAAGAAGAAATAATTCTATTTTGATATGAAAAGATAGGTTACGCTATTCGATCGATTAATAATTAACAGACAAAAATTAAAGAAATTTATTGATAAGCGAAAGGGAAGTGCTGTTAATTCATAATATGTATATTATATTATAAGCTCATATACGATACGACGAAAAGCCGTAATATGAAATCGAACGCAGCCTGTACGCAATTCTAGAAAGTCTCGCAGCTTCATCAGTTAGTTAATTCGTCACTGTGTACGTAATCTTTTACTTCATCGTGCCTAATTTTAAATTGTAATTTATAACTAATCACCTATTCAACAACAGAAACTTAGAGATGATTTTTCTAATAACTTTATCTATATAGTCATTATTACTAGGAATTAATCTAGTACGAATAAGCGAATTTTGTTAGCTAGTTTATACTTTTTATCAAAATTTTATACCCATAAAAAATTACTTATCCATATTGTCGTTTTCTACCATCAGGAATGTATCTATTATTTATATAAATAATTTAATAATATTGAATAGACAAACATATAAATTTATTAATATAAATATATTGCTTCATTTTTGGTATGTTTTTCTCTAAAATTAGTATTCGTAACAAATATGTTATACGAACTAATATTTCAATCAGTAACTTAATAAACATGTATTTATTAACGTTTTAAATTACGCTTACGAATAATAAATTAGACGCTTTAAATATCGAAATAATTCATAATTATTCTTCCTTTTGCTATAAATCTCTTCGAAACGCGTTGAAAAAAAATAATCCAAGTCTTAATCACCCGCCGCTTATAAATAATGCATCGTAACCATTATCGCATCGTGTTTATCCTACATCGTTAACAATAAAACACGTTATTATTTAATTTCTCCACCGCGATAAGGAATTCCGAGTACAAAACCTATCAAGATATATATATGTATATATAAAAAAAAAGAAGAAGAAAAAGAAAAAAAAACGTCGGCAAGTAAGATAACGTATGTATAGAAGGAATATGAATAAAAGTCGTTGAAAACGATGAAGAAATAGATGTTGTACGTAACGCGTATTAACGGTACAAGATAAGGGATGAGGGAGGTGGAGGTCGTGTAGTAGGAGCTGTCGCGAAAAACGAATTCCGGAGAGTGAAAATAAACAGTTGCGCGCGGAACGACGTAAACCGCATCGCACTATCGAGTATTATAAGCCTTCGGAGAGATCGGTGAACCTCGGTTTATCGGGTCGCGAAGATCGGACGTGTTAGCGCGCGGGCGCTCGAGGCCTTTGCTCCCACAACCCCGCATATTACATGTATATGTACATGTGTACGTGCGTGGTAGTGCGTGTTGGATCGCGCGGGCGAGCGCTCGTGCGTATGTGTCTGTGTGTTCGGTAGCTTAACGTCACCACATTGCAATAACAAACCGTGTATACCCTCTCCCACACCCTCGTACGAGACTAACACCCGCGCGGTGGTTATCCGTATTTCTATATTTCCCTCCGGGACTCTCACTCGACGCCACCGTATCCCGGCATCGGGGCCAAGTTCATCCTATATATAGGTTTAATACCTCGCCTCTCTCTCTCTCTCTCTCTCTCTCTCTCTCACTATTCACACATACATACATACACACATATTGCACACGTACATACTTATCCCTTTCGCTATAGTATATACTTTCGTACACCTCGTCGCGTGACTAGTCCGCGAAATTCGTTTTTTCGTCTCTTTCCGTGTACCCTATAACTGACGTGGTTCTGTGTGCCCTTGTTGAAACACTGGTTATCAAATCTCGGTTGGTGTTTTAGATACGGATCTTCAATGGATATTTCGGTCCTTTTTTTTTCTTTCACTGATTAGACAGATTTTTAAGTGTCGCGAGGTTACGGTATAATCGAGAGTTTATATATACGTATATGACGATACGCGTTTGCATTTATAGTTGTTTTAACTATATATATTTTTGGTGCGACGGATTTTTATTTTACATCCCGCATGACTAATACTTGTACTTGTACTTCGCGAGGGCAAGGGGTTGTTATTTATAGAAATGTAACGTGCATGGTAAGATCAATTAGCTCAAAAATTTAGTTAAATCTGTATTCAAATCATCCAAGAATACGATATTTCAAATTAATTATTCTAATGAACTCTTCGTGGAAATTTAAAAATTAAATGCGGAATATTAATATTTAATATTCATCGTTCAACGGGAATTACATATGACTGTATAGTTCACGTATTAATTCGTGTATTTCGTATGCGTATTAATTATTTTCTTCTTTTATTAAAATTTAATTTAGCATATAGAGATATTCAACGTCCATGCATGTTGTCCGTTCCACTAATTCGATAACGAAGTAAATTGAATATTAGGTAAAAGTGAAAGTGTCGATGCTACATGCATGGACGCGTGACCCTAGGAGAAACTAGACCGTTATTTAGCCAACGATGGTTCAAAGTTTCTGGTAGGGTAGGTGAGTAAGAAACAGTGAGGAACTAACCTTCTTTTCGGTGAGCTTCTCGCATCGGCGCATCTTGCAGATCTGGTGGCTCTTGTCGTTCCTGCAAGGCGCGCAATCCCCGCAGTTGTCCTTCCTCTGGCAACCTATGCACTCTCCGCAGCGTTTCCTCTTCTTCTTGGCGGGCTTGTCTCCGAGGGGACCGTCCTGATCACCGTCCGTGAGACCCCCGCCCATGTGGTGTGGTCCTCGGTTCGCCGTCGATGAAACCGCGGCCACCTGACCCGAGCTCTCGGCACTCGGAGCCCCGGGCTGTATGCCGTCCTCGGACTCCATGGAGCCGGCGCGGATTTTTCTCCGCTCCTTCTTCCGGCCGTCGACGCGCGACGTCGGCGACGAGTCCAGCACCGTCGACATCGGGTTCTGGAAGTTGGCATGGTGGAGCTGCGGGTACTCGGACTTGACGACCGCGAGTACCGCGTGGTGCGGGTGCGGCTGAGCCGGCTGGGCGAACGGCTGCACCGGACTGGCGCCGAGGAGCTGGATGTGTCGCTCGTCGATCAGCTGTTGCTGGAGGGCCGGGACCTCGCGGGCCTGTACGGGTGCCGGAACCAAGGGATACCCGACCGCCGCTCCTGCCCGGTGAGGCTGGGGCGCGGGCAACGGGCCGCCCAGGGTGTGGAAGCTCGGCAGACTCACGGGGGGCGAGTGCGAGATCGAGGCCGGCGACAGGGGTGTCAGGGTGGTCAGCTGGGGCTCCTGGGGCTCGCCCGCGAACTGCGAGGCGAAACTCGGGAGGCCAGCTTCCGGTGGGAGGCCGTGCTTCGACTCCCAGGGCCGGTACTGGGATGCGAGCACCACCTCACCTCGCGCGTCTATCAGTCGTCCAGTCAGACCTTCGTAGTAGTCCCAAGCGTTCAAGCCCGCGCCGATCGCGAGTTCGTGGCTCGTCAGAGCCGCCGAGGTGTCCATCACGGGGTCCGGGCCGAACGTGCTGAAGGGCGGTAGGTGACGACCGGGGTCCCCGGGGGGTCCCGGCGAGGTCGCAACCGCCGCCGGAGGGCTGCCAACCCCCTCGGAGGCGACGACCTCCTTCTTGATCTCGGCGCTCATCTTCCGCGCCCCATCATGCCGAGGCCGCGGGCTCGTCGGGTTTACCTGCGTCCGTCGATTCTGCGCGACATGTCCACTTTTTTCTATCTATCTACCACTTTCCTTATATACCACTCTCCCTAGCACTATCACTCGATTACTCGATTTTTGTACTCGACAGGTTTTTGTGTTTTGTGTTTTAGGCTTCAACAACCTTCAACGATATCCTAACGCTTCTTTGGTTCCCTGTGGGGGCTCTCTCCTCTCCAACTTTCTTCCGTCTCCTCTCCTCTTCTCTCTCTCTCTCTTCCTATCTCTTGTACTTGTGTGATCACGATCCGATTTTGGCACTGGCGGACTCTTTTACTTTTTGTATTTTCTTTTTGTACACGCTAAGCTCCGACGATATATAAACACTCTTATCGTTATTCTCGTTCACTCTCTCTCTTTCTCGCTTGCTTTCTCTCGATCTCTTTCTTTCTTTATCTCTCTCGCTCTCACACGGTTTTTGTAAGAAAATATAAATCACTTGAGGTTAACGTGGCTTGTTAGAAGGCGGTTGATTTGTACGATCTGAAACAGATAAGGATCTCGATTAAAAAGGAAGCGTCTCATTAAACGTAATAATATTTATGGTCAAGGATATACTGTTCTATAGGTAGAAGGTCTAGGTAGAGGGAGGTTGGTGCAACGAAGAAAGGATATACATGTATACGTATAGATATATACGCGAGTGATTTCGAGCTCGAAACGAAAGTAAACAAGCCGCGGGAAGGATCGTGGTACGGATCTTTAGCCACCGGGGTGGACATCGCTCGTCAAGGCAACTATTACGGTCCTTATACAAATAAAGTGTTTTTTACGTGAAATCACGTAATTTCACGTTGAGTAAAAGGAGGACAAGTACCCTAAACCGATACACCATTACTTTCATTCATTTTCAGAGCAAAATTAAATATTTGATTATGTCTTGTTCTCTAGGCAATCAAAAATTGTCAAAATAATATCGCTCTTTTTAATATACTATTGACGTTTTTACTGAATAAATGATCATGTATAAATCTTAAATGTATTCCGCTTTGGTACTTTTCAAAACATAGTCGCATATCTTCAAAAACAGAGAGTATTTTTAATTTTTTGTAAACCAATTAGTATTTCTTAAACGAACATAAATTATCAACGTTTGAAAAAGACTACCGTCGCGATACGCTCAAATCGATTAAAATTATTGTATTTTCAAGTAAAAAAAATTTGTTGCACAGCGCATTAATCGATGGTATGTATATCCATGCATACTTATTAAACCATAAAAAAGAAAAGATGTAAAAAAAATGTGTATTAAAAAAACGAAAAGAAAATTGAACATCAATAACCAACTCTTTAAATAAACCATATAAAAATATACCCCATAACCATTTGAAAAGCGGCGCGAGCGTAAAAAAAAAGGAACAAGAAGAACGAAGAGAAGTAGCTTGTTTCGCGCGCACGCGAGCCGTTCGAAGCCATCGTCCCCATGCGTCGTTTGAGTAAAATATCGATCGCACTCTCGGCGCGCAAACTCGACTCTCGCTTTCTTCGCGAGGGCGACGCGAACGCGCGCGCGCGCGCCGAATTCGCGTCGGTCTCTCTTTCTCTCTCCCTCGCTTCCCCCACGTCCCCGCCCCCCTCCCCTTTCTTCTTGCTCCCACCCTCCCCTTCGTCACCAACACAAACGCGTGAATATAGGGCTCGCGTTTCCGCCCACCCGGTAATAGCTTTACAGCTGGCGCGCTTTCGCTATCGCCCGGTACTTGCACTGTCGTTCGGGACTTTCGCCCCGGTTTTCCACGTGCTTCGTTGCAAGGTCGCGCGCCCGCAACGCGCTCTCCCATGCTTTTCTCTCTATGCACGTACACGTATCGTCTATATACGTCTCCACATTCTCATCGTCATGAAATTCGATAATATATAAATCAATGTATTTCGTTGATAATTTATGTTTACGAATATCAACAAAATAAAGAAATTCTCGTGCGATTGAACTTTGTCGAGTTGTGCCGTCTGGTGCAATCGCGAACTTTAGTCTTTAAAGGTCGTGAAACTTCCGAGCGATAATGCCAATTTCAGATAATGAGAACTATATATGCATACATCTATATTATGTATATGAGGTAGTTGGGTTTGCTGAGAAATTTTATTGGGTTATTGTTGGTTGATACGTTCTTCGGTATATATACATTGTTCGAGAAACTGATTTTGTTGATGATGATACTTCGAGATATAGTTTGCCATAAAACTTAATCATTTTTTTCCTTCTCCTTTAGTGTGTACTATATATACATATACGTAATTTATTTTCCATTCTTTATAAATAAACCAGAAAAATATTGATAATGTTTAGTTCGTTTACTTCTAGATAATAATTTGCTCGTGTTACATTTGTTTAATTATGTACATCGACAACTACATTGAATAATACATAAAAATATGTATTATTAAAGATTACATTGAGCGCAAATTAAAATTTGCACAAACATCTATCAATTGAAACTATAACTAATGATTAATTGCATTTCAGTAATTTAACAAAATTCGATTATAAAATAAAATTTGCATTTTAAATCGAAACCACTTCACAAACTGTAAAACGACTTTATTTATATAAGTCCATTCGTATGAAACATTTGTAAGTAAATAACTCTGCAATTATAAATGTTAAATAAATATTTTTTCAGAGAGTTAATTCAATTTAATTTTAAAAAACTTCATACTTCAAAGCACAACATTATTTTTACGTTATTTAATATAAAATGCACCTTCACGAAGTGCAAAAAAAATGTTTCACAAATTGAATTCAACAACATTTATAATTACTTTTAATTTTTTTTAATTGTATTTTACACATGCCTAGTAGAAATTTAATATTCGAAGGTTAAATAAAACTTTAATATTGCCAATAATTGGGCATTTATTCGATATTTTATGAAACTTAGGTATTTTTTGCCTTACAAAGTGTTACATATATAGTTAGATTACTACTAGACATGTTCGCAAATGTTTTGTCGTACAATTAAATTAATTATAATTACAGTTAATAAAAGTAAAAGTTTCTTTTTTAAAATATTTATTCCTCAAGGTTACTTTCCGGATTGATCAACGTTAACTTTTTGAAATTCAATAGCTATATAATTTTATTATAAAATACAATGCACTTATTACTCGTTAAAATTAAAATTCCACCGCAATATTACTAACGAAGAAGATACGCAAAAGTATATTATATTAAATTAACAAAATAGATAGATGCACTGAGAAAATTGATACATTAAAAATTATTATATTCTTTAGCAAGTTGCAAGAATATATTTAGATTATTGCAAATTTTCTTTAGTTCTATTAGTGATTTTTGTTATCATTGTATTAAAAACTAGTATAGATATACATTTTAATATTCACTATAAAACATAACGTTGCTAAAAATATAATATACTTTGCTAGATCGCTTTTCTCAGTATATAAAAAAATAATATTAAAAAGAAAAACAATAATAATAAAAATTACTGCATAGTCAAGAGATACGATTGTCGAGAAAGGCGAAAAGCTAGGGACTCTCGTAAAAGAACCTCTGCACTTTCGACGAACCAAGGCTCACACATATATATATGGGTATATGCGTGTATGAGTGTATATATATATATATGTGTAGACAGAGCGAAAACGGCGAAAAATTCAATACCGCGGGAGCGTGCTCGCGAGAAAGCCGGGAGATGCACGAACGAAGGGAAAAGAGAGTCATGGTTAAAGCGCAGGGCTCGCAGCTCCATATACCCAGTGCGTCGAAAACGTTATACCGCTGGGATTCTTTCGCTCGCGCCGGATTCCACTCCGTTCTCTTATAGTCCGAGCAACAAAATCCACCGAGCTTCTCGGAACTCACCGAGAACCTCAGGAACCACAAGCTTGTTAACAACATTTTTAACATTTTTATTTATTCCCTTCAATATATCCTACTCATACATCTCCTTTTTTTTAACCACATATTAGTTTATTTTAAGTATTATCTTTTTTTTTTGATGGTACGTTCACTGTGTCACGATGACTTTAAGAATGGATAATTTTAATTTTGTTAGCGTATATATCAACGGAATATTTCAATGAGGACAATTTGTATTTTGCAAGGTATTATTTTTTATATGGGCAACAACGAGAGTGACGACATTCACCGAATTTTAAATAACGATTGTGGTTAAAATATTTATCTGATTATAAGTTTACACGTTATATAGAATAACAGGGAATTTTTATTTAAATCCTTAGCTCTGTGTATATACACATAAGAATTATGGTGGCTTCAGTTTCAACATGGCGGAGTCTTTCGATGAAAACAATGGCCGAAATATACGCATTTGAATATATATACTTGCTGCTCCGACCTAACGAGACATCCAAAAGTTTATGTAAATTTTAGAAATTTTGTTATTTAAGTAGCGTTTTAATAAGTTTAGTAACCAATCCAACTTGTTTTTATTTGTTAAATAATACTTTAATTACACGTATCGCCCAAAGATTTACAATCGACGACCCTGTGAACTTTTAAATTACTCAGATTTTATATATATATAGTTTTATTAGAATATTGTTATTTATCAGTGAGTCACGTTCGCTTTTATAAAATCACGTACACACATGCATGTATACATAGATGTACCATATTTTTATATACGTAATTAATTAATCACCGAGTGGAATTTTATATAAATAAAGTGAACCATCGTTTTTCTCTTAATCAATTTTGATGAGGCAGCCGCGTAACGAATGATAAAAAAAATAATTCAGTACGCGAAATCGTCAATATGCGTAAAACGAAAAAAGATAAATTAAAAAGCAAAGTGCTGTACGGCTAATTAAAATCCGCGTTTACAATAGGCCGTTTGAAACGCGATGTCTAATTCCGTCTCGCGAGTGGTATATACACATGCGCCTATAAGTAAAAATGGCAAAGGAAGGCTCGTGCCTTCGAAAAACGAGGCAGAGTGTATACACGGATAAAAAAAATAAAGGGAAGGGTGGGGCGCGGGGAGGAGGCGACGTTGGTAAGGGGGGTTGGGGAGGGGGAGGGGGAGGGGAGGGGAGGAAAGCGAAAAAAAAATGAAGAAGAAGACGAAGAAGAAGAAGAAGAATGAGGCAAAAAAGCAATAAAAAGAGCGGCTCTCCTCGCGCGGCACACTCGGAGCAAAAAAGCTTCGGGTACACTTTCGCCGGCCTCGTGGTGCCGCTGCGGTGGAGTCTCTCGCGACAAAGGCTGTTTGATTCAAGGTCCCACGCACTCGCGCATGCGCAACTCGTAATTCCCTTCTGGCTGGTTCGCCCGCTCTCGGGAGCATCCATCGCGCTCTCCCTTTCTTTCTCTTTCTCCCGTGCGAGCGCCTATGTGTACACACGTACCCACACACACACACACACACACACACATATCTCTGACACACGTACGTGTGGGAGTGTGTGTGTGTGTGTGTGTGTGTGCGTTTGTGTATAATATACACACGTACTATATACATGTAAAAAACAAAGTACGTACACACGTATTTATACACATGTACATTCACGTATACGTGTATAAATGTGTATACGAGACACTATACTCCGTACTATACACGAGCTGTTTAGAAACACGTGCAGCCGACGCCGCTGGGCTACCGAAAAATACGTTCTACGCGCCTCGTTTAAAGCACGAGCCTTGGGTTTTCCCTTGATGGGATTTTCTTGAGCTCGCCATTTTCGAAGAACGCATTTCGTTTTTATTTATTCTGTTCCAATTTAATAAATAAGGTGCTTTTTTTTTAATTTAACCGTTAACCAATGATAAATATGTTTATAGACACTGTCATTCAGTTTTATTAAAGTCTTCATTGGATTGTTATAGACTTTTATATTTATGTTTTCTTGTATTAAATTATCAAAAAACGGTAAATATATTATTTATTGCGTTAACAAGTCATTGCATTAGACAATTTTCAGTTTGATTAGAGTATATATATCTTTTTTAATATTTTGAGTTTTTAATTATATATATCGTTATCTTTTTATTACTTTGTGTTTTCAAACGATTAGACTCTTGTCGCGCAATCAAGAATTTACGTATTTTTAAAGTGGAAGTTTATTAAAATTTAGTTTAAATAAAATAACACATTCGATAAATTAAAATTCACGAGAATGTACATCGCGTCTTTTGACTCGATCAAACTACATCTGTCGATACGTATACATAATATGCCTAAAATTGGGCTAACGAATTCGAAAATTTATTTCAATTAGAACAAGATTTGAACTCTCAACGTCTAGTTTCAATTTCGCACGATCTAATAAATATACCCGAATTTTGTCTAGAAAATATATTGTCTAAAACTATTACACTAAACTCAGTATATAAAAAAACATTTTTTGACGAGTAAACTTTAACAATTTCAAATAAAATATATTATTTCACGAATTTAACGACACATCTTTATCGCGAGTAAGGTAAACGTATTATAGACAATATATTTTATATGTAAATGAATATACAAATTAACTTTAGGCAAACGCTCAAGAGGACCAGTTAAAACGAAAATATTATAAATCTCAATAGCTAAAATGATCCAAGTGTTTTCTTCCGTATCATCGACAAAATAATAACGTTTATAGTATAGGACAAGTAACGAGTAACATTTTTTTTTCGCGAAGGAATACGTACCGGTGATGTTGAGGGACTCTTAACCCACCCACACTACGCCGTAGCGATATCGGAAATGATATAAAATTGCGTCCAGCGTGCGCGCCGCTGATATTTAAATTGGTTCGCTAAACCACAGATTAATGCGGCCTCTTCGCGCCGACACGTTCGACCCATCGCTCTTTCGTATACAGTAACAAGGCGTAAAAAAAATCTTTCAATTCTTCATGTATAATACATGGAAAATACATATAACTTTGACTTTATACGTTTGATCGTTAACGATTAATTTATAAATATTGTTCCATCGTTCCTTAATATTACTCGAATTTTTAAATTTTAGGCGTTTCTCGTTTATTACCAAAGCTAAATCGAATGATTTAGAAAATGCGCTTAATGATTGGGAGAGAGATTAGAATTAAAATGTTATGTGGCATATCGGTTGATCGACCGCATAATTAACAAAACCGCGTGAATCGACAAAAATTTAAAAAACCGCGACGCACTCGTATATATAAATTTTGTATAATCCGAGCGCCAATCATTTACCACGCGTAGATATTTATTTCCCTCGGAATTGAATAAATCCGCGTGTATTGGCAATCGAAAAGTTTTATTGCGTCTAACGGCTCGATAATAGCATCCACAGCTCGCAAAAAACAAAGGAGCTGAGCGAAAAAAAAAGAGAATCGGAAAAGAAAAAATAAAAGTAAAAAAATAAGAAGGGAATATAGAATTTCGGGACCAAAGAGGTCTTTGCACGTTGCCCGTAAATCTCTTGTTGAGAGCCCGTTGTTCTCTCTCTCGCTCTCTCGCTCTCTCGCGAACCGCGAGCAGGTTTCGATCCGTTCCGTCTGTCCAACGAGGGAAGAAACCGGCCGAAATCTCGCGGCTCCCTTGTATCGCGGCCGAATAAGAAAGAGGACGGATAAAAAAACGGAAAAGAAAAGAAAAGAAATGAAAAAAAGGAGAAAGAAAAAAAAACATAAGCGACAAGAAAAAATCGAAGCAAAAACCCCTGGGCCTCCCGAACGAATAATTCAGCATACGAGCGAGAAGGAAAGAAGAATGAGATTTAGACGATGCATCTAGGCTTCGATTTCCTTTGGATTTAATCGCTACGTTCGATCGATCCGTCGGTTTCTTTATTTTTCACCGCGATAAATTTTCGCGAAATTATGCTTATCAAAATGTTGCATCGGTTTGCCCGGTTCAACGGCTAACTAAAAGGGATCCTTTTGTTCCTCTTTTTCAAAATGATTAATACTCGGATTAATACCATTATACACGTCCGTGTATTAATGCTTTTAATTAAATTCTCGGGTAGTTTACTCACGGTTACACTATATTTTTTCTCTTTTTACGAATTTAACATCTCGTGTAATTAGTATTTGCATTTCGCGTAACATTTACGATCGTTACGTCCTATTTATTATTAACGTAAATAAAATGAACTTTCATTACCGATCAAACAAGATTCATTTATATTTCGGGGCATATATCATTATAATTTAACGCATTTTCGGAGTTTCATTAAAAATTCACTGAATTTTAGTGCGTTCGAGCATATTAAATGTATACCCGGAGATACAAATGAAGAAAAGAAAAAAAAAAGAAAAAAGAAGGGATCGATTATCGGAGCAATAAAACCGTACTGAAAATGATTGTTTGAATACTGACAATCGCGAATAAAGTATCGAGGAATAAATATTTTTGACGAACGTAAACACACATAGTAAGTATATACAGTTACGGTATGGCAAACGATATCAAACAAGTAATTAGTTAAAAGAAACTAACGTTTCTTTATCTGTCTTCTGCTTACACAAAGTAACAAAACTATGTGCACGTATATATACATGTACACATACGTAAATGTACAAGCGACAACGAACTCATTACAGTCGTACGTACGTACATGTGCATACGTATATATACATATAATTTTACGAAATCCGGTAAACCCGGTAAAGTATCATCACCACTTAAAGTATCAATTGTAATATACTCAACAAGATGCAGTAGCGTCAACCAACTCCAATAATAATTCTCGACGGTAAACAATGATCACTCGCGAGTATACACGTCGCACCAACGAATCCTTGGAGGTGTGTACGCGGATAGGTACAACCGAGCGATACCCAAACTCTTCACATTTGCGCAAACCATCCAAAAAGAGGATGCAACGAAAAATAAATGTAAAAGATTCGACGTAGAGTGTAAAAATAAATGAAACGTAACGCGCGAGATATCACGTAAGTAACACACTGTTCACACTTTTTCACTCTGCAGTTGCACCAACGATGTATTTTATTTAGTTTTAAATAAATGGATGATCAGCCGGTTTTCGTTCACCAACAATCGGGAGGGTGAGGATGTGCGGATGTGCGTCGAGAGGGGATTTTGCGCGACGTTGTTAACGAGAGAAAGGGAGTTAAAAAAATAAAAGTGGACGAAGTGAACGAAGGAAGGAAGGAAGGAAGGTAAGAAAGAAGGAAAAAAAAAACGTAAACGAAAAGGAAGAACCAAGCTGCACATACGGGGATATGTGTCGGGAGTCCTCGTCCTCTCCGTACCTTTGGTTGCGGGCTGCCCCGTGCTGAGTGTGCTCGCCGCGCGCGGTGACTGTGTGTGCGCGCTCCTAGAGTATATATTCTTTGTCTCGCAGCTGCCCGCGTTTCGGCCCTCGTGTGCGCTCGGTGCCGCTCGTACGCGTTCGGGTGTCATCCATGGCGGGAACCCAGGACGCGAGAGAGAGGGAGCCAGGATCTCGCCGCTCGCCGCTCGCCGCTCGCCACTCGCGCGCTCTTACACCCGGGTCCCGGGGTGGGGGTCAGGGGAGCAAACTCTATTATACACACACACACGCGCGCCCGTCCGCCCGTCGACGTACAGTACTCTCTGTCGCGCATGCGCAATTCATACCCCGCCCTGCAACCCAACCCCCCCTCCCTCCCTCCCACCCTCTCTCTCGCGTACGTGTCTCTGTGTGTATGTACGACTCTCTCTCTCTCTCCCTGTGTATACGCGCGTGTGTACCTCTGCGTTATGTGGATACACGCACACGTAGATGTGGTGTGTGTACGCAGCAAGGGATGCTGCAAGGGAACCTGTGCTTGCTGCTTGCTTGCTTGCTTCTTCGCGCTTTTCCTGCGGCATCGATTCTCGGGGTTCCCTTTTTTTCTATCTTTCTTACTCCCTCTCTTAACCCCCCTCCCCCTCCCCCCGCCCTACCAGGTCCCCCTCTCCCCCTCCGCACACTGTCTCTCTCTCTCTCTCTCACTCTCTCTCTCTCACTTGGTCGACTCCTCCGCGCGAGTCCTGCAGTTTAAAGCCCCGGTTTCCGTTGGTTATGGCTATTTTTATACTCGAACTGTCGTATGAAAAATACCGGGAAAGATGATGTGAGATTCGTCTTTCGATGGTATGATGAGGATAACCAAATTTTTCCAATTTCAAATTATTTTTTCCTCTTCGTTTAGTTTTTAATGTGGATTTTCCACCTCGGGGTGGAAACGGGATTAGATTGTTCAACGGAATTATTCTCCGAGATTCGAATCTTCTTATCTTGATTATTGATGAGAGACAAATTTAAATTGTTTATCGCTCAACGTATAAATTCAATATTTACATATACATACCTTTTACAATTATTTTAATACTTTTGTGTCTCGATATTAAAGATTTTTATAGTTTTAGTATACAAATGTAACAAGATACTGTAACAATAAAAATTGAAGCTTTATTCGGCTTACGAAAATGTAATGAACTTTCTAGTGTATACAGAATATCTTACCATAAATTTAAATGTGTATTCCTTATATTTCATTATACGTTTTAATTTTTTATAACACTTGTAAGAAAAAGCAACGAATTACTAATTGAAACAATATAGTCATTTATTTAAATGAACCTTAATTCGTATATAATATATAAAATAACGATAATTCAATATAAATTAACTTTTATTTGCATTTTCTAATTAAAGTCCGAGTTGTTTGTAAAACAATTCTACAAAACAAACGATAGTTTTAGTTTACGAAAATTCGAATATACTGTTATCAGAGTAAATCACCGTAAGTACAGGGATCGTATTAATTGCATTTCATTGCAGTTTCTAAAATGCATTGAAAACCGGATATACAGTATAATAAAAGTGTAATCGGTCGAAACGTAAAAAAGTAAAATATCAACGATTTAATCAGATTAATAATACAAATATTGAAATGACAATCACAAAAAGTATTATATGACGATTCATTTATTAAAATATGTGCGCGTTATATAAATGTTTTTATCGCTTATCTTATGTATATCTTCAATGCTGTACACATTTCCAGAAGAAAAACAAATACATGTGCAATTAATATACCTGATCTACACAAACCTCATAAGTATATAGTTTAAAATACATTACCCATACACGCGCAGCATCAAAAACGTAAAAGCTTTTAAAAGGTTCTTATACGTATAACATAATAAAGTATAGATAAGAGAACATTTTATAAATATTCGACGATAAAATCTACCACACTCACATGTCATCGATGATGACGAAAGGTCTTCTTTAAAAAAAAATTTCTTTTTTTTTTCGTATATAGGGGTAAGTGCAGATATGCATCTGAGGTGTCGTCGCCTCTATATACGATTTCTTTTTCTCTATATACTTACAACACCATGCGGGTTCTATATCGGTATAGCTTTTCCAAACAGCTTTTCCCAAAATCTTTACCCGTTCTCAAACTAAAAAAAAAAATATTTCTCACACAAAGTGCACACCTTCGTTACGCGGGAATACAAAAAAACGCGGAAAAAAATACGTCAGGTAACGGTTGTTGCATGCTGTATTTTGTATACGTATTATTTTTTGTTTTATTTCTTGATTAGCAAAAAAAAGAAGTATAAGGTACGAGGCAAAAAATTTTTTGGGCAAACAAAAAATTTTAATGCACCGTACGTATAGATGGTTCGTCTGAGAGGAGACTCGAATGGAAAGTGTTTGCTCCCGATTTTCCCAGGTACAGTTTTTCTCCTTTGCATATTTAAGTTGATACGCAGTCGTGCATCTTTACTCTTATTTATAACCCTTGGGAAAGCTCTTTAGATATGTGTATATTTTATACATGCGTTATGTAAATTGAGTTTGGCTAGTGTTCTATATATATATATATATATTTGTACTCTATATATAAATTTTACGCATCGTTACCTTCGCCTATTGTAACAATGTACTTTTGTTGAATAATAGGGACAAATGTCAAGATTTTTTTTTATTAAAAAAGATGATTAAATGAACAAAAACTGCACTACAAAAAGCTCTTTCTACACTGTGAAAAATATAATAGTAAATGGAAAACAGACTTGTGTTGCTAAAAGAAATACTATTAATAATAGTAGAAAGATGTTAGGATTTTAAGATAAATACTGAAATAATGGCAAATTTTACTATCAGTAAATTCTATATTTTTTCTCCTTATTGGGTTAGAGAGGGCTTGATATACTGTCCTTCTTCTACTATATCGATATATATTATCATATTTTTGTAAATAATTATTGCGTTTGAATTACCATTCAACTTACGTTCTGATAAAAAATTGAAGTTGATGTAAAAAAAATTCCATTGAAAAAATTAAATTTATTACCAAAATTCTTAGATTCACTTGGTTGTAGCTAAAAATGTTTGAGTCGCGCAATGAAACGTCCAGTCTTCTAATATTCCTATACATCGCAACAATATTAAATTTAAATATCTGTTTATAAGAGTTTCAATCTTTCCGTGTGATTGTAAATCGGAGGTAAATAAATTGTAATGTATTTGTGTAAAAAATAATCGAACCGTATACGGTGACAGACCGGTTTCGTTAAGGTAACCTACATACAACCTAACGAATTCTAACGAAATCCCCAAATGTAAAAATTAGTTATTTCAATTGTAAAAATGATGAATCCAAGTGGCGGTGCAGTATACATTAACAGTATAATGGTATACAAGGTACCATTTTGATACATGAGTGCGCGTATATACGCGCGTATATCTGTATATCTATATATAGAATAGAATAAAAATTATGATAATGCCGAAAGAGATTTTTGTCCCTCTCGTCGCATTAAAAGGTCGAGAAGATATTCGTTTGGTCCTCGCGGTCTGTACGCGCGTCTAAGTAGCATTGTTTCCCGGTGTTTTGAATGCGTATTTGCTCTACATAAGTATATACATACACACATACATAGCTGCCGGTTCAGTATTTAGCAAAAAGGACGAGGTATATATACCTCCACACAGGCTTAACCCAACAATTATTTCGCACACGTACACACGTATAGACGCGCGTCGTCTGTATAAATGTGCGAGACTAGCAGTATACCAGTAGCACCAGCAGCGGCAGCAGCGGCAGCAGCGGCAGCAGCAGTACATTGTAAGATGCGCAAAACGTGATGGTGTACACCTATAGCCCTGGTTGGGCGGCCCGACGGTTCTTATTATCATAACAATACCAGGCGTATGCAGATATAAATTAATGCGTATTCTTTTATGCTCGAGGGTTGACGAACGACGCGCTCGCGCACACAATCCCACACGTATACAGTACAGTACACTATATACATATATATATATATACATATACATATATATACAGTAGCCCGTACTCTTCGGCACTCGGATGACAGGACGATGCATCACGTTCCGTTCTTTACTCACTTCGTGACGTATGCGGAACGAGCTGCATTAATGATCTTCTGGACGACCGAGCAATTTTTTATCTATTCTCTACGTTCTTTTCCTCCTCGTCTCTAACGAGATTTTTCATTTTTCTTTCTGGGTTATACGGTTCTATCGTTTCTAATGAAAAATATCGTGCGAACCGTTTACTTACATACACATTATTACCCCATACTCCTCTTCTTCTTTTTTTTTTTCTTTACCTGCCTAAAGTTTGCACAGGATCTGAGTTATGGGGGTAAACGAAATCGGGAACATTTATTTCATTTATGTTATTCACGGTTCAACAATGTTAAATTACCGATTTGCAAGAAATAATCGAATGTAAGAACCTTTGAATATATACTCAACGAAATTGTAATTGAAATTGTTTTGCGTATCATCGAGAAATAAAGTATGCAATTACTTGATGGGAAAAATGTTTTCATTAAAATCCGAAGAGTTTAATAGGTATATATATGTACATAGGTACACATACGAAGGGAGAATTTCAACGAGGAATCCATAGGATGTATAAATCAGCGTGGCTCGCGTCTTTCATACTCGAAAACAGATTAATATTGCGCCGGACGAACATCTATTTCGTCATTCTATATAGACTACGAGGACTACGACGAGGAGGAGGAAGAGGAGGGAAGGAGAGGGAGGAGAGTGACACACGTGCATGCTTCGTACGTATACACTCTTTATCTCTTCTATCCACTTACGGGCTGCATTATATCGCTCGTGTGCTATAGCGCAGATCGGCGAAATACTCGGCAAGTACCATCAATTACTATCCTAAGCCAATGTCAGAGAAGAATGCGCGCAAACGAAGAGAATGAACGAGGGCTAAAAGTCTCTCTAGTGCTTCCGATCCGATCCGCCTTGATTATTAATTCCAAAATCCTATCTCCCTTTTACGTCACTTTAATTAATTTCATTAAACATTCACCTCCCACTTCTAAATATCATATTTCGTTTTATTATTTTACGTTCAATATTTCTCTCTCTCTCTCTCTCTCTCTCTCTCTCTCTCTCATCACCGTTATACTCAACGAGCATTTAATCTTAGTGACGATTCACTTGTAATCTAAATATCGTAAAAGCTTCTATTTGTTAAATTACTGTTTCACAATGTATATACCGCATACTTCAAGGAGAGTTCCATGAAAATAAAATATTATGCGAGGTAATGAAATGCTTAATAATTATTACATTTAAGTATTTACTTTAACTTTATATTTCTTTTGCCTTTAAAATATACGCGTGGACAGAGATGAGAAATCACGTATCGATCTACTTTTCAATTTGGCAGTTTCCAACGAGGGTCCTTCACTCGATTTTTACGCATATTTTAAAGTAATTATCCCTTCTTATCGTTCTGGAGAAAATGATAAGACGAATATTTATAGGTATATATAGATATATTCATATCATATATATATACATATATACATATATATATGCATAGATTGAGATTCGAAGTCGATTATTCCATGGACAGTTTCTTGGGTTCGAGGGTGCGAGAGCTGCAACGATAGAGAATTAATATGCATAAATACATACAAATAGCTGATTCGCCGGGTAAATTATGTTCACCCAATTCTGCACCTATCCAATTTGAAAGTTGGAGCTGCATCCACCAATCGAAAACCACCCACTTAAGGATTAATATGCGCAATCTATAAGATGACTTTTTATGCTCCATTTTTCTTTCCTTGAATTTAATAAGGATTAACCGATACTTTCTTACTCTCTCGAGCTACATAATAAGGGGATATTAATTTTTCTCTTTTATTACAGATTTATCATATATACGTAAAATAATGTTGCACTATATATGTATATTACCAAAAGTTAACAGCGTCTACAGGATACATTTAAATTTATTTTATTTACCGTTTTTGTTTCTTTTTCTTTTCGTTAATGTAAAATTAAATAAATTTTTCGAAATTTAAACTTTGCGCAAAATCCTCTTTCCTCGTAAAAGGTATCCCAAATCTCCTAAGATGATAAATCGAACGAGAGGTAAGAGAGAAGAAAAGTAGAAAGCGAAAACACTACCTCTTAATAAGTATAGACAGGGAACTGGAACAAAAAAAAAGGAAGCTGTTTCTCTCGACTCTAATCCAAGCTCTTTGCACACAGATAAAAGTTCTACGGACGTACGAAATCGAGTGATCTTAGTAGCAAGCGGATCGAACCTTATCAGGATATCCTTTCACGATCTGCATGCTACTTCCTCGCGAGAGAGAGAGAGAGAGAGAGAGAGAGAGAGAGAAGAACGAGAGGGATGATTTCTCAATGATAAGGGAAGGTACAGGAAGCTTTCTTTTTTTTCATGCCTTCGTTTTATTGTCGTTTACCCTGTTTTCTTTGAGAAGCTTTTCTGTCCATACGATCACCCTTGTGCAAAGTAACCGGGCTTAAATCCTGAATTTCTCATGTCCCTAAACGCGAGAGTGGATAAGGATGCCCTTACGTGATCCTTCTCCATCTCTCTCATCTCTCATCTCTCTCTCTCTCTCTCTCTCTCTCTCTCTCTCTCTCTCTCTCTCTCTCTCTCTCGCACACCGTTTGCGAGTTCGAGGACACGCGGTTTCAAAGGCACTTTCGAAAGGTCGGCCAGAATTCGCGCAAACCCTGTGGTTACTCTTCTCTTTTCGCTTCTTGATCTTTTGTATGGCGCCACGATCATCCTCTCATCACTCGTACAGTGGGGAGAGACTAATTTTTGTTTTCTCAGCGTTTTTCTTTTTAACCTATGTTAAATGTGTCTATAAATTTTCTATTTCGCCTATTCGTTCGTCCACTCGTTTCTTCCGTGCGATATTTTAACAATAACAATCGTATTGTCCAAATGAATGATTTAAATGAAAAATAATATTATTTCAAAAAATAAATACTCTCGAATAAAAATGTCGTTGAAGTACGGAGAATTGAATGAACCAGGGTGAACGATAAATCGAAATGATACACTGCAGTAAACGTATAAAGTGAGCCTATTCCAACTCTTTCACCACCATCTCAATTCTCACCACGAGGATAGAAAAGTGTAGACTATCGAATCGATTCACTAGTAAATCATAGTGACACGCACATACGTGCAATTCGTATATTATTCGAATTTGATAGGAGTCCGTACATCATCCAAACCCGAAACGAGTCCAATTTAGCTTCCTCATTGTGTGTAACCCTGAGAGATTTGAAAATCAAGAGCACTGCGATACCCGATACGAAAGTAGTTTTAGACTTTGATTGCATTGTTCATAATATCGGGCGTAACGCAAAATTTTCCTGGCTTGGTCGCCGGAGACTCCAATATATACGTGTACATCTAGTCGATTTCGTTGCGTCATAACGCGTATAGTACGAGGATACATAGAGTAAGTGAGAGAGAAAGAGTGGAAGAGAGAAATAGAGAGAAAAACGACGGGTCTTTCGCCACGGAATCTGGACAGATGCAACACCCGGAGCACAATGACGCCGAAATAAATCAGTTTATCGAGACCAGGTAGGATGGTACGAACCTATACCCACATCGTTCGGAGGAGCATGTCTATTGTGTTGCGTGAGCCTAGCGCAGGGGTTCTCACTTATTACCAAATCTATCTGGTTCTATATATAAATACATGCCCGCATATCGACTTCCCAAAACCTACAGTCATCGTCTATACTTGGTTTTTAAATCCTCGCGTATATACATCGATGCCCTTTCTCGCCATCGTTCAAGCCTTTCCAAAAATTATCTCCCAACATACTAATTGAATTTGACTATTTTTCAAATAAAACATCGTTCCACAAAATACGAAAAAAAAAACATTTTCCTCGCGTGATCAACAATTTTAATAATAAATATCTTTAAAATCGTGGAGCAGTACGAAATGTACGCAAGAATCTGCGTAACAAAGGGGATTTTAATATATATGTGCGGTGGTCAGTGAGCAATGCGATGCACAGTCCGTTAATCTTCAAAATAAAGTCATTAATATCGTAAACCAAGGTTTTATTCTTGTGTCGGTCGACATTTAGTTTGGAAAAACGGGGGTTTTGCATCGTTGGGTTCGAAGGAAACGACGAAAATACGAAGGGAGGCGCGAAGCTTTTGATTTACGTTCGATGCATGAAGACTCCACCCAAAAGTTGACAATATTTCGCTCTCTTTCTAAGGGTTCCTATAAGGTTCCCTGAACGATTGAAATATCGGCATGAGCGGTTTATGCGATATTGCGAAAAAAAAAACACACACATTTCGCCATCCCCCTTCTTTTCATATTTTTACGACACTCGATTCTTCTACGTATGTGCGATACGTGTATACATATATACATTTATTTCGCAAAATTCGAAAAATGCAATAAACGCTGGGCGAGTTGGAAGATCGTTAATAATATCGCACCACACCCTAAATCGATGAAAACCACGATATTTTCTACGCGTTCGCATTGGTAATATTTTTTATGAAGAAAGTGGAATATTAAATGTATAATTGTACGTATAATAAAACATATTTATAGTAACAGTTTTTTTTTACAATTATAACATATAAACCTTTAATTTGATATGAAATTATAATTACTATACATCCTTTTTTTCGTAAACTTTTCATTTATCGTACTATCCAAATTTGTACAAAAAAATAGTCCGTATAAAAATGATTTTACGTTACAGAAGGCATATAGAGTTATGGTTAGACAATTTCGAGTAAAAAATTCAACACCCTACAATGTTTTGTAAATCACGTTTACAGCGTTATTCAACTTAAATTTATTATAAATACAAATTCCAGGCTGAGAAGTGAAACTAAAACGAGGAAAAATTTAATCTCGAATAATGACAATCGACCGAAATGAAAATCGACTTAAAAATTTCATAAAAATGGAAGGTACGACCTGAGAAACCCTGAGCGACAGCCATTTCAGAAGTTGGTATCGTCTCGGAATCGTTCTTATACCTGACGTTTTGGCTTTGGAGGATCTTTTCTGTATAGCCGGTGGATGAGAAACAGAGGGATTATACAAGCTTCGTCCAATAAGTGGAAGCGAGATGGAGATACGGCAGTTGCCTTATTCTGTCTCTCTCTCTCTCTCTCTCTCTCTCTCTCTGTTTCTCTCTCGACCGAAGAGGCAAAGATATTATCTGTCCTACGGATCCTTTCGAATATATCGATCTCTCAGCCGCTGGCTTTCCACTCTCGCCTCGAACGGTCCATGTGGATGCAGCTGTTCCTATTTGATGAAAAAATACCATTTAATTTTTTCGACCGACGCGTTCCGTTAGGCTTGCCATCGCATTACGGTTGCCTTTTTTCGGCTCCTCCTTAAATATATTTATTGTTTTTATTCGATATTTCGTGAAATTCGGTAAGACCTTTTCTTTGTACGTATACATTGCGCTATGGTCCAGCAATTTAAAATAATTCTCTTACGATACTATATATATCTGTATATATGTATATTGAAGTGTTTATCGTTAGGAAACAGTGGCAATGATTGAGCGACCGTACGGAAAAAGTCACGTACAAGTCGTCGTTTTGAAGTCTTATCATCGGCGAATAATCCGAGTAATCTAATCACCGACTCGTCGTAAAAATTCACGAAGCGCGAAAAGGGTCGAAGTGTATAGTGAGGCACGTGCAAATGCAATATAAGCAGCGAACGTAGCCCGTAGACCAGAGGCAACATACGTACTTTGATCTCGCGTAGAGATCTCTCGCGTTGCTGCTGCTGCTGCTGCTGCTGCTGCTGTTGGCACACGAGGTTTCGGGCGCCATGTGTGCGCGACAAACAGTGGCAAGCAGCTGCAGCCGGCTCGTGACACGCGTCCATTGTCGGGGGTCTCGTGGCATCGAAAAATGAAAAATCGTCCTTCCAGTCGTTAGGCCGTTCACCTGGGCCCTCTTTTCTCTTTCTCGTTTCGTTTCGTTCCTACAACCGCCCTTCTCTCCTCTCCTCTTCTCTTCTCTTCTCTTTCTCACTCGCCGGCTTTCCGCCGAGCAAAATCCTTCCATTTCGACGGAGAAATCATTTTTCCAAACCGAGCATTCATCTTCCCGTCGATCTCCATTAATTTATGCTTACGATACGACCTTCGAGGAAAGACGGACAAAGGACACTTTTATACAAGACGAAGCTGATTTAGCTTGATCGAATGCGTATCCTTCATTACTGAATTGCATTTTCTTTTTTCCTTACTTTTCGACTATACTGACTTTTCTTTCCGAAGTGATGCATATATACGCTTGTTACAATGACTTGGTCGAAATAACAAATTTCTATGGTATATATATATATATATACATAGTGATGAGTTCATATTACCATTCAAAATTTTGATATTTCACGAGGTCTAACTGCAATACAGTATAATAAAATTGTCCTTTCCACTTCTATAATTACAAACTATAAAGGCAAACAAAATTGCAAAAAATGTGTAAAAATTATTGGTTAAAATTTGTTATACTAAATGGTTACAGAAAAACCGTTAGTCTCATAGTTCATCTGTCTAAGTTTCCAAAAAATTGTACATCGATCACAATCGTCATCACAACAAAAAGCACTCATCAATAACGCAAAAATCTCGTCAACCACGATGGTCAAAAATCGTGATCAGCATCCATAAACTTCATAAGCTGTAACAGTATTGTCAAAAATAAAGAGAGAGATAGACGAGACAAAGGAAATTAAAGCTCCGTATAGACCGAAGGAGAAAAGAGCATCGACCGTAGCCCTTTCGCCGATCGGGGATTCGGGGCAGCTATACTTCTACTCCATTGAAGAGGGCACGCGCCTCGGTTCCGGGGGCGCGCGCGCGTTCACGACCCTACGCGGATTCAAACTCTCTCCTCTCTCTCTCTCTCTCTCTGTTTCTCTCTCGACCGAAGAGGCAAAGATATTATCTGTCCTACGGATCCTTTCGAATATATCGATCTCTCAGCCGCTGGCTTTCCACTCTCGCCTCGAACGGTCCATGTGGATGCAGCTGTTCCTATTTGATGAAAAATACCATTTAATTTTTTCGACCGACGCGTTCCGTTAGGCTTGCCATCGCATTACGGTTGCCTTTTTTTCGGCTCCTCCTTAAATATATTTATTGTTTTTATTCGATATTTCGTGAAATTCGGTAAGACCTTTTCTTTGTACGTATACATTGCGCTATGGTCCAGCAATTTAAAATAATTCTCTTACGATACTATATATATCTGTATATATGTATATTGAAGTGTTTATCGTAGGAAACAGTGGCAATGATTGAGCGACCGTACGGAAAAAGTCACGTACAAGTCGTCGTTTTGAAGTCTTATCATCGGCGAATAATCCGAGTAATCTAATCACCGACTCGTCGTAAAAATTCACGAAGCGCGAAAAGGGTCGAAGTGTATAGTGAGGCACGTGCAAATGCAATATAAGCAGCGAACGTAGCCCGTAGACCAGAGGCAACATACGTACTTTGATCTCGCGTAGAGATCTCTCGCGTTGCTGCTGCTGCTGCTGCTGCTGCTGCTGTTGGCACACGAGGTTTCGGGCGCCATGTGTGCGCGACAAACAGTGGCAAGCAGCTGCAGCCGGCTCGTGACACGCGTCCATTGTCGGGGGTCTCGTGGCATCGAAAAATGAAAAATCGTCCTTCCAGTCGTTAGGCCGTTCACCTGGGCCCTCTTTTCTCTTTCTCGTTTCGTTTCGTTCCTACACCGCCCTTCTCTCCTCTCCTCTTCTCTTCTCTTCTCTTTCTCACTCGCCGGCTTTCCGCCGAGCAAAATCCTTCCATTTCGACGGAGAAATCATTTTTCCAAACCGAGCATTCATCTTCCCGTCGATCTCCATTAATTTATGCTTACGATACGACCTTCGAGGAAAGACGGACAAAGGACACTTTTATACAAGACGAAGCTGATTTAGCTTGATCGAATGCGTATCCTTCATTACTGAATTGCATTTTCTTTTTTCCTTACTTTTCGACTATACTGACTTTTCTTTCCGAAGTGATGCATATATACGCTTGTTACAATGACTTGGTCGAAATAACAAATTTCTATGGTATATATATATATATATACATAGTGATGAGTTCATATTACCATTCAAAATTTTTGATATTTCACGAGGTCTAACTGCAATACAGTATAATAAAATTGTCCTTTCCACTTCTATAATTACAAACTATAAAGGCAAACAAAATTGCAAAAAATGTGTAAAAATTATTGGTTAAAATTTGTTATACTAAATGGTTACAGAAAAACCGTTAGTCTCATAGTTCATCTGTCTAAGTTTCCAAAAAATTGTACATCGATCACAATCGTCATCACAACAAAAAGCACTCATCAATAACGCAAAAATCTCGTCAACCACGATGGTCAAAAATCGTGATCAGCATCCATAAACTTCATAAGCTGTAACAGTATTGTCAAAAATAAAGAGAGAGATAGACGAGACAAAGGAAATTAAAGCTCCGTATAGACCGAAGGAGAAAAGAGCATCGACCGTAGCCCTTTCGCCGATCGGGGATTCGGGGCAGCTATACTTCTACTCCATTGAAGAGGGCACGCGCCTCGGTTCCGGGGGCGCGCGCGCGTTCACGACCCTACGCGGATTCAAAATCAGCTCCAACACCTAGGAGCCACGACCTCTCTCTCTCTCTCTCTCTCTCTCCCTCCCGAGGTTTGTGCGGGGGTTTCCTTGTGGCCCGGCGTAAAAAGCACCGAGGGATGCCGCAACATCGACTCTCCCACTTGCGTGCACCCTCTCGCGAGCTTCGGTGCACGCGGGGACCACTCGAGAGTAAGGTGCACCGGCCTTTTTTTTTCTTTTTCTTTTCTCGTTCGGTTTCGTAGACGTTTGCCGCGTCACCGATTCTCTCGACAATGCACGTCAGTTTTTCACCATTCCTCGAGGGCTTTTTTTTTTATATATTTATACGTTTCGGGTTCATTATACGCTTTCTGTTTTCAATAGATTTCCCATCGTTTGGAATTTATCGATTTCTTTATTTTCTTTAGATCTCCTTATATTTTTTTATTGCGGAATATGAATATTTTGTACCTATTTTAATAATCGTAGAGAGAGAGAGAGAAAATTAATAACAAACTGCAATATTGTATACGTTTTATAAATTTTAATACTCCTCAGCTAAACAATGTAAACAATCTATTGTCATTGCAATGACTATCGCCGCATCTGCAATAGTAAACCCTGAGTATAAATACAAGATCAAAATCGCAGCATTCGTCTTTCATTCCAGGTGTATACATATATATGTGCGTATATACATACATATATGTATATATGTATACATGGGTATAAAGAATACTTGTCTCGTTCCGATCGCTCGGTTTCCCGCGAGCGAGGCCCCGTTGAACGGAGAGCGAACGAGTGAGCGAGAGAGAAACGTTTGGACAATGACGCGCAAAGAGAGAGAGAGGGAGAGCGAGAAAGAGAGTGCCTGATTGGTGCGTGGCCACGCGCCAGAATACTACCCTAGAGACGCGGCAGATGTTTCTAACGAGCGTCGGCGGCTTAAGAATACGAGTATCGATCGCGATAAGCCGATCGTTATACTCTCTCTCTTTTTCTCTCTTTTCCTCTCTCTCTCTCTCTCTCTCTCCCGAGATCTCTCCCGCTCTTTCTCACTCGAGGTGAAAAGATAACTCCGGTAGCTTCCGCGTTACTATTCCGACGATAATATTTATTACGCGATGTGTGTACGACAAAATTTTATTCCCAAGGCTATTACTCGAGGAAGTCGACGGTTTGTTTAATACCCCCGCGTTTTTCCATCTTACACGATGAATAATGGAGGATATCACTGATACACAAACACCTCATTCAAAATTCTAACGCGTTAAGAGTTTCTTGTCGATTCACATTCTATTCCTTTTTTTTTGTTTTTTTGAAATCGCACGATCGATCTTATCGATTTTAAGGATCGATATAGTTTCCCATTTATCGTTTCGTTATATACGTATTTTCGTTTAATTTTACGGGCCGATCCACGGATATAGATATACATTTAAATTAAATATGCAGTTAGAGAATTTTTCGTAAACGGTATTTTTCTTCAATTTCAGATTGATCGTGACTTGGCCAACTGTTGTTTTTAAGCGAGGAATAAATTTACTTTTTTTTAAAATGCATATTAATATATGCAGGATATAAACGCACATATATATACTGTATCGAGAAAATTGTATCACATTAAAAATTAGTATTTTGTTTATAAAAAATTTAATAGTATTATATTATATATTTCATTGAAATTAAAAAATGTATGTATGATGACATACAAGATTTGTTCAAATTTTTGTGCTTGATCGGAAATATTGATTAAACTATTACATTTATCTTTAATTTTTGTTGTAACTATTAGGGAATTTTCTCGAAAAGTTTACTATATACATGATTTACAGTTTTCTTATTTGCCAGTCTTCGTATTTTTATTACTAAATGTTTGTAACAAAATGTTAATTTTCATTACAATTCTATATTGTATTAATATTGAATAAGAAACATGTGATATATATAGTAAAACTTCCTTAATTGTTGCAACAAAAATTAATGTTCTTGTATGAAATTATATTATACCTACATAAATATAGCACTTCTTAGTATTTCGGCATCCTTAGTATAGTCCATTGTTAAACAGTATAATAATAAGTTTAATTAAACGTTTTCCTTTGTGCGCATATAAATTTTTATAAAATATATACAGGCAACGACAACTAGTCCTTTTTTGTAAAAAAGGTATGTATATATATATGGGTGGTTCTCTGTGACATCGAAGATGAAAAAAATAAATATTGCTATAACTGTGGGAATATGTTTTAGAGGTATCCAGTAGTTCTCCTGAATTTTTTCAAATTTTTTCTGGGTCCTTATTTTAAGTTACAGAGAGTCAAAGTTGACATTTTAGCACTTTTTTGCATTATATGCCCATTTTCATGAATTTTTAGCTCCCAGGGGATGCATTTTTCACTAAAAACATAAGTATGACTTTTTTTGTAAAATTTTCCGAACTTTTCATTAAAAATACTTTTAAAGACATAAATGTATGCTGTCACACTCTTGTAAGCCATTTAAACCTTAAATAGTGAAAATCAGCAATTCTGCTCCGGACTCTGGTAACCTAATACTGTCTAAAACATGTCTTTTTATAGTCAGAAACTGCCTAAAAATTTCCAGAGTGGGTCTAAATCATCAAGATCACTTATGGTCAAAATATCCGGGAAAAGTGCCCGAAATATTAATAGAAATGTATATTTGTTGCCTTATAACGATGAATCTAGTAGCATGATCATTGCAAAAAAATTTATGCACTTACCTTGGAATGGTAGAAAAGTATCTTCACTTGTTTCAGTATCCATCTAATCCCCTGTAAGCTGCTAAAAATACAAATATTATTATACAAATGTAAAAAATTAAGTTTTAAACATTTATAATGCTGAATTTTTAGTTTTACATCCCTTACAAGAATTATAATACTAATCTGAAGGATCACTATAAATATATAAACATCATTATGACAATAACTGAATATACGTATTTAATACAAAAGATATATAAATAAATCGGATATATAATTATAATGAATAATATGATAACGTGACAGTGACAAGTTTGTGAAATCTAAACAATGTATTGCTGAATAATAATAATAATAATGTTGATACTTTTATAGTAATCCTTCAGATTAGTATTATAATTCTTGTAAGGGATGTAAAACTAAAAATCCAGCATTATAAATGTTTAAAAAATAATTTTTTATAATTTTATAATAATATTTGTATTTTTAGCAGCTTACAGGGGATTAGATGGATACTGAAACAAGTGGAGATACTTTTCTACCATTCCAAGGTAAGTGCATAAATTTTTTTGCAATGATCATGCTACTAGATTCATCGTTATAAGGCAACAAATATACATTTCTATTAATATTTCGGGCACTTTTCCCGGATATTTTGACCATAAGTGATCTTGATGATTTAGACCCACTCTGGAAATTTTTAGGCAGTTTCTGACTATAAAAAGACATCTTTTAGATAGTATTAGGTTACCAGAGTCCGGAGCAGAATTGCTGATTTTCACTATTTAAGGTTTAAATGGCTTACAAGAGTGTGACAGCATACATTTATGTCTTTAAAAGTATTTTTAATGAAAAGTTCGGAAAATTTTACAAAAAAAGTCATACTTATGTTTTTAGTGAAAAATGCATCCCCTGGGAGCTAAAAATTCATGAAAATGGGCATATAATGCAAAAAAGTGCTAAAATGTCAACTTTGACTCTCTGTAACTTAAAATAAGGACCCAGAAAAAATTTGAAAAAATTCAGGAGAACTACTGGATACCTCTAAAACATATTCCCACAGTTATAGCAATATTTATTTTTTTCATCTTCGATGTCACAGAGAACCACCCATATACACATATTTGATAAACGCGAATCTCTATTAATTTCAAGGAATTATCCAGACGAACACAGTGTACGATACGAGATTCAGCGGCATCGCTATAAAATTACAAACCTACCACTTTTCTACTGTTGGATATGAAATATATATATATCAAGTTAGACCTAATCTTTCGTATGCGATCTACATATACAGGTTATACGCGTAGACCACGTATATACATGTATAATAATATCGGTCTCTCCGAACCAAATGCTTTACTTTTAGAATAAAGCAGGCCTATCGTACTCTTTGTCCACTATGGTTGGTGGAATTTCCCAGAGCACGGCCTTTTAAAATAATTAAAGGCGTTTCGTCCTCGATCTCCAGCTTGGACTCCTCAGTAAGGAACTGGAGATCATACCTTAGACGCCTGTCGCAAGATGATATGCGACGCCAGCAAGATGTTCTGCGGCTATATATATAGAAAACAGACGACGATCTCTCCAACGAGTGTAGAGAGATAGTCGTCTCCCTCTGGTGGTGGGAAAAGCCACCAGCCAGAGCGCGAATTTTTAGACCGTATCGCGAGTTATTTGTTACAAAATTTTAACGTTCGGTAATATGTATATGTATAATAATATCGGTCTCTCCGAACCAAATGCTTTACTTTTAGAATAAAGCAGGCCTATCGTACTCTTTGTCCACTATGGTTGGTGGAATTTCCCAGAGCACGGCCTTTTAAAATAATTAAAGGCGTTTCGTCCTCGATCTCCAGCTTGGACTCCTCAGTAAGGAACTGGAGATCATACCTTAGACGCCTGTCGCAAGATGATATGCGACGCCAGCAAGATGTTCTGCGGCTATATATATAGAAAACAGACGACGATCTCTCCAACGAGTGTAGAGAGATAGTCGTCTCCCTCTGGTGGTGGGAAAAGCCACCAGCCAGAGCGCGAATTTTTAGACCGTATCGCGAGTTATTTGTTACAAAATTTTAACGTTCGGTAATATGTATATGTATAATAATATCGGTCTCTCCGAACCAAATGCTTTACTTTTAGTATAAAGCAGGCCTATCGTACTCTTTGTCCACTATGGTTGGTGGAATTTCCCAGAGCACGGCCTTTTAAAATAATTAAAGGCGTTTCGTCCTCGATCTCCAGCTTGGACTCCTCAGTAAGGAACTGGAGATCATACCTTAGACGCCTGTCGCAAGATGATATGCGACGCCAGCAAGATGTTCTGCGGCTATATATATAGAAAACAGACGACGATCTCTCCAACGAGTGTAGAGAGATAGTCGTCTCCCTCTGGTGGTGGGAAAAGCCACCAGCCAGAGCGCGAATTTTTAGACCGTATCGCGAGTTATTTGTTACAAAATTTTAACGTTCGGTAATATGTATATGTATAATAATATCGGTCTCTCCGAACCAAATGCTTTACTTTTAGAATAAAGCAGGCCTATCGTACTCTTTGTCCACTATGGTTGGTGGAATTTCCCAGAGCACGGCCTTTTAAAATAATTAAAGGCGTTTCGTCCTCGATCTCCAGCTTGGACTCCTCAGTAAGGAACTGGAGATCATACCTTAGACGCCTGTCGCAAGATGATATGCGACGCCAGCAAGATGTTCTGCGGCTATATATATAGAAAACAGACGACGATCTCTCCAACGAGTGTAGAGAGATAGTCGTCTCCCTCTGGTGGTGGGAAAAGCCACCAGCCAGAGCGCGAATTTTTAGACCGTATCGCGAGTTATTTGTTACAAAATTTTAACGTTCGGTAATATGTATATGTATAATAATATCGGTCTCTCCGAACCAAATGCTTTACTTTTAGAATAAAGCAGGCCTATCGTACTCTTTGTCCACTATGGTTGGTGGAATTTCCCAGAGCACGGCCTTTTAAAATAATTAAAGGCGTTTCGTCCTCGATCTCCAGCTTGGACTCCTCAGTAAGGAACTGGAGATCATACCTTAGACGCCTGTCGCAAGATGATATGCGACGCCAGCAAGATGTTCTGCGGCTATATATATAGAAAACAGACGACGATCTCTCCAACGAGTGTAGAGAGATAGTCGTCTCCCTCTGGTGGTGGGAAAAGCCACCAGCCAGAGCGCGAATTTTTAGACCGTATCGCGAGTTATTTGTTACAAAATTTTAACGTTCGGTAATATGTATATGTATAATAATATCGGTCTCTCCGAACCAAATGCTTTACTTTTAGAATAAAGCAGGCCTATCGTACTCTTTGTCCACTATGGTTGGTGGAATTTCCCAGAGCACGGCCTTTTAAAATAATTAAAGGCGTTTCGTCCTCGATCTCCAGCTTGGACTCCTCAGTAAGGAACTGGAGATCATACCTTAGACGCCTGTCGCAAGATGATATGCGACGCCAGCAAGATGTTCTGCGGCTATATATATAGAAAACAGACGACGATCTCTCCAACGAGTGTAGAGAGATAGTCGTCTCCCTCTGGTGGTGGGAAAAGCCACCAGCCAGAGCGCGAATTTTTAGACCGTATCGCGAGTTATTTGTTACAAAATTTTAACGTTCGGTAATATGTATATGTATAATAATATCGGTCTCTCCGAACCAAATGCTTTACTTTTAGAATAAAGCAGGCCTATCGTACTCTTTGTCCACTATGGTTGGTGGAATTTCCCAGAGCACGGCCTTTTAAAATAATTAAAGGCGTTTCGTCCTCGATCTCCAGCTTGGACTCCTCAGTAAGGAACTGGAGATCATACCTTAGACGCCTGTCGCAAGATGATATGCGACGCCAGCAAGATGTTCTGCGGCTATATATATAGAAAACAGACGACGATCTCTCCAACGAGTGTAGAGAGATAGTCGTCTCCCTCTGGTGGTGGGAAAAGCCACCAGCCAGAGCGCGAATTTTTAGACCGTATCGCGAGTTATTTGTTACAAAATTTTAACGTTCGGTAATATGTATATGTATAATAATATCGGTCTCTCCGAACCAAATGCTTTACTTTTAGAATAAAGCAGGCCTATCGTACTCTTTGTCCACTATGGTTGGTGGAATTTCCCAGAGCACGGCCTTTTAAAATAATTAAAGGCGTTTCGTCCTCGATCTCCAGCTTGGACTCCTCAGTAAGGAACTGGAGATCATACCTTAGACGCCTGTCGCAAGATGATATGCGACGCCAGCAAGATGTTCTGCGGCTATATATATAGAAAACAGACGACGATCTTCCAACGAGTGTAGAGAGATAGTCGTCTCCCTCTGGTGGTGGGAAAAGCCACCAGCCAGAGCGCGAATTTTTAGACCGTATCGCGAGTTATTTGTTACAAAATTTTAACGTTCGGTAATATGTATATGTATAATAATATCGGTCTCTCCGAACCAAATGCTTTACTTTTAGAATAAAGCAGGCCTATCGTACTCTTTGTCCACTATGGTTGGTGGAATTTCCCAGAGCACGGCCTTTTAAAATAATTAAAGGCGTTTCGTCCTCGATCTCCAGCTTGGACTCCTCAGTAAGGAACTGGAGATCATACCTTAGACGCCTGTCGCAAGATGATATGCGACGCCAGCAAGATGTTCTGCGGCTATATATATAGAAAACAGACGACGATCTCTCCAACGAGTGTAGAGAGATAGTCGTCTCCCTCTGGTGGTGGGAAAAGCCACCAGCCAGAGCGCGAATTTTTAGACCGTATCGCGAGTTATTTGTTACAAAATTTTAACGTTCGGTAATATGTATATGTATAATAATATCGGTCTCTCCGAACCAAATGCTTTACTTTTAGAATAAAGCAGGCCTATCGTACTCTTTGTCCACTATGGTTGGTGGAATTTCCCAGAGCACGGCCTTTTAAAATAATTAAAGGCGTTTCGTCCTCGATCTCCAGCTTGGACTCCTCAGTAAGGAACTGGAGATCATACCTTAGACGCCTGTCGCAAGATGATATGCGACGCCAGCAAGATGTTCTGCGGCTATATATATAGAAAACAGACGACGATCTCTCCAACGAGTGTAGAGAGATAGTCGTCTCCCTCTGGTGGTGGGAAAAGCCACCAGCCAGAGCGCGAATTTTTAGACCGTATCGCGAGTTATTTGTTACAAAATTTTAACGTTCGGTAATATGTATATGTATAATAATATCGGTCTCTCCGAACCAAATGCTTTACTTTTAGAATAAAGCAGGCCTATCGTACTCTTTGTCCACTATGGTTGGTGGAATTTCCCAGAGCACGGCCTTTTAAAATAATTAAAGGCGTTTCGTCCTCGATCTCCAGCTTGGACTCCTCAGTAAGGAACTGGAGATCATACCTTAGACGCCTGTCGCAAGATGATATGCGACGCCAGCAAGATGTTCTGCGGCTATATATATAGAAAACAGACGACGATCTCTCCAACGAGTGTAGAGAGATAGTCGTCTCCCTCTGGTGGTGGGAAAAGCCACCAGCCAGAGCGCGAATTTTTAGACCGTATCGCGAGTTATTTGTTACAAAATTTTAACGTTCGGTAATATGTATATGTATAATAATATCGGTCTCTCCGAACCAAATGCTTTACTTTTAGAATAAAGCAGGCCTATCGTACTCTTTGTCCACTATGGTTGGTGGAATTTCCCAGAGCACGGCCTTTTAAAATAATTAAAGGCGTTTCGTCCTCGATCTCCAGCTTGGACTCCTCAGTAAGGAACTGGAGATCATACCTTAGACGCCTGTCGCAAGATGATATGCGACGCCAGCAAGATGTTCTGCGGCTATATATATAGAAAACAGACGACGATCTCTCCAACGAGTGTAGAGAGATAGTCGTCTCCCTCTGGTGGTGGGAAAAGCCACCAGCCAGAGCGCGAATTTTTAGACCGTATCGCGAGTTATTTGTTACAAAATTTTAACGTTCGGTAATATGTATATGTATAATAATATCGGTCTCTCCGAACCAAATGCTTTACTTTTAGAATAAAGCAGGCCTATCGTACTCTTTGTCCACTATGGTTGGTGGAATTTCCCAGAGCACGGCCTTTTAAAATAATTAAAGGCGTTTCGTCCTCGATCTCCAGCTTGGACTCCTCAGTAAGGAACTGGAGATCATACCTTAGACGCCTGTCGCAAGATGATATGCGACGCCAGCAAGATGTTCTGCGGCTATATATATAGAAAACAGACGACGATCTCTCCAACGAGTGTAGAGAGATAGTCGTCTCCCTCTGGTGGTGGGAAAAGCCACCAGCCAGAGCGCGAATTTTTAGACCGTATCGCGAGTTATTTGTTACAAAATTTTAACGTTCGGTAATATGTATATGTATAATAATATCGGTCTCTCCGAACCAAATGCTTTACTTTTAGAATAAAGCAGGCCTATCGTACTCTTTGTCCACTATGGTTGGTGGAATTTCCCAGAGCACGGCCTTTTAAAATAATTAAAGGCGTTTCGTCCTCGATCTCCAGCTTGGACTCCTCAGTAAGGAACTGGAGATCATACCTTAGACGCCTGTCGCAAGATGATATGCGACGCCAGCAAGATGTTCTGCGGCTATATATATAGAAAACAGACGACGATCTCTCCAACGAGTGTAGAGAGATAGTCGTCTCCCTCTGGTGGTGGGAAAAGCCACCAGCCAGAGCGCGAATTTTTAGACCGTATCGCGAGTTATTTGTTACAAAATTTTAACGTTCGGTAATATGTATATGTATAATAATATCGGTCTCTCCGAACCAAATGCTTTACTTTTAGAATAAAGCAGGCCTATCGTACTCTTTGTCCACTATGGTTGGTGGAATTTCCCAGAGCACGGCCTTTTAAAATAATTAAAGGCGTTTCGTCCTCGATCTCCAGCTTGGACTCCTCAGTAAGGAACTGGAGATCATACCTTAGACGCCTGTCGCAAGATGATATGCGACGCCAGCAAGATGTTCTGCGGCTATATATATAGAAAACAGACGACGATCTCTCCAACGAGTGTAGAGAGATAGTCGTCTCCCTCTGGTGGTGGGAAAAGCCACCAGCCAGAGCGCGAATTTTTAGACCGTATCGCGAGTTATTTGTTACAAAATTTTAACGTTCGGTAATATGTATATGTATAATAATATCGGTCTCTCCGAACCAAATGCTTTACTTTTAGAATAAAGCAGGCCTATCGTACTCTTTGTCCACTATGGTTGGTGGAATTTCCCAGAGCACGGCCTTTTAAAATAATTAAAGGCGTTTCGTCCTCGATCTCCAGCTTGGACTCCTCAGTAAGGAACTGGAGATCATACCTTAGACGCCTGTCGCAAGATGATATGCGACGCCAGCAAGATGTTCTGCGGCTATATATATAGAAAACAGACGACGATCTCTCCAACGAGTGTAGAGAGATAGTCGTCTCCCTCTGGTGGTGGGAAAAGCCACCAGCCAGAGCGCGAATTTTTAGACCGTATCGCGAGTTATTTGTTACAAAATTTTAACGTTCGGTAATATGTATATGTATAATAATATCGGTCTCTCCGAACCAAATGCTTTACTTTTAGAATAAAGCAGGCCTATCGTACTCTTTGTCCACTATGGTTGGTGGAATTTCCCAGAGCACGGCCTTTTAAAATAATTAAAGGCGTTTCGTCCTCGATCTCCAGCTTGGACTCCTCAGTAAGGAACTGGAGATCATACCTTAGACGCCTGTCGCAAGATGATATGCGACGCCAGCAAGATGTTCTGCGGCTATATATATAGAAAACAGACGACGATCTCTCCAACGAGTGTAGAGAGATAGTCGTCTCCCTCTGGTGGTGGGAAAAGCCACCAGCCAGAGCGCGAATTTTTAGACCGTATCGCGAGTTATTTGTTACAAAATTTTAACGTTCGGTAATATGTATATGTATAATAATATCGGTCTCTCCGAACCAAATGCTTTACTTTTAGAATAAAGCAGGCCTATCGTACTCTTTGTCCACTATGGTTGGTGGAATTTCCCAGAGCACGGCCTTTTAAAATAATTAAAGGCGTTTCGTCCTCGATCTCCAGCTTGGACTCCTCAGTAAGGAACTGGAGATCATACCTTAGACGCCTGTCGCAAGATGATATGCGACGCCAGCAAGATGTTCTGCGGCTATATATATAGAAAACAGACGACGATCTCTCCAACGAGTGTAGAGAGATAGTCGTCTCCCTCTGGTGGTGGGAAAAGCCACCAGCCAGAGCGCGAATTTTTAGACCGTATCGCGAGTTATTTGTTACAAAATTTTAACGTTCGGTAATATGTATATGTATAATAATATCGGTCTCTCCGAACCAAATGCTTTACTTTTAGAATAAAGCAGGCCTATCGTACTCTTTGTCCACTATGGTTGGTGGAATTTCCCAGAGCACGGCCTTTTAAAATAATTAAAGGCGTTTCGTCCTCGATCTCCAGCTTGGACTCCTCAGTAAGGAACTGGAGATCATACCTTAGACGCCTGTCGCAAGATGATATGCGACGCCAGCAAGATGTTCTGCGGCTATATATATAGAAAACAGACGACGATCTCTCCAACGAGTGTAGAGAGATAGTCGTCTCCCTCTGGTGGTGGGAAAAGCCACCAGCCAGAGCGCGAATTTTTAGACCGTATCGCGAGTTATTTGTTACAAAATTTTAACGTTCGGTAATATGTATATGTATAATAATATCGGTCTCTCCGAACCAAATGCTTTACTTTTAGAATAAAGCAGGCCTATCGTACTCTTTGTCCACTATGGTTGGTGGAATTTCCCAGAGCACGGCCTTTTAAAATAATTAAAGGCGTTTCGTCCTCGATCTCCAGCTTGGACTCCTCAGTAAGGAACTGGAGATCATACCTTAGACGCCTGTCGCAAGATGATATGCGACGCCAGCAAGATGTTCTGCGGCTATATATATAGAAAACAGACGACGATCTCTCCAACGAGTGTAGAGAGATAGTCGTCTCCCTCTGGTGGTGGGAAAAGCCACCAGCCAGAGCGCGAATTTTTAGACCGTATCGCGAGTTATTTGTTACAAAATTTTAACGTTCGGTAATATGTATATGTATAATAATATCGGTCTCTCCGAACCAAATGCTTTACTTTTAGTATAAAGCAGGCCTATCGTACTCTTTGTCCACTATGGTTGGTGGAATTTCCCAGAGCACGGCCTTTTAAAATAATTAAAGGCGTTTCGTCCTCGATCTCCAGCTTGGACTCCTCAGTAAGGAACTGGAGATCATACCTTAGACGCCTGTCGCAAGATGATATGCGACGCCAGCAAGATGTTCTGCGGCTATATATATAGAAAACAGACGACGATCTCTCCAACGAGTGTAGAGAGATAGTCGTCTCCCTCTGGTGGTGGGAAAAGCCACCAGCCAGAGCGCGAATTTTTAGACCGTATCGCGAGTTATTTGTTACAAAATTTTAACGTTCGGTAATATGTATATGTATAATAATATCGGTCTCTCCGAACCAAATGCTTTACTTTTAGAATAAAGCAGGCCTATCGTACTCTTTGTCCACTATGGTTGGTGGAATTTCCCAGAGCACGGCCTTTTAAAATAATTAAAGGCGTTTCGTCCTCGATCTCCAGCTTGGACTCCTCAGTAAGGAACTGGAGATCATACCTTAGACGCCTGTCGCAAGATGATATGCGACGCCAGCAAGATGTTCTGCGGCTATATATATAGAAAACAGACGACGATCTCTCCAACGAGTGTAGAGAGATAGTCGTCTCCCTCTGGTGGTGGGAAAAGCCACCAGCCAGAGCGCGAATTTTTAGACCGTATCGCGAGTTATTTGTTACAAAATTTTAACGTTCGGTAATATGTATATGTATAATAATATCGGTCTCTCCGAACCAAATGCTTTACTTTTAGAATAAAGCAGGCCTATCGTACTCTTTGTCCACTATGGTTGGTGGAATTTCCCAGAGCACGGCCTTTTAAAATAATTAAAGGCGTTTCGTCCTCGATCTCCAGCTTGGACTCCTCAGTAAGGAACTGGAGATCATACCTTAGACGCCTGTCGCAAGATGATATGCGACGCCAGCAAGATGTTCTGCGGCTATATATATAGAAAACAGACGACGATCTCTCCAACGAGTGTAGAGAGATAGTCGTCTCCCTCTGGTGGTGGGAAAAGCCACCAGCCAGAGCGCGAATTTTTAGACCGTATCGCGAGTTATTTGTTACAAAATTTTAACGTTCGGTAATATGTATATGTATAATAATATCGGTCTCTCCGAACCAAATGCTTTACTTTTAGAATAAAGCAGGCCTATCGTACTCTTTGTCCACTATGGTTGGTGGAATTTCCCAGAGCACGGCCTTTTAAAATAATTAAAGGCGTTTCGTCCTCGATCTCCAGCTTGGACTCCTCAGTAAGGAACTGGAGATCATACCTTAGACGCCTGTCGCAAGATGATATGCGACGCCAGCAAGATGTTCTGCGGCTATATATATAGAAAACAGACGACGATCTCTCCAACGAGTGTAGAGAGATAGTCGTCTCCCTCTGGTGGTGGGAAAAGCCACCAGCCAGAGCGCGAATTTTTAGACCGTATCGCGAGTTATTTGTTACAGGAGGTTATTTGTTGAGGACGAAACGCCTTTAATTATTTTAAAAGGCCGTGCTCTGGGAAATTCCACCAACCATAGTGGACAAAGAGTACGATAGGCCTGCTTTATTCTAAAAGTAAAGCATTTGGTTCGGAGAGACCGATATTATTATACATATACATATTACCGAACGTTAAAATTTTGTAACAAATAACTCGCGATACGGTCTAAAAATTCGCGCTCTGGCTGGTGGCTTTTCCCACCACCAGAGGGAGACGACTATCTCTCTACACTCGTTGGAGAGATCGTCGTCTGTTTTCTATATATATAGCCGCAGAACATCTTGCTGGCGTCGCATATCATCTTGCGACAGGCGTCTAAGGTATGATCTCCAGTTCCTTACTGAGGAGTCCAAGCTGGAGATCGAGGACGAAACGCCTTTAATTATTTTAAAAGGCCGTGCTCTGGGAAATTCCACCAACCATAGTGGACAAAGAGTACGATAGGCCTGCTTTATTCTAAAAGTAAAGCATTTGGTTCGGAGAGACCGATATTATTATACATATACATATTACCGAACGTTAAAATTTTGTAACAAATAACTCGCGATACGGTCTAAAAATTCGCGCTCTGGCTGGTGGCTTTTCCCACCACCAGAGGGAGACGACTATCTCTCTACACTCGTTGGAGAGATCGTCGTCTGTTTTCTATATATATAGCCGCAGAACATCTTGCTGGCGTCGCATATCATCTTGCGACAGGCGTCTAAGGTATGATCTCCAGTTCCTTACTGAGGAGTCCAAGCTGGAGATCGAGGACGAAACGCCTTTAATTATTTTAAAAGGCCGTGCTCTGGGAAATTCCACCAACCATAGTGGACAAAGAGTACGATAGGCCTGCTTTATTCTAAAAGTAAAGCATTTGGTTCGGAGAGACCGATATTATTATACATATACATATTACCGAACGTTAAAATTTTGTAACAAATAACTCGCGATACGGTCTAAAAATTCGCGCTCTGGCTGGTGGCTTTTCCCACCACCAGAGGGAGACGACTATCTCTCTACACTCGTTGGAGAGATCGTCGTCTGTTTTCTATATATATAGCCGCAGAACATCTTGCTGGCGTCGCATATCATCTTGCGACAGGCGTCTAAGGTATGATCTCCAGTTCCTTACTGAGGAGTCCAAGCTGGAGATCGAGGACGAAACGCCTTTAATTATTTTAAAAGGCCGTGCTCTGGGAAATTCCACCAACCATAGTGGACAAAGAGTACGATAGGCCTGCTTTATTCTAAAAGTAAAGCATTTGGTTCGGAGAGACCGATATTATTATACATATACATATTACCGAACGTTAAAATTTTGTAACAAATAACTCGCGATACGGTCTAAAAATTCGCGCTCTGGCTGGTGGCTTTTCCCACCACCAGAGGGAGACGACTATCTCTCTACACTCGTTGGAGAGATCGTCGTCTGTTTTCTATATATAGCCGCAGAACATCTTGCTGGCGTCGCATATCATCTTGCGACAGGCGTCTAAGGTATGATCTCCAGTTCCTTACTGAGGAGTCCAAGCTGGAGATCGAGGACGAAACGCCTTTAATTATTTTAAAAGGCCGTGCTCTGGGAAATTCCACCAACCATAGTGGACAAAGAGTACGATAGGCCTGCTTTATTCTAAAAGTAAAGCATTTGGTTCGGAGAGACCGATATTATTATACATATACATATTACCGAACGTTAAAATTTTGTAACAAATAACTCGCGATACGGTCTAAAAATTCGCGCTCTGGCTGGTGGCTTTTCCCACCACCAGAGGGAGACGACTATCTCTCTACACTCGTTGGAGAGATCGTCGTCTGTTTTCTATATATATAGCCGCAGAACATCTTGCTGGCGTCGCATATCATCTTGCGACAGGCGTCTAAGGTATGATCTCCAGTTCCTTACTGAGGAGTCCAAGCTGGAGATCGAGGACGAAACGCCTTTAATTATTTTAAAAGGCCGTGCTCTGGGAAATTCCACCAACCATAGTGGACAAAGAGTACGATAGGCCTGCTTTATTCTAAAAGTAAAGCATTTGGTTCGGAGAGACCGATATTATTATACATATACATATTACCGAACGTTAAAATTTTGTAACAAATAACTCGCGATACGGTCTAAAAATTCGCGCTCTGGCTGGTGGCTTTTCCCACCACCAGAGGGAGACGACTATCTCTCTACACTCGTTGGAGAGATCGTCGTCTGTTTTCTATATATATAGCCGCAGAACATCTTGCTGGCGTCGCATATCATCTTGCGACAGGCGTCTAAGGTATGATCTCCAGTTCCTTACTGAGGAGTCCAAGCTGGAGATCGAGGACGAAACGCCTTTAATTATTTTAAAAGGCCGTGCTCTGGGAAATTCCACCAACCATAGTGGACAAAGAGTACGATAGGCCTGCTTTATTACTAAAAGTAAAGCATTTGGTTCGGAGAGACCGATATTATTATACATATACATATTACCGAACGTTAAAATTTTGTAACAAATAACTCGCGATACGGTCTAAAAATTCGCGCTCTGGCTGGTGGCTTTTCCCACCACCAGAGGGAGACGACTATCTCTCTACACTCGTTGGAGAGATCGTCGTCTGTTTTCTATATATATAGCCGCAGAACATCTTGCTGGCGTCGCATATCATCTTGCGACAGGCGTCTAAGGTATGATCTCCAGTTCCTTACTGAGGAGTCCAAGCTGGAGATCGAGGACGAAACGCCTTTAATTATTTTAAAAGGCCGTGCTCTGGGAAATTCCACCAACCATAGTGGACAAAGAGTACGATAGGCCTGCTTTATACTAAAAGTAAAGCATTTGGTTCGGAGAGACCGATATTATTATACATATACATATTACCGAACGTTAAAATTTTGTAACAAATAACTCGCGATACGGTCTAAAAATTCGCGCTCTGGCTGGTGGCTTTTCCCACCACCAGAGGGAGACGACTATCTCTCTACACTCGTTGGAGAGATCGTCGTCTGTTTTCTATATATTAGCCGCAGAACATCTTGCTGGCGTCGCATATCATCTTGCGACAGGCGTCTAAGGTATGATCTCCAGTTCCTTACTGAGGAGTCCAAGCTGGAGATCGAGGACGAAACGCCTTTAATTATTTTAAAAGGCCGTGCTCTGGGAAATTCCACCAACCATAGTGGACAAAGAGTACGATAGGCCTGCTTTATTCTAAAAGTAAAGCATTTGGTTCGGAGAGACCGATATTATTATACATATACATATTACCGAACGTTAAAATTTTGTAACAAATAACTCGCGATACGGTCTAAAAATTCGCGCTCTGGCTGGTGGCTTTTCCCACCACCAGAGGGAGACGACTATCTCTCTACACTCGTTGGAGAGATCGTCGTCTGTTTTCTATATATATAGCCGCAGAACATCTTGCTGGCGTCGCATATCATCTTGCGACAGGCGTCTAAGGTATGATCTCCAGTTCCTTACTGAGGAGTCCAAGCTGGAGATCGAGGACGAAACGCCTTTAATTATTTTAAAAGGCCGTGCTCTGGGAAATTCCACCAACCATAGTGGACAAAGAGTACGATAGGCCTGCTTTATTCTAAAAGTAAAGCATTTGGTTCGGAGAGACCGATATTATTATACATATATTACCGAACGTTAAAATTTTGTAACAAATAACTCGCGATACGGTCTAAAAATTCGCGCTCTGGCTGGTGGCTTTTCCCACCACCAGAGGGAGACGACTATCTCTCTACACTCGTTGGAGAGATCGTCGTCTGTTTTCTATATATATAGCCGCAGAACATCTTGCTGGCGTCGCATATCATCTTGCGACAGGCGTCTAAGGTATGATCTCCAGTTCCTTACTGAGGAGTCCAAGCTGGAGATCGAGGACGAAACGCCTTTAATTATTTTAAAAGGCCGTGCTCTGGGAAATTCCACCAACCATAGTGGACAAAGAGTACGATAGGCCTGCTTTATTCTAAAAGTAAAGCATTTGGTTCGGAGAGACCGATATTATTATACATATACATATTACCGAACGTTAAAATTTTGTAACAAATAACTCGCGATACGGTCTAAAAATTCGCGCTCTGGCTGGTGGCTTTTCCCACCACCAGAGGGAGACGACTATCTCTCTACACTCGTTGGAGAGATCGTCGTCTGTTTTCTATATATATAGCCGCAGAACATCTTGCTGGCGTCGCATATCATCTTGCGACAGGCGTCTAATGTATGATCTCCAGTTCCTTACTGAGGAGTCCAAGCTGGAGATCGAGGACGAAACGCCTTTAATTATTTTAAAAGGCCGTGCTCTGGGAAATTCCACCAACCATAGTGGACAAAGAGTACGATAGGCCTGCTTTATTCTAAAAGTAAAGCATTTGGTTCGGAGAGACCGATATTATTATACATATACATATTACCGAACGTTAAAATTTTGTAACAAATAACTCGCGATACGGTCTAAAAATTCGCGCTCTGGCTGGTGGCTTTTCCCACCACCAGAGGGAGACGACTATCTCTCTACACTCGTTGGAGAGATCGTCGTCTGTTTTCTATATATATAGCCGCAGAACATCTTGCTGGCGTCGCATATCATCTTGCGACAGGCGTCTAAGGTATGATCTCCAGTTCCTTACTGAGGAGTCCAAGCTGGAGATCGAGGACGAAACGCCTTTAATTATTTTAAAAGGCCGTGCTCTGGGAAATTCCACCAACCATAGTGGACAAAGAGTACGATAGGCCTGCTTTATTCTAAAAGTAAAGCATTTGGTTCGGAGAGACCGATATTATTATACATATACATATTACCGAACGTTAAAATTTTGTAACAAATAACTCGCGATACGGTCTAAAAATTCGCGCTCTGGCTGGTGGCTTTTCCCACCACCAGAGGGAGACGACTATCTCTCTACACTCGTTGGAGAGATCGTCGTCTGTTTTCTATATATATAGCCGCAGAACATCTTGCTGGCGTCGCATATCATCTTGCGACAGGCGTCTAAGGTATGATCTCCAGTTCCTTACTGAGGAGTCCAAGCTGGAGATCGAGGACGAAACGCCTTTAATTATTTTAAAAGGCCGTGCTCTGGGAAATTCCACCAACCATAGTGGACAAAGAGTACGATAGGCCTGCTTTATTCTAAAAGTAAAGCATTTGGTTCGGAGAGACCGATATTATTATACATATACATATTACCGAACGTTAAAATTTTGTAACACGTATATACATGTGCATATATGTATATATACGATATATCCCCGTGGAACGTAATTTTCGAAATATCTCGGTAATAACATCGAAATGTTCCAAGTGAATAAGCGAAATTAAAATCGAAACATATACGTGTACGTGTTGGTGCGTGTGTGCAATTTCCGAGTTTTTGCGGTCGACGGGGTGTGTTAATTTTCGTCGGGGCCGGCGTTAAGGCGAGAGACAATTATGCACGGGATGAAATAATGGGGGATGATCGCTCGTCCTGGACGTATAGCACACGTGTACCTATATGTGTACGTGTTTGTGTCTGTATATATACAGGTTAATGCCATTGGCTTCGACGTGCCACCGCATCGGCGACTCTCCCGATCCGAGAGAGAGAGAGAGGAGTGGAGTGGATAACCTACGGCTCGTTCCGTCAAACCCTATTGATTTCGTTATCATCGGCCATTGGTTAGTCCATTGCGCGCGCGGACATTTAATCCTATTGCGCTATATGAGATATATAGACTCGGAGAATTTGAAATTTTGACCATTTCAAAATCCAATAACCGTGTAATAACTTTCAAATTGAAATCTCGTTACACGCTCGGTGCTGTTATATAGTTTAACGGTCTTTGTAATTGTTTGATGACACTGACTAATTGTAGATAAAAATTGAGGTAATCGTGTGATAGCTTATAATTCCATTCTAGACAACCAGACAAATATTCTTAGAGACCGTAATATTGAAATAAATAATTATTATTAAAATTCTATTTAAAATAATTTTAACAAATTTTTAACACATATTTCAATTTGACCGATATAATGTGCAAGTTTTGTTAAAAGACTCCATAGTAAATCCAGAAAGTCATTTTACAATTTTTAATAAAAAAAATGAATAATAGAACTAACCAATATAAAATTAAATGAGCATATTGTTTTTTAATATTAGAATGTGAATTAATGCAGAGATCGCTACAAGTAAACTTGGAAGACTTTAGTTTTGGTTCAGCGGTCCCAAGTCAACGTAACGACAAGTGTCTTGACAGTACCCATTAAAAAAAATATTTGGGTGGTACTATAAGAAATAAGGATTATTAACACAACTCATATACACGTACAAAATAATTTCAAATTATTTATTACACACGCAAATGTAAAAAAAGTATATTATTTCAATATTTAGTCGGTATATATACCCCTTTAAATAACGATAAGACGATTAAAATAATTTTTTAAATCGTCGCGCTGGTTCATTAAAATAACAGCTCGTAATAGTAGTAGTAATGAAGAAACTTGATTGTAAAATATTGACACGAGTCGATCGAAGATCATTATTAATTAACAAGAATTTCGAGAGTCGCGCCCATTTCCAGGGGTAAAATCGCTTTATTAGAAGAAAAGTCTCATGAATATTTGAAGCATCTCTCCGATCTCTCATTAAGGATTCAAACAATGCCCCAAGAATACCTGGCACGCGCCTCTAATCCCAAAGAAGAAGCTGTAACCACGAAACAGAATTTTCTTTAAATAAAAATATAAGGGAAGATAAAGAAAGTATTATATCGAGAGTTTGAAAAAAGAAAAAAAAATCAGCAGCTGCGCTCAACTTTTTGCGCCTCCCTGTCTTTTTCCTTTCACCCCGCCCACTTTTTCCAATATACGGGTGGTCGCAAATTTTTCGCGCAACGAGCCTACGAGCACGAAATTTCAGTTTCTTAAGAAGCTTATCGGTGAAGCGAATCGGTTACTATATATACGTATAATTTTTTTTTTCAAACGAGGCGGCTCACTAATTTCATGGCGCGTAAAAAGCTTTAAGGGAAAATCCTCAGACGCAGATGCGAAGGAAACAGGAGTGAATTATTGCTCCCACGGAAACTCGCTTACCATTTGGCCCATTTTGGACGGCCCAACATACGTACATGTATTATATACGTATATATAGGTATATATATATATACATACATACATACATACACGCTTCCCACGAATGTTGGTGGACCTACTAACGCAATGTCGATGCCATTAAGCTCGTGTGCTGCTGCTGTGCTAAATTACCTAAACGCGTATACTCACGAATTAATTGTCTTGACTGCAGTCGAACTCAAAATTATTATTGCCATTATGGGTTTCGAATAGATTGCTTTACGTGTAACGAATACGATAAATTTATTAATTTTGACGATATATAATATTGGATACAAACACAGTTAAATTTTTATGATTATTCTATTAATTGTTGACCAACGAGTATGCAACTTTTCGATGTATATATGAAGTAAAAATATCTTGTTTCATTCCGATCAATTTAACTAAATTTTGAATCATCGATTTCCAAAATGTAGTTTTTAAACTAACTCTCGTGAAGCTTATTTCATCTATAGTACACCCGTATAATGTATATAGAGTCTCGTACAAAACAATTTCATACGCGAACGATCCCACATACTAACGCTCAAATTTACCGTGAGTTTAAAAATTTTCAAACAACGTTTTCAAACAATAATATGAGGTTAGTATTTTTTACTCGACTGATAAATTTAAAACGTGTCGATAAATAATTGCTAAGAGCATATAACAAAAATTTCACAATTTTGCACATGTACGCACATATACATATACGCATCCTACCTACCAATCGCGTGATAAATGTGAGAATAAATATAAGAATCCGTTTCCTTTCGGAAAAGCCCAGTCATTTGACACTCCAGAGGATGTCGCTTGACTTATGTGAATACGTATATACACACACGAAGAGCGCTCGATGGTTTACTTTTTTTTTTGTATAAAACTTGTGTTCCCAGGGCGCAGGAAAGGTCCCAATCCGGAATAATGAAAGCCGTCCCAGGTACGCTCGCTGGTCAAACAACATTAGCGCGCAGTTACGAAGAAAACGCGCGCGCGTATATACCCCCATTGTACAGCGCGCGTATGCGAGTAGAGAGAGCATTGTGGCGAATTCGAGACCGGATTTCGAAATTCGAAGGTTTCACGATTTACGATGACACTTCTCTATTTTTCGACCCAACGGAGAAAAAGATTCTTTCGACGATATTCCTTCGGTTCCTAGTTTTTTTCTTTCTATCTCTCTCCCTCACTCGATTTCTAGCTCTGTCTCATACTTTGCTTTTTTAGTGTAAACACATATTTGGTTATTTTTCGCGCGAACGAAAAAATCCGTAAAATTACGAGGCTCCACAGAAAGAGAGAGAGAGAGAGAGCCATTAGAACGCTGTCTTTTGGGGGTTGGTTTCTTTTTTTTTATTGTTCGATCGATCATGAGTGCGGGTAGACGATTCGCGGAGGCTTTTCGGTAATGCGTTTTTTCGTTTTTACAGCGTACCAACGGTATACCGAATCGTAGATAAATTGTGGGAGTGTGATGGAGATTTTATTTTAGAAAGTTGAGTTATCAATTTTTTTTTGTAATATTTATATTTACTTTCAACGAATTTTATATATGTTATTAACATGATAATATTATTAATTTTAATTTTAATATCGTGTACATTTATAGAAACTTTAGTTGAATTTATTATTTGAATGTTGCTAAGCATATTTTTGACCTATGTTGTTTATTTAAGTCTAGAGAGTAAGCTTTTCTCTAGTAAAGTTTTAAATAAAAATCGTTTGACCTCTACATTAAGATAATTTAACAATGAAATTGTCAATTTCCTTTATAATATTCTGAAACCGTCAATAATATATAATATCATTACTATAATAAATAATTTTTATTAATAATCGCAATTTTGAATGGACATTTGTCACGAAACGTATATTAAAAAGAATTCGAGTAATTAAATAGTAACTCTTGGTTAGTTTAATTTCGCTAACGAACATAAAATTTAAAGATGAAACTACGTATCACTATGAATAAGATAAAATGAAAGAAACATCCCTGTTAGAGAGAGAGCCCCGTGAGCACAGGTTTCATAAGAGGAATCTCCGAAAAGAGGAGAAAATTGTACCCGGCTACAGGAATAAAAAAAAGAGTGAATCGTAGTAAGATCGTCGTGGCGATAGGGCTAAAGCGGTAGCAGCCCGTAAAAATCGCAGCAGCAGGAAGCTCTCGCGATCTTGCGAAACGCGCGGTAGGGCACGCGCTCCTCTCTCTCTCTCTCTCTCTCTCGGTGTATTAGGGTGTGCGCGCGTGTATGCGTGGCTGCAGCGTCGCCTCCATTTCTACGCACGCACTCTCTCTCGGTCTCTCTCTCTCTCTCTCTCTCTCTCTCTCTCCTTCCCGACGCACCGGGAGTCTGCGATCAATGCGTAGCGCTGCTGGCCTACGGTCGCTATGGCAACCGAGCGCGTGAGCTACGCACCACGCAGCACCGTACGATCCGCCTTGATAATCGTCGAGTCGGAGCTCACTTCTCTTCTTTCTCTCCTCCCCTGGCCTTTTATACACCCGTCTCGCTTCACCTTCCTTTCTTCCCCCTAAATCTATCTCTACGTGTCCACACACACACACACACACACACACACACGCGTATACGACATCTACTCTCTTTTCGCTTTCTCTCTTGCTTGCAAGCATACGCATAATTTTATTTTCACTATATATGTGTGTGCGCGCGCGCGCAATACTTGTACAATCGATTCTTTATTATATACTATTATTTTACTTTGTTCAATGTATATGTATGCGCATACTGTTTAATGGTCAGTTAGCTTGTTGTTGAATTTTTAAAGTTAAATCGATCGCGTATACATCAGGAAAATCCCTTACGGATAGGGTATCGATGGTTAGGTACGTTTACATCCAACTGATTAAATATTTTTTTTATACTTTACAACACTGATAAATGGATACGCAGTTTTTAATAAATAGTAGTGACGCGAACTATATATAGACGTTTGGACGTAAATTTTCGCGTTTTCCGAGACGAATTAAATTTAATTATTCCGCGTCGTTACTATGGTTTCCACCGAAATTTAATAGCTAGTTACATTAAAAATTTTATATTACACTTTCTTTTTGTTTATTTTTTTATAAAATCATCGATGTCCTATATAAAAAAGAAGTTCGATTACACAGAACTTCGCATTTGACGCAGATTGTTTAATAATTTCAATGTTGTACAACCTGGCAATGGACTATTTGATCTCAGAGTGTAATTCAAACCCAACGTTAACAACATAGAGGCACGTAAATCCTTGGATTGTTTCTCCAATAAAAAATATTTAAATAAACAAAAATGAACGGAATTTCGCGATACACATCGAAGATCATTATTTTTCCTAAAAACCTAGATACGCGAAGGGTAATTCAGTGGCGTTTCCCGTACAAGAGGTCCAATTTCTTTCCACGCTAACGACGTCCTTCGATATGTAGTGCGGAGCACTCGGCTGTATCTTGATGAAGAGCAAAGGGAATGAGCGCCGGTAGGAGAGACAGAGAGAGAGAGAGAGAGAGAGAGAGAGAACGCGCGGTATCGATCGATGTTCCGCAAAACTTGCACACGCACCGCCCGAACGCGATGCGTAAAACTCCCTGCCATATACACTGTCGAGGATATATATATATATTTTTTTCCTTCACGCGTCTCGCTCTCGAGTTTTCTAAAATTCACCGAGCACGACAACATTATTTTCGCTGCTATAAATACTTACTTTACCGATTAATCTCACTTTTTTCATGTTGTTTATTTTCCTTCTTCTTTACGTTTACCTTCTATATAATTTAATTATTGTTTCATTACGTCCTTTAAACGCCGTACTTTAATTTTAATTACTTTTCTGCGTTTCGTAGAATACAGTTGACGATTAAGAGTGACTATATAGTTGTTAACCATTTTGAATTTTAATAGTATATATAAAACTTGGTGTGTTAAGTGAAACGTATAGAAACGACGCATGAACGACTATTATCAACGAGGAGTACGTATGAGTCACGTAAACGTTGAAAAATTATATAAATGCTTTTAATTAATTATAAGTTTGACATTTATGACGCGTGTGTTTATTAATTTTCTATAAATTTACTTGAATATCACCCAAAACTATCTATTTTTTTCGTAAATTTATAAAATAATGATAAACATCAATAAAAGAATATTGCATAACAACAATTTCTAAACTAGAAGATGTTTACAATAACCAAACGATTTAGTCTACGAAAAAATAAAAATTTGGTTAACATTAGATTAAATTCCGCGATAAAGGGACGCATGAAAATCTGAGTGTCGATGAAAATTCGTTGATCGTCGACATCCCCCGAAATATCTAGAGGAGAGAATGAGGAAAATAAAGAAATCGCGCACAAAGTGATTGACAGTTTGTCACGCGGAATATGATTTTCGCGCGACATCGCGCAGGTGGTTCGATAAAAAAAACAGCGACATTTGGGTTAAGCTGAGAATGACAACCAAAACGACGAGAGGGTAAAAAAAAAGTAAAGAAGAAGAGGAAAAAAGAAGAAGGAAGGATCGCGTTGGTAGTAGTCCTTTCGTTAAAGGGGGGGTCGAAAGCTCCAGCTACATAGCTCGCCGAAGAGGGAAAAGAAAGTCATGGCACGCGCTCCTCGTGAAAACACGTGCGTCTCTCGGAGAGATCCCTCCGAGAGAAAGAGAGAAAGAGAGAAAGAGGAGGGGAATAACGGCGCGTGCCTCCGTGAAAACCCGGGAAAGGGGGAGTTCGAGGAGGGATGTGAAAATCGTTGCAGCAGCCTCCTCTCACCGGGTCAACAGGTTGACTTGCACGACTGAATGACGAGGGCTTCGACGTTTCTCTCTTACGAGCGCCTTCAAACGATCGTTTGCACAAACGAATGATTTTCATTTACCCGGCTAGTGAGCTTTATCTTAACCATTATCTACGCTGCTTTTTTTTTCCTTTCCCTCTGGCTCTCGTTGAACTTTTCTCATAATCGTTCCGTATATACGTTCTAAAGAGTCATTCCCCGTTTCGAGCGAATATTGAACGATCGTGATTAGCGCATGGAAATCACCGCGGGATAAACAAATAAATGAAAAAAAAAAATAAACAAAATTTACTAACTGTAACAAGGCGTATACGATAAGAGTAAATAAAAAGAAAAGAAGTAAAGAGAAAATAAGGCACGGGTCCTCGTCCTTCGAATTAAATTTAATGAGGTTCAGAGAATTATAAATAAGCAATTAGGGGGCCGACAGTGCAACGTTCCATAAGTATATTTTGTTAAAGCTTATTGTACGATGTGTACGTACATATACGTACATACATTCATAGATGTACGGTATATCGAATAAGCGATTGCAGGTCGCAATTCGTCAAAGAGAGGTCAGTAGCCGCGTGCAGCCGACAGGGTAAGACGCTAATGACGCGCACAGCGGGAGGGTCGAAACAACCAATGTAACACACGCGCACACAGGGAGGGAAGGCCCGAAGACTGTGTCTAACCGAAAGAGGGAAGAGAATCCTGGCTTGGTTTTGCTCAAAGCGTCAAAATCCTTGGTAAGCCAAAAGGGTTTACGAAAATCGGGTCTCTCTCTCTCTCTCTCTCTCTCTCTCTCTTTCTATCTATCTCTCCGAGTATGACGTAAACTTGACCCAGCCACACTGGACGCGGACCGTCGTCATCGCCTGTCTGCGATTTTATATATATATATATATACGCGTGTGTAACCGGAAGTCTCGAAAATGGGTCAAATCTCATACGCGTATTCACAGTTCTCGCCTCATTTTCTCATCCGACTGGCCTCTTTATTGTCTGTTCCGTTCTCGTTTAATATACTCGTATCAGCTTGTTTCGTCTGAGTTATAATTTTTAAATTAATTGTATAATTTTTTTGTTGATGGATCGAAATTATTCTTTAACGAGTACGAACACGAGAGAGAATAGGTTGTTGCTCCGATCAAAAAAATTACGAACAAAAGGAAATTAAATCTTTCTTTTTTTCATTCGTTCTTCTTTTATTACACACACACACACACTTTAATTTATCATTGACAGATTGCTATATTCAATTAATTATTTTCTCACTAATTTTTTATATTTTTAAAAATACGCGACCTCTCCTATCAAACCACAACGTACTAAAATAAAATCGAAACGCGAAACAATAAATAATTCAAACTCTAGCCGTGTTAATTAAGAAAGCTTACACACCAATCAATTACTTTTTATGCAAATATTACGTACCTGCGTAAAAAATGTAAAGCTTTTTTTTTACTTAATATAAAGTTTATGTTTGGCGAATGTTGATGCGCAATGAGACTCTCCCGAAGTTAGAAAAATATTCATTAAACATTTGTATAAAGTTTGGATAAACTTAAAATAATGTCTTAGGTATCACTGAAAAAATGGACTCTGGTTCTTTGTAAGAGCAATTAATCTGAAATATAACGTAAAATCTGTTTACTCAAAAATGTTTCTTTCATAATTAAGCGGATTCTTCTATAAAAGATGAAATTTACTTTTTAAAAAAAATTAGGAAATTTAACTGGAAAAGACTAATATCCTAAGATCATGCATATTCCTCTTGATTATATATAGAAAAATCATTTTAGAGCGAGCGGAGTTTATGTTTCAGTTACATATAAGTTGAATTACTCTGAAATCGAAAATCCATTTTTTTCAGTGTAAGTTTATAAATGGTTATTATTAAACGCATAACATTTGGAATACTTAATAAAAACATATAAAAAAATAATTTTAAATTTAAGATTTGAACCTTTGATTTGTACTTGCAAACCTCATGCTCTACCATAACTGAACTAAACTTAAAAGCACGTGTTTCTTTATAATTGTTTTTCATAATCAAAATTTAATTAAATGTCTAATTAATATTTTTCCAAGTTCGCGGGTGTTTCAGTCCAAAAAAATTCAATTACAAATTGACCATAGTTACCGATGTAAATACGGACTAAAAGCGTATAAAAGCAGCGTCGAAACGTAAAACGAATAAATAAAGAAAAAAAAGGAAAAAAAGAAGAGGCAGAGTGAAGAAGAGAGTATAAAATCAATCGATCGTCCGTGTAGGATGAACAAGAGAGTAGAGCCGCGCCGACACGGGAATGGACGTCGCGCGAGAGGGTTAGGCCTGAGATTAAAAGGAAGTCATCTCCCTGCCTCCGCATCTCACCCGTCTCCCCATCAATCACAATTATATCCTCTCTCTCCCCTACTATAGTTCATAATTACTGCTCGTGACTTTATCCCGACGCATAAACGTCTAGGTATAGAGCAACGCGCCGGTCTGCAGCCTTAGCCAAGAGAATAAAAAAATGCATGGCTACTGACCACGTTTCACTTTGACACCGTACGAGAAATGTTTTTCTTTTTATAGTTTACAATTTTTGGTAATGTTGTAAATTGTATTTTAATACTCGATCACAAAAAGTTTTTTTTTTTGATATAATATAGATACAAGAGAATAAATGAATAAAAATTACCCAAACGTTTTGGATAAAATGCCGATGTCCGCTTGTTTACGTAAATTTTAATAAAAATTGAGTATCAAATAATATTTAGATATTTTTTAAATCAAGTCTTTTTAACGTAATGTCGAACGTTCTGGTCGTATCTGATCAAACGTCTATACGTTTTGGCTAAAAAAGCGTTTCGTAAACGCTTGATTTATATTAGGGGTGCAGTGATTTTTCAATCAGTTTTGTTTGTCACCATCTGGACAGTTTGAAATTAAAAGTTATTCGGAATTTCCTGTAGTTTCTAATGAAACTTATTTTAGTTACCGACTTAACGTATATACACAAAGTTATTTATTTATTATCGTACACAATTTTGCAATTGGCAAGGTAATTAAACGCGTGCTTATATTTAGCGACGGATATAACTCCACGTATGTATATATATAATGTAAATTCAAGAAGAAAAAAAAAATAAAAAACGTTGGTTACAGCTCGTTAAATTTAATGAAAGAATGAACCCTTTTTACAAATAATCATTTGCACAGTTATCAGACACTCGGTAGGTCAAAATCGAGGTCGCCGTAGGTTGATCGCGCTAACGAGATCCTCGCGTACAAAGAAACATAAAAATGAAAGTATAGAGGAAAAGATGAGTATATTTTCTATAGACAGAGAAAACTTGTAAATTCGTTATGTATATAATTGGTCGTTTGGTCCAGGTATCGTTAGGCTATTGCACCCGCCCACGCACACACGCGCATATATGTGTTTATATATATGTGTGTGTGTGTGTATAGGAAAATGGGAGGGAGTGCAATACAAAAAGAAGTTGGATGTACTCAAGTTGGCCTATTAGCGCGGGTGCGTAGAAAAGAAAAATGTAGAGTCCTTCCTTGGGTGTACTGTCATCTTCGTCACTCAGCACGAGACGTACACGCATACACACGCGGGTGTATAATGGGAAACCCTTCAAGTATACAGCCCCGTCGAGCGAGAGCGAGCGAGCGAGCGCGCTATGTACACCTTCGTCGTGTACACTTCTCTTGGATTACGCACGAGGTAGAATACAAGTGCGCTTCGTGCGTGCGTACGTACGCTTTTTCTCGACTACCCTCGCCGTTTTTCAATTTCCAAGTCCTGGACTAAGTTTCGCTCTCTCTCTCTCTCTCTCTCTCTCTCTGTCTCACCCCTTTGCAAGAGCCCAGGAGGTTTCCTGCTCCGCATAGCTGATGCACCGAGCTACGTGCCTAGAAATCCACCCCTTTCCTTCCTTCACTCCTTCTCGGAGAGGGGCAAGGAGGGGGAGGAGGTAGGGATCCTCGACGTGAATGCGACACGTACAAGTGCATATTCTCTTTCTCTCTCTCACCCTCTCTCTTTCTCTCCGCATGGGGTGTGCACCCCGAGGAATCTATACAACTGTATATTCGAGCGTTCGCGCATACTAAAGAAAGAAAAAATTACCCGAGTATGTAGCGTGCGTAACTCCTAGGAAACGAACTTGTTTCCCGATCCTTTACTGCCTACTGCCTCCTGCCTCTCGACTTTATTCCTCCCTTGTTTCGTACGACTTTATTATATACCTCTACTTCCCGTGTGTTCATTTCGAAGGTGGGCTACACCAATCGCACAAATTTTACTAATACTTACCATTTTCTCTTCTATACTTTACTTTTTTCGTCGATATATCTTCTTTTTCCTTATTTGTCGTAATAATCTTATTGTCTACAAACAAGTAATATCCACGATATATGCGCTGACACTGTCTCGAAAACTTCGGAGAGAAACAATGAATAAAAATAACCCAAACGTTGATGGCAAAATGCAGACGTTCGCTTGATTATAATAGATTTTTCTCCAAAATTGTAAAAGATATTGATATTTAGATTACAATTTTAAATACATGCTGGATAGTAAATTTTCGCAAGCAGAGACGTCTCGATTCCCTGTTTTATTTCAAAATTTTTATCATACTATCACAATACAATTTTTTTAATCTACAACATACAAATGTTTTATACGACAAATTTTTATAATGTCAAAAACGAAACTATGTCGTGTCGATAAACTACAATTGTGTCCCTCATTTTCTCAATTCTTTTTTTTTTTAAATAAAATATCGTAATTTGGAAATAACAATGATTTATATGCTTTACACGCTTACAGTTGTAGTCATTGTTCTTTACTTTCGTGTATCGAAACGTTCTGTTACAAAGAAAGTTAATTATACATCAACGTATATACGAGATAGAGGAAGAGACGCACTCGCTTTGCACTCGAGGCCCGCGAGTGCCAATTTCATTGAAGCAACATTCAAGTATCTATACATGCACTCTTACCAAAGAAATTGAAGGGAAAATATAGAAAGAGAGAAAGCAAAAAAAGAAAAAAAAAAGAAAAAAAAAGTAATAAAGAAAGGTGTAAGTGATTTCGCGGCGACAAGGAAAACGCGAGGGGTGAAAAGGGGACGAAAAGCCAATGCGTAAAACGCGTTACGCGAGCGCGTGTCTGACCTCTCTTCGACATCCTCCCCCACCCATTGCTTCTTTTATATCTCATTTCCCCTTTCCTCCCTTTGTGAAATCCAGATCCTTTATTTCACGGTTCACGGAGTTTCCGCGCGGTCTTCCTTTTCCATCGGTCTGTACGTGTGTTGTATACACGCAGGTAATACGCGACGATGACTGCGCGAGGCTATTTGCCTGACTGTCGATTAAAAAAAATGTTGGCTGCTGCCCTTCGTATCGATTCGTTCGGCCGTTTTAAACGCTCAACTTTCTCTTTTACGTGTATACCTTTTAACAGGAAGTTGTACGCGAGAATGTATATTTTTATCTCTCTATGTGTGTGTGCGTGTGTGTGTCTGTTTGTGTGTTTTGTAAGAATTAAACGTTTAACGCGTACGCCTTATTCTTCATTTTGTTTTTTTATTCGCACTCTTTTTTTTCTCTCGTTAATCGGGCAAAGGTTACATTTACGTATTTGTCAATATTTTATATATACCTTTTCTATGTTAAATTAGGAATTTTTGTTTTACACACTACAATCATTATTTTCTAACTGAACAAACGTTAACGTGATGTTTTATAGTAGATGATATTGTCAATTCAATTTTTACGCAAATTTATCATGTTTTTATTAATATAAATCACTTAAGGAATCTCTACTTATACGAAAATATTAAATAATAACCTTATATCCAGTAAATCCAAATCATCTAAATCAGTCATTATCAATTAATCTAGTAAAATTCACTTATTATATTATTATTATAGTAACAATCGACAATCCAAACGAAAAATGAAAGTTATTTTTAATTTAAGCGAACTTCATTCACGACACCGTTTTGTTTGCAATTTCGAATTTATACGAGTGTTTGTATAGAAATGGACATGTTAATAGGAAAATGTTTTATGCCGCTTCTCGTCAAAATGATTCGCTCGACGCGAAACGTTTTAATTTAGAAAGCACGTATTTTATATACATATATACATATATATGTATAAGTCTCGGACAGGTCTATTAGAGTGTGTAAACTCACGCTAACGACATCTGTCGTTAACACCTTGAATTTCACTTTACGCAGTGGATAATAACACTTATAAATGAAATTTTCTCTTTTTTTTTATTGTGCTTTTAGCACTTTGCATTTATATAGACACCTCGATAAATTTCAATCAACGTGCCGCATACGTGCATATAGTTAAGCGCTTATAAAATAATTTTATAATTTCTTACTTATTCGCTTAATATACGAATAAAGTTTATAAATCACACGGTCATTGACAATTGGGATTAAATATATAATACTAATGATTAATAATGAAGTTGACGATTGACTCGTCAGTTCGAATACATATGCGATAGGTATACTTATATACATATACGTATTAAACGTAGATTAAGATTTTTTGTCTTTTATTTTAAAAAAAATTTATTTAAATAAATACACTGGGCAGTACACAATCACCTTAATAATGCTTAGCTACACGGTAAATAATTTGGCTCATTATAATAAATCACATGCGAACCCGATTGATTCGAAACCCGCCGAATCATCGTAATAACTACCGAGTGTCACTCGAGATTCAAGTCGTTTTTCTTACTCCATAGACGCACAGACGTACACTCGCAAATGTACGTGTCTGTGTGTGTGTCAGAGCGTGCATACATATATATGTGTGTGCGTGTGCGTGCGTGCGTGTGTGTGTTTATATACATACACGAATCTATGTACACGGAAAACAAAACTGGTCCCATTTCGCCATTTCACTCGGTTCATTTTTCATTTCTCGTGCGGTTCGACGAGTCATTGGTATTCAAGCTCGGACGCCGGTCTCGATTCAATTCCCGGCAGTTCGAGTGAATATCATGGACGCTCCCTACAAATTTTCCCCGTCACGTACAAAATCCACTCGAGAAAATAAGCTTGACAAAAAATTTGCATAATTTGTCGAGTGCGCTTCTTCTATTTTTTTTTCTTCTGTTTTTCGGAAAGAAAAAATGTATAAAAATTTTTTTTTTCCACGACACACGCAGTTATGGTGTTTCTTCTTTTATGCGAGAGAGTGTGTAAAATGACGCATTCGATCGAGGGTTTTTTTTTTAGTAATCTAGCGTGACCTGACACGTGCAGCCGTGTGGAAACCAGAAAACGTCAGTGTAGAGACGATTGCCACTCCCCTCCAGGGCTACCAATCTCTTCTGCACGTATTGCTGCTGGCATTTGCTTGTGTAGCCCAGCGGCAATGAGCAAAGACCGTCGCACGTGTCGCTCCTGTAATAAAAAAAACGCACACTTGTGTATATGTATGTATGTGCAGAGTACGCGAAAAATTGATCAGGGCGCAACACCTTGAATTTTATAACTAACAAATAGTGTGCGTATGCACGAGTTTTCGCTTTCAAATTTAGGTTCGATACAACCCTCTCTAGTTTATTAGATAACATGAGATCGTACATGTACTTAAATTCAAATTAGTTTTGTATACAAAAACAGAGGTGGTGTACATTTTATTATAAAAAATTATATCTTACATGCAAACTTCGCTCTTGACGAGTTGAGAATATTTCGCTTGTTCCTCAAGGTTCACTACGAACATCCAATTTCCTTGATTGTTAAGCGCAGCTCTAGGCACGACGAATTGAGAGCGCGTTGGGCATATCGAGACAACATTTGTATCCGATTGTCTTTTCGAACGATTTCTCATACGCGTTGCATATTCGAGCAACGGATTTTCGTATAGAGTACGTCCTGTCTCCGCTCCGCGGGAATTCCTAAAATAATTGTTAACAATTAAAAAATAAAGATCAATACGTTCCTGGTGGAAATGAATTATATTTATTAAATACAAATTTTAGGCATTTTAAATAGAGATAAATAAGAAACTGTTACAGTTTCTTCCTTACGATGAAACGATTTTTCTTATTTCGTTTACCCATTTATTACAATACGTACACCAGTTGCATGCCCTTTATCAACGTTTAAGGTATTTTTAATCTCATAAAAATGAGTTTCATCGAGTAAGTCAAAACCTACTAAAATAAAATTTTTTAAATATTTTTGTCTAATTCGATTTCGATATTTCGAAAACAGTACGTATATAATAAAAAAAGATTGTGCCAGAGTGAGAAACATTAAATGATTTACATTAACAATCGAGTCACTAATCCGGAAATTTCTGATGGATATTTACGAAATATTGTTTATCAGAATGCTAATGCACCAAAGAAAATAATAAAAAAAAATTCTAAAAAATTAAAAATATGATAAAATAAACGACAATATTATACCTATGATTCCAAGGCCCTTGATTTGGATTGAAAAGTTCCGGATTTTGATAATGCGGTCGGAGTTGACTATTTGTTTGATAACCAAAGGTTTGATGGACACCAATCGGAGCAGCTGGCGGGATGAACGGGTTTACACTAGCCGCAGGTAAATACCTATAAGTATAAAAATATATAAAGTTATAATAATAAACATTTAAATTATACTATTAAGAATAAAATTAAATTTCTCTATCTCCTTTTATTTTTTCGCTCACGGCTGATTACCTATTGTGCGACGCGTTTAATGGCACGTCGTAGTGCAGCGAAGGCTGACTGTGTGGTACAAGTGGCGAAGGCGGGTAAAGCTCTAAAGGAACCTTGGGCTTCGGATAATCGTATCCATACTCGTAATCGGGCTTTTTCCTGAAAAATTGAAGATAAAAAAAAAGTTAAATAATCATTCGAAATAATTAATCACTCGACTTTGCTCGATGGATGATTAATTATTACCTGAATGCATTAAAGTCTTCGGTCGACTCGTCACGGAGAAACTTTTCAAAATCCACGGATCGCTTGTCAATGAGATACTTGATTAGTTGTCTAGAATATAAATATTATAACATTACATTATTTATAGAAAAGTTTTAATATCTACTCTCTATCGATAACAAATTTTGAAAGTGCCGTGCGTGATCATCCTTTTATTTTAATAAGCATTTTTCAAAATTCAATATTTTGATCCGATCTTTAACGAGTTTTGTTCGTAAAAAGAAAAGGAGCTTCAATAAATAAGGATAAAACGAGAACATTTCGGAATTCATTTTCGTTATGAGCATTTAAAATTTAATATCTATTTCTCAATTCAAGTTCCGGGTTTAAAATTTTTATTTTCTAATTTCGAATAAGTCATTTCAACCGCGAAATGCGTATCGCTCGTTTACCGTTTAAGTAAATAAACTATATCTTCTGTTTCTCGTTCGGTAGTCGAGAATAGAGTAATTAACAGTTCAATCAAACGGACGATTATAATTTTCTTTTGACACCGATAAAAAAAACACTCGTAAGCGTATATCCTCTGTCAAGGTATTAATTTCTTATGCTAATTCGTGATCATTCCGAGTCAATGGCCTTGTTACCGAACATTCATATTATTTTTCTATCGACTAAAAGGTGCAGTATACCATATAAATAAGAAATTCTTCTTATTTTATCTCGGATAAGAGCGTTAAAGAGTGCTTGTAAAAAATGTTAATGTTTTTAATATATATATATATATACACATATATATCGATCAAGGAATGTTTTAGTATACACGGCATTAAAGATATCTGTCGGTTTATAAGCCTTCTGGAATTTGGATATTAATGTAAATGACCAACGAAATCGGGATTAGAGAAGGTATTATACAATATATCTATATATCGAAATAGTCAATTTTAAGCATTATACGCTAAGAGGTTGCGTTCATTATTCGACGGATAAAATTGTACTGTCGTAAAAATAAAGTGGTATATCGGCATTTCCGCGAGTCCCGAAAACGATCCACCAAACTTTCACCGATCCCACAGATGAGCAAAGATGTATAATTCAATAGACCTCTGTATACACTTGGAAATTTTATAATTATATCTATATCCCTTATTCCCTTCCGGCACTTCGCCGCGAATCGCTAAATCGATGCATCCGTTAATCGAAATTGTCCATTGTTTCGCGGGACAATTCGAATCTTTATAAATATTGAAATGTTGAATTAACGATACTAAACTTACTTTATAGCGATCAAGATGCTTACGATCAGAATTTTAATTTACCGTTTGTGCGCTGAGATAAATCCGGTGAACACCATTATTTTAATGATCAAATAGGAGGACGTACTAATACATGTACTTGTATTAATATTAGATTTAACCCTAATTACGATTATTAATAGCAATTTTTATACAAACGCAAGTCTGTTTTCTTTTTTCATTAAAATAGTAATATTTATCCGTTATACATTTATTCTTAGTATGCATCATGAATTAGCGAGTTAACGAATATTAATTGTACACGAAATTGAAATTTAATAAGAAGTAATAATTAATGTCTGCGCCTATATAGTGTAAATGTATTTAAAAACTGTAGGATAATCAATTTCTTAATGAACTTTGAAGAATTGAATATTGATAAACACGGGAAAATTTTGTCCTATTTAAAGGGTTTTCCATCGTTCGCGTGATTATGCAAATCGTTTTCAATCGTCGTCAAAATAGTCGGTGTATACAGCATCACGTAGAAATACGGCCGATAAACATCTTTGGAGTAAGGTATGACCAGGACAAGGCCACGGTCACGGCACACTGATCATCGGGAGTGTCTTATATTTTGTTTTACGTAATAACCTTTTAACTTGTTTTCTTAACCAAATTTGACGAAATTCGTTGCGGCCGTGTAGCACCGTTCGTTCATACTTTGTCCGAAATGTTAAAGCATCGTTTACAACAAACTGTGTTTTTTTTTGTTTCTACCCGAAGCTTGAGCTCCGATATAGTATAATTTAAATAAGAACAAAAAAAAATAAAGAATCGAGTCTCTAGAAGATTTAACGTCTCTCTATTGTTGTTCGAGATTAAAATCGTGAACCGATCGTTTGATTTGAATGTTGTTCCGGCAGCTCCGACAGTTGACGAGCGGTTCAGATCTAATAAATGCGTACTTCGCACTCGATCTTTCTATTTTGTTTTTTTTTTATTTCATTGATACGGTTTAAATTTCTGTCAAGGTTGTTTCTATATAAGAAGATCGTGGGATGCGAAGTTGAAATTATGTGTGAAAATTATTACAGTGACAGTGATGCCGTGACGTAAGTAAGACAACATTTTTAGATACGAATTCGCGTTTGTACGCTCGTAAGGACAGTTTTTAATTTACATTTATTCCTGAGAGCTTGGTTTTGTTAACGTTTATCAAAATAACGCACAAAAAGACAACTTGTATATACTACGCTTGATGCAAGCAAAATACTTGATGTAGAATTTTATACGTTCCGTCGTTTTAAGGCTATTCTGATATAAAAATAGTTGTACACAATAGTTAGTTTAGTTTTTTTCCGACGTCACGAGTTTCCTCATTGTTTTTCGTATTTTGTAGAAAAAAGAAAATTGGATGCATAACACTACCTCATTTTACGTTACAAACTATAAGAAACACTGCAGGATTGAAAATAGAATGTTACTGTTTTAGATATTCAATCTAAAGTGTTAGTAAATACTTAATATGTATAAATTAAAATGTAACGTACACCTTCTCGTTCAAATTATCTTACTATATTTTGCATTTTTAGTCAAGGAATCTGTATACGATTTGAGTATATATTGCCTTGTATATCGATTTATGAAATGTTACTAATGTTATTTGAATATTACTAAATATAGTCCAATAAGTTTTCAATGATAATTTTGTAATTTATTTAAAGCACCCCATGGGTAAAAAATGTCCTTTTATATAAACTATAAGTTCCCTAGTAGAAATCTGACCATAAATGGTTTTTTAAGCCAAAAAATGGCCAAGTGTCATAAAATACCGAATAAATGCCCAATAAATGTCAAAATTAGAGTTTTATTTAACCTTCAAATGTTGAATTTCTACTAGGGTTATTTCTGAGCTTATTGAAATACCGTAATAATTCATAATTTCTTATTTAATTCAGAAATACTATAAACATTAAATAATTTCTAAAAATGTTTGGTAGACATATTTAAAAAGTTTATTGATAAACGTCGGAATATCGTGTTATACCAATGTTCAAAGCTTACTGTGGATATCGATCTAAGGATTCGCAAAATGTCAGTCCAGGTTTAGCGCATCTCGGTGTGTGACCAGGTGGTGCCGGCACAAATGGTACGTGTATAGGCGGAGCGAGTGGACATCCATACTTTGAGCATGGCTCGTTGTGATATCCATTCGCCGATACCTGCAAATAAATAAGACACTCTTATAGAAGCTGATCTCCACAAGGTTCTCCCGCTGAAAAATTAATAATAAGCGAAACTTTTTTTTCTTTTTCGATAAAAGAACAATAACTCGATACCCTAATTCTCTATCTGTATATACACTTTCTATTTTTGTAACCTAAGGGTATTACTTTTGTGTATAATTATTTTAATACGAACAACATTTCGTTTCTTTTTTTTTCTCTTGTCAATCTCTGGATTTGTTTACCAAACTCATTAAAAGAGAAATCCGAGAAACGTTTCTCTAACGGCCGGGGTATATCTCTTTTGTGTGAATTTTTCGGGTGTCGAGCTGATAAAATAATTTGAGCGCGATCGACAACAAGTGAGATAGACGAGAAAGTCGGATTGAGCTCATTAAGCCTATACACGAACGAAGCCTATACGAATGTAAGAGAACGAGTTCCTTCGGCGACAAACATAATTTATGACCACCGAGCTCTTTCTCTTTCTTTCACTCGCGGCACATAAAAAATTGTCTAGTTCCTTTATCCGAAACGAAAAAAAAAAAAATACCCGAGAAGAAGAAGCAAAAAAAAAAGAGGAGGAGAAGCAAAAAAGACGAAGAAGGCCCTGCTTCCTTAATCGTTCGTATATAGGATTATACCGCGAGCGAGCACCCACTTTCACGCGCGTGCGACGATTTGAAATTCGTAGTGCGATCATTCGTCATTCGTGATTCGACAAAAGGAATTCTAATAAATCCAGTCTGAAGCCTTGATGGTTTCGTTTCTTCTCCTCTCTTTCTCGTACTCGATATATATCTATCTATCTATATATATATATATATGTCATTTGTATATCGAATTCAAATAAGTGTCGTCTCGTTGCGTTATTTTATTAGCGACTTTACTCACATTTTAATTTTACGATTATCTCCTTCTCTCTTTCGAACTGCTATATTTTTATGCAATTACGGGGGACTATTTCGTAACTGGGGTTTTTCATAGAAAATGATTCATATTTGATATTGTGAAAATGGTTTGTGAATTTTTTAACTTGTGGTCGTAACACGTTTGTCTCATTAATGTCACTCACATAAATCATTGTGAATGCAATCTCGCTTACACGTTAAATAAAATAAAAATATTCATTAGCTTTCTTCAGTTTCGTCGAAAATTGCTTGAATTTTAATTTTGCTCTCTTGCTTCTATACGTTTAATACTTATGTACGATGGGTAAATAATTTAATAATATATTACATAACGTTGAGGTACGTTAATATATTTTTAATAAATTACAGCGGAGTACATATGGATTAAAAGTTATTTGCAATGCATCACAGTACGTTACATTAATAAATTAATTTATGCTGTATGAATAGCTATATGGATGATTCATCTATATCGATTTATATCTATTAAAATTTTATTGGTTTTATACGTGCACTGATACGATTTTATTTTAATTTAATTTTTATAGTATGTTATACAAAGTAGTTTTTCAAATAAATAAAGCTACGCGCATTCAATTAATTTATGTACACATACGAATTATTTATGATTAATCGCAACATAAGTATATTTTAGTTTCAAATAAAATAATGTGTGTTGTACATATTTGTAAAAATAATTGTTTGAAACAAATTAATGTTTGTTAAAAGGGCCGTTATTTTCATTTGTAATCACAAAACGTTTATTAGTTACAAACAAATGCAAGGAGAAAAATGTATGATTAAAAATTGCGACAGTTTTAATTATAGTAAAATCACACAAACTGACAGAATTAAAAAAATTTCTAAAAAATATATTGGAATTTGCTAGAAAATTTATAAATTTTACTGTAATATTACTGTAGTACACTGTAATACTGAATATCCATGTAACGTTTTTTGAAACTATACTTTTTCTTTATTTTGTCAATATTTCTAATCATTACTAAACGCTATACGATCATTTTTAATATAATATATTTCTACCCGTATATATATAGAACAAAATATTCAATCGAATTTACTACATTTTTTTCAGTGTACGTTGAAAATAAGATTTACCGATTCAAATTCGCATCGAATTATTAATGCACATTCGTACTTCGGAGATTGTCAACATCACAGACATTTTGCAGTGATTTTTATAATTATTACACGGAGTGAAAATGTAAATTCAAATTGACTGTATCGTACAGTAAAAGAGGAAGAAATCATTCTGATTGAGAATAGTAAAATTGAGTAAACTAAACTTCTATTAATTAATGCTACTGTTTGTATTAAATTTTGCTATCAGCTGATACAGTATTTTTTCTAATTCGAAAAGATCTGTTCGTTCTTTATTGCACAGTTTAATTAATCTGAATAAAAAATTTATGTCCGTATATATATACTCGGTTATTATCAAACAATCATGTCAAAGACATTGATATACGAAACGAAAAAAAGGTAACTCGTCACTATTAAGCTAAAAATGTAACATGATCGCGCGAACGAGAGAAATAATTGTGCATATAACGTGTAGACGAAAACACGTGTAAACAATTTCACCAGCGAGTGTATAAGGTATATATAATACACATAATAACGGTAAAACATTTGCAATACTCACGAGTAAAAGATAAAAAGTGACGTAGGTCCACATCCTGTTAAATAAATAAACCACTTCTTAAACGCTAAATATCACGTGTTGAACTTTCGATATAGTGTATAGGTATACGTAGATTAAAAAATGTGCGTGATGTATATACGTATAGATATATAGACACATATATGTATAAAATTTACGAAACCGGGATTGCATGAGCGAGTTTCACCTATGCCGAAACGTCATGATTGCAACGGGTATAAAGACGATTATCGGGTTCGAATCGTCTCCCGGATGAAAAATAGGTACGACCGGATCATGGTTAGGTAGGTGACTGTCACCGGGACGCACGTGCGGCTCTCGGTCGCGATTCCTCTTCGAGCAGACTACGAACCAAGTGCATGCGGAGCTGGACGTCTACGATGCCCAGGGTGGGGCTGACAGGTAGACACTTTCACTAGTCGTCTCTCCATCACCGCAGGGAGGGAGAGAAAGGATTTTACTTCGCGGTCTCTCTCTCCCTCTCTCGATATATCTGCTTTCTGTAAACACATGCCTATTCCACTCTATACACCTACTTTATATATATATATATATATATACACACGTATAGGAGTCCACACTTATATACACGAGTGATGTACCTATATACCTTGCTCGGTTACCCCCCGGCATTCCGGCGTTTCCGCCACCGAACCGCTAATACACCTCCATTTACATATTTTCTTTGGTTAAACTCTTTCGCATTAGACGTGTCGTTAAGCAAAAATGTCGTTACTGCGATATTTAATAATTTTAATTTATCAAATATACGGCTATGCGAGTCTCGCGCGCGCTCACATTTTTAGTCGATTTTAACAGTTATACCGCGCCTGCATTCGATTTTACATCGATGATATACACTTTTGCGAAATTAGGTAAACCTTTTCACAAGGGCGACGTTTGGTATTTAAAAATTAGGATCGAATTTGTTTGAATATGTTATAAATCATGTCGCAGTGGAGTAATGCACAACTCGTGTTAATTAGATTAAACGTATATATACTTTTTACTGAAAAACATCGTATGTTCTCTTTATAAAAGTTAATTAATTTTTCCCCCGTAAAATCTATTTAAATGAAAACCCCTGAAAATATATAACCGTGTAACGCGTATAATGTTATCCAATACAAAATTTAAGATAAACATAAACGTGCACTTTAAAATTGAGTAATTCAGAATATATTTTTACGTTCGGTATATCTTCTATAAATTGTACTCCAAATACAAGACATTCAAATTTACACGTAATTTATTTCCATTAGCGCGGTGATCAATGGCACCGTATTAATTAAACTTTACCACGTGTAAATGTATATATACAGCTATCCCATTATCGTTTCTGCAATCGCGCCTATTTGTTTTTTTCTTTTCACAAATTTTACACGTTTGCGATCTATTTGGTAAAAATCGATCGTCAAAGATTTTTCGTCGAACGAAAACGCGCAACATAAATCAGACCTCGCGTTGATTATAACAAGTTTCCTTTTAAAATTAATCAATATTAATTGAACGTAATAAATGTTACGTTAAGAATCGTTCAGGTATATATATATATACATGTAACACGTGCATATATAGCATTTAGAAATGCTTTATGATTATTAAATTTAAAAAAAAAAATTGGTTGATATACAGTGTATGCGTTTCTAATAGATTAATAATTTAAATTTTGTGCAAGCTTATATATATCTCCTTATAAGACTTTCATAATAAATTTATTGCACGTGCCAGCGTGTGTACACTGTGACGTATAATATATGTTGAATATATATTCTTACGTTAATTTTATCAATATCGTAAGCATTTTGAATAATATGTAATTTCTCCGATTAAATATTAGGTTTTCACTTGTACACGTGATATATCGTTAAAACGGGTATTCGACATTTTTCATATACGGAGACGTCGTTTCTTCAGATTCGAATCCCGCGAGGGAAAAATCCTTTTGTCAATGCACTCGATTGCCGAAACGCTTAGAATTTTAAATAAGAACGCGTAACGAAATCGTATATTACATATGTGTATATAGGTGTGTGTATATATATATATATACACAAACACACTGGTATACATACGCGCGTCAACGCGTCATCCTTTTGAAAGCCGCGGGCGTCTCGTTTCAGCATCTTAAAACAAATAGAAAATCTAAAAGGTTGTAAAAACAAAAAGATTCGTTAAAAAAGATCTATTCGTACCGTGAAATGTCATATACAGCTGGTGCGCATTACGCATGCACGACGGGAAATGGAGGTAAACTTACATAGACGTACATTCGATTAATGTTTCGTTTTGTTTTCAATTTAGCAAACTTACCATATAAAGTTACTGTTTTAAAACCTCGAGTAAATAGTAATTTTTTTTTAACGCATATATATAGCTCAATAATGAAAACGCACTTTTTTTTTTATCGCAAGAGCGCGTATATACGACGAATGAATAAACGTATGGTTGATCGTTGGAGAAGGTATATATATATACATTTTATAAAGAATAAAGAATGAATGGAATTGAATTGAGTTAATGAATTTCATTGTGTTGCACTTGAGCTGTGTGTTCGATTATATTGTTACGGATTACGTAAAACGGAAACTCTCAATGTTGCTTCTAAACGAAAGCGATTTCAGATTGCGATCGAGAGATACTTCCAGTTGGAAAAGGGGGAAAACAAAATGCATAAAATTATTTATTTAACGACTCTTATCGTTCGCGGATACGCGTACTCGTATATAGATTTTTTTTTTTTTTTTAAATAGTTCGAGTGAAATTTAATATCATAATTATAGCCGTTATAGACGTAGTCGACGCACCGCTATAATTACCTGTGGCGTTAACAATCACTTTATGCATTTACATGCGAATATTCATTTTAAAAGTTTAATTATTTGGATATGGGGATCCCATTGTTTTTTATGGTAATGAGATTACGTTACGTACATATAGAGAATTGTGGATCGAGAATTGCGAATTTAATAGTTGTATATACTTTCATACCATTTTATAAAATTGAGTAGTCCAATCGAAATAAAATTCAAATTTAAAAAAAAATTTGAATTTGGAAAGAAAAATGAAATTCCACGAGGTGGCATCACGGACACCTTCTATAGTTTCCACTAAAACCGACCGAGTGAAAGTGAATAAGGAAAGACGCAGGGTAATCTCGACAGATGGAGTCACAATGCGTTGTTTACAAAACCTCGATAAGGCATACAAGTGACTCTATAATGGGATCTCGATGGTCTCGATGGGTCCTACTTCCCGCACAACTGATCGAGTGGATAAAGTTTCGCGCGGTCGTTTAACCTCCCGTTTGACATTGCTTCCTAATACGCGTAAAACCGGATCTCGGGATCACCTGGACAAATGCGCAACCGAAAACACTACGAGAATCGTCGTAACGTAGCACACGTTTCATTCAATCGAGCGTCGTAATCATTTCTTTTTTTATATATACACACGTACACGTACGTATACACACAGAACGACATGGCTACCGACGAGCTTGTCCAAAGTGTCTCGCTGCATAATCCTCGAAGATTATTCTTCAACGGTTACATTTTGCCATTTGTACTCACGGAATTCGTTTGGATATATTGTTGGATATTTGTCTATGGCGTTCACGAATATTACGAACCCGGTCTCGTTGGTATCGCTGTAATTGGTGTACTTCAGATTTTTGCTTGCTTGTGTTGTCAATGGTCTGTACACGTGCACACTTTTCTCAATTGCAGCTCGGTAAGTTTTATTATTTTACGTCTGTACTTTTTCTACTTCTTGGTCTTCTCCACTCGTTTCTTATACGTATAGGTGGGAACAAATTTTTTTCATTTTTTTTTTCTTGGAGGTTTTCGTCTAATGATTTAATGATTTTTCCACGTTTAGATTTTTAAGTTATCTAATAATGTTTGCGTAATATGTATGCTAATAATCCAGTATTTACATTACTAATTTTTGTAACTTTTTACTATGTTACGGTAGTAAATATTCTTTTCGCTAAATCATTCTTTTTCTCTTTTAGTATACGCTCATATATGTATATGTATTCGATAATTTGTTAAAATTTTAAAAAACATTGTAAGTACCAATAATAAACAATGATGGAGCATAAATGAATTGAGAAAATAATAATTTAGTTTTTAACGAATATTAATGGTTTTTATGTACTTGCACCATATGTTTCATTTGTATGTAAATACAATCCATATGTTTTCCTTAATTTCCATCCGATTGTTTAATTTGATAAAGTATTAGATTAGAATATCTCCTCGTTATAAATTTTAGTATGTCACTTAATTGCAATGTTGCAAATAAATTTTATCTATTTTCTTTCAGATTAACAATCCTCGTGAAGCAGCTCTTGCTAAGGTAGTACCAACTCCAAATAATGGCAGTGCAGAATTGGTTAAAATACACCAAAGTAAAAACCAAGAGCCATGGTTTATTTTTCAAAAAACTAAATACGTCTGGGATTCTAATAAAAAAGAATTTAAAGCACTTTTATATCCTATCAATGAAGTGGTTAAGTTTTATAGTCAATGGAAAGGTTATGCCGATGAAAAGGAAATCGAGCTAGCAGAAGAAAAATATGGCCAAAATAAGTATGTTTACTTTATTGATTATTTGTTTATATTTTATAACTATAATTTTTAATGATTATTGAATTTCTATTTCTAGTTTGGATATGGTGGTACCCGAGTTTTGGGAGCTATTTAAGGAACGAGCCATAGCACCTTTTTTTGTATTTCAAGTTTTTTGTATGGCATTATGGTGTTTAGATAAGTACTGGTATTATAGTATTTTTACATTACTTATGCTCATTATGTTTGAGTGTACTTTAGTACAGCAACAATTGCGAAATATGGCTAAGATTAGGAAAATGGGAAATAAACCATATTTGATAATGGTAAATCATTAATTTATATCCAGTTTGTTATTCATAAGTATTGTTAAATTAAAATATTGTTATTAAGGTTTATAGAAATAGACGGTGGAGGCTTATTTTTACCGATCACCTAGTTGCTGGTGATATTGTTTCAATTATCAGATCTCAAAATGAGAATCTTGTACCATGTGATATGCTTCTTTTACGTGGACCATGTGTTGTAGATGAGAGCATGTTAACAGGTATTTATTAATACAAGGAATAATACAGTAAATATGGGGGTTCCATAACTTGACAAATGTTTTAATACCTTACAGGAGAATCTGTTCCTCAAATGAAGGAACCAATTGAGGATATTGATGAAAATAAAGTTATAGATATCGAAGGTGATGATAAGCTTTATGTGTTATTTGGCGGTACAAAAGTAGTTCAACATACACCTCCTTCAAAAAATACTTCTGGTTTAAGAGGTACATATAACATTGACTTCTGTTAAATTTTATATTAGAAAAATATATAAATTACATTGCTATTGCTTTTTAGCACCAGACAATGGTTGCATTGCATATGTGTTGAGAACAGGATTTTCAACTTCTCAGGGAAAGCTTTTGAGAACTATTTTATTTGGTGTTAAACGAGTAACTGCAAACAATTTGGAAACTTTTGGATTTATTCTCTTTCTTCTATTCTTCGCAATTGTTGCTGCTGCATATGTTTGGATTAAAGGTTAGTTTTCAGAAACTCTTCAGTAATTTACTGTTTTAAATTTCTTTTCTAAAAGAAATAATTTATTATTCTAGGAAGTGAAGATCCAACAAAAAATAAATATGAATTATTCTTGGAATGTACATTAATTTTAACATGCGTTGTACCACCAGAACTACCAATAGAATTATCATTAGCTGTAAACACTTCTCTATTAGCTTTATCCAAATTAGGTGATTGATCAAATTATTTAATAGAACTCATAGATCTTTGTACTGAAAGAATATAAATATAATTTATATATTTCAGGTGTTTATTGTACGGAACCGTTTAGGATTCCTTTTGCAGGAAAAGTTGAGATTTGTTGTTTCGATAAGACTGGTACCTTAACTAGTGATAATTTAGTTGTTGAAGGAATATCAGGAGTCAAGTAAGTAATTCACTGAGTAAACTAAATGTTGTTAAACATTGTAACAAGGAATAAATGCTTTTGAATTTAATACTGACCATTTTTACATTAGTGGAAAAGCAGATGTAGTTTCACTTTCAGATGCTCCAATGGAAAGTGTTCAAGTTCTAGCAACTTGTCATTCATTGGTACAATTAGATAATAATATTGTAGGTGATCCTTTAGAAAAAGCTACATTAAAAGCTATTAACTGGAATCTTACAAAAGGTATTAAAAAATTTAATTTTTGATATGTTGCGTTTACTATTCTTTTATCAATATTTTATCTCGTAATTTGTTTAAGAGCAATTAAAATTTTATAACAACAAATTATATTACTGATTCTTTTTTTCTATGTAATTTTCACAAAAATTGTATAATCTCACGATAATTTGTATATAAAAATAATATTTTTAACTGTTCAGGTGAAGCTGTAGTTCCGGTAAAAGGTAAATCGCCAGGACTTAAAATATTCCACAGACATCATTTTTCATCAGCGTTGAAAAGGATGTCCGTTATTGCTGGTTACACAACTGGAAGTTCATCAGATATTACTTATATTGTTACTGTCAAAGGTGCTCCAGAAACTTTAAAAAGCATGGTAAAATACAAATATTTATTTATAAATATGAAATGATTGATCATACATGATGTGCAGTATAAATAATATTTTGCCAGTTTTCATCGGTGCCGGACAATTACGAGGAAACATATTTGTCTTTGTCTCGTCGAGGTGCAAGAGTACTTGCCTTAGGATATCGTAAACTTCCGAGTTCATCGACTCTTCACGAATTGCGTAATTTACATCGCGAGAATTTAGAATGCGAATTATCTTTTGTTGGATTTGTTGTTATCAGCTGTCCACTGAAATCTGATTCGAAGAGTGTTGTAAAAGAAATTTTATCTGCCTCGCATTCGGTAGTTACTAATTTATTTGTAAAAAAATTATAAACATTTGAAAAATAATAATTAAATAAACTTTGTTCTGTTAGGTGGTCATGATAACCGGTGACAATCCTCTTACCGCTTGTCACGTTGCGCGTGAATTACATTTTACAAAGAAACCTGTGACCTTAATTTTAACTAAGGTCGAAGATTCATGGCTTTGGGAAAGCATTGATGGAAAAGTACAACTCAATTTGAAAGATAGCTCAGGAAAGAATAAGTTATGGGAACAATATGCCTTATGTATTACAGGAGAGGTATGCGTTACGTATTTAAAATGTTCATTTTTAATATTTTGCGATATCGAATTAATTTTCCTGGCTCCTACATCTTATAACCTTTTTTCAGGGTTTGAGCTATTTGCGAGATGTAGAAAAGAGTTACCTGTATAATATACTGCCCCACGTAGTAGTATTCGCTCGTTGTGCTCCGAAGCAAAAAGAATTTATAATTACCACTTTGCAAGAAATTGGTTACACAACCCTCATGTGCGGTGATGGCACAAACGATGTTGGTGCGCTCAAGCATGCACAAGTCGGTAAGTAATTATTACTTCTCCATAGAATTAACAATTTCATTATATAATACGACTTTACAACTTGCATGTGCTATTATATTTATCAATTACTTAATTATCTTCATAAATAATTATGGTTTTTTAGGTGTTGCCATACTTTCGAGTTCACCAAAACATGATAATGTAGCAAAAACTCCTACCGTTGCAATGGAACCACCTCCACCAGTAACAAATGGACCAAGACTGCATTCACGGCATCAGCAAATGCAGAGTGCTAAAACTAAGATTGAAAAATTAATGACTGACTTAAATGAACAAGAGGAATCTGTAATTGTGAAACTTGGTGACGCGTCGATCGCTGCTCCATTTACCAGCAGATTTTCTTCTATTCAATGCAGTAATTGACGTTTTATTATTACTAATTCTATTCACTAAAGATAGTGCATTACATAATATTATCTTTTTAGTTTGTCACGTGATTAAACAAGGTCGTTGCACGCTCGTGACAACATTGCAAATGTTCAAAATTTTGGCGATAAATGCTTTGATATTAGCGTACAGTCAGTCAGTCCTTTACTTGGATGGAATAAAACTGAGTGATGCACAAGCCACCTTACAAGGCATTTTAATTGCAACATGCTTCTTATTTATATCTCGATCGAAACCTTTAAGGACTTTGTCGAAACAACGACCACTGCCAAATATTTTCAATAGTTATTCCGTATTAACGGTACTACTTCAATTTGCTGTACATTTTTGCTGTATGATGTATGTTGTCCGAGAAGCCGCGTTGCGATCGCCTAAGTAATTGCCTAATTAATATTTGTATTTTATATAATTATATTTATTTTATACACCAAAATATGAAAAATTTTAATTTTTGTTTTTAGGGACGATAAGTTATCGAATCTTTTAGCAATTAAGTCTAATGGAACTAACGTTACGGATACAACAGACGAAGAATCGGAAGCGTTTGAAATGAATTTAATAAACAGTACTGTTTACATTGTATCTATGACACTTCAGGTGTCTACGTTTGCTGTTAATTATAGGGTTAGTAAAGATGTAAAAATTTTATTTACATTTTTTAACTTAATTTTGATATAACAAAATAAAATAATGTACATTTTTTTCTAGGGTCAACCATTTATGGAAAGTTTATTGGAGAATAAACTTCTTTTATACAGTCTGATGGGGAACACTATTGCTATTTTTGCATTAGCTCTTGGAGTGGTACCAGAGATAGCTTTGCACTTTGAGATTGTGGATTTTCCTAGCGATGTATGTAAATTTTTTGCTATAATTGTAATTATAAAAGACATTTGTCTCAACTCCATTACTAATTGAACTTGAATTTCTTTACAGTTCCGAAATATATTAGTTCAAGTACTAGTCGCCAACTTCGTCTTGGCATTTTTAGTAGATAGAGCGTGTCGATGGTTGTTTGGCGAAGGAAAATACCGAAAACTGTGATGAACCTTTCATTGACGCATTTAGAGAGCCTTGAACTGTGTTTTTATAATTTTAAAATAAGTGGAAACAAAGTAAAATTATGTTTATCGACTGTCGTCTTGTGTAAGTAGTTACCAATGGTGTCATAACACTGGTGCACACAAGTGATTACGTGACCGGACATTATTTTTGAAGAAAACGAAAAATCTCGTATGAAGAAAACTATGGATGATTGACTCATTTATATATACATATGTATACTAGTATATTCGAAGAGTGTGAGACTACACATTTTGTAAATCGTACATTCCTTATAAAAAAAATTTATTTCATTTATACAGTTAAAAGTTAAAAATTGTATTATTCTTACAATTACATTTTCTAATGTAAATATTATATCAAGAAACGGTAAAATTTTAATATTTGTGTGATTTTCATTTGGACGTTAAGCATGCATTGTTAAAACATAATGATTTTATTTATCTATCATTATAGTATTTACTTTTTTCATGATCGGCACGAAAAAAACGTATATTTTAGTTTTTATTTAGTTTAGAAAGAAGCATCATTAATTTTCTCAAGGCCTATTGTATTTCTTGTATGCTTGTGTGTGTTTTTTTTACTTACCATCAAACATTTTGTATGCATAATAATTAATCTTAAAATTATATTGCAAATGATAAAAATTGATCAATGTTCTTAAAATCATCTGCTTAAAAAATGTACTTGCCTAATTTTTTTTTTGTAAATTATACATTTGAAAAAATCTAATATTTTTTATCCTTATATTTGTTTACAAAAGTATGTATATGCTCAAGTTACACAACTTTTTTGCATAAAGTTAATAGTATACAGTATTGATACAAATATCACAAGAGTTACATTTCATAAGACAAATATGTTCAATTTAATAATAATGTTTGATATGATGTACAATGTGGCTTGTGATGACTCTGGATAAAAATGCTATAGCTGTATGTCAAACCAGCTGAATTTGTGTTGTACAAAATTAATTGTATATTACAAAGTTATCGTAAATATTGTACTGCAAGGATTATATGCACTTTTTTATCTATTTCAATTTGTGAAATACTTTATACAGAGATGTATGGTACGAGGATAGGTCAAAATGTGAGATTCGAAATGTATTAAAAAATAAAAGTTTTTAAGTAACTGTAAACGGATGTTTTTACTACTGTTAATTAATCTGCATCACAGTGATAACCACAGTTATATTTACATAACATTTTATACTTTTCGATCCTTATAACTTGCATGTTAAAGTAACAACTATATCTAACATTAGAGAACGAAATATATAGTTTATAATGGGACGAAAAATCCATTAGTGAATAATAATGACTTCCGGAATGTAAAGTATAATTACTAGAGTCAATGAAACATCAAGTATGTATTTAGTATAATGAAATTTTTCGAATGAACAGCGATTTTGAATATTTGGTACATTGTAATTATAATGTAGCGAGAAATAGTTGAAAAAGTAGATTTTAATTTTTTTGAGTCGTTATTTCATTATCTTACCGATCACATACAATATTCCTGCATAATCTAAAAATATCGGTTGGAAATTTTTTTTTTTCGATTATGGATACCTAAATGCGACTTTATATCATTATTTTACAATCTTGTATTATATAATGGGCAAAATAACCGTTGTGTAATATTTTTTATATTTTGCAGTGTATATTATCAGCGTGTATATACCACTCGAGATAGAATAAGCAATTTTTCTGTTGTATCTTATACATAAAATCTATAGAATTAATACGAAAAGATAAAAGAAGAAAGTATTGTCACATCGATAATCAAAAAATCAGAAAAAAAGTTACGTAATTTATATTAATCAATTCAAAACCACATATATATATATAATTTAAAAACGTTCACCAAACTTCGCTCCTCTCTTCTCTCTCGTTTTTCTTAAACGAAAAAATCAAGAAACAACACGCGGAAAACAAATCGTTAACGCGTAAACGTACACCGGAATAAAAAAAAAATGCATTTGTCACCATACAGTCGTACACATTGGAGAAGTGGGAAAAAATATATACCGATCGGAGAGTGGGAGACTAGAGTCGCACGCGGCGTATCGAGTAAAACCGGTCTGCAAAGACAGTTGCGAACGGAGAACGGTACCGTTCGCCTCAAACTCGATCGACACTGCGATTCGTCAACGATCGGCATTGTCTGTGCACAGTTACAATTTGGTCAAATGTAACTCCTGCGTACATGTGTTATGTTTACACTGGGAAATTGTGTGCGCGCGCAGAAAATTCAACTGGTCACGTGAATCCTTTCACTTTTCCTCGTACACGTGGTAAAACGTTGTTTTTCCCGTCCAGCAATTATTGGTGATTGTTTTTCTTTATACTTTGTTGTCTCGAAGACCACACTCGTTTTATTGATATTTTTTTGTATTGCAATTAGTTTCAAATTTTCCTTATGGTCGTTGTTGTTGCGTGTACTATAGACCAGTTGTAACGTACGCTCGTTAATTTATTTCATTCATTTTACTTTTGGTGAGTCATTTTCTTGGGAAATTTGAGTTTCACTTTGTTTTCTTTCTCCTTTTGGGCGTATTTTGATTATTAAGTATACTTTGATGTACGAATATCTGCTGTAATTTCAAAGATTTCGTTACGTTAAATTCTAATATTTAAACAAACGGTGATCTTGGTATTTAAAACCAAATTACATAATCGGAGAGTAGCCAGTAATTTAAAGTAATTTCAAGTTGAATTTTAAATAAAATGTTAAAGAAGGTTGATGACCTTAACGCGATGAGAATTAGCGAAATTTGAATGAAATCTCTCGTTGGTTTGATTAACATTCCAATACAAACTTTATACATACTTTTAAAACCAGATAATTATCATTTTATTACACGATTTTATACATATATACAAATTTTCGTTATTTGACAATATTAATTCGTTACTGATTAATTTTGTTAATCAATGTAGATAAATTATTTACGTAAATAATATCCAACATTTTTAATTAAATGAAAATGTTCTTATGAAATTGCTAATGGTACATCTTATAGTAGAAATTACACCGTAATTACAGGCGACCGTTATTTGGTTAGCCAATTAAAATTTCTATAGAAACTAATTATAATATCAAATAAAAGAGGATAATATAGAAAAAATTATGCTAAATCAAGAAAACTTAAAACAAATATGTTTTCATGAATAAGATTTGTATATACATTATTTAAGATACAACGAGCTATCTAATTCCTTAAAATAAAGTCACGTACACGAAAAATATGCGTTTAACGACATTGAAAACAACTTTACAAAACCGATATAATATTCATGATATTAGTGAATTACGTTCTTCGTTTTCACTTATTATTAACAAATAAACGAGAATTCTATTAAAAACCATACAAAAAATGAATCGATTTAATTTGGTTAAAAAAAACTACCTCCTTCTAGTTCTACCTCATACCTCTAAGTAAAAAATGTCCGAGGAAAGATGGTACTTTCATTGGATCGATTGGTCGGTATTTGCGTTGATGCTCCTGGTATCGGCAGGAGCAGGTATGTGGCATTACCGAAAAGCTCGAAACGCAAATACCGAAGATTATTTACTCGGTGGCAAAGACTTGAAATTATTTCCTGTCTCAGCATCACTCGTCGCAAGGTAAAATACAATATTTTAAATATTTTTATTTCACAAAAAAATAAGAAGAGAACATCAAAAGTATGTTATGGACGTTTTTATATTTTCAGTTTTATATCCGGTGTCACGATTCTCGGTACTCCATCCGAGATCTATAATTTCGGTACTCAATACTGGATCACCGTGATCTCATTCGTTTTTTCAGGTATCGTCGTTATCAACATATACCTACCAGTGTTCACGAGGCTCAAACTTAATTCGGCTTACGAGGTTCTTATTCAAACGCGAACAGATCATTTTAATCGATCGATCGACTGATTTTTCGTTCCTCTGTGTTTCAGTATCTCGAGCTACGATTTAATCGCGCCGTCAGGATATTAATATCTCTCATCTTCGTCGTCGATGTGGTAATAATATTATTTTTATTAAAATGTTTAAATAAACGACGAGAATATGGGAAATAAAAAAATGTACATCGTCGAATATTAATCAATCAACTTTTTACGTAACTCGTAATTGCAATTTTTTTAATTTAATGTTTCCCCATTACACAATATGTTATATATATAATATGCGAGAATGGAAAAAATTATATATTCATATATTGATTAATATTATGCGGTGATTAAAATTCGTCGGATTAATTTGATTTTCGTTATTCAGGTGATGTACCAATCGATCGTCGTTTACGTTCCAGCTTTAGCTCTTAGCCAAGGTAAACAATTTTAAACGTTATGACGAATTAATAGGAATTACTTTAAACTTAAGCTTCTAATCAATTTTAGTGAGCGGTATTAACATTCATCTGATTGGTTGCATCGTTTGTCTTACCTGTGTTTTTTACACCGTCGCGGTGAGTTTGCAATTCATTTCGTATTAATCATATTGATCAAATTACTTTTTGGTCAGATAAAAATCGAAAAATTTATCGTGTCGTAATGAGTGAAAAATAATGGGATACGAGTAAGATAAATATATATACACAAGTACATATACATTTATTATTAGGTTCAAAAGGAGTTAATTGAATCTTTAACTCTTGTAAATTTTGTACAAAGACTTATAAATTGGCGTATATAAAAGGAGTTTAATTAAAATTGATCATTCTATTTTGACACGATCTTTAGTCGTTCATTTAAATAGCAATTTTTAAACCCGTATTGTCAAATAAATGATCATTTTTATTATTTATCGTGTTGATGAATTATCTATTTCAGTTCACAATTTTAGTTTTTAAATAATTTTGGTATTTTATAGATGAACGAACTTTTTCTAAATTGGGTACTGAACTATGTTTGATATTTTATGATTGTTGAGAGTATATACCGCGATAGACAATATTAATATTGACATCCACTTGGATCAAAATAGATTCTAATAGTACATTTTTTTACACGTAATCCTTTATTCATATTCAGTTGGGTTTGTTATTGCAAAAATAGAGAAACTTTAAATTTTTATGCGCTAATAATATTTATGAAGTTACCATCTACTTTTGGCACTGGAAATCAACAATATCCAAGTTTTATTATTAAATCTATGTATAGAATTTACAGGACATAGTTCTGTAATAAACTGAATTTTAAAACATAAATTTAATTTTATGAATAATACTATCTTTACTATACAATATTAGAAAAGTGTATACGGAGAGAAAAATTTAGTAAATTTTATTAAACTTTCACTATTGCGGTAACACACTGACAAAATGCAAAAAATTACTGAACTTTTAGTAAAAATTAGTAGTTTTTTATTAACAAAATGACTGAAAGTTCAGTAAATTTTTAGATTTCGGCAGTATGTTATTGTATTAGTGAAAATTTAGTAAAATTCACAGGAATTTGTGAGAATTTTTTAAGTGAAATAAAGTATAAAATCATTTCTTTGAACTAAGGATGAGACGATCTTTTTCTGAGTGACTCTTAATTTTTGTCACTTATTCGACATTACACTTTAAACCTTATAGTGTATAAATTATAATAAATTAACAAAAATCAAATATTAATAATTGTACTCTTCATATAGTTTAAATAACTTGAATTTAATTGTCAGGAATCATTGTTATATTTTATAAAGACTTAAAATATGAATTTTGCAATTTTAAAAAGTGTAAAATTTATAAATTGGAATAAAAGTTAAAATAACATTTAGATTGGTACACTGTACATTTATATTAATTTGTCGCATTTATACTTAATACATATTTTTATATATATTATTTATGTTTGTTAAACATAGTAACTTTTAATTTTCAATATATTCTATAACGTTTTAAATTAATTAAGACACTCTGACAGGATTACAATTTCGATGTATTTTTAATTATACTTTTTTTTAAAAAAACTAATAGGGTGGCCTAAGAGCTGTCGTATGGACCGACGCTCTCCAAGTAGGTGTGATGGTTGCAGCCGTTGTAGTAATAACGTCCTTAGGAACGTACGAAGTCGGAGGAGTTTCGGTTATTTGGCGCAAAGCTTCAGAAGCTGGTCGTATCGAGTTTTTAAAGTAAGCTACTTGGGATCGTGTTTATTAAAAACATTGCGAAAGATATACGCGTGTGTAGATATACATAAACCGAGTTGATCGTCGTAATAAATTGATATCGTTTGTCCCAATTTAGCTTCGACTCCTCCCCGTACACGAGACACACAGTATGGACGGTCCTAATTGGATCGTTTCTCTATTCGACCGCCTATATAGCCGTCAATCAAACAATGGTGCAACGTTATCAGTCACTCTCGAGCACTAAACTCTGCAAGATGTAAGTCTATTAAAATCCATTTGATCGATCCAATTTTTCACCCATCAGTACTACACGTTTTTTTTTTCAATATTTCAGAGCAGTCGGTTTGTTTATTCTCGGTGTTATTATCTTTATATCGCTGTGTTGCTGGTGCGGTTTAGTACTTTTAGCTTACTGGTCACCGCCAAAGTGTGATCCTCGAGCTTCTGGACTCATCGCCACCGATGATCAATTTTTGCCGGCTTTCGTTATGGAGATTGCTGGTGATTTACACGGGATTCCTGGACTTTTCATTGCTGGGATTTTTGGCGCTGCGCTCAGGTATCTCACGATTGATTAATTTACAACATTCAGTCCAATTATACAGCGAAATCGTTTGTTTGAAACTAAGATATGTTTATTGAGGAGGTAGTATACCTTATTCTTACCAATTTAACTAAAATTGTTCACGTTGATTATTATACTCTTATTTAACGATATATAGTGTTTAAAGCAAAACTAAAATACGGAAGCATTAGATTATTGAATAAAACGTTATTATGCAAATATTTTTGAAAGTGTAGATAAAATATACAATTGGAACTTTGTAGTGTGATAAATTATTAATAATCTAGTGTTTCTATATTTTGGTTTTGTATTAAATACTATACATCATTAAGTCTATAAGTAAATAATTAAGTTTTTTCGCTCAGTCGGTAACAATTAGGTATGCGACCTTCACAAAATTGTAAAAATTGATATAAAGATACCGATTTCGATATTATTAAATATTCATTAGTTTCCAACAAATATTTGTTTAAGGCTATTTTAGCATATATTTTATTCAAGTATTTAATTATTTAAACAATTATTACGATTGAAATTTCTAGAATATAGCTTCAGTATATTTTCAGTACATTGTCCGTTGGATTAAACTCGACGTCAGTCGTGCTTCTCGAAGATTTCGTCAAAGGTTGTTTCAAACTGAAACCGAATGAAAAGTGGGCCAACATTTTTGTTAAAACTGTTGTAATAGTTCTTGGTTTCATCGCGTTAGGCTTAGTATTCGTAGTCGAGAAATTAGGAGGAGTTTTATCCGTAAGTATATTTTATTTTATTTAATAATTTAACAATTTATTTAAATAATAAAACCTAGGGGTTACGCACTCCAAAGAGTCAAAAAAAGTTAATATAGAAATCACGAAAATCTTAACAAGTCTTTAGGAATCTTATTGAAATTTTACTAAGAAAAAAATTCTTATTTCGATTTGAAATGTGATGACTTTTCAGAGACTTTCAAAGACATCCAAAGACTTTTAAAGACTTCTGAAAACTTATAAAAACTTCTGAAGTCTTTGGACATCTTTTCGAGATTTTGGAGTGCGTAGTTCCTCGATTATAATACTATATTATATTCCATACATCTTTACACGCGCAATAATTTTTAGGTAACGAACAGCTTAGCCGCAATTGCTGCTGGAGTATCGTTTGGCGTTTTCACACTTGGTATGCTCGTTCCTTGGGTGAATTCTAAGGTACTATTACACATTGATATCACGTATTCATTGCCAAAATTTCTGGTAGTCATTAAAAATCAATTAATTTCTATCAGAAATGAAAATGTATTACATGTTCACGCGCACCATTAATTTTTCTCTCATCACGAAAACAAAAAGTGAAACAAAAAATTTAAAAATATCGTATCACATCGAAAAAGTATTACGAAAATAACCTATAGGTGTACAGAAAAGAAAATGGTAGAGGTGACGGGTATCATCGTTAATTAAAAGAAAATCGTCATTAACTTCCTTTCAGATTCCACATCGCTTGTCGAGATCGCGACAGGTATACAGAAAATTAAAAGAATACGAATTTTGTTTGTTACCGGATAGGGTGCATTTGTTGGTGCCGTTGTAGGATTCATAATTGCTGGTTGGGCGTGTTTCGGTGCCAATGCAGCCATAGGATCGGGTAGTATCGTACCCAAAAAACTTCCCGTATCGTTGGAGTATTGTCCCGAAAACGTTACCGAGAGTTTCTTGAAACAGTTTGAACATCCCGAGTAAGTTGTATTTGTGGAGCAATCGAAATTTTCCCTCGAATAATAATAAATATTTATTTCCATCAGTGAAGAGGACATTTTTCCACTTTACCGGTTATCTTACCATTGGTTTTCCGGCCTCGGCACGATAATCGTTATACTCGTTGGTGGAGCAGTCACCTGGATGAGTGGACCACTCGATCCTTCGACGATCAACAAAGATCTACTTTCTCCTGTGATTCATAGGTAACGAAAAGGAATTCATTTATATTTTTCTTTGATCGATCTAATCTATTTAGACAGTATATTTAATTAATATTATTTCTTGTGTCAAGGTGGCTTCCAGTGCCGAGAATTTACAACGAAGTCACTGTTTGGCGACGTGAAACTTCACCGTCGAGGCGAACATCCACCGTCCCGTTAAAAGACGTGGAAAAGAGACCTTCCGTTATCAGTATTCCTCCAACTGTAAGTTAAACATTTAGTCGTGATTCAACATTTTATTATTTACTTATCTTACAGTATATCGTTCATTTTAAATTTCAGGTAAATCAAGGTTTAACCATCAACAATTCCAATTTATAGCTAGTCTCGAAAATATCTATGAGAAAAGAGAGAAAAAAAGAAATCTCAAATATGTTGTCTAAATGGCGTGGACTCTCTATTTTTATATTCCATACATATTTTTAGTCGTACTTAAAACAGACATGATGGCCTGGTTTAGTACAGTTTTTATTGTAACACGAAGAAAAACATTGTACTTAAAATTACCATATAGTCTTTTAATTAATGAAATTAGAGACTCTCGAACGCAACAAAAAAATGTCTAGGAAACTTAGTCGAATTTGCGAGTAAAAATTTAGAATTTTTTCTAGAATTGATCGATGCATAATACAGAAATCTTTTAGAATTAGCTAGTCTTTGATTTAATTACTAAAGTCTATATTAACTTTTAATACAATATTCTTCTCCGTGCTGTATTCCATCGATTACGCACCAATTTAAAAAAAAAATAATATCTCACCCGTTTAAAGACTGGAAGTCGATAATTCAGTTATTCCACATTATAATATATTATAAGTACTTGTTTTTATTTACACATACGTGAAGCATTTAGTTACGTAATTTTAAATTAAACGTATTTTGTATTATATTGTTTTAAAGTATATACACAGAATGACGCGTCGAGTATAGCAAATGTTATGTAATATATGTATATTTTATAATGAAAATGTTTTATTTTTAAATCGAATTTGTCTATTAATACGATTAGCCATTTTACACTTACATTTTACTAAAGTACAAATTTAAAAAAAAAATAAAATTTCAATGATTTTGTTTACACGTGTGTTTATTAAAAAAAAAAAAAGAGGCACAGTATATACCTATAATGAGAGCGCAAGAAAAGACAAAATACCGTGAATATATCCGCATTCTTGTGCATATACGGAGGTACGAGCGAGTAGTAATCATCGATTATAAAGCGTAAAGATATAATTGATCTTTCCGTTAAATACAAAGAGAATAAAGGTACATGATAGCGGTACACTTGTTCCAGTAGCCTCGTTCACTGTGAAATATAACTTTTCGTGCGCGCGCGCGCGTGTGTGTTTAGACACAGAGGGAGAGAGAGGAGACACGAGAGGATATTGAAGTTGGAAGGCGCTATACACGGATGGAAGAGAGGGAATAGTTCGCTAACTGAGTTTGTTCGGTTTTCAAGCTTTGATGATTCTCCGTGGCGTAGCGCTCGGACGCGTTGTCGTCGTGTGTATACCGGCGGAAGCCACCAGGATGAGATGCCGTGAACCAGCCCTCAGGATATTAGCCGGTTTGTTAAAGCTCAGGGCCATAGTCACAATCTCATCCTGGCTTTTGGATTTACGCCCTTTCGTACATCTATATATGTATATATATGTATCTACGTCACAGTGGCTTCCTTGCTATTTTTCCTTTATGGCTCTTGATCATTCGATTCATCGTGTAATAATGCTATTTCACATCCTCAGATTCTTTGCGATGTGTCGGTCGTTGTTTTATCATGTGTTATTTTGATTTTGATACCTTCCCTAATTTATTTTTTTAATTAACGGTACTTTCGTTTTACTCGAGAAAAATCTTCCTGAAACGCTTTGATACTTATTTTTAAATACCAGATAGACGCAAATATCGACACATCGTTATAACGACAATAAATTAATATTAATCATTCAAGAATAACTTGTTACATAGACGATTTTCATTTCACTTTTCATTTTTAATTGAACCTTTTCGGTTTAAAAAGTACATTTCTGTAATTTAACAGCCATATAGTACCTTAAGTCCATATCGAGGAAGAAATTTTGCAAAATTTCAAAGTGCGCATGAATTTAAATCATGGCAAATTCACTCGACTGTCAGTTATTGTAATATAGGAAAATCCATTGACTAAAAAAACGTATACCTATAAATCAGTTTCGAATTTAAAAATAACAAAAGATACGATCTATTTTAAAATACATAAGTATATAAACATGCGCGGGTACGTATAACAGTTATACAAGAAAAAATAGTACAAAAAATCTAGAAACTACGCATAGCCTATATGGATAAAAAAATCAATACTCTCGTCGAGTTTGCAAAAAAAATTACCTCAAATGTAGAGGGAGAGTAAGAGGGAAAGGGAGAGGGAGATGTGCGTAAGCTCGTCGAGTCGCCTACGTAAGTCAGAAGAGGAGGATAACTCGCGGTTTGAATGGGGTTAGTTTGAGATAGTTAGCGGGCCTTCAGATATACAATCGTTCGCGATTGCTGTACCTACAATCACAGGACGGATTATATACCTCTATTACCCGACACACACCGCGCACGCGTCTTCCGAATACGCGGACCGCTTAAACGAACCGACGAGACTCTCCTCTGTGTGCGTGTATATGTACCTACGTTATATCTATATACAGCCACACAGAGAGAGAGAGAGAGAGAGAGACGGGGTAGGGGGGAAAGAGCAATTTTACACTTTTTTATTGTCGCACGCGCGACTCGTTTACTCGGCTTTCACGCGCGTACATGTACTTTTGACAATGGCTAATGGACTATTGTATACTGGAAAGCTCATTTTTATACGGAGGTAAATATTCTTTCACCAATCGGTTAAGGTGGTTCGATACTAAAGTCGACAATAACAGATATGAATGAAACCAAGTTATAAACATTTCATTTAATATGCTTGAATGACCAAATAAGGTTTGAATATGGTCACGGACCTTATTTTTTAAATAAATTAGTTCAAACTTCAAAATTTTGCTACAGGCTCTTATGGAGTGATGACACAATTTATCCTTTTACCGTAATTTATACATATTTCTACACCTATGATTGAATATAAAAACTTTTTAAATAAAAGAATATTTATTTCTAAAGAGATTCCCGTCTTAAAAAATATGCATATCCATTGTTATTGTCGAGATACAAGCGTAGATGTGAAAAAAATGTCGCGCGGGCTATAAGCTACAAGGGCCCTACAAGACAGAAATGAGAGACTCGCAGTCAGCCAAGTGCGCGTTTGTCTTTATTTGAACGCAAAACACTAAATCACCTCTAACTTTTTTTCCACTGCATATTTGGACCTCAAATTTTGTACACATCTTCTTTAATATATTTTAAATAATACAGCAGTTTTATTTTGTCATTTTTTAAAACTTCCCCACTCACTTTTTTTTAATTAAGAAATTAGTAGCGTATTAAAAAATGTTTTTTGTTTATAATTTTTTTTACGTGTTTTATAATACCTTAGTCATTTTGTAATGCGGCAGTAAGGGACTAGTACTTACAGTGTATACTCTGTAATTTTTTTGGAACGATCCATTAATTACATTGTGAGATACGGCGAGTTGAAAATAAAATAATTTTTTTAATTCGCCGAGTCGGTGCGTCGAGCACGCGGGCAAATGTTTTTACATGGGGTTAGTATTTTAATTTTGTCGTTCATAATACTTCCACAATAGCTGAAATCGACAATCCCTCCCCGCACCGATTCCCCCCGCGACCGGTAACGAACCACCTTAATCGTATACGAGAGAAAATATTCTAGGTATACATACACAGGTGTGAGAGTTGTAACGTAAACGTCTTAATTCTTAAGGTAAATATTAAGTCTCGGATGATATATGTGGATATATCTCGGAATTAAACTATCCTGCAGGAGTTCCCGTAATTTACAAAATGAAATTACAATTGAACGTTGAATTAGAGAGACCCGGTAAAACTACGCCAATCGACGTATACTACCTCGATTCCTAAGCCAAAGGATTAAATTGAAAACTCGTTGGCCGATCAGGTGTTTTTTTTTTTCGTGAATTTAACGAAAAGAGCATTCGATATATACGTCTACCTTAGACGTGCAAACACGTATGGGGAAATGTTGTCGGAGGATCGCGACAAACGGACAGGAGTACTCGTATACGTATACCCACAGATCAAACAGGTCTTTGGTGACGAGAGAACGACGAGACTGACGGAATAACTAATTTATCAATTCTTCGCTTTGGCAGGTTACGATTTCTACGACTGTTTGCGCAAACAACTACGGTTTCGACGAGTTCCCTTGAGGTATCGACAACTGCGTTTATTCTACTAACGGCTCATCCTATTCTCTCTTTCGTCTAACCAGAGAGATTCGATCTTCCTGCTTACTTTCGGAAGAAGAATATGCTTCGATGACTCCAACATAGATATTTGTATACGTAACTCGAACCTTCATTTTATTATCGCTCAATTCTGTACACTACCGATAATTTTCGGTGTGTTGAAATTTCTCATCCGCTTGTTTGTCTTTACGTTTCAAGATTTTCTAATCAACGAATCTTTGCTTGATAGCGTTCCTTTAGAAATTCTTCATTTATTCATTTTTTTATACTTTTATTTTTAATTACCAAATATTTATAGTGTTTATTATGGA